>CM038145.1:10471114-11071114 GCA_021437245.1 Aegilops speltoides
CCGATGATCGGCAAACCATAGAAAATAAATGGATCTTCAAGAGGAAGACGGACGTTGATAGTAGTGTTACTATCTACAAAGCTCGACTTGTCGCAAAAGGTTTTGACAAGTTCAAGGTGTTAACTACAATGAGATTTTCTCAAATGTAGCGATGCTTAAGTCTGTCCGAATCGTGTTAGCAATTGCCACAATTTATGAAATCTGGCAAATGGATGTCAAAACTGCATTCCTTAATGGTTTTCTTAAAGAAGAGTTGTATATGATGCAACTAGAAGGTTTTGTCAATCCTAAAGGTGCTAACAAAATATGCAAGCTCCAGCAATCCATCTATGGACTGGTGCAAGCATCTCGGAGTTGGAATATACGCTTTGATAAGTTGATCAAAGTATATAGTTTTGTACAGACTTGCGGTGAAGCCTGTATTTACAAGAAAGTGTGTGGGAGCACTACAACATTTCTGATAAGTATATGTGAATGACATATTGTTGATCGGAAATAATGTAGAATTATTCTGCAAAGCATAAAGGAGTGTTTGAAAGGAGTTCTTTAAAAGAAAGACCTCAGTAAAGCTACTTACATATTGAGCATCAAGATCTATTGAGATAGATCAAGAGCTTGATAAGATTTTCAATGAGTACATACCTTGACAAGATTTTGAAGTAGTTCAAAATGGAACAGTCAAAGAAAGAGTTCTTGCCAGTGTTGCAAAGGTGTGAAATTGAGTAAGACTCAAATCCCAACCACGGCAGAAAATAGAAAAGAGAATGAATGTCATTCCTATGCCTCACCATAGGTTCTATAAAGTATGCTATGTTATGTACCGCACCTATTGTATACCTTGCTCTGAATTTGGCAAGGGAGTACAATAGTGATCTAGGAGTAGATCACTGGACATTGGTCAAGAATATCCTTAGTAAGGACTAAGGAAATATTTCTCGATTATGGAGGTGATAAAAGAGCCCGTCGTAAAGAGTTACATCGGTGCAAGTGTTCACACCGATCCAGATGACTCTAAGTCTCAATCTGAATACATATTGAAAGTGGGAGCAATTAGCTAGAGTACCTCCGCGCAGAGCATTGTAGACATAGAATATTTGCAAAGTACATACGGCTCTAAATGTGACAGACCCGTTGACTAAGCTTCTCTCACGAGCAAAACATGATCACACCTTAGTACTCTTTGGGTGTTAATCACATAGCAATGTGAACTAGATTATTGACTCTAGTAAACCCTTTGGGTGTTGGTCACATGACGATGTGAACTATGGGTGTTAATCATATACATATATGAATATTGGTGTTAAATCACATGGCGATGTGAACTAGATTATTGACTCTAGTGCAAGTGGGAGACTGAAGGAAATATGCCCTAGAGGCAATAATAAAGTTATTATTTATTTCCTTATATCATGATAAATGTTTATCATTCATGCTAGAATTGTATTAACCGGAAACATAATACATGTGTGAATACATAGACAAACATAGCGTCACTAGTATGCCTCTACTTGACTAGCTCGTTGAATCAAAGATGGTTAAGTTCCCTAACCATAGACATGTGTTCTCATTTGATTAACGGGATCACATCATTAGGAGAATGATGTGATTGGCATGACCCATTCCGTTAGCCTAGCACTTGATCGTTTAGTATGTTGCTATTGCTTTCTTCATGACTTATACATGTTCCTGTAACTATGAGATTATGAAACTCTCGTTTACCGGAGGAACACTTTAGGTGCTACCAAACGTCACAACGTAACTGGGTGATTATAAAGGAGTACTACAGGTGTCTCCAAAGGTACATGTTGGGTTGGCGTATTTCGAGATTAGGTTTTGTCACTCCGATTGTCGGAGAGGTATCTCTGGGCCCTCTCGGTAATGCACATCACTATAAGCCTTGCAAGCAATGTGACTAATGAGTTAGTTATGGATGATGCATTACGTAACGAGTAAAGAGACTTGCCAAGAACGAGATTGAACTAGGTATTGGATACCGACGATCGAATCTCGGGCAAGTAACATACCGATGACAAAGGGAACAACGTATGTTGTTATGCGGTTTGACCGATAAAGATCTTCGTAGAATATGTAGGAGCCAATATGAGCATCCAGGTTCCGCTATTGGTTATGGACCGAGAATAGTTCTAGGTCATGTCTACATAGTTCTCGAACCCGTAGGGTCCGCACGCTTAAGGTTTCGATGGCAGTTATATTATGAGTTTATGAGTTTTGATGTACCGAAGGAGTTCGGAGTCCCGGATGAGATCGGGGACATGACGAGGAGTCTCGAAATGGTCGAGACGTAAAGACCGATATATTGGACGACTATATTCGGAGTTCAGAAAGGTTCCGTGTGATTCGGGTATTTTTCGGAGTACCGGAGAGTTACGGGAATTCGCCGGGGAGTATATGGGCCTTATGAAGGAAATTGGCCCTAGAGGCAATAATAAAGTTATTATTTATTTCCTCATATCATGTTAAATGTTTATTATTCATGCTAGAATTGTATTAACCGGAAACATGATACATGTGTGAATACATAGACAAACATATAGTCACTAGTATGCCTCTACTTGACTAGCTCACTAATCAAAGATGGTTATGTTTCCTAACCATAGACATGTGTTGTCATTTGATTAATGGGATCACATCATTAGGAGAATGATGTGATTGACATGACCCATTCCGTTAGCCTAGCACTTGATCGTTTAGTATATTGCTATTGCTTTCTTCATGACTTATACATGTTCCTGTAACTATGAGAATTATGCAACTCCCGTTTGCCGGAGGAACACTTTGGGTACTACCAAACGTCTCAACGTAACTGGGTGATTCTAAAGGAGTACTACAGGTGTCTCCGAAGGTACATGTTGAGTTGGTGTATTTCGAGATTAGCTTTTGTCACTCCGATTGTCGGAGAGGTATCTCTGGGCCCTCTCAGTAATGCACATCATTATAAGCCATGCAAGCAATGTGACCAATGAGTGGGTTACGGGATGATACATTACGGAACAAGTAAAGAGACTTGCCGGTAACGAGATTGAACTAGGTATTGGATACCGACGATCAAATCTTTGGCAAGTAACATACCGATGACAAAGGGAACAACGTATGTTGTTATGCGGTTTGACCGATAAAGATCTTCGTAGAATATGTAGGAACCAATATGGGCATCCAGGTTCCGCTATTGGTTATTGACCGAGAATAGTTCTAGGTCATGTCTACATAGTTCTCGAACCCGTAGGGTCCGCACGCTTAACGTTACGATGACAGTTTTATTATGAGTTCATAAGTTTTGATGTACCGAAGTTTGTTCGGAGTCCCGGATGAGATCACGGACGTGACGAGGAGTCTCGAAATGGTCGAGACATAAAGATCGATATATTGGAAGCCTATATTTGGACATCGAAATCATTCCGGGTGAAATCGGCATTTTACCGGAGTACCGGGAGTTTACCGGAACCCCCCGGGGGGTTATTGGGCCTACATGGGCCTCGAGGGAGAAGAGGGAAGGAGGCAGGAGGGGGCCGCGCGCCCCTCCCCTTCCTAGTCCGAATAGGACAAGGGAAGGGGGGCGGCGCCCCCCCTTTCCTTCCCCTCTTCCTCCTCTTTCCCCCCTTCTCCTATTCCAACTAGGAAAGAAGGGAGTCCTACTCCCGGTGGGTAGCTTTGCTTATTTCATACTTGGCTTGCACTTGGTCTCAATTGAGACATGTAAGTTCTAACTATTTTTATTTTAGAAATTTAAAGCCAAGGTTAAATTCTGTTGAGAAAACTGATGCTAGTATAATACCTTACCCAAAGACATCGGAGATAGAGTGCAAAACACAATGCATAGCCGAATGGTGTGATGCAAAATCTGAACCATTCATTTGCTTAACTCCAAAGCCGTTCTCACAACAAGATCGGCTAGAGAATGAAAAGTTTACCTTCAATTCAAGCATGTGTGATCAAATATTTGATTTATTGTTGCAAAATAATTATATTAGAATTCTTGATCACCATGTTGAACCATCTGTCCAGGGACGAATGTATTGTAAGTTGCATGATTCGTCCAAGCATAATTTTGAGGATTGCAACATGTTTCGTCAAATAGTTAAATCGGCCATTGATAAAGGACGATTGAAATTTGTTGAGACACCAAGAGATGACCAGTCTATTCTGATTGGTCCCAATGGCAGAAAGTTTTTGCATCGGCTGATTCAAGCCGATCCATTTGAAGAGAAGGTAAAAACTACAGGTGACGGGATCAAGCTTTCAAGTAAAGAAGTTGTTGAAGAGGATAATGAACATAATCTTGAGGGCAAGAATTCCATCGAAGCTAAAATGAAGACGCCAAGGACTGGGGGGCAACAAGCAAATGCAATGATCGATGAAAGCAAACCAGAAGAAAACAATGGCCGAAATAAGCGCAAGTGTAAGAGATGAAAAGTCACCTTCGCTGAACTATTGGATAAATATCAAAAGAAGGGTGAAGAGAAGAATGCTTATCAACCAAATCATGCAAAGAAACCAAGGTCACCCCCAAGGCGCAAATATGAGGATCGGTATTGTCAAAGTGATAATTTTAATGCAACATATTCATATCCTTATTTTGGGCCGCCAATGCCAATGCCGTGGATGCCTCCCTATGCTCATATAGATACATATGCATCATGGGACAGGTATGATACAAGGGCACATTCTCCATCTTATTCTAGACCATCTCACCAATACTATGCAGCTCCAAGAAGATCAACATTTGAACAATCACGCTTCAAAGACCATTTCAATCATAAGGAATCGGTCCAGAGCTCAAGGAAGAAGAAAGAGGTGGTCAAGCAGGTTTACCGCATTAAGAGAGATGGTCGTAAGAGTGCAATTTTAGATTTGATCTCAAATGAAAAAGAGCCAATTAAAGTGTTGACATTGGCTATAAAGGCAATGAGACAAAGCAACCAATTATTGAGAATCAAAGTGCCAAATCTGAAGAAAAGAATTTGAGAGTGCACAAGGCTAAAAAGGAATTGCCATTGGTCAAAACAGAATCACAGCCGAGATGCCCGCTATTTATCGTACATGCGAAGAAGAAATTACAAAAACTTAGTGCACAAGAACTTGAAGAAAGGAACATGGCATGGGTTCCCAAAGGAAGTGCTCAAAATAAGAATTATGTGCAAGCTTCCATTACAAGAAGTGCGGCAAAGGTGAAGAAGGAAAAGTGTGAAAACTACGAACGACCAAGCCAAAGGTTTCAACATCTTTGGTCTACACATTATCCATATTCTGCAACTATGCCATTAATGCATATGCCATGGAATTCGTCATTAGATATGATTGGTAACCCTCAATGGGCTTATTTTAATCCATGGATGCAATATAATTTCTTACATCATGAAATGGTATTGCCAAATCACTATACATTTGATTAGCTACAAGTTTGTTGCTGATCCAAAGGGCTGAAATACTTGATTTGTCATTTCGTTTGTTTATTTCGGCTATATGTGCTTTGAATGAAGTTTACATGGTAATGGCCGATATTTATCTATCGTCCTAAGATTATGTCAATGCATGGTCGGTGTGGTATCCTAACATCGTCCTTAGTTCAATAGGAGACCAAAATAAGCCTCATACAAGTTAAAATATGTTTGCACAATAATAAAAGCCGAATATGAAAATTTATTCGGTTTGGAGCTTTTGGTTGCTGTAGGTGCTATACAGATTGAGGCTTTCAGTGATTTGTTATAAGTAGTGCAACAAATATACAAGGGTTATCAATGTTTTGACGAATCACTTATAGTTTATCTTGGGATATGTCTAGATGCAAATTTTACCTTCGGTTGCTTTAATATCCTTCATATATCTAGACATGACAATTCGAAAGAGTTGGCACAGCAAGCATCCGGCTACTATGTTAACCATGGTGTATTGTATTATTTCTATCAATAGCCGATGCTAGGTCTTGTCAACATAGGTAAGGCCGAACCGAAGCAAACCGCTTCGACCACTAATGAAACTTTTATGCAGGCAAAGTAAGGATTGGAGAAAGTTTATTATTGATTATCAGCAAAATCCTAGCAAAAGGGTGAATAATATGGTTCCGACGATGACCTTGAGATACATATCTATGGGACTTTATCATCGGATTGTTAAGGAAGTTGAGAAAGTTTCACCCAAGCTTGCGTCAAAATATTCACACAAGCAATGGCCGATATAAACTTATCGTCCTAAGAATATGTCAAAATGGCCGATGGAGTGTTGACATCGTCCTTAGAGCAAGCTATGTGCAAGTTATTTTTCGGCACACAGGCTTTGCCGAAAAACAGGGGGGCATGTGTTGACACCAGATTTTGGCACAGTCAAGAACTTATTTAAAATGGCCTCAAATGGAGAAGTGTTCTACATGAAAAATTTTTGTATTGTCGATACAAACACCTTTGAAGTTTGGGCCATCGCCATCTGATCTCATCTCGAAGGCCGAATTTGTGTTCGAAATAATGAGATTTTGTATTCAGAACACTATTCGGCACATTACGGCCCCAAGAATGCCTCGTATGAAAAATTATCTACATGGATTGTCTTCGTCTCGTCGAAACGATCGATTTTGATATAAAAATCGTTCCAATCCGAGTTGGTATGCAAAAGTTAGAGCCATCCGAATACATCACTATCACGAGCCAAAAGTGGCGCGCCCCACCAGACACCCTGTCTGATGGGTAGCGTGAATAACAGCCTGTGTTGCACGAGCGATTTGGCCCTCAAGATGAGCTCTAATCAAAAAACGTTCAACAGAAAAGTTGTTCATATCGTCAAAACGGTCAAGATTGCTTTTGGGCTCGTTTCCATCCAAGGTCGTTTACCACCTCAAAAGTTACCCGCAAGGTGCAGCCAGTTTAAACCGAACAGTTTTGGAAAGTTCGGACAAAACCAATCCGAATTTGACTAGGGTTTTGGATGTGAATCCAAGCCTTTTACTTGCACGGGAAGTCCAGCCGCCTATTATATACCTGAGGGGTGATGGCCGATTGAACAACACACAATCGATCAATTCATCTACCACTTTTTATCTTTTATCTTTTCTCTTTAACCCTAGTTCTTCTTCTTCCTCGTTCTTCGTTCGTTCTTCTTCATTGCAGGGCGGCGAACCTCGAGGCCCTAGGGGCGATCAGGTCGACCTAGGGCAGCCCATAGCCGTCGCGCGCCCAGACGGGGTCCCTCCCGGGCGTGTGGGGTTTCGGGTCCTCAAAAGCACCCGCCGAATTGCCTGCGTACCGCGCTTCTGGCCGGGTCTCCTTCGACGTGAGCTGCGGTGCATCACCCTCGGCGTTGCAGGTACACGGTGACGTGTTCGTGTGCGAACACAAGTCATACTGCTTACCAGCATGTCATACTTTGGTTCAGCGGTATTGTGAGATGAAGCGGCCCGGACCGGCATTACGCGTACGCTTACGCGAGACTGGTTTCACCGTTACGAGCACTCGTGCTTAAAGGTGGCTGGCGGGTGTCTATCTCTCTCACTTTAGCTGAATCGAGTGTGGCTACGCCCGGTCCTTGCGAAGGTTAAAACAACACTAACTTAACGAACTATCGTTGCGGTTTTGATGCGTAGGTAAGAACGGTTCTTGCTAAGCCCGTAGCAGCCACGTAAAATTTGCAACAACAAAGTAGAGGACGTCTAACTTGTTTTTGCAGGGCATGTTGTGATGTGATATGGTCAAGACGTGATGCTATATTTTATTGTATGAGATGATCATGTTTTGTAACCAAGGTTATCGGCAACTGGCAGGAGCCATATGGTTGTCGCTTTATTGTATGAAATGCAACGCATACAGTAATTGCTTTACTTTATCACTAAGCGGTAGCGATAGTCGTAGAAGCAATAGATGGCGTAAATGACAACGATGCTACGATGGATATCAAGGTGTCGCGCCGGTGACGATGGTGATCACGACGGTGCTTCGAAGATGGAGATCACAAGCTCAAGATGATGATGGCAATATCATATCACTTATATTGATTGCATGTGATGTTTATCCTTTTATGCATCTTATCTTGCTTTGATTGACGGTAGCAGTTTAAGATGATCTCTCACTAATAATCAAGAAGTGTTCTCCCTGAGTATGCACCGTTGCGAAAGTTCTTCGTGCTGAGACACCACGTGATGATCAGGTGTGATAGGCTCTACGTTCAAATACAACGGGTGCAAAACAGTTGCACACGCGGAATACTCAGGTCATACTTGACGAGCCTAGCATATACAGATATGGCCTCGGAACACAGAGACCGAAAGGTCAAACGTGAATCATATAGTGGATATGATCAACATAGTGATGTTCACCATTGAAACTACTCCATCTCACGTGATGATCGGACATGGTTTAGTTGATTTGGATCACGTGATCACTTAGATGACTAGAGAGATGTCTGTCTAAGTGGGAGTTCTTAAGTAATATGATTAACTGAACTTAAATTTATCATGAACTTAGTAACTGATAGTATTTTGCTTGTCTATGTTTGTTTGTAGATAGATGGCTCGTGCTGTTGTTCCGTTGAATTTTAATGCGTTCCTTGAGAAAGCAAAGTTGAAAGATGATGGTAGCAATTACACGGACTGGGTCCGTAACCTGAGGATTATCCTCTCATTGCTGCACAGAAAAGCTACGTCCTGGAAGCACCGCTGGGTGCTAGGCCTGCTGCTGATGCAACTGACGACGTTAAGAACGTCTGGCAGAGCAAAGCTAATGACTACTCGATAGTTCAATGTGCCATGCTTTACGGCTTAGAACCGGGCCTTCAACGACGTTTTGAACGTCATGGAGCATATGAGATGTTCCAGGAGTTGAAGTTAATATTTCAAGCAAATGCCCGGATTGAGAGATATGAAGTCTCCAATAAGTTCTATAGCTGCAAGATGGAGCGAATAGTTCACAAGGAACACATACTCAAAATGTCTGGGTATAATAATCACTTGATTCAACTGGGAGTTAATCTTCCCGATGATAGTGTCATTGACAAAATTCTCCAATCATCGCCACCAAGCTACAAGAGCTTCGTGATGAACTATAATATGCAAGGGATGAACAAGACTATTCGAGCTCTTCGCAATGCTAAAAGCAGCGGAGGTAGAAATCAAGAAGGAGCATCAAGTGTTGATGGTTAACAAGACCACCAGTTTCAAGAAAAGGGCAAAGTAAAGAAGAAGGGAACTTCAAAAGAACGGCAAGCAAGTTGCTGCTCAAGAAAAGAAACCCAAGTCTGGACCTAAGCCTGAAATCGAGTGCTTCTATCGCAAGCGATCGACATTTGGAAGCGGAACTACCCCAAGTATTTGGCGGATAAGAAGGATGGCAAAGTGAACAAAGGTATATGTGATATACATGTTATTGATGTGTACCTTACTAATGCTCGCAGTAGCACCTAGGTATTTGATACTGGTTCTGTTGCTAATATTTGCAACTCGAAACAGGGACTAAGGATTAAGCGAAGATTGGCTAAGGACGAGGTGACGATGCGCGTGGGAAATGGTTCCAAAGTCGATGTGATCGCGGTCGGCACGCTACCTCTACATCTACCATCGGGATTAGTTTTAGACCTAAATAATTGTTATTTGGTGCCAGCGTTGAGCATGAACATTATATCTAGATCTTGTTAGATGCGAGACGGTTATTCATTTAAATCAGAGAATAATGGTTGTTCTATTTATATGAGTAATATCTTTTATGGTCATGCACCCTTGAAGAGTGGTCTATTTTTATTGAATCTCGATAGTAGTGATACACATATTCATATTGTTGAAACAAAAAGATGCAGAGTTGATAACGATAGTGCAACTTATTTGTGGCACTGCCGTTTAGGTCATATCGGTGTAAAGCGCATGAAGAAACTCCATACTGATGGACTTTTGGAATCACTTGATTATGAATCACTTGGTACTTGCGAACCGTGCCTCATGGGCAAGATGACTAAAACGCCGTTCTCCGGAACTATGGAGCGAGCAACTGATTTGTTGGAAATCATACATACAGATGTTGTGGTCCAATGAATGTTGAGGCTCGCGGCGGATATCGTTATTTTCTCACCTTCACAGATGATTTGAGCAGATATGGGTATATCTACTTAATGAAACACAAGTCTGAAACATTTGCAAAGTTCAAAGAATTTCAGAGAGAAGTAGAAAATCATCGTAACAAGAAAATAAAGTTTCTACGATCTGATCGCGGAGGAGAATATTTGAGTTACGAGTTTGGTCTACACTTGAAACAATGCGGAATAGTTTCGCAACTCACGCCACCCGGAACACCACAACGAAATGGTGTGTCCGAACGTCGTAATCGTACTTTACTAGATATGATGCAATCTATGATGTCTCTTACTGATTTACCGCTATCGTTTTGGGGTTATGATTTAGAGACGGCCGCATTCACGTTAAATAGGGCACCATCAAAATCCGTTGAGACGACGCCTTATGAACTGTGGTTTGGCAAGAAACCAAAGTTGTCGTTTCTTAAAGTTTGGGGCTGCGATGCTTATGTGAAGAAACTGTTGGGGAACGTAGTAATTTCAGAAAAAATTCCTACGCACACGCAAGATCATGGTGATGGCATAGCAACGAGAGGGGAGAGTGTTCGTCCACGTACCCTCGTAGACCGTAAGCGGAAGCGTTAGCACAACGCGGTTGATGTAGTCGTACGTCTTCACGATCCAACCGATCCAAGCACCGAATGTACGGAGCCTCCGAGTTTAGTACATGTTCAGCTCGATGACGATCTCCGGCCTCCGATCCAGCCGAGCTCCGGAGATGAGTTCCGTCAGCACGAAGGTGTGGTGACGATGATGATGTTCTACCAACGCAGGGCTTTGCCTAAACTCCATGACGATATGACCGAGGTGGAATATGGTGGAGGGGGGCACCGCACACGGCTAAGGAACGATCCGTAGATCAAATTGTATGTCTATGGGGTGCCCCCGCCCCCGTATATAAAGGAGCCAAGGGGGAGGAGGCCGCCGGCCTAAGGGGGCGCGCCAAGGGGGGAGTCCTACTCCCCCCTTTTCCAAGTTGGAGTAGGAGAGAAGGGGAAAAGAGGAGGAGGAGGGAAGGAAAAAGGGGCCGCCTCTTCCCTTGTCCTATTCGGACTAGGAGGGAGGCGCGCGCCCTCCTTGCTCCTTCCTCTTCTCCCTCTTGGCCCATGTAGGCCCATTAATCCCCGGGGTTCCAAGAACCTCACGGTACTCCAAAATGCCGATTTCACCCGAACCATTCGATGTCCAAACATAGGCTTCCAATATATCAATCTTTATGTATCGACCATTCGGAGACTCCTCGTCATGTCCGTGATCACATCCGGGACTCCGAACAAACTTCGGTACATCAAAACTTATAAACTCATAATAAAACTGTCATCGAAAGGTTAAGCGTGCGGACCCTATGGGTTCGAGAACTATGTAGACATGACCTAAAACCATTCTCGGTCAATAACCAATAGCGGGACCTGGATGCCCATATTGGTTCCTACATATTCTACGAAGATCTTTATCGGTCAAACCGCATAACGACATACTTTGTTCCCTTTGTCATCGGTATGTTACTTGCCCGAGATTTGATCGTTGGTATCCAATACCTAGTTCAATCTCGTTACCGGCAAGTCTCTTTACTCGTTCTGTAACACGTCATCTCATAACTAACTCATTAGTTATAATGGTTGCATGGCTTAAGTGATGAGTATTACCGAGAGTGACAAATCCTAATCGGAGTGACAAATCCTAATCTCGAATTATGCCAACCCAACATGTACCTTCGGAAACACCTGTAGAGCACCTTTATAATCACCCAGTTACGTTGTGACGTTTGGTAGCACACAAAGTGTTCTTCCGGTATACGGGAGTTGCATAATTCATAGTTGCAGGAACTTTGTATAAGTCATGAAGAAAGCAATAGCAGTATACTAAACGATCAAGTGCTAGGCTAACGGAATGGGTCTTGTCAATCATGTGAAGCGGAGTACATAGCTGCTTCGGAAGCAGTAAATGAAGGAGTCTGAATGAAGGAGTTCATTTCCGATCTAGGTGTCATACCTAGTGCATCGGGACCAATGAAGATCTTCTGTGACAATACTGGTGCAATTGCCTTGGCAAAGGAATCCAGATTTCACAAGAGGACCAAGCACATCAAAAGACGCTTCAATTCCATTCGGGGCCAAGTCCAAGTGGGAGACATAGAGATTTGCAAGATACATACAGATCTGAATGTTGCAGACCCGTGGACTAAGCCTCTCTCACGAGCAAAACATGATCAACACCAAGACTCCATGGGTGTTAGAATCATTACTATGTAATCTAGATTATTGACTCTAGTGCAAGTGGGAGACAGAAGGAAATATGCCCTAGAGGCAATAATGATGTGATTGACATGACCCATTCCGTTAGCCTAGCACTTGATCGTTTAGTATGTTGCTATTGCTTTCTTCATGACTTATACATGTTCCTGTAATTTTGAGATTATGCAACTCCCGTTTACCGCAGGAACACTTTGGGTGCTACCAAACGTCACAACGTAACTGGGTGATTATAAAGGAGTACTACAGGTGTCTCCAAAGGTACATGTTGGGTTGGCGATTTGAGATTAGGTTTTGTCATTCGATTGTCGAGAGGTATCTCTGGCCCTCTCGGTAATGCACATCACTATAAGCCTTGCGAGCAATGTGACTAATGAGTTAGTTGCGGATGATGCATTACGTACGAGTAAAGAGACTTGCCAAGAACGAGATTGAACTAGGTATTGATACCGACGATCGAATCTCGCAAGTAACATACCGATGACAAAGGGCACAACGTATGTTGTTATGCGGTTTGACCGATAAAGATCTTCGTAGAATATGTAGGAGCCAATATGAGCATCCAGGTTCCGCTATTGGTTATCCACCGAGAATAGTTCTAGGTCATGTCTACATAGTTCTCAAACCCGTAGGGTCCGCACGCTTAAGGTTTCGATGACAGTTATATTATGAGTTTATGAGTTTTGATGTACCGAAGGAGTTCGGAGTCCCGGATGAGATCGAGGACATGACGAGGAGTCTCGAAATGGTTGAGACGTAAAGACCGATATATTGGACGACTATATTCGGAGTTTAGAAAGGTTCTGAGTGATTCGGGTATTTTTCGGAGTACTGGAGAGTTACGGGAAATCGCCGGGGAGTATATGGGCCTTATGAAGGAAATATGCCCTAGAGGCAATAATAAAGTTATTATTTATTTCCTCATATCATGATAAATGTTTATTATTCATGCTAGAATTGTATTAACCGGAAACATGATACATGTGTGAATACATAGACAAACATATAGTCAATAGTATGCCTCTACTTGACTAGCTCACTAATCAAAGATGGTTATGTTTCCTAACCATAGACATGTGTTGTCATTTGATTAATGGGATCACATCATTAGGAGAATGATGTGATTGACATGACCCATTCCATTAGCCTAGGACTTGATCGTTTAGTATATTGCTATTTCTTTCTTCATGACTTATACATGTTCCTATAACTATGAGAATTATGCAACTCCCGTTTACCGGAGGAACACTTTGGTACTACCAAACGTCACAACGAATCGGGTGATTATAAAGGAGTACTATAGGTGTCTCCGAAGGTACATGTTGAGTTGGCGTATTCGAGATTAGGTTTTGTCACTCCGATTGTCGGAGAGGTATCTCTGGCCCTCTCGATAATGCACATCATTATAAGCCTTGCAAGCAATGTGGCCAATGAGTTGGTTACGGGATGATGCATTACGGAACGAGTAAAGAGATTTGCGATAACGAGATTGAACTAGGTATTGGATACCGACGATCAAATCTCGGGCAAGTAACATACCGATGACAAAGGAACAACGATGTTGTTATGCGGTTTGGCCGATAAAGATCTTCAGTAGAATATGTAGGAACCAATATGGGCATCCAGGTTCCGCTATTGGTTATTGACCGAGAATAGTTCTAGGTCATGTCTACATAGTTCTCGAACCCGTAGGGTCCGCACGCTTAATGTTACGATGACAGTTTTATTATGAGTTTATAAGTTTTGATGTACCGAAGTTTGTTCGGAGTCCCGGATGAGATCACGGACGTGACGAGGAGTCTCAAAATGGTCAAGACATAAAGATCGATATATTGGAAGCCTATATTTGGACATCGGAATCGTTCCGGGTGAAATCGGCATTTTACCGGAGTATCGGGAGGTTACCGGAACCCCCCGGGGGGTTATTGAGCCTACATGGGCCTCGAGGGAGAAGAGGGAAGGAGGCAAGAGGGGGCCGCATGCCCCTCCCCTTCCTAGTCCGAATAGGACAAGGGAAGGGGGGCGGCGCCCCCCCTTTCCTTCCCCTCTTCCTCCTCTTTCCCCCCTTCTCCTATTCCAACTAGGACAGAAGGGAGTCCTACTCCCGGTGGGAGTAGGACTCCCCCCTTGGCGCGCCCTCCTTGGCCGGCCGCCTCCTCCCCCCTGGCTCCTTTATATACGGGGACGGGGGGCACCCCATAGACACACAAGTTGATCTACGGATTG
This sequence comes from Aegilops speltoides, assembly GCA_021437245.1. Classification (NCBI taxonomy): domain Eukaryota; kingdom Viridiplantae; phylum Streptophyta; class Magnoliopsida; order Poales; family Poaceae; genus Aegilops; species Aegilops speltoides. The sequence goes on from CM038145.1 coordinate 10,485,652, forward strand.
TTCCTTAGCCGTGTGCGGTGCCCCCCTCCACCATATTCCACCTCGATCATATCGCCGCGGAGTTTAGGCGAAGCCCTGCGCCGGTAGAACATCATCAGCGTCACCACGCCGTCGTGCTGACGGAACTCATCTCCGGAGCTTTGCTGGATCGGAGCCCGGAGATCGTCATCGAGCTGAATGTGTGCTTAACTCGGAGGTGCCATACGTTCGGTGCTTGGATCGGTCGGATCGTGAAGACGTACGACTACATCAACCACGTTGTGCTAATGCTTCCGCTTACGGTTTACGAGGGTATGTGGACAATACTCTCCCCTCTCGTTGCTATGCCATCACCATGATCTTGCGTGTACGTAGGAATTTTTTTGAAATTACTACGTTCCCCAACAACATCATCCTCACCGCCTCCAGCGCCGGGCTTCTCCAACACATCATCGACCAGCTCCACCGCGAGTTCTCCATGACCGATCTCGGGGATTTGTCTTACTTCCTCGGGATCTCGGTCTCTCGCTCTACTTCGAGGATGCTTCTCTCACAGCGCCAGTACACCATCAACCTTCTTCAGTGCGCCGGTATGATGGACTACAACCCGTGTGTGACGCCCATCGACACACGTTGCAAGCTCTCTACCGATGAGGGTCCACTCGTCACTGATGCTACTGAGTACCGGAGTTTTGTCGGAGCGCTTCAGTACCTGACGCTCACCCGTCCCGACATTGCTCATGCCGTGCAGCAAGCGTGCCTCTACATGCACGCCCCTCGGGAGCCAAATCTCAACCTCGTCAAGCAGATCCTTCAGTGTGTTCGTGGCACTCTCGACCTCAGCCTTCAGCTTCACTCCACGCCGGCCTCCTCGCTCACTATCGGTGTCAAAACAGGCGGATCTCGGGTAGGGGGTCCCGAACTGTGCGTCTAGGCGGATGATAACAGGAGACAAGGAACACGATGTTTTTACCCAGGTTCGGGCCCTCTCGATGGAGGTAAAAACCCTACTCCTGCTTGATTAATATTGATGATATGGGTATTACAAGAGTGGATCTACCACGAGATCAAGGAGGCTAAACCCTAGAAGCTAGCCTATGGTATGATTGTTGTTCATCCTATGGACTAAAACCCTCCGGTTTATATAGACACCGGAGAGGGCTAGGGTTACACAGAGTCGGTTACAATGGTAGGAGATCTACATATCCGTATTGCCAAGCTTGCCTTCCACGCCAAGGAAAGTCCCATCTGGACACGGGACGAAGCCTTCAATCTTGTATCTTCATAGTCTTGGAGTCCGGCCGATGATGATAGTTCGGCTATCCGGACACCCCCTAGTCCAAGACTCCCTCACTCACCGCCTACTCCGACGTTGATTGGGCCGGCTGCCCCGACACCCGACGCTCCACCTCTGGCTACTGTGTCTATGTCGGCGACAGCCTGGTGTCCTGGTCCTCCAAACGCCAGGCCACGGTGTCTTGCTCCAGTGCCAAGGCAGAGTACAGAGTCGTGGCTCATGCCGTGGCTGAGTGCTGCTGGCTTCGCCAGCTTCTTCTCGAGCTTCATCGTCCCCTTCCGTCTGCGACTGTTGTCTTCTGTGATAACGTTAGTACTATTTATATGGCCTACAACCCGGTCCAGCATCGCCGCATGAAGCACATTGAGATCGACATCCACTTTGTTCGTGAGAAGGTGTCTCTCGGTCAGATTCGGGTTCTTCACGTGCCGTCTTCACAACAGTTTGCTGATATCATGACGAAGGGCTTGCCGTCTCACCTCTTCGAGGATTTTTGGTACAGTTTATAAGTTCGACCGACGCACAAACTGCGGGGGGATGTTAAAGTATGATTTTGTATAGCTAACCACGTGTATTCCGTTTCACTAGTAGAAAAGGGGGCAATGGTCCAGGCCGGGTCAGCCCATTAGTCCCGGTTCAGTCCAGAACCGGGACCCATGGGGGCATTGGACCCGGTTCGTGAGCCCCGGGGGCCGGCCAGGCCACGTGGGCCATTGGTCCCGGTTCGTCTGGACCTTTTGGTCCTGGTTGGTGGGACGAACCGGGACCAATGGGCCTCACCCCTGGCCCACCACCATTGGTCCCGGTTGGTGGCATGAACCGGGACCAAAGGCTGCCCTTTAGTCCCGGTTCGTGGGACCAATGACTTGCCTATATATACCCCTCGCCCGCGAGCAGAGCACTCCCACTGCTATGTTTTTCCTGGCCGGCGAGGGGAGAGCTTTGTGGTGCTCTAGCTCACCTCCTATGCACACGAGGTGTTCGATGGAATGCCCGAGCCACACAACTTAAGCTTTCTCCTCTCCAAGCTCGACCTCCAAGCTCCATTTTCCTCAATATTTGTCTAGGTTTAGCGGTCCGTCACGTCCCGTCCTCGTCTTCACCGCCGTCGATCGCCCGCGCCGATCTCGTCGCCGGCACAACCGTGGTGAGCCTCTTGTTCTTATCTTCTTTCTGAAAGGAAAAAAAAATCTTATTTGTATGTTTATATAGATACTTGTATAATTTTCTTACTTTTATTATTGCATCTTATATAGTGCGATGGTTTTGGTATCCGCCCCCGTCGGCCCTCGTCCTATCTATGATTCGGATGTGGTATATATTATCTTTTCATAACTATTGGTTCATTTATTGTTTATGACAATTATGCCGACCAACGTGACATAGATTTTATTTATCTAGGAGGTTGTTGAACCGGAAATTCCAACCGACCCTATTGTCAAGAGGTTAAATTTAGTTGAAGAAGAAAACAATTTGTTGAAGGAAAAAATAAGAAAAATTGAGGAGGAGAAGATGATATTGGAGTTGCATGTTGCGGATGTCGTCGATGATCACAAGATCAAGATGGATGCAATGCGCTTGAAGATTAGAAAGATTAGAAAATATGCCATTCATACCGAGGCTTGGTATCATTATGCCGTTGGATCAGTTGTTGCATTGGTTGCGATTATGATCGCATTTGTTTTCGCATTGAAATGTTTTACATAGTTTCAATGTATGGTTTAATTAATTTAGATGCTCTGCAGAGCTTTATGTTGTTAGATGAGAACTATGTATGTACTTTCGTTTTAATGTGATGATGAACTTCTATTAATTTTGTCACTTAATTATCTATTCATGATGTTCTGTAATGATTTTTGACACACTTAATTATATATAATGCACGCAGATGAACCGACAATGGATGTATGGTTCAAGACACACCTCCGAGTACATTAAGGGCGTGCATGATTTTCTCGAAGTGGCTGAGGCAAACAAGCAGAATGGTTTTATGAGTTGTCCATGCCCTATATGTGGGAATGCGAAGTCTTACTCTAACTGGAAAATCCTTCACACCCACCTGCTTTAAAAGGGTTTCATGCCACACTATAATGTTTGGACGAGGCACGGAGAAATAGGGGTTATGATGGAAGACGGCGAAGAAGAAGAGTATGATGACAACTATGTGCCCCCTGAATACGGTGATGCCACTGAACATCAAGAGGAACCAGACGATGTGCACGATGATGCTGCAACGGGCGAAGCTGCTGAAGAGCAAGAGGAACCAGACGATGTGCCCGATGATGATGATCTCCACCGGGTCATTGTCGATGCAAGGACGCAATGTGAAAGTCAAAAGGAGAAGCTGAAGTTCGATCGCATGTTTGAGGACCACAAAAAAGGGTTGTACCCCAATTGCGAAGATGGAAACACAAAGCTCGGTACCATACTAGAATTGTTGCAGTGGAAGGTAGAGAATGTTGTGCCTGACAAAGGATTTGAGAAGCTACTGAAAATATTGAAGAAGAAGCTTCCAAAGGATAATGAATTGCCCGACAGTACATACGCAGCAAAGAAGGTCGTATGCCCTCTAGGATTGGAGGTGCAGAAGATACATGCATGCCCTAATGACTGCATCCTCTACCGCGGTGCGTACAAGGATTTGAGCGCATGCCCGATATGCGGTGCATTACGGTATATGATCAGACGAGATGACCCTGGTGATGTTGATGACGAGCCCCCCGGGAAGAGGGTTCCTGCGAAGGTGATGTGGTATGCTCCTATAATACCACGGTTGAAACGTCTGTTCAGAAACGGAGAGCATGCCAAGTTGATGCGATGGCACAGTGAGGACCATAAGAAAGACGGAAGTTGAGAGCACCCGTGGACGGGTCGCAGCGGGAGAAAAATCGAGAGAAAGTACTGGGATGAGTTTGCAAGTGACCCAAGGAACGTATGGTTTGCTGTAAGCGCGGATGGCATTAATCCTTTCGGGGAGCAGAGCAGCAATCACAACACCTGGTCCATGACTCTATGTATGTATAACCTTCCTCCTTGGATGTGCATGAAGCGGAAGTTCCTTATGATGCCAGTTCTCATCCAAGTCCCTAAGCAACCTGGCAACGACATTGATGTGTACCTAAGGCCATTAGTTGAAGAACTTTTACAGCTGTGGAATGGAAACAGTGTACGTACGTGGGATGAGCACAAACAGGAGGAATTTGACCTAAAGGCGTTGCTGTTCGTGACCATCAACGATTGGCCCGCTCTCAGTAACCTTTCAGGACAGACAAACAAGGGATACCATGCATGCACGCACTGTTTACTTGACACCGATAGTATATACCTGGGAAGCTGCAGGAAGAATGTGTACCTGGGCCATCGTCGATTTCTTCCGACCAACCATCAATGTCGAAAGAAACACAATCATTTCAAAGGCGAGGCAGATCACCGGAAGATGTCCGCCATGCGTACCGGAGATCACGTACTTGCTATGGTCAATGATTTACACGTAATCTTTGGAAAGGGTCCCGGCGCACTAGCTGGTCCGAATGACGCTGAGGGACACGCACCCATGTGGAAGAAGAAATCTATATTTTGGGACCTACCCTACTGGAAAGACCTAGAGGTCCGCTCTTCAATTGACGTGATGCACGTGATGAAGAACCTTTGCGTGAACCTGCTAGGCTTCTTGGGCATGTATGGAAAGACAAAAGATACAACTGGGGAACGGGAGGACCTGCAACGTTTGCACGAGAAAGACGACATGCCTCCAAAGCAGTATGAAGGTCCTGCCAGCTATGCCCTTACCAAAGAAGAGAAGGAAATCTTCTTTGAATGCCTGCTTAGTATGAAGGTCCCGACTGGCTTCTCGTCGAATATAAAGGGAATAATAAATATGGCAGAGAAAAAGTTTCAGACTAAAGTCTCATGACTGCCACGTGATTATGATGCAACTGCTTCCGGTTGCATTGAGGGGCTTCTACCGGAAAACATCCGATTAGCCATCATGAAGCTATGTGCATTCCTCAATGCAATCTCTCAGAAGGTGATCGATCCAGAAATCATACCAAGGCTAAGGAGTGATGTGGTGCAATGTCTTGTCAGTTTCGAGCTAGTGTTCCCACCATCCTTCTTCAATATCATGACGCACGTCCTAGTTCATCTAGTTGACGAGATTGTCATTCTGGGCCCCGTATTTCTACACAATATGTACCCCTTTGAGAGGTTCATGGGAGTCCTAAAGAAATATGTCCGTAACCGCGCTAGGCCAGAAGGAAGCATCTCCATGGGCCATCGAACTTTCATCGCGCTGCGGGCAGCACATGGGCCTTTGGTCCCGGTTGGTGGCACCAACCGGGACTAAAGGGGGGGGGGCATTGGTCCCGGTTGGTGCCCACGAACCGGTTCCAATGCCACCCTTTAGTCCCGGTTGTTGCCACCAACCGGGACCAAAGGCCGCCGCTTCCCGCCCTTTGGGCTGCTGAAAAGAGGCTTTTGGTCCCGGTTGTTGGCACCAACCGGGACTAAAGGGGTGCATTAGTCCCGGTTGGTCTCACGAACCGGGACCAATGCTCATGCTATATATACAGCACTCAGCAGTTTCGACCAAATCCCCCACTTCTCCCCCGACGCCCCTGCTCCTCCTCGTCGCCGTCGTCGCCCGACGCCCCTGCTCCACCTTGCCGTCGCCGCTGCCACCGACGCCGTCAGGCTACTCGCATTCGCCGTCGCCGCCGCCACCGACGCCCGTCAGTTGCTCGCCATTCCGTCGCTGCCGCCACCGATGCCGTCGGGCTGCCTCGCCCGTCGCCGCCGCCTGTGAGCACAGCCTGCTCCGCGCCCCTCCCATCCAGCGCCCTCTTGCAGACGCTGGCCGCTGCCTCAGCTGCCGACCGCCTTGCCTCCGCCCACATCTTCTTGTGCCGCCCTAGCTGCACTGCTGCACCCCATGCCCCCGCCTCTGCCCTGCATTTTCATAGCATTTTTGTATTTTTTGTGTATATGTGTTTGTATGTGTATATATGTCTACATGTTCATAGTATTTTTTTTAAGTAAGTGTATTTTTTTGTTCATTGCATTTTTTCATATATATAATGTATATATGTATGTGGTAGCTATATGATGAATGGATGTGGCTATGTATGTATGAATATAATTTTCATAGCATTTTTTGTTTATATATGTTTTTCATATATGTATTAATTTTTTATTTAGGTTGTTAGTAGATATCGATTTTAGGTTAGTGCATTTTAGGTTAGTGTAGAGGAAAAAGTAAAATAAGGAAAAGGAAGAAAAGAGGAAGAAGGAAGAAGGAAGAACTTCTTCCTTCTTCCTTCTTCCTCTTTTCTTCCCTTTCCTTGTTTTCCTTTCTCGAGGGAGAAGAAGAAAAAGAAGAGGAGAAGAAGAAGAAAGGAATAGAGGAGAAACAAGAAACTTCAACACGAGGGGGGGTACCGATACCCCCTCCCCGATAACATTATTTTCCCATGTATATGTATGTCTCGTCGTTGTCGATATAACCCCCTCGAGATAACTTCGACATGAGGGGCGGTTGATATATATACCCCCTCTCGACCGTGATAACTTATACCACGGAAGCACCCCCTCGGCCCTCTCGCTCGACCAAAACTCTCGAGGACACCCAAACCCTAGAGAGAAAACGATGTTGGTCTCCTACCCCCTCCCGCCGCGCCCCTACCCGACAAATTAACTCTCTCGAGGCCACCCAAATTTACACGGTTAAAAGAGCGTTGTCATCGAGGCCACCCCAAACCCTTGAAGCGATGTGTCGAGTCCATCCCAAACCCTAGAGAAGCAGCGTTGAGGCCACTAACATGATTCCTTATTGTGATTAGCTAGCTAGTTCTACGTTTGCCACTAATATATATCCATCTGTACCATGTTTGAATAATAATTGACATGTTGTAAATATTTGCAGAAACTATGGAGCACTCCCGAGACGAAGCAACAGAAGTGATGTTGGGGGACATAATCGCAAGAGGAAGTGATGTCGTTGCGTCATTTCTCAACGACACCGTGTTGGAAATATGCCCTAGAGGCAATAATAAAAGTATTATTATATTTCATTGTTCATGATAATTGTCTTTTATTCATGCTATAACTGTATTATCCGGAAATCGTAATACACGTGTGAATACATAGACCACAATATGTCCCTAGTGAGCCTCTAGTTGACTAGCTCGTTGTGATCAACAGATAGTCATGGTTTCCTGACTATGGACATTGGATGTCGTTGATAACGGGATCACATCATTAGGAGAATGATGTGATGGACAAGACAATCCTAAGCATAGCATAAAGATCGTGTAGTTAAATTGCTAGAGCTTGGCCAATGTCAAGTATCTCTTCCTTCGACCATGAGATCGTGTAACTCCGGATACCGTAAGAGTGCCTTGGGTGTATCAAACGTCACAACGTAACTGGGTGACTATAAAGGTGCATTACAGGTATCTCCGAAAGTGTCTGTTGGGTTGACACGGATCGAGACTGGGATTTGTCACTCCGTATGACGGAGAGGTATATCTGGGCCCACTCTGTAATGCATCATCATAATGAGCTCAAGGTGACCAAGGTGTTGGCCACGGGATCATGCATTACGGTACGAGTAAAGTGACTAGCTGGTAACGAGACTGAACAAGGTATTGGGATACCGACGATCGAGTCTCGGGCAAGTTACGTACCGATTGACAAAGGGAATTGTATACAGGGTTTTGATCGAATCCTCGACATCGTGGTCAACCGATGAAATCATCGAGGAGCATGTGGGAGCCAACATGGGTATCCAGATCCCGCTGTTGGTTATTGCCTGAGAGTTATCTCGGTCATGTCTGCGTGTCTCCCGAACCCGTAGGGTCTACACACTTAAGATTCGGTGACGCTAGGGTTGTATGAATATGAGTATGCAGCATACCGAATGCTGTTCGGAGTCCCGGATGAGATCCCGGACGTCACGAGGAGTTTCGGAATGGTCCGGAGGTAAAGAATAATATATAGGAAGTGGTATTTCGGCCATCGGGAAAGTTTCGGGGTCTCCCGGTAATGTACCGGGACCATCGGAAGGGTCCCGGGGGTCCACCGGGTGGGGCCACCCATCCCGGAGGGCCCCATGGGCTGAAGTGGGAGGAGAACCAGCCCACAGTGGGCCAGTGCGCCCCCCTAGGCCCACCCCCTGCGCCTAGGGTTGAAACCCTAGGGGTGGGGGGGCGCCCCACTTGGCTTGGGGGGCACTCCACCCCCTTGGCCGCCGCCCCCCCTTGGAGATTGGATCTCCAGGGGCCGGCGCCCCCCCTGGAGGCCTATATAAAGGGGGAGGGAGGGGGGCTGCTGTACCCTTGTGCTTGGCGCATCCCTCCCCCTGCTACACCTCGTCCTCCTCCCGTAGTCGCTTGGCGAAGCCCTGCCGGAGTTCTGCTGCATCCACCACCACGCCTTCGTGCTGCTGGATCATCATCAACCTCTCCTTCCCCCTTGCTGGATCAAGAAGGAGGATACGTCTCCCGTCCCGTACTTGTGTTGAACGCGGAGGTGCTGTCCGTTCAGCACTTGGACATCGGTGATCTGAATCACGTCGAGTACGACTCCATCATCACCTTGCAAGCTTCCGCACGCGATCTACAAGTGGTATGTAGATGCAAACTCTCTCCCATTACTCGTTGCTTAGATGAACTCATAGATGGATCTTGGTGAAACCGTAGGAAAAATTTTAATTTTCTGCAACGTTCCCCAACAGTGGCATCATGAGCTAGGTCTATGCGTAGTTCTCTAATGCACGAGTAGAACACAATTTGTTGTGGGCGTGGATCTTGTCAACTTACTTGCCTCTACTAGTCTTTTCTTGCTTCAACGGTATTGTGGGATGAAGCGGCCCGGACCAACCTTACACGTACGCTTACGTGAGACCGGTTCCACCGATTGACATGCACTAGTTGCATAAGGTGGCTGGCGGGTGTCTGCCTCTCCCACTTTAGTTGGAGCGGATTCGATGAGCAGGGCCCTTATGAAGGGTAAATAGAAGTTGACAAAATCACGTTGTGGTTATTCGTAGGTAAGAAAACGTTCTTGCTAGAACCCAATCGCAGCCACGTAAAAGATGCAACAACAATTGGAGAACGTCTAACTTGTTTTTGCAGCGATTGATCATGTGATGTGATATGGCCAGAAGTTGTGATGAATGATGAATTGTGATGTATGAGATCATGTTCTTGTAATAGGATTCACGACTTGCATGCCGATGAGTATGACAACCGGTAGGAGCGATAGGAGTTGTCTTTATTTTTTTGTATGACCTGCGTGTCATTGAAGAACGCCATGTAAACTACTTTACTTTATTGCTAAACGCGTTAGCCATAGAAGTAGAAGTAGTCGTTGGCGTGACAACTTCATGAAGAGACGATGATGGAGATCATGATGATGGAGATCATGGTGTCAAGCCGGTGACAAGATGATCATGGAGCCCCGAAGATGGAGATCAATGGAGCTATATGATATTGGCCATATCATGTCACAACTATATAATTGCATGTGATGTTTATTATGTTTATGCATCTTGTTTACTTAGGACGACGGTAGTAAATAAGATGATCCTTACAAAAATTTCAAGAAGTGTTTTCCCTAAGCGTGCACCGTTGCTACAGTTAAGTCGCTTCTAAGCACCACGTGATGATCGAGTGTGATGGATTCTTACGTTCACATACAACGGGTGTAAGACAGTTTTACACAGCGAAAACACTTAGGGTTAACTTGATGAGCCTAGCATGTACAGACATGGCCTCGGAACACGGAGACCGAAAGGTCGAACACGAGTCGTATGGAAGATACGATCAACATGAAGATGTTCACCGACGATGACTAGTCCGTCTCACGTGATGATCGGATACGGGCTAGTCGACTCGGATCGTGTAACACTTAGATGACTAGAGGGATGTCTAATCTGAGTGGGAGTTCATAATTTGATTAGAACTTTATTATCATGAACTTAGTCTAAAACCTTTGCAAATATGTCTTGTAGATCAAATGGCCAACGCTAATGTCAACATGAACTTCAACGCGTTCCTAGAGAAACCAAGCTGAAAGATGATGGCAGCAACTATACGGACTGGGTCCGGAACCTGAGGATCATCCTCATAGCTGCCAGGAAGCAATATGTCCTAGAAGGACCGCTAGGTGACGCTCCCGTCCCAGAGAACCAAGACGTTATGAACGCTTGCAAGCTCGTCTTGATGATTACTCCCTCGTTCGATGCGGCATGCTTTACAGCTTAGAACCGGGCTCCAAAAGCGTTTGAGCATCACGGAGCATATGAGATGTTCGAAGAGCTGAAACTAGTTTTCCAAGCTCATGCCCGGGTCGAGAGATATGATGTCTCCGACAAGTTCTACAGTTGTAAGATGGAGGAAAACAGTTATGTCGTGAGCACATCCGAAGATGTCAGGGTTGCACAACCGTATGACCCAAATGAACATAAACCTCCCAGATGAGGCGGTCATTGACAGAATCCTCGATCGCTCCCACCAAGCTACAAGAGCTTTGTGATGAAATACAACATGCGGGGATGGTGAAGACCATTCTGAAGTGTTCTCGATGCTGAAGTCAGCAGAGGCTGAAATCAAGAAAGAACATCAAGTGTTGATGGTCAATAAGACCACTAAGTTCAAGAAGGGCAAGGGTAAGAAGAACTTCAAGAAGGATGACAAAGATGTTGTCGCGCCCGCAAGCTTGCTGCCGGAAGAAGTCAAAGAATGGACCCAAGCCTGAGACTGAGTGCTTTTATTGCAAGGGGAAGGGTCACTGGAAGCGGAACTGCCCCAAATACTTAGCGGATAAGAAGGCCGCAACACCAAAGGTATATTTGATATACATGTAATTGATGTGTACCTTACCAGACTCGTAGTAACTCCCGGGTATTTGATACGGTGCCGTTGCTCATATTTGTAACTCACAAAGATGAGCTGCGGAATAAACGGAGATCGGCGAAGGGCGAGGTGACGATCTTGGCGTCGGGAATGGTTCCAGAGTCGATGTGATCGCCGTCGACACGCTGCCTCTACATTTACCCACGGATTAGTTTTGAACCTAAATAATTGTTATTTAGTGCCAAGTTTGAGCATGAACATTGTATCCGGATCTCGTTTAATACGAGATGGCTACTCATTTAAGTCGAGAATAATGGTTGTTCGATTTATATGAGAGATATGTTTTATGGTCATGCTCCGATGGTCAATGGTTTATTCTTAATGAATCTCGAGCGTAATATTACACATGTTCATAGTGTGGATGCCAAAAGATGTAAAGTTGATAACGATAGTCCCACATACTTGTGGTACTCGCCGCCTTGGTCACATTGGTGTCAAGCGCATGAAGAAGCTCCATGCTGATGGACTTTAGAGTCTCTTGATTATGAATCGTTTGACACATGCGAACCATGCCTCGTGGGCAAAATGACCAAGACTCCGTTCTCGGAACAATGGAGCGAGCAACCAACTTGTTGGAAATCATACATACCGATGTGTGCGGTCCAATGAGCGTTGAGGCTCATGGAGGATATCGTTATGTTCTCACTCTCACCGATGACTTAAGTAGATATGGGTATGTCTACTTAATGAAACACAAGTCTGAGACCTTTGAAAAGTTCAAGGAATTTCAGAATGAGGTGGAGAATCAACGTGACCGAAAGATAAAGTTCCTACGATCAGATCGTGGAGGAGAATACTTAAGTCACGAATTTGGTACACACTTAAGGAAATGTGGAATCGTTTCACAACTCACGCCGCTGGAACACCTCAAATAAACGGTGTGTCGAACGTCAGAATCGCACTCTATTGGATATGGTGCGGTCTATGATGTCTCTTACCGATTTACCGCTATCATTTTGGGGATACGCTCTAGAGACAGCTACATTCACTTTAAATAGGGCACCGTCTAAATCCGTTGAGACGACACCGTATGAATTATGGTTTGGGAAGAAACCTAAGCTGTCGTTTCTAAAAGTTTGGGGATGCGATGCTTATGTCAAGAAACTTCAACCTGAAAAGCTCGAACCCAAGTTGGAAAAATGCGTATTCATAGGATACCCTAAGGAAACTGTCGGGTATACCTTCTACTTAAGATCCGAAGGCAAGATCTTTTTTGCCAAGAACGGATGCTTTCTGGAAAAAGAGTTTCTCTCGAAAGAAGTAAGTGGGAGGAAAGTAGAACTTGATGAAGTGCTACCTCTCGAACGGGAAAGTGGTGCAGCGCAGGAAACCGTTCCTGTGATGCCCACACCAACTGAAGAGGAAAACAATTATGATGATCAAGGTACTTCGGATCAAGTTGCTATTGAACTTCGTAGGTCCACAAGGACACGTTCCGCACTAGAGTGGTACGGCAACCCTGTCCTGGAAATCATGTTGTTAGACAACGGTGAACCTTCGAACTATGAAGAAGCAATGGCGGGCCCAGATTCCAACAAATGGCTTGAAGCCATGAAATCCGAGATAGAATCCATGTATGAAAACAAAGTATGGACTTTGACAGACTTGCCCGATGATCGGCGAGCGATAGAAAACAAATGGATTTTTAAGAAGAAGACGGACGCGGATGGTAATGTTACCATCTATAAAGCTCGACTTGTCGCTAAGGGTTATCGACAAGTTCAAGGGATTGACTACGACGAGACATTCTCTCCGTAGCGAAGCTGAAGTCCGTCCAATCATGTTAGCAATTGCCACATACTATGATTATGAGATATGGCGATGGACGTCAAAACGGCATTCCTTAACGGACATCTTAAGGAAGAGCTGTATATGATGCAGCCGGAAGGTTTTGTCGATCCTAAGAACGCTAACAAAGTATGCAAGCTCCAGCGATCCATTTATGGGCTGGTGCAAGCATCTCGGAGTTGGAACATTCGCTTTGATGAGATGATCAAAGCGTTTGGGTTTATGCAGACTTATGGAGAAGCCTGCGTTTACAAGAAAGTGAGTGGGAGCTCTGTAGCATTTCTCCTATTATATGTAGATGACATACTCTTGATGGGAAATGATACAAAACTTCTGGACTGCATTAAGGCCTATTTGAATAAGTGTTTTTCAATGAAGGACCTTGGAGAAGCTGCTTATGTATTAGGCATCAAGATCTATAGAGATAGATCGAGACGCCTCATAGGTCTTTCACAAGGCACATACCTTGATAAGATTTTGAAGAGGTTCAAAATGGATCAGTCCAAGAAAGGGTTCTTGCCTATGTTACAAGGTGTGAGATTGAGCTCGGCTCAGTCACCGACCACGGCAAAAGATAAAGAAGAGATGAGTGTCATCCCCTATGCTTCAGCCATAGGATCTATTATGTATGCCATGCTGTGTACCAGACCTGATGTAAACCTTGCCGTGAGTTTGGTAGCAAGATACCAAAGTAATCCCAGCAAGGAACACTGGACAGCGGTCAAGAATATCCTGAAGTACCTAAAAAGGACAAAGGACATGTTTCTCATTTATGGAGGAGACGAAGAGCTCGTCATAAAGGGTTACATCGACGCTAGCTTCGACTCAGATCTGGATGACTCTAAGTCACAAACCGGATACGTGTATATGTTGAATGGTGGAGCGATGGCTGCTGCAGCAAATGCAAGCGAGCATCGTGGCGGGATCTACGTGTGAAGCGGAGTACATGGCAGCCTCGAAGGCAGCGCATGAAGCGATTTGGGTGAAGGAGTTCATCACCGACCTAGGAGTCATACCCAATGCGTCGGGCCGATCAAACTCTTCGTGTGACAACACCGAGCTATTGCCCTTGCCAAGGAGCCCAGGTTTCACAAGACCAGGCACATCAAGCGTCGTTTCAACTCCATCCGTGAAAATGTTCAAGATGGGGACATAGAGATTTGCAAAGTACATACGGATCTGAATGTCGCAGATCCGTTGACTAAACCTCTCTCGCGTGCAAAACATGATCAACACCAGAACTCTATGGGTGTTCGATTCATCACAATGTAACTAGATTGGTGACTCTAGTGCAAGTGGGAGACTGTTGGAAATATGCCCTAGAGGCAATAATAAAAGTATTATTATATTTCATTGTTCATGATAATTGTCTTTTATTCATGCTATAACTGTATTATCCGGAAATCGTAATACACGTGTGAATACATAGACCACAATATGTCCCTAGTGAGCCTCTAGTTGACTAGCTCGTTGTGATCAACAGATAGTCATGGTTTCCTGACTATGGACATTGGATGTCGTTGATAACGGGATCACATCATTAGGAGAATGATGTGATGGACAAGACCCAATCCTAAGCATAGCATAAAGATCGTGTAGTTCGTCTGCTAGAGCTTGGCCAATGTCAAGTATCTCTTCCTTCGACCATGAGATCGTGTAACTCCCGGATACCGTAAGAGTGCCTTGGGTGTATCAAACGTCACAACGTAACTGGGTGACTATAAAGGTGCATTACAGGTATCTCCGAAAGTATCTGTTGGGTTGACACGGATCGAGATCGATTTGTCACTCCGTATGACGGAGAGGTATCTCTGGGCCCACTCGTAATGCATCATCATAATGAGCTCAAGGTGACCAAGGTGTTGTACACGGATCATGCATTACGGTGCGAGTAAAGTGACTTGCTGGTAACGAGACCGAACAAGGTATTGGGATACCGATGATCGAGTCTCGGGCAAGTTCGCACCGATTGACAAAGGGAATTGTATACAGGGTTTGATCGAATCCTCGACATCGTGGTTCAACCGATGAAATCATCGAGGAGCATGTAGGAGCCAACATGGGTATCCAGATCCCGCTGTTGGTTATTGCCCGAGAGTCGTCTCGGTCATGTCTGCGTGTCTCCGAACCCGTAGGGTCTACACACTAAGATTCGGTGGCGCTAGGGTTGTATGAATATGAGTATGCAGCATACCGAATGTTGTTGAGTCCGGATGAGATCCCGACGTCACGAGGAGTTTCGGAATGGTCCGGAGGTAAAGAATAATATATAGGAAGTGGTATTTCGCCATCGGAAAGTTTGAGGTCTCCGGTAATGTACCGGACCATCGGAAGGGTCCCGGGTCCACCGGTGGGGCCACCCATCCGGAGGGCCCCATGGGCTGAAGTGGGAGGAGAACCAGCCCACAGTGGGCTGGTCGCCCCCTAGGCCCACCTCTGCGCCTAGGGTTGAAACCCTAGGGGGGGGCGCCCACTTGGCTTGGGGGGCACTCCACCCCCTTGGCCGCCGCCCCCCCTTGGAGATTGGATCTCGGGGCCGGCGCCCCAGAGGCCTATATAAAGGGGGAGGGAGGGGGGCTGCTGTACCCTTGTGTTTGGCGCATCCTCCCCTGCTACACCTCGTCCTCCTCCGTAGTCGCTTGGCGAAGCCTGCCGAGTTCTCTGCATCCACCACCACGCCTTCGTGCTGCTGGATCATCATCAACCTCTCCTTCCCCTTGCTGGATCAAGAAGGAGGATCGTCTCCGTCCGTGCTTGTGTTGAGCGCGAGGTGCTGTCCGTTCAGCACTTGGACATCGGTGATCTGAATCACGTCGAGTACGACTCCATCATCACCTTGCAAGCTTCCGCACGCGATCTACAAGTGGTATGTAGATGCAAACTCTCTCCATTACTCGTTGCTTAGAGGAACTCATAGATGGATCTTGGTGAAACCGTAGGAAAAATTTTAATTTTCTGCAACGTTCCCCAACAGTGGCATCATGAGCTAGGTCTATGCGTAGTTCTCTAATGCACGAGTAGAACACAATTTGTTGTGGGCGTGGATCTTGTCAACTTACTTGCCTCTACTAGTCTTTTCTTGCTTCAACGGTATTGTGGGATGAAGCGGCCCGGACCAACCTTACACGCGCTTCGTGAGACCGGTTCCACCGATTGACATGCACTAGTTGCATAAGGTGGCTGGCGGGTGTCTGCCTCTCCCACTTTAGTTGGAGCGGATTCGATGAACAGGGCCCTTATGAAGGGTAAATAGAAGTTGACAAAATCACGTTGTGGTTATTCGTAGGTAAGAAAACGTTCTTGCTAGAACCCAATCGCAGCCACATAAAAGATGCAACAACAATTGGAGAACGTCTAACTTGTTTTTGCAGCGATTGATCATGTGATGTGATATGGCCAGAAGTTGTGATGAATGATGAATTGTGATGTATGAGATCATGTTCTTGTAATAGGATTCACGACTTGCATGCCGATGAGTATGACAACCGGTAGGAGCGATAGGAGTTGTCTTTATTTTTTTGTATGACCTGCGTGTCATTGAAGAACGCCATGTAAACTACTTTACTTTATTGCTAAACGCGTTAGCCATAGAAGTAGAAGTAGTCGTTGGCGTGACAACTTCATGAAGAGACGATGATGGAGATCATGATGATGGAGATCATGGTGTCAAGCCGGTGACAAGATGATCATGGAGCCCCGAAGATGGAGATCAATGGAGCTATATGATATTGGCCATATCATGTCACAACTATATAATTGCATGTGATGTTTATTATGTTTATGCATCTTGTTTACTTAGGACGACGGTAGTAAATAAGATGATCCCTTACAAAAATTTCAAGAAGTGTTTTCCCCTAACTGTGCACCGTTGCTACAGTTCGTCGCTTCTAAGCACCACGTGATGATCGAGTGTGATGGATTCTTACGTTCACATACAACGGGTGTAAGACAGTTTTACACAGCGAAAACACTTAGGGTTAACTTGATGAGCCTAGCATGTACAGACATGGCCTCGGAACACGGAGACCGAAAGGTCGAACACGAGTCGTATGGAAGATACGATCAACATGAAGATGTTCACCGACGATGACTAGTCCGTCTCACGTGATGATCGGATACGGGCTAGTCGACTCGGATCGTGTAACACTTAGATGACTAGAGGGATGTCTAATCTGAGTGGGAGTTCATAATTTGATTAGAACTTTATTATCATGAACTTAGTCTAAAACCTTTGCAAATATGTCTTGTAGATCAAATGGCCAACGCTAATGTCAACATGAACTTCAACGCGTTCCTAGAAAACCAAGCTGAAAGATGATGGCAGCAACTATACGGACTGGGTCCGAACCCGAGATCATCCTCATAGCTGCCAGAAGCAATATGTCCTAGAAGGACCGCTAGGTGACGCTCCGTCGAGAGAACCAAGGCGTTATGAGCGCTTGGCAAGCTCGTCTTGATGATTACTCCCTCGTTCGAGGCGGCATGCTTTACAGCTTAGAACCGGGCTCCAAAAGCGTTTGAGCATCACGGAGCATATGAGATGTTCAAGAGCTGAAACTAGTTTTCCAAGCTCATGCCCGGTCGAGAGATATGATGTCTCCGACAAGTTCTACAGTTGTAAGATGGAGGAAAACAGTTATGTCGTGAGCACATCCTCAAGATGTCAGGTTGCACAACCGTATGACCCAGTGAACATAAACCTCCCGGATGAGGCGGTCATTGACAGAATCCTCGATCGCTCCCACCAAGCTACAAGAGCTTTGTGATGAAATACAACATGCGGGGATGGTGAAGACCATTCTGAAGTGTTCTCGATGCTGAAGTCAGCAGAGGCTGAAATCAAGAAAGAACATCAAGTGTTGATGGTCAATAAGACCACTAAGTTCAAGAAGGGCAAGGGTAAGAAGAACTTCAAGAAGGATGACAAAGATGTTGTCGCGCCCGTAAGCTTTGTTGCGGGAAGAAGTCAAAGAATGGACCCAAGCACGAGGCCGAGTGCTTTTATTGCAAGGGAAGGGTCCTTTGAAGCGGAACTGCCCCAAATACTTAGCGGATAAGAAGGCCGCAACACCAAAGGTATATTTGATATACATGTAATTGATGTGTACCTTACCAGACTCGTAGTAACTCCCGGTATTTGATACCGGTGCCGTTGCTCATATTTGTAACTCACAAAGATGAGCTGCGGAATAAGCGGAGACTGGCGAAGGGCGAGGTGACGATCGCGTCGGGAATGGTTCCAGAGTCGATGTGATCGCCGTCGACACGCTGCCTCTACATTTACCCACGGATTAGTTTTGAACCTAAATAATTGTTATTTAGTGCCAAGTTTGAGCATGAACATTGTATCTGGATCTCGTTTAATCTGAGATGGCTACTCATTAAGTCTGAGAATAATGGTTGTTCGATTTATATGAGAGATATGTTTTATGGTCATGCTCCGATGGTCAATGGTTTATTCTTAATGAATCTCGAGCGTAATATTACACATGTTCATAGTGTGGATGCCAAAAGATGTAAAGTTGATAACGATAGTCCCACATACTTGTGGTACTGCCGCCTTGGTCACATTGGTGTCAAGCGCATGAAGAAGCTCCATGCTGATGGACTTTTAGAGTCTCTTGATTATGAATCGTTTGACACATGCGAACCATGCCTCGTGGGCAAAATGACCAAGACTCCGTTCTCCGGAACAATGGAGCGAGCAACCAACTTGTTGGAAATCATACATACCGATGTGTGCGGTCCAATGGCGTTGAGGCTCATGGAGGATATCGTTATGTTCTCACTCTCACGATGACTTAAGTAGATATGGGTATGTCTACTTAATGAAACACAAGTCTGAGACCTTTGAAAAGTTCAAGGAATTTCAGAATGAGGTGGAGAATCAACGTGACCGAAAGATAAAGTTCCTCGATCGATCGTGGAGGAGAATACTTAAGTCACGAATTTGGTACACACTTAAGGAAATGTGGAATCGTTTCACAACTCACGCCGCTGGAACACCTCAAATAAACGGTGTGTCCGAGCGTCGTGTCGCACTCTATTGGATATGGTGCGGTCTATGATGTCTCTTACCGATTTACCGCTATCATTTTGGGGATACGCTCTAGAGACAGCTACATTCACTTTAAATAGGGCACCGTCTAAATCCGTTGAGACGACACCGTATGAATTATGGTTTGGGAAGAAACCTAAGCTGTCGTTTCTAAAAGTTTGGGGATGCGATGCTTATGTCAAGAAACTTCAACCTGAAAAGCTCGAACCCAAGTTGGAAAAATGCGTATTCATAGGATACCCTAAGGAAACTGTCGGGTATACCTTCTACTTAAGATCCGAAGGCAAGATCTTTTTTGCCAAGAACGGATGCTTTCTGGAAAAAGAGTTTCTCTCGAAAGAAGTAAGTGGGAGGAAAGTAGAACTTGATGAAGTGCTACCTCTCGAACGGGAAAGTGGTGCAGCGCAGGAAACCGTTCTGTGATGCCCACACCAATCAAGAGGAAAACAATTATGATGATCAAGGTACTTGGATCAAGTTGCTCTTGAACCGTGGGTCCACAAGGACACGTTCCGCACTGAGTGGTACGGCAACCCTGTCCTGGAAATCATGTTGTTAGACAACGGTGAACCTTCGAACTATGAAGAAGCAATGGCGGGCCCAGATTCCAACAAATGGCTTGAAGCCATGAAATCCAAGATAGAATACATGTATGAAAACAAAGTATGGACTTTGACAGACTTGCCCGATGATCGGCGAGCGATAGAAAACAAATGGATTTTTAAGAAGAAGACGGACGCGGATGGTAATGTTACCATCTATAAAGCTCGACTTGTCGCTAAGGGTTATCGACAAGTTCAAGGGATTGACTACGGACGAGACATTCTCTCCGTAGCGAAGCTGAAGTCCGTCCGAATCATGTTAGCAATTGCCACATACTATGATTATGAGATATGGCGATGGACGTCAAAACGGCATTCCTTAACGGACATCTTAAGGAAGAGCTGTATATGATGCAGCGGAAGGTTTTGTCGATCCTAAGAACGCTAACAAAGTATGCAAGCTCCAGCGATCCATTTATGGGCTGGTGCAAGCATCTCGAGTTGGAACATTCGCTTTGATGAGATGATCAAAGCGTTTGGGTTTATCTTGAGACTTATGGAGAAGCTGCGTTTACAAGAAAGTGAGTGGGAGCTCAGTAGCATTTCTCCTATTATATGTAGATGACATACTCTTGATGGGAAATGATACAAAACTTCTGGACTGCATTAAGGCCTATTTGAATAAGTGTTTTTCAATGAAGGACCTTGGAGAAGCTGCTTATGTATTAGGCATCAAGATCTATAGAGATAGATCGAGACGCCTCATAGGTCTTTCACAAGGCACATACCTTGATAAGATTTTGAAGAGGTTCAAAATGGATCAGTCCAAGAAAGGGTTCTTGCCTATGTTACAAGGTGTGAGATTGAGCTCGGCTCAGTCACCGACCACGGCAAAAGATAAAGAAGAGATGAGTGTCATCCCCTATGCTTCAGCCATAGGATCTATTATGTATGCCATGCTGTGTACGGACTGATGTAAACCTTGCCGTGAGTTTGGTAGCAAGATACCAAAGTAATCCCAGCAAGGAACACTGGACAGCGGTCAAGAATATCCTGAAGTACCTAAAAAGGACAAAGGACATGTTTCTCATTTATGGAGGAGACGAAGAGCTCGTCATAAAGGGTTACATCGACGCTAGCTTCGACTCAGATCTGGATGACTCTAAGTCACAAACCGGATACGTGTATATGTTGAATGGTGGAGCAGTAAGCTGGTGCAGCTGCAAGCAGAGCATCGTGGCGGGATCTACGTGTGAAGCGGAGTACATGGCAGCCTCGAAGGCAGCGCATGAAGCGATTTGGGTGAAGGAGTTCATCACCGACCTAGGAGTCATACCCAATGCGTCGGGGCCGATCAAACTCTTCTGTGACAACACTGGAGCTATTGCCCTTGCCAAGGAGCCCAGGTTTCACAAGACCAGGCACATCAAGCGTCGTTTCAACTCCATCCGTGAAAATGTTCAAGATGGGGACATAGAGATTTGCAAAGTACATACGGATCTGAATGTCGCAGATCCGTTGACTAAACCTCTCTCGCGTGCAAAACATGATCAACACCAGAACTCTATGGGTGTTCGATTCATCACAATGTAACTAGATTGGTGACTCTAGTGCAAGTGGGAGACTGTTGGAAATATGCCCTAGAGGCAATAATAAAAGTATTATTATATTTCATTGTTCATGATAATTGTCTTTTATTCATGCTATAACTGTATTATCCGGAAATCGTAATACACGTGTGAATACATAGACCACAATATGTCCCTAGTGAGCCTCTAGTTGACTAGCTCGTTGTGATCAACAGATAGTCATGGTTTCCTGACTATGGACATTGGATGTCGTTGATAACGGGATCACATCATTAGGAGAATGATGTGATGGACAAGACAATCCTAAGCATAGCATAAAGATCGTGTAGTTAAATGCTAGAGCTTGGCCATGTCAAGTATCTCTTCCTTCGACCATGAGATCGTGTAACTCCGGATACCGTAAGAGTGCCTTGGGTGTATCAAGCGTCACAACGTAATCGGGTGACTATAAAGGTGCATTACGGTATCTCCGAAAGTATCTGTTGGGTTGACACGGATCGAGGCTCGGATTTGTCACTCCGTATGACGGAGAGGTATCTCTGGGCCCACTCGGTAATGCATCATCATAATGAGCTCAAGGTGACCAAGGTGTTGTACGGGATCATGCATTACGATGCGAGTAAAGTGACTAGCGATAACGAGGTGAACAAGGTATTGGGATACCGACGATCGAGTCTCGGGCAAATAACGTACCAATTGACAAAGGAATTGTATACTGGGGTTTGATCGAATCCTCGACATCGTGGTTCAACCGATGAAATCATCGAGGAGCATGTAGGAGCCAACATGGGTATCCAGATCCGCTGTTGGTTATTGCCCGAGAGTCGTCTCGGTCATGTCTGCGTGTCTCCCGAACCCGTAGGGTCTACACATAAGGTTCGGTGATGCTAGGGTTGTGTGAATATGAGTATGCAGCATACCGAATGTTGTTCGAGTCCGGATGAGATCCCGGACGTCACGAGGAGTTTCGGAATGGTCGAGGTAAAGAATAATATATAGGAAGTGGTATTTGGCCATCGGGAAAGTTTGGGGTCTCCGTAATGTCTGGGACCACCGGAAGGGTCCCGGGGTCCACCGGGTGGGGCCACCCATCCCGGAGGGCCCCATGGGCTGAAGTGGGAGGGGAACCAGCCCATAGTGGGCTGGTGCGCCCCCCTAGGCCCACCCCCTGCGCCTAGGGTTGAAACCCTAGGGGTGGGGGGCCCACTTGGCTTGGGGGGCACTCCACCCCCTTGGCCGCCGCCCCCCCTGGAGATTGGATCTCCAGGGGCCGGCGCCCCCCTGGAGGCCTATATAAAGGGGGGAGGGGGGGCTGCTGTACCCTTGTGCTTGGCGCCTCCCTCCCCCTGCTACACCTCGTCCTCCTCCCGTAGTCGCTTGGCGAAGCCCTGCCGGAGTTCTGCTGCATCCACCACCACGCCGTCATGCTGCTGGATCATCATCAACCTCTCCTTCCCCCTTGCTGGATCAAGAAGGAGGAGACGTCTCCCGTCCCGTACGTGTGTTGAACGCGGAGGTGCTGTCCGTTCAGCACTTGGACATCGGTGATCTGAATCACGTCGAGTACGACTCCATCATCACCTTGCAAGCTTCCGCACGCGATCTACAAGTGGTATGTAGATGCAAACTCTCTCCCATTACTCGTTGCTTAGATGAACTCATAGATGGATCTTGGTGAAACCGTAGGAAAAATTTTAATTTTCTGCAACGTTCCCCAACACACCGATGGTCAGGAAGGACTGGGTGAAGAAGAGGGCTATGTTCATGATGGCTCCGGCCCATTAATGTCGGTACAAGAAGAGGGCTATGTTCATGATGGCTCCGGTGACCCAATGGAGGTACAAGAAGGAGACCGTGCTGACTGCTCCAGTGACCGAACCGAGTCCGGCCAGGTATATATATATTAGTTAAGCCCGTGCTGACTAGTTAATTGATGCATTCATTGTTTTGGTATATGTACACATATTAATTAACTCTCATCTTTCTTCCTTTTTCTAGCCCTCCGGATCGAGCACAACTTCGGTAAGGAGACGAGGCCCGAAGAAAAAGTTGAGCTCGGATGAAAGGTTTGAGATCATAGAAATCGCGCCCGACGGCAAACCGATTGAACCCATCCGGACAAAGAACGCATTTTCTGCTCAGTGCGGGGTTCTTGTTAGGGACAAGATCTCGATCAACATCCAGCAATGGTATAAGCCTAAGGAGGAAGACCCTGAGGTGTCTTATGTCAATGATATGCAGAAATAAGATCTTTGGACTCAGCTGAAGGCAAATTTCACCCTACCGCCAGAGGAGGATCCGGAGAAGCCAGTTAAAGAGCAATTAATCAAGTCTTGTGCTCTTAAGAAGATGGAAACCCTATTCAGGAGGTGGAGGAAAGAGCTGAACAAGTTTGTTGACAAAAAAGAGACACCAGAATTAATCGGCAAATATGAGAAGATCAAAGATCACTGGCCCGCATTTGTGGCCCACAAGACATCGGAAAAGAGTAAGAAGATGTCGGCGACAAACAAGAAAAATGCTGTGAAGAAGCAGGTTCACCATCGCACGGGGTCAGGTGGCTACCTCAAAGCCCGGCCTAAGTGGTCCAAGGCTGAGAATGACCTGCTTGATAAAGGGATCAAACCAGAGACAATGAACTAGCCAGACCGTTGCCGGACTTGGTTCTTCGGGGCTGGCGGAACCTTGGACCGTGTATCAGGGAAGTGCCGTTGGATGGACGAGCAACTGAAAATACCAGTCACCAAGCTTCGACACTATATCGATGCAACGCAGAAAGGGACGTTCGTTCCAGACAGGGAGAAGGACGAGCCCACAATGGCCCTCGGGAATCCTGAGCACCCTGGACGGACACGAGGCACGCCAGGCTCCATTCCGTGGAAGGTTGGTTTTCCGGATGCAGGGGGTTACAAAACCCAGGAGAGGAGGAAGAAACTGGAGCAGGGCCAACTGCAGGCGCTGCACGAAAGGGTAATGGGGCTAGAGGAACGAGAAGTAGATCGCAGCAAACGACCTGCCGAAGCTTTCCCCGAAGCTACCCCGCCATCTCAACGGAGAAGCAGCATGGCTTCCACCGAGCTGCTTCAGCCGGAGCATGTCTTGACGGCTCCTGCCAGCTATCCCGTGGATGCTATCACGGAGTCTCAAAATAGCCACATTATGGCACGATGGATGAATATGAAGGTTAAGGCGGCTGTTGGCTCTGTTTATCCTACTGAACCCGACGCAACTTTTCACTGCCGGCTGATTCCGGAAGAATATGCTAGGGTGATGGTGGATGAAATAACGGAGGGATTTGAGAACCTCCAGCTTGACCACCCTACCGGTGAAGGGGAGACTAGGCTAGGTTCTGCTCTGAAGACTCCATGCCTATGCGGAAGGAGCTCATCAACCTTCCGAACTGGACGCCTCCGCCTCCTCCTCCTCCTACTCCTCCCGCGAGTCAGGGCACTCCGCCTCCTCCACTGCCTCCTCCTCCGGCAAGTGACGATCAGGGCACTAGGCCTCCTTCTCCGGCGCGTGGCGGCACTCCGCCTCCTTCTCCGCCTGCGCCGGCACGCCCGAGCAGCCAGCAGCCTCCTCCTTCTCCGCCTCGCTAGTAAGGGCGGAAGAGACCCGCCGCCGCCCCAGCTGCTCCGGTGCGTCATAGTCCTTCTCCTCCGCCTCGTAAGCAAGCACGAAAGAAGACAGACACCGCAGCCGCTCTGTCTGCTCCGGCGTCTAGCAGTACAGCCAGAGGCGGGAGGCAATACAGATACGGTCCACCTCTCAAGCCTCTAGAGAAGTTACCGTATGAGAGGACCGAGGAGGAAAACACGACGATCGTGCGGACCCACGTCAAGGACTTCTTTGAAGGGGTGAAAGCAAAGAGACATCCACCTCTGGAGGAGAAGGTAGATCCGGTGAAAGCAAAGTGCACTCTCGATGCCCTGAGGAAACCGGCAAAGTCTCCGCCGAGAACCAACTATGAGCGCATTACTGAACAGACATATCTCCAAGCGGAACGGTCGGGAAGTACTGTCAGACATCAAAGGTCAAGAGAACGAGCAGCTGCGAAAAAAGTTGCCCAGCTCGGCGAACAAGCAAATCAATCGTGCCCCCCGCTCAATGTGTCTAGCGGCGACATCGTCGCTAATGCTCCGGGGATGGTGCCCGGTTATGGCAATCTATCAGATTACCTACCTGACGATCAACTTTCTGATTTCATGGAGGTGGATGAACACAGATACGAGTACGGGAAGCCTCTCGTCAAAGATGAAAAATCTCTAACAACGATGATGCGAAGATTCCATAATTGGTACATGAAAACCTGCAGAGAGTCTGGGGAACGAATAGTTTGTATCTGAACATTAAAGAGGAGCACGAGCTTGTTGGAACTGATATGTTGTGTGTTCCATTTGAGGAGTTCTTAGCGTTCTTCAATCAAAAGGCCCTCGATAAATTAACGGTCTTTTGCTACTGTCTGTAAGTATTATTTCTGTCATTAAGTCTCTATATATAGCTCGGCTCTTTCATTGCATGTATTTATAATTAATTATCCTCAATATATTATGCAGATTGAAGATCGTCGAGTGTAGAAAACAAGAAATGTATGATATTGGGTTCATTAACAAAAATATCATAATTGAATTTCTAGTTAAAAAGCACGCCGAAGAGGCCGAGGCCAACTTGCTACAATCGTTGATCAAAAATCAAAACAAAGATACCATACTCTTTCCTTACAACTTCAAGTGAGTGTTACTGTCGTGTGCATATTCGGTTTCCCTTATTACTCGAGCGAGGTTATAGTAATGTAATTGATGAGTTATGCATGCGTGCGCAGCTTCCACTATGTTCTTCTAGAGATTAAGCTTGAGCGGGGACTAGTAACCGTCTTATACTCGAAACGGAAAGATCTCGAAACCTATGCGGACATGACTGAATTGCTCAGCAAGTAAGTTCAATCGATCATTATCGCACCATATCGGCAACTTTTTGTTCATTTCCTGATATCTCAAGTAATAATAGTTATTTTCTTTGTCTTGCAGGGTTTGGAAACAGTTCACCGCAGAAGCTCCAGGACTGTCGAAGGAGCTGCAATATACATACCCGAAACTAAGTACTACTGGCTAGCTAGTTGCGCGCATCTCGCGTTGATTCTATAGCTATACTTTCATCAATGCCATTTATAATGCTTCATTATCAGTTTGATTGACCTCTATTTCTCGTAAAGTGCTTGTGGCAGGAACAAGGGAATGATTTCTGTGGATAGTATGTTTGCGAGTTCATCCACAACGCGACTTTGAAAAATAAGCGGGGCTACTCTAAAAGACAATATGAAGTGCGTAAGCAATAATATTCACAATTTCATTTTATTTCACCATCATTTCTGTTGAGTATCATTCATATATATTTATTAATTAACCCCCTTCTTCAAATTAGACGTGGCAGATGCAGAATGAACTCCTAGAACAAGATCGCATGAAAGCAATTCAAGAGGAATTGGCGGGATTCTTTCTTGACCACGTCATCAATAAAGCCGGAGAATACCATGTGGAAGTTGATTTCCATTGCTAGGGGATTGTAATTAAGAGATATTACATATTGTATATGTATGTAGCCAGTAGCGTCAGATAGATAATACAAAAACTTGTTGTTCGACCAATCTCTCGGAGAAGGAGAGGTCGATCGATCACTTCTCTCGGTATGCATGACGAACTTCTATATTTGATGGTTCCCTTCATTTTCTTACTAGCTAGCGTCTCGAGGGCCTCTCTATGTATAGTACGTAGCGTCGACCAAGCACGGACATAAGAGAGGACACTTCTCTTTATTAATTAGGTAGCTAACACAATATATGAAACACCTAAATTAACCCCCAAAACCCCAACCCCCCTTCAAAACAGAAAACAAAAACCCCAGCCACTGAAATGCTGACGCGTGGATGCCTTTTGGTCCCGGTTGGTGCCACCAACCGGGACCAAAGGCCCCCTGCCTGGGCTCGGCGCACCGGCCACGTGGAGGACCATCTGTCCCGGTTCGTGTTAGAACCGGGACTAAAGGGGGGAGGTATTACCTTACGAACCGGGACAAATGCCCCCTTTTCTACTAGTGTTTGTATACGGTTGTACATATACACGTATAGGATTCTTTCTTGGTCTCCAAGACTTGTAATCTTGCTATAAATATATGAGCCGATCGCCCCTTGAGAGGCGTCTTCCCTCAAACTGATTCTCGTTTATAGATTCAGACAACAGATTCCTTCACAAATTCGAAGGCAGAACTCAAAAAAGAAAGGGCAAGGAAATGAAGGGCACAAGACTACTAGAGGCAAAGAGAGACGGACGCGGCTGGAGCACTATGGCGGTGTCGATGGGTGTGGAGAAGTGCGCGTGGAGACACTGCGGAGCACCGCTGATGAGCTTGTCAGCAGTACGAGCTGCTCCCGCTACTGCATGGCAACCCCAGCCCGATCTGCTTCAGACAGGTTCGAGCCCTCCGTCACCGGCCGCGTGCACATCTGGCAGGTAAATAATAACTCTCTAACTCTTTACTTCCAGGCCGACCAAGTTGCTCTTGCACCACATGCTCTTGCCGCAAATTCCTGAGGACTATATGTACGTTGTATGTTTTGGAATGACTGTCACACGTCCTCGCATCCTCCTCTTCTTTTGTTTCTACCAAATTCGGAGGGTGTTGGGAAGATGATTAATGTGGACAAGATGGTCAGGGCCAGATGCAGAGTGAAGATCCTAATAGCGGATCAGAGGCCTAGGCTGAAGGACTCGGCCAGATCAGGGAGCAGCTTGACCACGACAAGGACGTAACCGTCGGCTTCTCCGCCATCTGGGATTATTCTTTGACCTTTCGCAGTTCCTTCAGGTGTCCATAACATCAAGCATAATTTTGGTGTTTCTTTACCTTTTGCATTCTACTCTAATCAGTTAAGTTAGGCCTATGACTAAGAAGTTTTTCTTAATATTTTTAGTTATGAGTTTTATTTTCTGATCTTCTTCCTGATTCGATGTGATTAGCACAATACTAAATTAGCAGACTACTAATTGATACTTTTACGTGATATCTTTAGTGTGTGCTGACCAGATTAATCTAAAGCACCAAGATCTGCTTGTTCATTATTTTGATTCAAGCTAATCGAATGTTCATTATTTTGTGTCAATACAGTATATAATAGAGAGCTATCCAGGACATGTATGGGAGCAAGGGAACCGGAGGTGCTAGATGCAAGCACTAATTGTATTTACAGTTTGGCTGCAACAATCAAATCTTTTAGGATGGTACTAATGTCTTGATTATTTTCAATCCCCATCAACATCAGATACAACCTTGGACTAGGGGATACCACGAACAAATCTTAGTCAAATAATTTATGAGTGGCTTCTACTGTTTACTTGTTATTTGGTTCAGAAAATAGGATCTAGCTTCAGTCAAATTAACCGTCAATATATTTGTTTCAGGGTTAGTCTTTATTCTTATCCCATGTTAAAAAAAATTTGTATTATGAGTTAAGTGACACCATGAAATAATCTGAACCAAGATAAGAAAGAAGAATTACAAGTTTGTTAAAGAATGGGGGATCAGAAGTACAAAAGTAGTAAATGAATGATGGCTTGCTCATGTGGGTTATACTATAATCAATTCCAGTGTGTGAGACAACAACGAAGAGCAGTCTATTTTATCGTTCTAAAACAGTACCACTTACACCAAACATCAGTATAGTAGCATGTTCATATCAGAACCTAAGAGTATTAGGAACATAGGGAGGAGATGGCAATTATGGACATTATATTGGAGAGGAATAAATTTGATCGCATATACTACATATGGTCTTCTGTAGATGCATGTTAGTTGCAGAAGCACATCCTTTTTATGATGAAAGTTCTCTTTATTAATTAGAGTACTGGCATGAATATGACAGTGCGGTGCAAGATGGTGCAGATCCACGGTGGTGGGCGAGGTAGCGGGAGGCGACGTCGATGACTGATATGGTTGCCGGCAAATAAAAGGTAAGTGACACCTCTGTTTGGTCCCTCTCCTCTCCTCCTGATATGGTTCATGCACTATTTGGTGCTTGCCTTGTTGGCTTATCGTGGAAATTTGCTTGTTGGATAGACAAAATAATGTGTACATGTCATCTTAATAATCATGGGTATATATTTGTATATACCATTCAACTGCAAATGGTTTGGTTCCTTTGAAAAGGACTGAAAATAACTTGCTAGATAGTAAGGTGAACTATGAATCTTTAAAATTAGATGGACACATTTATCTGACGGAGATCAATGACATCAGGGACACATAGGCAGCTGCGAAGCCTCTCATGGATCAGCCGGTGAATAGGAGAAGCAAAGACGGCATCTCCTGCATCGTCGTACATCTGTTGCTAGCAGAGCTTCAGCTTGTGAATAGGAGGAGCAAAGATGACATCTCCTTTGTCATTATAAACTTCCGAAATTTATAGTGCAACTTCTTACTAACAAGTCAGTTTCATGTGTTTCCAGAATTGCAAAAAAGCAACTAGAATGGGCAGCAGCCAACCTGACACCGCCCTAGCTTTCTCTCAGGAGGTGCCACAAGGTGGCGCCCCAACCCCTAGTCAATGATCATGTATATAGGCATCACGTCCGAGACAAATAGACCGAAACAATTCTGCATCTACTACTATTACTCCACACGTCGACCGATATGCAGCATGCATCTAGAGTATTAAGTTCATAAAAAATGGAGTAACACCGTAAGCAAGATGATATGACGTAGACAAAGTAAACTCGCGCATGAATAAAACTCATCTTTACCCTTAATAGCAACGGTACATATGTGTCATGTCCCCTTCTCTCACTGGGATTGAGCACCGCAAGATCGAACCCATTACAAAGCACCGGAGAAGAATATGAAGCTTCTTTATTCAGCATCGCCGCCGCCGAAGCCAAGCCATCGAACGATCCAAAACCCTAAGCTTCTTGGGCCCTAAAACCTAAAGCTAAAATGATCCACACGTGCGGGATTTGGCGACCCCCCTCACCACTGACGACCAAAAGGTCACCAGCGGAGGAGAGCCGCCGGAAGACGGCGCGGGAAGGAGCGGCTCTCCTGGTGGCGGCGGCTAGGTTTCGCAACAGGAGGAAAATGATCGCGACGGCAACTCGCTCGAAATCATGTACATATTGATATAAATAATATGATTTGTTAAAGTATAGTATATACAGATGTGGGCTATTGTTTCTATATATTTTTTTCATATCTAGGAGCATTTTTGAAAAAATTTAACAAGATGTCAGCCGGTTCTTTTCAGAACCCGGGTATGGAAAATCAGAAACACAAAAGAACATGATTCTTCCCCAAGGATCCTGAAAAATCACGCCAGAATAGAAATGTATCTCAAAATCACCCAAAACCCATGAATCTAAATGTATCTCAAAATCGCCCAAAACCTACGATTCCAGCGATTCTGCTACGTCCCTCAAAAGAAAACGTTTTGTTTCGGGGGCAATACCTCTGTTTGAAGGAGTAATCACATAACAAATGCCACCGCTCTTCTCCCACACGGCTCGATTTCCTGCCAGGCTCTAGCAGTTGCATGGGACCTCCTTGAAGCAGCTCTTCTTTGCCTCGGACGTGGCTTGCCTGTTTCGGTCGCGTGCTCAGATCTGTACTCCCGCACCATCCAATTTTCATTCGACGGTTCTGAAATATTTCATTCCGGGTATCACTCCTCAGCCACAAAAAAAATATATAAAAAAAAATAAAGGCCCGTATTTGCCTTCTCCTTCTGTAATATAAGTAGCACCCGTCGGTGTGTCCATCTACGCCTTGTAACACCCCGACGTCCAGCTGTGCCACCCTCGCCGCGGCCAAGCCACCGTTGGCCGGTTCATCTCGAACAAGTGAGTCGCGAACGCCGCCGCTACAACGGCTAGCTAGGCATCTCGAACCACACCGATGCCGCTTCCCCGTAGCCGACCTACGTTGCCAGTGGCCGCGCGCCGTTGAGCCGCGCATCAAGATACGACGGCAGGAACGCCTCTAGGCTCACTGGCTCAACTACGTCGAGTACATCACGTTCGCAAAACGGTATCCATTGAGCAGGTTGCTCCCGCCGACGAGCACACGCCTGTACGTATCCAGCATTCCAGCCTCGCCGCTGAGTGGTACATCCTCGGGACGGTGCAAGCGGTCAGAATCTCGAGCCCAAGTCGATGTATGTGCCCTGGGTAAATTACTGGCTCCCGCCTGAGCTCCCACCCGGCCATCCATGCCGTCACGCCATTCACGGTGAGCACGTCGTCGATCAGGAGCAGCACCCTGTCGCTCATCCGGAGCGCGAGCTATTAAACATCGTGCGGCACGTCACAGCAGACAAGCACCTCAACATGTGTCGGCCGTGCAGAGATTTTTCTTGGCCACAAGCTCCATGGTCTCGTCCAACACCGGCGTGGTACTGCAGTCGAACATGCGGACAAAATACTACGGGAGCAGCTGCATGTGCATGGCCCAGACGCCGATGTTGGCGTGGAGGAGTTGCTACTCGCTGGCGCCGCAGCGTGCTACAGGAGTTAGGCAGGCTCTTGTTGCCACGCTCTGACGTTGGTACCGGCATTGTCGATGTGGATGATGGTCGGAAGGAGGACCAGCAGGAAATCAAAAGGTCTTGCATGCGCGTACAGATTCATGCAGGAAATATGGCTTACTGAGACTCCCAACTTCCTGATAAGCAGCCTCCTAGCTGATTGTTCGGCGAACACTTTTGCATAATAAAGCTCTCTAAATTCCCTGCAAAAAAATGATCCACACGAAAAAATCTATTATAACCATTGGATGAAAATGAGTGATGCGGGAGTACGGATCGGAGCATGAAATGGCAGCAAGCAAGCCTCGTCCCTGTGCCTCTTCCTGCTCCATCCCACGACTCCTGCCTCTTGCCGGGGCGAGGCCGACACCAGTCGCTAGTGCGGTGGATCTGACACCAGTGGACAGAGGGTGAGCTGGTGTGTCGTGGAGAGGGCTCGTGGCCGTTGTCCTCGTGCCCGCTGTGCCACAGGCCCCGCTCGTCCATCGACGTCGCTCATACCATGGCATGGCCATATCTTCCTTGTGTGTCTCGGCAGAATGGTGCACACGACGTGCTCAGTAGAATGCACGTGAGCACATAAGTACGTCAAAACTTGTTTTGACCCAAATTAACCTGACAGTTAGGTGAATCATTTGATTAGCACTTGAACAATAAAACTTTCTGAAAACCCATTCTCGGCAATGGGACACTTCGGCAAAGTTCACTAATTTCTCATCTAAGAGCCAGTGAATAAAAAGTTAAAGACACACGAAAAATAATCATCATTAGTTCTAGCAAATCACAAAAATTACAAAAGCCACCTGCGCCATACTATTTGGTTGTAATTTCACTAATTCAGGGTAAAACAGTTCAAAACAACTCAATGTTACCAACTCAGGGCACAATTTCGGTCGAGGGGCATTATAGATATTTCACCACGCAACTCATAAAACAATCTTAGACTGCAATCTCTAAAAGACTGGACGTCTGATTCCATTGGCCGCTGATTCTATGGGTGTTTTCCCGGAATCTGCTTATGGAAAATCCGGAGCTGAAATGAACAGCCCTTACTCCAAGACATGTTCGAAAATGCATTTTTGTCTTTTTAATGCATTTTTGTATTTCTGGTAGTTGAATTTTATGTACTTTGATTGAGTAGACTTGCATTTGTACCTAAATATTTTAGAGCTTAAATATTGGTCCCGGCTAAAATTTATTCTGGGTTCACCACTACTTATAATATTTGAACATACACCAATGTGATGGCTCATGAACTAGCAAATCCTAATTGTAACAGATTGATGAAAAATCCTCCAAATCAAATCTTAGCATCCCTTGCAAACGATGCCAATTTTATAACAATGCAATTATGTTTAGATGTCAAAAGAAAAATTAGAATAGCAAATAAACTTATATTATTAACTAAGAAAATGTATATTATAATCCCCTTGTTCCATAATGTAGTGCATTTTTAAAAAAAAGTCAAACCTCACAAACTTTAATCAAGTTTGTGGAGAAATATTTACATCTAGAATACCAAACTTGGTCAAAAGAATCATTAGAAGATATAGTTTCATATTTTATATATTTGGTATTACAGATATAAATAGTTTTCTCTTTAAACTTGGTCAAAGTTTGCATACTTTGACTTTCAAACAATCTTTACGCACTACATCATGGAACGCTCACTCCAATCCATATTAATTGCCGACAATTAATATGGACTAAATAAGCAACAATTTGGGTCGGATTGAGTATTTATTTATGCATATACTCCTTTTATAATACAATGGAAGTAGCCCCTAACTAATCTTGCAAGAAAAGTGTGTGGCCAGGGTGTTCTACTCTTTAGGTAGACGAATATTCAACAAATTTCGTAGAAAGTGTTATTAATGAAAAGAAATAAATTGAACTTCCGTCGAACAATGAAATTTTCAGCTGATCACATTCACAAACAACAATGAAGGGTGTGATCCAAACGCTCTTATATTTCTTTACGGAGGGAGTAAAAAAGTGTTACAACAAGCTTG
This sequence comes from Aegilops speltoides, assembly GCA_021437245.1. Classification (NCBI taxonomy): domain Eukaryota; kingdom Viridiplantae; phylum Streptophyta; class Magnoliopsida; order Poales; family Poaceae; genus Aegilops; species Aegilops speltoides. The sequence continues at coordinate 10,519,395 of CM038145.1, forward strand.
ATCTTAATACAGTAGTATTTCTACATCAGGCTTAATAAGGTCAAGACCTAATACTAGTTCCTCCCACTGTTGAAATTAATACGCATCACCCTCCCGCAACAACTCTTTCTGACGTTCACAGTACTTCCTCATATCGTCTGCAAACTGCGCGTCACTCCTAAAATCGAACATTAAATCAGCGTCCAGCATTCCGTCCGTGTGTGCCGTTCCATCGATTGTAATATCATGATTACTGTTAATAAAATCTGCTGAATCTGGATACACAATCTTCCTCGCGGTTGACTCTCCATAGTAGCAACGGCCTGTCACCAAAACCAAAATTGATTTATTATGATTTATTTTCATGCTTGGAAAATTCATAATGTTGACTGCAAAATCTGAAAGGACATGCGAACTAATTATTACTCCCTCCGTAAACTAATATAAGAGCATTTAGATCACTATTTTAGTTATCTAAACGCTCTTATATTAGTTTACAGAGGGAGTACAAATAAACGCTGATTTCAACCTATTGCCCGGATGGCTGATTCACAATTTTGTCGATAGTGGGTGTATGCTATAGCCACTAAGTTGTTGTATCATCTTATATACTCCCTCCGTCCGGAAATACTTGTCATCAAAAAGAATAAAAGGAGATGTATCTAGATGTATTTTAGTTCTAGATACACCCCTTTTTGTCCATTTTGATGACAAGTTTTTTCGGACGGAGGGAGTATATGGAAAATGGTTTACCAATGAAAACGTGAGGAGCAGAATTCTGAAAAGCGATAAAGCAGTGAATGTGCGCACAGACGCAGTGCTCTATACAAGGTCTTCTGTATGGGAGATATAGAATACTTGCTAGTCTGATGCAGACAAAACATAACTGAAGTGTGATTCAATTAGCTAAAATACTAGAGGCTAATGCACAGTCTAGATAATGGTGTGAAGTGGAATGTGAAGCAGCATCTGGGGGTGTATGCAAAATATGATAAGAAAAGTGACCAAAGAAAGTGGAAGGTGGTGATGGAGCGGTCATGTGGGGTGTCTGTTCGTAGGGTACAGAGGAAGCTGGATTTCATTGGTGGCATTTGTTAGAGTTGTGTCGAATATAGTGTACAAGGTAGGTTACAGTTGGACTTGTAGTTGTATCGTGTTTACATAGGATGTAGAGTTGTGTCCTAGTAGGACACTTGTATCCTAGGCCTCTCATATATAGCGGGGTAGACACACAATGTAACCTATATGCCAACATAATAGCACAGGCGCGCAAGGGGGAGCCGGCGACTTGTGCCGGCGCCCGGGTGGCCGGTGTGCGGTATTGTGACGGTGTCACGGAGAGGAGCGCCCGTAGTCAAGCCCCGGGGATGTAGCCATATCGGTGAACCTCGTTAACAAATCTCGGTGTCGTGCTTGTGTGATTGCTTGGTCCTCGGATGATTGACGGAGTGCCTCGGATTTATTCTAACAATTGGTATCATGAGCTAGGTTGTTCGGAGGCTGCGGATTGTTGATCTAGAGGAAGTATCGAGTTTGAGATGCAGCTGGCTGCGGTGGCAGGTGTGGTTCTCGACAAGATCGGAAAAGTCAGACAAGACGACGAACTCGATGGATCAGCGGCGTCGTACATGATTCGATGAGATGTGGTTCAGCGATATGATCTGGATGCAATCAGAAGCAGACGAGTATGTTGGAAGTCTTGATGATCGGATTTGGTTTCAGCAAGATGCGCGTGTAGTAGTGGATCGATCGAAGCGGCGGGGACCAACTTGAGCGCTCGTGCGTTCGCAGGTAGCAGAAACCAACACGGCTCGTGGGCATGCCTAGGGCGTGGCATGCAGGCCCTTGTGTAACCGTGAGGTGGAGGTGATGCTGCCCAGGTGCGTGCAGGCAGGGCCTAGTGTGGCCTACGCGTGGAGATATGATGTGCAACACACCAACAAGCTTGCGTGAGATTTGTTTGAGAAAAAAATCGACAAATGGCACATCCAATCAGGAAGAGAAAATCCATTGATAGCGGCAATCCATCTGAAGCAAAGGGCAGAGGCGAAACAATCGCTAGCATCCAAGAGTTGAGCCAAGACAGGAGCAGAACACGTGAAGACCAGAAGGATTTTTTGGTTGGTTTTGCTATTAGTACGCGGAGATCTTGTTCGTGTACTTGGGGCATCGCATGCAAAACTCGGATAATGTTTTGTAGGGTCAGCCGTACAAAGAACCATGGCGCCATCGGGTACCAGGTTTGAGGTGGAGAAGTTTAACGGAACTGGAACCTTGGGTTATGGCAGACATGGTGACAGATTTGTTGGCACAACAGGGATGCTTGAAGGCGCTGTAGGAAGTCATGTCAGCTAAGATGAAATTGTCAGATGATGGATGGAAATTCGTGAAAGACGATTTGGGAGCCTTGAGCGTGTCGTTGCAGCCGGACAAGTTTGGCTAGGTCGGATGGTCAGTCTGGCAGGATCGACGCGAGTCGGTTGGTACAGAAGACGGTGGTGAGATCGACGGCGACATAGGAGCGTGATGCTGATGGTGACCGACTTCTGGGCGTGGAAACACGTGGCACAGGCCCCGAGGGCTTGTGTGGCTTCGACAAGACTATGGCGCGGGATTGATTCAAGGTGGTGTATACACGGAGCTTGAAGTCGATGAGGCGCAGGGGTGGACTGATCATCTACCATGGAGTCATGTTGAAGGTGGAGCTGGATTGAGGGGCTACGGTGTAAGGATCCAGATAATCGAAGCCTATTCAGCAGGATGGAAAAGCGAGGGACACGTAGTCCGGACTGGAGCCCAGTGGTCTGATGGAAGAGTGAAACTCGTCATCGGTCGGTGATGATCGGTGGTACTCCCTCCTTCCCAGAATATAAGGCACGGATTGACTTTTCTGGTCTTTGTTGCACAACTTTGACTATGATTTTTATGTATTGTATGTGTATAAAATTAGTATATATACATATGAAATAAAATTGTTTTGCAAGACAAATATGACGATGCCAGTTATACATGTTGAATCCATATACTTTGATATATATTAGTGGTCAAAGTCGTGCATCAAAGACCGTAAAAAGTCAATCGCGCCTTATATTTTGGGAAGGAGGGAGTACTCTGCAGTGGGGGTTGAGTGGTGTGGGTTCGCGACCCTTGAGACTCGACCGGGACAGCAGAGGCTCGACGTGGTAATAGCGGCGAGGCGTGCGGCATGCACGGAACATGGAGACGGGCCAGGGCTCTGGTGGTCATACATGTGGTGAGACAACTGCGAATTTGACTCTGGATGACTACAAGCAATGGTGAAATTCCTTCAAGTTTCAGACAGGACGGTCAAGGAAGAGCGGTGATGTTGAGTTCATATAACTCTTATGTGTGACACCCAGTATGTGAGTTGTTCACTTTCACGCAGGTCAGTGATCAGTGTGTGATGGCTTTGGACGTATACTCTGGAAGTTGGGAGCACAAACTAGAGTAACAAGGAACTTAATTTTGCTCGAGTGTTGACTATGGTCAAGAAAAGAAGGGGCTACAAGTTGCAGGTGGAGTCTTGGAGTAGCAGTGGTGCTCATGGGATAAGCTCAAGTCCAATATACATGGAAGTTTGACGCATGGACGAACTTAAGGTGGTGGAGAATATTCGCCAAGGTGGAGTTTGTTAGAGTTGTGTCGAATATAGTGTACAAGGTAGGTTACAGTTGGACTTGTAGTTGTATCGTGTTTACATAGGATGTGGAGTTGTGTCCTAGTAGAACACTTGTATCCTAGGCCTCTCATATATAGCGGGGGTAGACACACAATGTAACCTATGCCAACATAATAGCACAGGCGCGCAAGGGGGAGCCGGCGACTTGTGCCGGCGCCCGGGTGGCCGGTGTGCGGTATTGTGACGGTGTCACGGGGTGGAGCGCCCGTAGTCAAGCCCCGGGGATGTAGCCATATCGGTGAACCTCGTTAACAAATCTCGGTGTCGTGCTTGTGTGATTGCTTGGTCCTCGGATGATTGACGGAGTGCCTCGAATTTATTCTAACAGCATTGCAGAAGGGCATACTAAAGATCTTCACTTTCACCACACCTTTCCGTTCAGAGAAGCTATACTACTTTCATGCAAAATCTCTGATTTTTGTAGTAGATGATTTTAACATATTGCCATTTTTGTAGTAGATGATTTTAACATATTGCCCTCATGGTCGATTCAAAAGTTTGTCATAAATTGGTGCATACATAGCCATTAAGTTTATGTATCATCTTATATATCGAAAATGGTGTACCAATTAAATTGCGAGGAACATAAGGCTGGTCGTAATGATAGTATCATAACTAGTATCATGCATGCCAACTAGATAATTTTGATGAAGTGTCATAAAATTAATGAAGAAATAGAGGGTTGAGTATCATATCATGATATCATATCATAATTAATGTTATACTACTATGTGTAATGCATGGCAATAAATAGAGTACTACATGATACTAATATATGATATCATATCATAATTAATGTTATGCTACTATGTGTAATGCATGGCAATAAATAGAGTACTATGCATTAGGAAGGTAGTACTAGTATCATACATTAGTATCATATGCATGATAGGAGTACTAGTATATGATACTCCCCATTACAACCAGCTGAATAATGAAACGACATTGAATGTGTACTCTGCGCCCCTATAAAAGTAATTCTTTATGGGAGCTATCTCTATGATTGGATGAAACAAACAAGCACGTCGGATTTAAAGAAGAAAAATTCTGAATGGAAATTAAAGGATCTTCAATGAAACAGGGAAAAAAATCTCTAATGTTTTAAACCTAGATGGCTGCTCAAGCTACTTGGAAGGAATGTGGACTTACCATTATATACCAGGGGTAATGGGCAGCAGAAATTTGGTTTTGGCTGCTCACCAGGATACAACCAGTTGAGTTCGGCGAAGAAGAGTTGGTTACCAGCAGTCCCTGATTTGGAAGCAGCCACAAAATTAACGTGGTAGCACTCCCTGTCCAAGGATTCGGAACCAGCCACCACACCACAGATAACACTTGGCACATATTTTGGTTCCTAAAACAAGCAACAAGGTCAAATGAAGTAGCTGATAGTGAGATGTAATGAATATGCATACAAGGATGAATAAAGGCAAAGCCACGTACCTGAGGATGCTCAAAGGCATATTTCTGAAGCAACTTTTCAAGCTCAGAGCAAAGGTATAACTTCATTTTGTCATAATATGACTTCATTTTTACCAGAGTCTCCTTAGCCTCCTCGCACAATTTGGCCACCTTGGGAGGTTTGGGATCCAACGTCACTGCTTTTTGCCGGAGGAAGTGCTTTATTTGACCAAGAGATTCACATGAGATCACACCATTGGTGTCGGTGGTCAGCAAGCGCCGTAGGTCATTCAACACATCGGGCGTCAGGGACGTGAGGAATGGCCCTAGTGCGGCATGTTGTGGGTGTCGAGCGGTTGCAGCTGCGGCAGCAAACTGCTGCAAGGTGTGTGTTTCCTGGGACAGGTCACAACATTTGCGGGAGAGGTGCTCCATCACCCACTGCATCGAGCAGCCAGAATCAGAGTTTCCTCGAATGAGGGCCATGAGGCCTGCCAGGGAACGAACCTCCACACGAAGCATAGATAGGGTGTCGATGATGTGATACTCTTTGATTTCGGAGAGGGGTAGCGGGTACACTATGCTGTGCCAAATGGAGTTGACAATGATGTTGGAGACAGGGTCCATGGGGCCATAGCAGTGGCCAGCCCACAATATGTCCCGGATTAGCCCCGTAGAGGGCGGCAACATGGTGAATACTTTGAGATAGAAAGCGTGGATTGCACCGTGGAGCCTCATCCTGAGAGACTCGGTGTACTCACAGGCATCGCCATTGCATCTCTCTACCAAACCACGGCTTCGAGAGGTTTTCGCGGCCTTCGCTAAAAAGGTCGATATCATGGATCTCTTGTCTTGAGGATCAGACCGCAGGGATGCAAATAGGTCCCCATGACGCTCAACCTTGATGGTGACAAGGTTGAATCTATCCACGGAGCTGGTACTGTTGCAAATCTCAAGCTTCCCTTCATCGGGCTTGAGGTTCCTGCAATAGACGACGATCTCTCTTCCCCCTGGTAGCAACTTCACCTGGAGGTCGAGGGGGGCGCTGTTGTGGTACCGCAGTAGGTCCACAAGGGTGTCGACGTTGTCGACAGTGAGCTTGGGCCCTCCTGGCCTGAGGAACGGGGCGGTGGCGAGGAGCCGCTGTGAGGGAAGGGGCGTGGTGTGGAGCCGCACTAGGACGTCGGGCGCAGGGTGCGGGTGCGACACACAGGTTGTGGCGCACTTGAGGGCGGCTTGCGTCCTTTCGGAGGCAGGGTCGGGGAGCTCAAGGTTAGCAGCATATAGATCGTGCTCGACAAGTAGGACGGCCACGGCTAGGTCGGCACCGGCCCAGTGGAGGTAGCGGGTGGCCTGTTCTTCAGTGAGGCATCCGAAGTATGTCACCATGAACTCGCGGAGAGCCAAGAAGGATGCCGCAGCAATTCCGCGCCAGTTATCCCTGCGGCATGTTGGCCCAATGGTAGTGGACCAGCTATCCCTGGGCGGCACCACGCCGGCCATTCTCTTGGACCTCCTCCTCCTCTTAGAGTCGTGCGGAGGCGATGGGTTTGCCCTGAAGTCCCGCGGGAGGAGGGCGATGGTATTGAGGATGATGTTGGAGACGGGGTCCAGGAGACCAAGCGAAAGGCCGCCCTTGCACATGGTGCTGGCCAGTTCGTCTACGGCGTCCGGTGGCATGTCGTCTACGGGCAGCCGTTCGAACGCTTCCTCGTAGAAGTCGGGGATGAGCTCGATGAGATCGAGTCTGAAACAGAAGCTTGGGGTTTCATCACACTTGCCGCTGTACAGGCAGGAGAAGAGCCCCCTGCGGCCGGGACCCGGCGGCTGGACCTCGTTGGGCGGCATCGCATCAGCTGCGATCGATCGATTGATGCGGCGGTTCCGTCGGCGCGCGACAGGGTATAGGGTTGTGACTCGGTTTGGTGGCCGTGGGGTCTAGGGATGAAGAAGACGACGATCGATCGGTTCGCATCGTGGTGATCTGGGCCAAAAGTCGCTGGCCCGTTCCATCTTTCTGTCAGACCTATATCGGTGTGGCCCGTCCAGGTATACATTCCCATATTTGGTATAATTCTGAAAAATGCTTATAAACCGGTTCATATATTGTATAACTTTTTTTTAGAACCAACAGCACACAACTTATGCGTTGGTATTCACCTGACGTTCTCGCTGTCGCCGCGATTTTATGAGCCAGCTTGTTCCGTATCCTTCCAACAATGCTGACCTCCACGCTGCTGAAGGACTCCGATCCATCTGCTTTTCAATGTCCATCATCATAGCAAACCAGGGTGATATGCAAATTTCCTTGTATCTCAGAGGATCTGCACTGACAGAGTTGTCCAGCAGAGTAAAAGGGAAGGCCCCTATGGTCTCCGGCGACAACGCCTCCCCATGTACTACCAGTATCCCGCAGAAACGCTGCATCGCAATTCAGGTTAACTGATCCCAACGGAGGTAGTTCCCAATGATTGGATACTGTGCTCACAGAAACTGGATTTCGACCCCCTGCGCATGGATAGCATTCTGATCAGCAGATATTGGTCAAGTCATCGTTCTGTGGCGAACACGATGTTGATCAAGTCATCGTTCGGGTAGTATTTAGATTTTAAAACCGTTGCAGAAAGACTTTGGATTTTGTAATAGCCTCCATCCCTTTCTTGCTAGAAGCGCCTGATTAAATAAGTGCATATTACGGAAACCAGTACCTCCATCTCTTTTTGCCTTCGTCATATTTTCTCACGACATCCAATGCACTTTCTGGTGCTCATCTTTGTCTCCTCACCAGAAATCCCTTATGATTTTCTCATAACTCTCACAAAAGCTTTGATTCAGTTTAAAAACTCCCGTAACATAAGTTGGCAATCCTTCCACAACCGGCTTCACATGCACTTCCTTCGCTGCCTGGGACATGAAGCGTTCATTCCAGTCGTTACATCTCTTCCCGAACCTCTCAATGATAGGCTGAAAATAACAGTTTCTCATTCTTCCTTCTGGGATTGGGAGTCTCAAATATTTCCCTGCCGCGTAGAGAGATAATACCATAATAATCAGGTTGTTTTTATTATTTGTGGTGTCAAACAACTTCCCTGAACTTTCATGTTGCCATAAGAATCACAATATAGTCGGTAAAAGATAGAAAAGTATATCTTTCGTCGCTCAATTCTTGACGGACTCTAGATTTCGTCCCTCAACTCTGGAAACAGACAACTTGCACCCTCAACTACTGAAACCGAATAAGGTTTGTCCCTGATCTCGGTGTTGACTCCGATCGGATTCAGAATCGTGATTCTAACAACCTTTGCACCCATTGCATTGGCCACCGAGATGTCAGTATCGGTAGCGAGTTTGTAGATGGGTTGGAATTCCATCCAGAGGGGCTCGCTTCCCATCCGAGTCCAGCTAGAACCACGTGGATTTCCCATTTTGGACGTGGAATTGGGCTCCTAACCCAAACTAGTAAAACGCCCGTGCGTTGCTACGGGCTATACTGTATATAAATGAATCAGACAAATTATTGATATTGAAGCTTATTTCTCTCTCATACACCAACCTTAAGGTCGACGGCAAGTTCCCGCGATCTAGTGTAGCAACATAAAAACTCCACCCCATGACACACTCTTATGTTTTCCTGTCGGACCCTCCCCTTCCACTCGGTTTTCGCCGTAGTGAGACATTTCTTGCTGGAGCCCTCTCCTTTAAAACGGGACGACGCCCACCTCACCTTCGCCATCGCGGCCTCTCTCCTTTACATCATACTCCCCACGGAGGGATTGCATTTAGACGTTGAAAAAAATCGATGGTGAGGGAGTCACGGAGGAGGGGTAGAGAACGAACCGGTGAAAGCCAAAAAAACCTGCGTACAATGTTTGCTCCGCCTGGGTCATAGTGGAGTCCCCCTGGTAGAGGAGTTTGGGGAGAAGAGGACGGCGATGTGAGGACACGTCGGGAGGATCGCAAGGAAGGCACGCTGGTAGAGGAGATCAGGGAGAAGAGGATGGCAGCGCGAGGACGGCAGGATTATCGCGAGGAGGGCAGACGATGGGAGGATTGCGTTCACATACACGTTAATGGGCCAGCCCAATGCTGTGGTGTGATGATGTCAAAGGTGGGAGAAAGATAGGAGTGGTGGGATGAGGTGGAGTGAGACGAGACCACCAACTAAGACATTAGTAGTAGAGATTACTGAGAGTTTGTATAACATACATAAACCTTATGGAAAATTTTAGGCTGAATCTTTGAGTAAGTGAACTTGTAAACTCCATTGTAGACCATGCATACACATTATTCTCCAGAAGAACTGGTGCAGATTATTTGAAGGAGCTTGATATCCCATAGACCATAGTCCTCGTGTAGTCTTGCATTGAAAGATATAGGTATGTAAGACAGTTAGCTTGGAATGAAATAGATAATTAAATGGAAAAGAGAAGAACTGAAATGAGGTAGAACTTCCAGTAGGGTCACATTTCATTACTCAGACTAACCAAAAGTTTCAGAACCGAGTTCTTGGAGCTCTTTGTCTTTGAGGTCATCATTCTTTATAATCTAAAACGTGAACATTTGGTTGGTAAGGAACATTACGTGTTAAATATGACATGTTATAGCAAGCCTAATATCAGGACCACCTCTCATGGGCACAATCAACTCCCTAAAGCCTATTTTTTTATCAGATGCATAATGCACATCACTTACTAAGGAAGATTTTAGCCTCTTCAACATAACAATCGGCATCCCTTATCAAAGCTCACACCAAAATAACTGTTGTGTAATCATTCTACCCTTTGATTAATAGACTGAAAATAAGTACACAAAAGATAGGAGCTACTCACATTCAAACTTCTGCCACAAGCTCGTTGATGGTCATGCCCCTTCAACATGTTCACACATAGTGCGTAAAAAAATAATATTCCTTCAACCAGCCCATACAGAATGCCTCAAATTGGCATGATAAAACAAATCCAGATTGCATTATTCATTGACATGATAAAAAATGAAAACATCTCAAATCAATATGTATGTAGAACCTGAAATTAGATCTTGTGTATCAAAACGACTATACAACCTTCCAAAAAGCGAAGGAGGACCATACATAATACAATACTCCTTTCCAGCACTTTACGTCGCCCGCCTCCCAATGCATCCCTGGTCATCTCCCTGGCCTACAGGAGGCGCTTCACCTACAACAGAATTTCGAGATAGGAATCCCTTCTTCACCTACAGCAAAATTTTGAGATCCCAACACTATCAGGCTAATACAAAGATCCATGCGAAGTGTGAATGCACCAACGTCTCCGAGTAGCAATGTACCCGGATCAGCTGCCTGATTTTTAGATGGTGCAGCTGGCAAATCTTCAAATCTAGTCCCCAAGAAGAAAATCAAGAGCAGATCATGTAGTTAATATACAGAGCTTCCAGAAATCACACATTCACCTACATCCAAAATGAAGCCTCCACCTGCCAAATGTCCCAAAGGCAGTATGTAAGGCAGCGGAATGGATGATCAAATCGTAAAACACAATCTAGTATTTACCAGCGATTCGGTATCCTGCACGTTGGACTGGATCTCAGAGAGCCTCTGCTTCATATTGTCTGATTATATCTCACCATGTAAGACAAAACCAACAACAGCGAATAGAAATAGGCACGGGAAGAGAGGGTGGCGATCTTGGCGAAGACCTCGCAGACGCAGAGTCGCAGTACTGGCGCTCGTAGCCCTGGAACACCTCGCTGCTTATGATTGCTCCTCTTGATCGCCTTTCATGGCATGTATTAAAGATAAATGGTAGCTAACCAGACCTGGCCGCTGCCACCGCCGAGAGGAGGTTGAGTAGTCAAGTTTGCGTAGGTGAAAGCTGCTATGTACGTCCTTGATCCATCACCCGCCGTCCAGGATCGACCCATGCACTTGAGACAATACTGGGCGCGCATCGAAGCAGACTTCATGGCTATGTCCCGGATCCACCGCCCTCTGTCCTGCTTGACCCATCCATAGGAATCAACACCAGACGCACTGGCTCGCCGTCGATGCCGACGAGCTGTTTCATTGCGAGGTCAAGGGGGACCACGGAAGGGCCGCACTGGTGCCTGTGCTACGCGCTACTCGCTAGCGGCGTCAACTAGGAAGGGGCGGCTAGGGTTTGAACAGGGAGGAGGAGACACGGCTTGCGTGGATTTTTCGTTGCTTGCGTGCATGGGTATGACGGTTTTGCTGGTTCTTTCGCCGGATCGCATGGGGGTGGGACCACGTAATTAAGAAGAACGAATCACGTTTGGGGTGGAACGCACGCAGGGAAAACCAACAGCGCACGGGAGGGAGGCTCGACGAAGGGTTCGATGACGTAAGACGGGAAACGGAACGCTGCGTTTCTTTTACGTATTATTATTATTATATTATATTAATTATTATTATTAGAGAATTAGAGATGAGATTAGAGATTATTTGTTTCCTGAAAATCTATTATTTGTTTCCTAAAGCAAATTGCATTAATGAGAGAGATCCGTTGATTTGGCTAAGGTAGGAAAGAATCTATTATTTGTTTGCTAAAGCAAATTGCATTAATGGGAGAGATCCGTTGATTTGGCTAAGGTAGGAAAGAATCTATTATTTGTTTCCTAAAGAAAATTGCATTAATGAGAGAGATTTGTTGATCTGGCTAAGGTAGGAAATAATCTATTATTTGTTTGCTAAAGCAAATTGCATTAATGGGAGAGATCCGTTGATTTCGCTAAGGTAGAAAAGAATCTATTATTTGTTTCCTAAAGCAAATTGCATTAATGAGAGAGATTCGTTGATTTGTCTAAGGTAGGAAAGTTAGATCCGTGATCTTTTCTCATTAGGAAAGTGTTGAAAATAAACCGTACAGGACTACCAACTCCTCCATTAGGTTTTTTTTCGCTGGTTAATTTTCGTAGGTTTTTTTTCGCTGAATTGTCTTGGGTGCGATCGGAGGTTAGGCCCTGGAATGCGTGAGGGCGGGTGGGGGCTTCGGTACGTGGTTTTTGCTGTTCGTGGCGGCTCAATGTGAGGTGGGAGGAGGTACCAAAAAAATCATGGGAGGTGGGACGAAAAAAAACCTGGAAGCCAGATTACCAACTGCTCCATTAGGAGTAGAGATGCTGGTTTGACCGCCTGCATCCCATTCCAGAAGGTCGATCCGCGCTCAGTGGACTCAAAGAAAGTGTCGTTCCGAAAATATTTGGCTTTAAGTCTGTCTACCCAAAGGCTCAAATCATTATGAGAAAGTTTCCAAATCCACTTGGTGAGAAGGGCTACGTCCATCAGTTTTGAATTAAGAATGCCAGGGAGTTCTACTCTTTAGGCAGGCGCACGTCCAGTAAATTTGGCAGAAACCTATTACAGATGAAAAGAAATAAACTGAACCTCCGTCGACCAATCAAATATTCAGCTGATCACAAAATCGCAGAAAACAATGAAGGTTTGTACAAGATGGAATACAGAATACAAAAGTATACAACAAGCTTGATCTTAATACATTAGTATTTCTACATCAGGCTTAATAAGGTTAAGACCTATAATACTAGTTCCTCCCGTTGTTGAAATTAATACTCATCTCTCTCCTGCAACAACTCTTTGACGTTCACAGTGCTTCCTCATATCGTCTGCAAACTGCGCATCACTCCTAAAATCGAACATTAAATCCACGTCGAGCATTCCCTCCGTGTGCCGCATTCCATAGCGGGTAATATCTTGATTACTCTTAATAAAGTCTGCTGAATCTGGATACACAATCTTCCTCGCGGCTCCTCTTCCATAGTAGCAGCGGCCTATCACCAAAACCAAAGTCAAATGCTTGGCAAACCATGTCTATCTGCGTTGGTTTCACTCACCAGACCATTGGTGTGCAATAGAAAACTATGACAGTAGTACTGAACAACAGTTCTTGACAAGAAAAAAAGAAGTTAGAACTACACTTTGGATCATAGAGAAATTGTATCCCAAAATAATCTTAAGATGTTAATCTTTTTTACACATGATCAACAGCAAGAAGAGCACATAAATGTTTATTTATGTCAGAATTCCTACATTGAAGCCGTACTAAGCTACAATATATCCTATGCACATGATATGTACCCGGATTCAGAGGTGTATATAAATGTTGTCATGAGTATGAGCACATGGCTGTTTCAACGGACTAAATGGGACCTAAGATTGGTGTGGATAGGTCCTTACGCTTGTTTTCTGTTCCATGTTTTTGTGGCTTCTATTGCAGGAAGGAGTGTAGATTACAGATTCAACTCATACATCCCCATTCGAGATGATAAACACGTGTACAATCGCGGCAGAACTGTAAACTGGGTTGCAAATCCAGAAGAATACACATTTTAAATGGGGCAGCTATCGAAGGCTGACTTTCTGGGTACTTAAAAGGGAGCAATATGCATAGCAAATTGGGTTCAGATACTAAGCCTCTTGACCTGCTGCTAAGGTCATCTGATCTCGTGAAACATAGTAGGCAGACAGTGAGGGTAGGAGATTCCTGCTGTGGTCAACGAGAGGCATGCTGCGAGATGAGCAGATGCCTGCAGAAAACAAGGGAGAGGAAGAGATGCATGCTGATATGGATAAGGGGCCAGAATGGAGAGAAGAACCTGAATATGGTCAAACAATTCAGGGCCATCGTGTTTGCCACAATTAATTAAAAACCTCTCAATGGACTCTTCAGTTTACTTATAAACTGATTATTCACGAGACGATGTATTTCATGCTTGGAAAATTCATAATGTTGACCGCAAAACTTGAATGGCCATAAACAAATTATTACTTACAAATAAACGCTGATTTGCCCTCGTCGTCGATTCACAAGTTTGTTGAAAATCGGTGCATACATAGCCGTTAAGTTGATGCATCATCTCATATATGGAAAACTAGTGGACGATCGAATTAAATTTCGAGGAGCATAATGCTGAATAACATAACGTCACCGAGTGTGCACTCGGTGCCCCTATATAAGTTATTCTCTATGAGAGCTATCTCTATGGTTGGATGAAACAAACAAGCATCGTACGAATTAAAGACGAAAAGTCCTTCATGGAAATCAAAAGGATCTTCATTGAAACACAGAAACGAGGGCGGGGGCAGTTCCCTCTAATGTTTTAAACCTGAATGGCTGCTCAACAGCTTCCCCTTCAGTTCTACATGGAAGGAATGGGGACTTACCAGTATATATCAGGGGTAGAGGACGGCAGAAATTTGGTTTTTCCTGCTCACCAGGATACGAATAATTGAGTTCGGCGAAGAAGAGTTGGTTACGAGCAATCCCTGATTTGGAGGCAGCCACAAAATTAACGTGGTAGCACTCCCTGTCTAAGGATTCAGAACCAGCCACCACACCACAGATAACACTTAGCACATATTGTGGTTCCTAAAACAAGCAACAGCAAGGTCAAATGAAAGTAGCTGATAGTGAGATGTAAATAATATGTACCAAGTAAACAAGGATGAACAAAAACAAGGCAAATTTTTCAAAATGGTCCCTCTTACCTTATCTTTTCACTTAGGAGGTAAAGAAGGTAAGAGTTATTCAGACCCACCACTTAATGAAACCAATGGTTCGGATCTATTATATACTCTTATCTCTAATGTGAAAGAGGAGGTAAGAGAGTCCATGTTAAAACTGTTGTAAAAACAAAGCTACATACCAAAGGATGCTCAGAGGCATATTTCAGCAGCAGTTGTTCAAGCCTAGAGCAAAAGTATAATTTCATTCTGTTATAATATGACTTCATTCTCAGCAGAGTCCCCTTAGCCTCCTCGCATAATTCGGCCACCTTGGGAGGTTCGGGATCCAACGCCATTACTTTTTGTCGGAGGAAGTACTCTATTTGACCAAGCGACTCACGAGGGATCACACCATTGGTGCTAGTGGTCAGCAAGCGTCGTAGGTCATTCAACATATCGGGCGTCAGGGATGCGAGGAATGACCCTAGTGCAGCGTGCTGTGGGTGTCGAGCGGTTGTGGCTGCGGCAACAAACTGCTGCAAGGTGTACGTCTCATGGGATATGTCACAACATTTGTGGGAGAGGTGCTCCATCACCTGCTGCGTCGAGCAGCCAGACTCGAAGTTTCCTCGGACGAGGGTGATGAGGCCTACCAAGCAACGAACCTCCACGCGAAGCATAGATAGGGTGTCGATGATGTGATACTCTTTGATTTCGGACAGGGGTAGCGGGTACACTATGTTGTGCCAAATAGAGTTGACAATGATGTTGGAGACAGGATCCATGGGGCCATAGCAGTGGCCAGCCCACAATATGTCGCGAATGAGCCCCGTAGAGGGTGGTAACATGGTGAACACTTTGAGATAGAAAGCGTGGATTGCACTGTGAAGCCTCATCCTGAGAGACTCGGTGTACTCACATGCATCGCCACTGCAGCTCTCTACCAAACCGCGGCTTCGAGCGGTTCTCATGGCCTTGCTAAAAAGGTTGATATCATGGACCTCTTGTCTTGAGGATCGGACCGTAGGGACGCAAAGAGGTCCCCATAACGCTCGACCTTGATGCTGACAACATCGAATCCATCCACGGAGCTTGTGCTATTGCAAATCTCAAGCTTCCCTTCATCGGGCTTGAGGTTTCGGCAATACACGACGACCTCTCTTCCTCCTGGCAGCTGTTTCACCTGGAGGTCGAGGTGTGCACTGCCCTGATACCGCAGTAGATCCACAAGGGTGTTGACGTCGTCGACAGTGAGCTTGGGCCCTCCTAGCCTGAGGAACGCGGCGGTGGCGAGGAGCCTCTGTAGGGGAAGGGGCGTCGTGTGGAGCCGCACCAGGGCGTCGGGCGCTGGGTGCGACGCACAGGTTGCAGCGCACATGAGGGCAGCTTGTGTCCTTTTGGAGGCGGGGTCGGGGAGCTCAAGCTGAGCAGCGTAAAGATCGTGCTCGACGAGCAGAACAGCCAGGGCGAGGTCGGCGCCCGCCCAGTGGAGGTACCGGGTGGCCTGTTCTTCACTGAGGCATCCTAAGTATCTGACCATGAATCTGCGGAGAGCCAAGTAGGATGGCGCGGCATCTCTAGGCCAGGTATCCCTATGGGAGGTTGGCCCAATGGTACTGCCGGACGACCAGCTATCCCTGGGCTGCGCCGCGCCAGCCATCCTCTTGGACCTCCTCCTCTTCTTACAGCCGTGCGGTGGTGGTGGGTTTGCCCGGAAGTCCTGTGGGAGGTGGGCGATGGTATTGAGGATGATGTTGGTGACGGGGTCCATGAGGCCGAGGCAGAGGCCGTATTTGCCCATGGTTGAGATCAGTTGGTCGGCCGCTTCGGCTGGCATGTCGTCGACGGGCAGCCGGTCGTAAGCCTCCTCGTAGAAGTCGGGGATGGACGCGAGGAGAGCTTTTCACTCATGAAGGACGTCAGCATAATGGAGAGGCTCATATGCTTGCCAAAGCGTCTTCCCACCGAGCGCCATGTGTAGCTAGGTTCTATGCATGATATAATTTGTATCACGATGAATATCGAATGTTAATAAAGGGTGCAGTTTCTCAGAAAAGAAAAGTTGGTTTTCTGAATGTTTTTTTTAGAACGAAGACGCCGGGGGCGTCCGGCTTTAAATTAATAAAGCCCACATAAGGCAGAATCCAACAAGTTCAACGCAGAACAGAAAATAGAAAAAGGCCGCAGCCAAAGTGCGATACATGCAACCGGCCGAAGCCTGCGAGAGAATGAGAAATGAAAGCAGCGTGCAAGTAGCCGGTCCAAAAGATCAGAACCCACGGCAGGCTAATGGCGGGCGCCAATCTGAATCAACCAAATATGCTCCAAAGCCTCCGTCATCCGATCCGCATCACGCCGTTTCCCCAACGGCGTCCATGTCTGAAGGAACAAGTGGCATTTGAACATAATGTCAGCTGGGTGGGAAGGAAATTTGTGTTCAATAGTCATCTTATTGCGAGTAGACCAAATGGCCCAGAACAAATCTCCCACACATCTCCATAAAACACGTCCGAAACCACCCCTATGAGAGACAAGGATAGTGGAAGGTCCAAAGCTGATCGGGGGTTCCAGTTCTGGTCGAACGCCTCCCTAACCGCACTCCAGGCAAAGCGAGCGAGGTAGCAGTTAAAAAAGATGTGGTTGGCATCTTCATGTTGGCCACAGAGAACGCAAGAGCCATCGGAAGGCCCGTTCCTACGCGCGATATTATTGGAGGAAGGGAGGCGATCACGGAACATCTGCCACAAGAAAATTTTTATCTTCAAGGGAATAGATGCTTTCCATAGCCCCCTAGCTATATCCAGGGTCGGCCCCTCGGTCAGTTTGTTGTACAGGGAGTGGATGGAAAAGTTCCACGAGCGCAAAAGAGCCCAGGAGACCGAGTCGGCCTCAAGGCGGAGAACCACTCCCGCAAGACCAGCAACGAGCCCGTCCCAACAGGCACGTTCGATGTCGAGGAGGGGTCTTTTGAAGGAAACCGCTGGCGGGTTGGTGCGCAGCGCATCGGCTACTAGGATATCAACATTAGTGGCTAACCGATAGGCAATGGAGTAGCTTTTCCACAAGGGTTCCGTTCCAAACCAATGATCCAGCCAAAATCGCGTTGAGGACCCATTATTGACGCAAAACTTGGCTCCTAAAGTGAAGGCAGACATAACTTTCTGGATCCCATTCCAAAAAGTGGAGCCCTTAGCTTTGGATGTGAGAAAATTCGCATCTGGGAAGTATTTTGCGCGCAGAATATCCGCCCAGAGCCCCTGCTCGTTTTGGGAGAGTTTCCAAATCCACTTGGTTAGAAGGGCGACATTCATGAGTTTGGAGTTAAGAATTCCAAGACCACCGAATTTCTTAGGCCGGCAAAGCGTTGCCCATTTGATCAGGTGGTACTTCTTTTTTATCCCAGTTCCTTCCCAAAAGAACTTGGATCGAGGTGTATCAAGCTTGGCATGGACCCCATCCGCCAGCAAGAACATGCCCATCGTGAACAGAGGGAGGGAAGAAAGGCTGGAGTTAGTCAGGATCAGTCCGGCCGCCGAGGAAAGGAACCGACCGCGCCAGGGGCTAACCCTGTTTGCCACCTTACCGTACAAGGGCTCCCATTCCAGAATAGAAATGTGTTTATCAGAAATAGGCAGGCCCAAGTACTTAATTGGAAAGCTCCCTAGCTTGCAATTAAGCAGGTTGGCAACTCGAGTAGCGAGCAGAGGGTCCATCCCAATGGCATCTACCTCACTCGTAAGGAAGTTGATCCTAAGGCCGGAGATGATTTCGAAAGCAAGAAGGATGAGTTTGATCGAGGCAATGCTATGACCGTCAGGCTCGAAGAGCAACAAGGTGTCGTCCGCATATTGAAGGTGCGTGAGTCCACCCGGAATAAGGTGAGGGACCACCCCGCGGATGTGACCGACGTCCTTCGCCTTATGCACCATGGCAGAAAGGGCGTCCGCAACAAAGTTAAAGATCAAAGGCGAGGAGGGATCCCCTTGCCTGAGACCTCGCTTATTGCGGAAGAAGTTCCCAACCTCTCTGTTGATCGACACAACAGTCTGGCCTCCCGAGACCAGGTGCATGATGCGGTGAACAAAGCCTGACTCGAATCCCTTCCGAGTCAGCACCTCGCGGATGAACTCCCAGTTCACGCGATCGTATGCTTTCTCAAAGTCGAGCTTGAGGAGCACGACCGATTGCCCAGTGCGTTTAAGCTCGTGAACGGTCTCCTGCAACACTATCGGCCCTTCGAGAATGTTGCGAC
Source organism: Aegilops speltoides (assembly GCA_021437245.1). Lineage (NCBI taxonomy): Eukaryota > Viridiplantae > Streptophyta > Magnoliopsida > Poales > Poaceae > Aegilops > Aegilops speltoides. Next base: position 10,538,187 of record CM038145.1, read on the forward strand.
CCTTGAGAAAACCAGACTGGCTACGGTTGATAACGCGCTGCACTACCAGGGCTAGTCTGGTAGCATAAGCCTTTGAGCAAATCTTGAAAGGCATGTTAATAAGAGTAATAGGACGGTACTGCTTGATAGTGTCGGTGCCTTTGACTTTGGGAATGAGGCTGATGACACCATAGTTAAGGCGCGAAATGTCTACCGTACCTAACGCAAAACCATTAATAATCCCATAGAAGAGGTCCTTAAACACAGGCCAGAAACGGAGGAAGAACGCAACCGGCCAGCCGTCAGGGCCAGGCGCAGTGTCAATCTTCATTGCTCCCATGGCTTCGTCGATCTCCTCCAAGGAGAAAGTCAAAGCCAAGAGGTCGTTTTCGGCTTGAGACACGCGATCATCTTCCCCCCAGAAATCCGCCCGAAGTTGCAGGGCCTTCTCCTCGGCTGTTCCCAACAATTTGAGGAAGAAGTCGTAGATGTGTGCCGCAATATCAGCCTGACTCACCAACAGCCCTTGATCAGCCTGAAGTCTCAAAATCCAGCACTTCCGTTTACGGCCGTTGGCAAAGGCGTGGAAATACCCCGTGTTTGCATCGCCCTTGAATCCACTTGACACCGCCCCCACGGCGCCAGTATTCCTCCTCCTCCCTAAGAATGGCAAGCACCTGGTTCTCAAGTGCGTAACGACTGGCCCATTCAGCTTCTAGGAAGGGTCTGGAATCAGCTTGCGCGTCTAGGGCTTTAATTTCAGCAATAATAGCTTCCCTAGCGCGTTTCGCTTCGCTCCCGTGGTTTGCACCCCACCCACGGAGGAAACCCCGAAGGGCACCAGCCACCGAGATCCAAGTGTCCAGGGGACCCCTGCAGCAGTCGATCGCAGCTCTTGCACGCTCCCAGCGTGCAATGAGCAGGGGACAGAATCCCTCGACCTCAAACCACCCTGTTTCAAAGAAGAAACGAGGGTTGCGCTTGACCCGGTCCTCCCCAGAGGCCAGGATCAGCGGCACATGGTCCGACCCAATATGCGTTTCCGCAACCAGCATACACAAGGGAAATAGAACTTCCCAGTCGGAAGTCACAAATACACAATCTAAGACACTGCGCACAGGCGCAAGTTGCTTGTTGGTCCACGTATATCTAGCACCAGTCCTAGCGATCTCCCTAAGTGCACAAGCCGCAATCGCATTCTTGAACAAGTTCACTCGAGGCCAGTCAATGTTAGAATTGTTCTTATCAGCGCCCAAACGAATTAGGTTAAAATCGCCTCCAAGGACGATGGGGACGTTGGCGGCTTGCTTGGCCCCAACCAAGCTTTGGATTTCACCCAGGAAATCAGCCGCCTAGAATGATCTGTCGGGCCGTAAACACATACTATCGCCCAGGAAACAAGCGAAACCCTGGTTTAATCGTAACTGCAATGAAAAAAGAACCCACATCCCAGTTTACAACATCGCATACATCACTGTTACAACCCAGAAGAAGACCGCCAGAGTGGCCCAGAGAAGGCACCCAGCCCCAAACAAAATGATGAAGGGGGTCGTAGGCTGCCAAATCACGATACGTAAAATCGGCCTTAATCGTTTCCTGAAGCGCCACCACGTCAATATGCTCCCTCGCAATGTATTCTTTGAGCTGGGTACGGCGACCAGAGTGGCCGCAGCCTCGAATGCTCCAAAAGAGGTAGCGCATCTTAATAATTCAATTGTGGAGGCGCACCCCTCCGGATGTCACCGGTTTTGCCACACGTTTTTTAGCCGGGGCACAGCTTGTCGAGGGGGTTGCCTCCACCTCCCTGGTTTCAGCAATCCCGCTCGCCACCACCACAGACCCAACAGGGTCAGAGACGACCACCGTCGTGGCGGAGGCCTCCCTGGCCTTTGCCACCGCGGCAGCAGCTGCCAAAGCCGCTTGGGCATCTTCACGGGCTCGAATCAACGACACTAACTCGCCGCCCTAGCAGCAGTTTTGTCGACTGGCGCCTCATGAACATCTGAGTTGCCCCCTGTTGACAACTTTGAATCAAGGCGTTCGAGTGGGTCCCTAATGATATGCTTGGCCCCGCGTGTAGTAGTCTTCTTCACCCTGCAAAAAAGAAAGCACGTGAAAAAGGTATTAAAAATGAACAAAAAATATTTGCCATGGTAGAAATCTAAAAAAATGAAAAATAGGTGAAAAAGTTGGTAGTTGCCATGTAAGGGGAATATGAGTTGCCATGTGGCATAGTTAGCAGTTGCCATGCAAATCCAGCAAGAGTTGCCATGCTAGCCAACTTGAAGAATGATAAAAATGTCTGATCTGCCAGGAATGCAATTTCAAAACTAGGTATGTGATGAGCACACAAGCCAATGGAAAGATGGCAGTTGCCATGTAGGTACAATAAGAGTTGCCATTTGTCCTAGATAGCAATTGCCATGTAAAAACAAATAGGAGTGCCATGCAGTTAAAAAGGAATGAAATCATTTGAAAAATAGCAGTTGCCATGTGGGGATGATGACAGAAACCCATGTGGCAAGCTGAACGGATGCATTGAAAAATCAAAAATATAGCACTATGTCAATGAAAGCACATGGAAAACCTACTTCTTGACTGGCTTTCTCAGGTCTGGCAACACGATAGGATCCCCGGTGTTGGACGTCGTTGTACAAGGAGATGACATGGTGGAAGCGGTGTCACCAGCAATGGGGGCACCTTTGTTCAACCGAGCAGAAACACGGGTTGGCGTTGGTGCCTATTTCTTCGTAACTGCTCGTCCACCAGCTGTTGCCTCACTGCACGTATAAGATGGAGGAAAAAAAGGTGGCAATTGTCAGACAGCAAACTCGTGCCGCGCTTGGCAAAAACAAATGCAAAAAAGGGTCAGTCTGTTCCAAAAATATAGACAAAACAAAAAACTAAAATTAAAGTCGAACCTCCTCCTAGCAACTACGGGATCGGTCCTAGACCTCTTTGTTGGAAATATGCCCTAGAGGCAATAATAAAAGTATTATTATATTTCATTGTTCATGATAATTGTCTTTTGTTCATGCTATAACTGTATTATCCGGAAATCGTAATACACGTGTGAACACATAGACCACAATATGTCCCTAGTGAGCCTCTAGTTGACTAGCTCGTTGTGATCAACAGATAGTCATGGTTTCCTGACTATGGACATTGGATGTCGTTGATAACGGGATCACATCATTAGGAGAATGATGTGATGGACAAGACCCAATCCTAAGCATAGCATAAAGATCGTGTAGTTCGTTTGCTAGAGCTTTTTCCAATGTCAAGTATCTCTTCCTTCGACCATCAGATCATGTAACTCCCGGATACCGTAGGAGTGCTTTGGGTGTATCAAACGTCACAACGTAACTGGGTGACTATAAAGGTGCATTATAGGTATCTCCGAAAGTGTCTGTTGGGTTGACACGGATCGAGACTGGGATTTGTCACTCCGTATGACGGAGAGGTATCTCTGGGCCCACTCGGTAATGCCTCATCATAATGAGCTCAAGGTGACCAAGGTGTTGGCCATGGGATCATGCATTACGGTACAAGTAAAGTGACTTGCCGGTAACGAGACTGAACAATGTATTGGGATACCGACGATCGAGTCTCGGGCAAGTAACGTACCGATTGACAAAGGGAATTGTATACGGGGTTTGATCGAATCCTCGACATCGTGGTTCAACCGATGAAATCATCGAGGAGCATGTGGGAGCCAACATGGGTATCTAGATCCGCTGTTGGTTATTGCCGAAAGTCGTCTCGGTCATGTCTACGTGTCTCTCGAACCCGTAGGGTCTACACACTTAAGGTTCGGTGACGCTAGGGTTGTATGAATATGAGTATGCAGCATACCGAATGTTGTTCAGAGTCCCGGATGAGATCCCGGACGTCATGAGGAGTTTCGGAATGGTCCGGAGTTAAAGAATAATATATAGGAAGTGGTATTTCGGCCATCGGGAAAGTTTCGGGGTCACCCGGTATTGTACCGGGACCACCGGAAGGGTCCCGGGGGTCCACCGGGTGGGGCCACCCATCCCGGAGGGCCCCATGGGCTGACGTGGGAGGGGAGCCACCCCATAGTGGGCTGGTGCGCCCCCCCTAGGCCCACCCCTTGCGTCTAGGGTTGAAACCCTAGGGTGGGGGGTGGCGCACCACATGCCTTGGGGGGCACTCCTCCCCCCTTGGCCTCCGCCCCTTGGGAGATTGGATCTCCCAGGGCCGGCGCCCCCCCGGGGTCCTATATAAAGGAGGGCAAGGGGGAGGGCAGCCACACTGATTTCCTTGGCGCCTCCCTCCCCCTACTACACCTCGTCCTCCTCCCGTAGTCACTTGGCGAAGCCCTGCTGGAGTTCTGCTGCATCCACCACCACGCCGTCGTGCTGCTAGATCATCATCAACCTCTCCTTCCCCCTTGCTGGATCAAGAAGGAGGAGACGTCTCCCGTCCCGTACGTGTGTTCAACGCGGAGGTGCTGTCCGTTCAGCACTTGGACATCGGTGATCTGAATCACGTCGAGTACGACTCCATCATCACCATCCCCTTGCAAGCTTCCGCGCGTGATCTACAAGTGGTATGTAGATGCAAACTCACTCCCTTGACTCGTTGCTTAGATGAACTCATAGATGGATCTTGGTGAAACCGTAGGAAATTTTTTAATTTCTGCAACGTTACCCAACAGTGGCATCATGAGCTAGGTCTATGCGTAGTTCTCTAATGCACGAGTAGAACACAATTTTGTTGTGGGCGTGAATCTTGTCAACTTGCTTGCCTCTACTAGTCTTTTCTTGCTTCAGCGGTATTGTGGGATAAAGCGGCCCGGACCAACCTTACACGTACGCTTACGTGAGACCGGTTCCACCGATTGACATGCACTAGTTGCATAAGGTGGCTGGCGGGTGTCTGTCTCTCCCACTTTACTTGGAGCGGATTCGATGAAAAGGGCCTTATGAAGGGTAAATAGAAGTTGACAAAATCACGTTGTGGTTAATCGTAGGTAAGAAAACGTTCTTGCTAGAACCCAATTGCAGCCACGTAAAAGATGCAACAACAATTAGAGGACGTCTAACTTGTTTTTGCAGCGATTGATCATGTGATGTGATATGGCCAGAAGTTGTGATGAATCATGAATTGTGATGTATGAGATCATGTTCTTGTAATAGGATTCACGACTTGCATGTCGATGAGTATGACAACCGGCAGGAGCCATACGAGTTGTCTTTATTTTTTTTGTATGACCTGCGTGTCATTGAAGAACGCCATGTAAACTACTTTACTTTATTGCTAAACGCGTTAGCCATAGAAGTAGAAGTAGTCGTTGGCGTGACAACTTCATGAAGACACAATGATGGAGATCATGATGATGGGGATCATGGTGTCAAGACGGTGACAAGATGATCATGGAGCCCCGAAGATGGAGATCAATGGAGCTATATGACATTGGCCATATCATGTCACAACTATATAATTGCATGTGATGTTTATTATGTTTATGCATCTTGTTTACTTAGGACGACGGTAGTAAATAAGATGATCCCTTAAAAAAAAATTCAAGAAGTGTTCTCCCCTAACTGTGCACCGTTGCTACAGTTCATCGTTTCGAAGCACCACGTGATGATCGGGTGTGATAGATCCTTACGTTCACATACAACGGGTGTAAGACAGTTTTACACAGCAAAAACACTTAGGGTTAACTTGACGAGCCTAGCATGTGCAGACATGGCCTCGGAACACGGAGACCGAAAGGTCGAACATGAGTCGTATGGAAGATACGATCAACATGAAGATGTTCACCGACGATGACTAGTCCGTCTCACGTGATGATCGGACACGGGCTAGTCGACTCGGATCGTGTAACACTTAGATGACTAGAGGATGTCTAATCTGAGTGGGAGTTCATAATTTGATTAGAACTTAATTATCATGAACTTAGTCTAAAACCTTTGCAAATATGTCTTGTAGATCAAATGGCCAACGCTCATGTCAACATGAACTTCAACGTGTTCTAGAAAACCAAGCTGAAAGATGATGGCAGCAACTATACGGATTGGGTCCGGAACACGAGATCATCCTCATAGCTGCCGGAAGCAATATGTCCTAGAAGGACCGCTAGGTGGCGCTCCCATCCCGAAGAACCAAGACATTATGAATGCTTGGCAAACTCGTCTTGATGATTACTCCCTCGTTCGGTGCGGCATGCTTTACAGCTTAGAACCGGGGCTCCAAAAGCGTTTTGAGCATCACGGAGCATATGAGATGTTGAAGAGCTGAAACTAGTTTTCCAAGCTCATGCCCGGTCGAGAGATATGATGTCTCCGACAAGTTCTACAGTTGTAAGATGGAGGAAAACAGTTACATCGGTGAGCACATCCTCAAGATGTGCAGGTTGCACAACCGTATGACCCAATCGAACATTAACCTCCTAGATGAGGCGGTCATTGACAGAATCCTCGATCGCTCCCACCAAGCTACAAGAGCTTTGTGATGAACTACAACATGCGGGGATGGTAAAGACCATTCTGAAGTGTTCTCGATCTTTGAAGTCGTGAGGCTGAAATCAAGAAAGAACATCAAGTGTTGATGGTCAATAAGACCACTAAGTTCAAGAAGGGCAAGGGCAAGAAGAACTTCAAGAAGGATGGCAAGGAAGTTGCCGCGCCCGGTAAGCCAGTTACCGGGAAGAAGTCAAAGAATGGAGCCAAGCCTAAGACTGAGTGCTTTTATTGCAAGGGGAAGGGTCACTGGAAGCGGAACTGCCCCAAATACTTAGCGGATAAGAAGGCCGGCAACACCAAAGGTATATTTGATATACATGTAATTGATGTGTACCTTACCAGTACTCGTAGTAACTCCTGGGTATTTGATACCGGTGCCATTGCTCATATTTGTAACTCACAGCGGGAGCTGCGGAATAAATGGAGACTAGCAAAGGACGAGGTGACGATGCGCGTCGGGAATGGTTCCAGAGTCGATGTGATCGCCGTCGGCACGCTGCCTCTACATTTACCTACAGGATTAGTTTTGAACCTTAATAATTGTTATTTGGTGCCAAGTTTGAGCATGAACATTGTATCTGGATCTCGTTTAATACGAGATGGCTACTCATTTAAGTCTGAGAATAATGGTTGTTCGATTTATATGAGAGATATGTTTTATGGTCATGCTTCGATGGTCAATGGTTTATTCTTAATGAATCTCGAGCGTAATATTACACATGTTCATAGTGTGGATGCCAAAAGATGTAAAGTTGATAACGATAGTCCCACATACTTGTGGCACTACCGCCTTGGTCACATTGGTGTCAAGCGCATGAAGAAGCTCCATCTTGATGGACTTTTAGAGTCTCTTGATTATGCATCGTTTGACACATGCGAACCATGCCTCATGGGCAAAATGACCAAGACTCCGTTCTCGGAACAATGGGCGAGCAACCAACTTGTTGGAAATCATACATACCGATGTGTGCGGTCCAATGGCGTTGAGGCTCGTGGAGGATATCGTTATGTTCTCACTCTCCGATGACTTGAGTAGATATGGGTATGTCTACTTAATGAAACACAAGTCTGAAACCTTTGAAAAGTTCAAGGAATTTCATAATGAGGTGGAGAATCAACGTGACCGAAAGATAAAGTTCCTCTGATCGATCGTGGAGGAGAATACTTAAGTCACGAATTTGGTACACACTTAAGGAAATGTGGAATCATTTCACAACTCACGCCGCTGGAACACCTCGGTAAACGGTGTGTCGAGCGTCGTGTCGCACTCTATTGGATATGGTGCGGTCTATGATGTCTCTTACCGATTTACCGCTATCATTTTGGGGATACGCTCTAGAGACAGCTACATTCACTTTAAATAGGGCACTTGTCTAAATCCGTTGAGGCGACACCGTATGAATTATGGTTTGGGAAGAAACCTAAGCTGTCGTTTCTAAAAGTTTGGGGATGCGATGCTTATGTCAAGAAACTTCAACCTGAAAAGCTCGAACCCAAGTCGGAAAAATGCGTCTTCATAGGATACCCTAGGGAAACTGTCGGGTATACCTTTTACTTAAGATCCGAGGGCAAGATTTCTGTTGCCAAGAACGGATGCTTTCTGGAAAAAGAGTTTCTCTCGAAAGAAGTAAGTGGGAGGAAAGTAGAACTCAATGAAGTACTACCTCTCGAACGGGAAAGTGGTGCAGCTCAGAAAATGTTCTGTGATGCCCACACTAACGAAGAGGAAAATAATGATAATGATCAAGGTACTTGGATCAAGTTGCTACTGAACCAGTGGTCCACAAGGACACGTTCCGCACTGAGTGGTGCGGCAACCCTGTCCTAGAAATCATGTTGTTAGACAACGGTGAACCTTGAACTATGAAGAAGCGATGGCGGGCCCAGATTCCAACAAATGGCTTGAAGCCATGAAATCCGAGATAGAATCCATGTATGAAAACAAAGTATGGACTTTGACAGACTTGCCCGATGATCGGCGAGCGATAGAAAACAAATGGATTTTTAAGAAGAAGACGGACGCGGATGGTAATGTTACCATCTATAAAGCTCGACTTGTCGCTAAGGGTTATCGACAAGTTCAAGGGATTGACTACTGACGAGAGATTCTCTCCGTGGCGAAGCTGAAGTCCGTCCGAATCATGTTAGCAATTGCCGCATACTATGATTATGAGATATGGCAGATGGACGTCAAAACAGCATTCCTTAACGGACATCTTAAGGAAGAGCTGTATATGATGCAGCCGGAAGGTTTTGTCGATCCTAAGAACGCTAACAAAGTATGCAAGCTCCAGCGATCCATTTATGGACTGGTGCAAACATCTCGGAGTTGGAACATTCGCTTTGATGAGATGATCAAAGCGTTTGGGTTTATGCAGACTTATGGAGAAGCCTGCGTTTACAAAAAGGTGAGTGGGAGCTCTGTAGCATTTCTCATATTATATGTAGATGACATACTCTTGATGGGAAATGATATAAAACTTCTGGACATCATTAAGGCCTACTTGAATAAGTGTTTTTCAATGAAGGACCTTGGAGAAGCTGCTTATATATTAGGCATCAAGATCTATAGAGATAGATCGAGACGCCTCATAGGTCTTTCACAAAGCACATACCTTGATAAGATTTTGAAAAGGTTCAAAATGGATCAGTCCAAGAAGGGGTTCTTGCCTATGTTACAAGGTGTGAGATTGAGCTCGGCTCAGTCACCGACCACGGCAAAAGATAAAGAAGAGATGAGTGTCATCCCCTATGCTTCAGCCATAGGATCTATTATGTATGTCATGCCGTGTACCAGACCTGATGTAAACCTTGCCGTAAGTTTGGTAGCAAGATACCAAAGTAATCCCGACAAGGAACACTGGACAGCGGTCAAGAATATCTAAAGTACCTGAAAAGGACAAAGGACATGTTTCTCGTTTATGGAGGAGACGAAGAGCTCGTCGTAAAGGGTTACGTCGACGCTAGCCTCGACTCAGATCTGGATGACTCTAAGTCACAAACCGGATACGTGTATATGTTGAATGGTGGAGCAGTAAGCTGGTGCTGCTGCAAGCAGAGCGTCGTGGTGGGATCTACTTGTGAAGCGGAGTACATGGCACCCTCGGAGGCAGCGCATGAAGCGATTTGGGTGAAGGAGTTCATCACCGACCTAGGAGTCATACCCAATGCGTCGGGGCCAATCAAACTCTTCTGTGACAACACTAGAGCTATTGCCCTTGCCAAGGAGCCCAGGTTTCACAAGAAGACCAGGCGCATCAAGTGTCGTTTCAACTCCATCCGTGAAAATGTTCAAGATGGAGACATAGAAATTTGCAAAGTACATACGGATCTGAATGTCGCAGATCCGTTGACTAAACCTCTCTCGCGAGCAAAACATGATCAACACCAGAACTCTATGGGTGTTCGATTCATCACAATGTAACTAGATTGGTGACTCTAGTGCAAGTGGGAGACTGTTGGAAATATGCCCTAGAGGCAATAATAAAAGTATTATTATATTTCATTGTTCATGATAATTGTCTTTTGTTCATGCTATAAGCTGTATTATCCGAAATCGTAATACGTGTGAACACATAGACCACAATATGTCCCTAGTGAGCCTCTAGTTGACTAGCTCGTTGTGATCAACAGATAGTCATGGTTTCCTGACTATGGACATTGGATGTCATTGATAACGGGATCACATCATTAGGAGAATGATGTGATGGACAAGACCCAATCCTAAGCATAGCATAAAGATCGTGTAGTTTGTTTGCTAGAGCTTTTTCTAATGTCAAGTATCTCTTCCTTCGACCATGAGATCATGTAACTCCCGGATACCGTAGGAGTGCTTTGGGTGTATCAAACGTCACAACGTGGCGGGTGACTATAAAGGTGCATTACGGTATCTCCAAAAGTGTCATTGGGTTGACACGGACCGAGGCTGGGATTTGTCACTCCGTATGATGGAGAGGTATCTCTGGGCCACTCGGTAATGCATCATCATAATGAGCTCAACGTGACCAAGGTGTTGTACGGGATCATGCATTACTGATGCGAGTAAAGTGACTTGCGATAACGAGACTGAACAATGTATTGGGATACCGACGATCGAGTCTCGGGCAAGTAACGTACCGATTGACAAAGGGATTTGTATACGGGGTTTGATCGAATCCTTGACATCGTGGTTCAACCGATGAAATCATCGAGGAGCATGTGGGAGCCAACATGGGTATCCAGATCCCGCTGTTGGTTATTGCCCGAGAATCGTCTCGGTCATGTCTACGTGTCTCCCGAACCCGTAGGGTCTACACACTTAAGGTTCGGTGACGCTAGGGTTGTATGAATATGAGTATGCAGCATACCGAATGTTGTTCGGAGTCCTGGATGAGATCCCGGACGTCACGAGGAGTTTCGGAATGGTCCGGAGGTAAAGAATAATGTATAGGAAGTGGTATTTCGGCCATCGGGAAAGTTTCGGGGTCACCCGGTATTGTACCGGGACCACCGGAAGGGTCCCGGGGGTCCACCAGGTGGGGCCACCTGAAGGAAATATGCCCTAGAGGCAATAATAAAGTTATTATTTATTTCCTTATATCATGATAAATGTTTATTATTCATGCTAGAATTGTATTAACCGGAAACATAATACATGTGTGAATATATAGACAAACAAAGTGTCACTAGTATGCCTCTACTTGACTAGCTTGTTAATCAAAGATGGTTATGTTTCCTAACCATGGACAAAGAGTTGTTATTTGATTAACGGGATCACATCATTGGTTGAATGATCTGATTGACATGACCCATTCCGTTAGCTTAGCACCCGATCGTTTAGTATGTTGCTACTGCTTTCTTCATGACTTATACATGTTCCTATGACTATGAGATTATGCAACTCCGTTTGCGGAGGAACACTTTGGTACTACCAAACGTCACAACGAATCGGGTGATTATAAAGGAGTACTACAGGTGTCTCCAAAGGCAGATGTTGGGTTGGCGTATTTCGAGATTAGGATTTGTCACTCCGATTGTCGGAGAGGTATCTCTGGGCCCTCTCGGTAATGCACATCACTTAAGCCTTGCAAGCATTACAACTAATGAGTATGTTGCGAGATGATGTATTACGGAACGAGTAAAGAGACTTGCCGGTAACGAGATTGAACTAGGTATTGGATACCGACGATCGAATCTCAGGCAAGTAACATACCGATGACAAAGGGAACAACGTATGTTGTTATGCGGTCTGACCGATAAAGATCTTCGTAGAATATGTAGGAGCCAATATGGGCATCCAGGTCCCGCTATTGGTTATTGACCGGAGACGTGTCTCGGTCATGTCTACATTGTTCTCGAACCGTAGGGTCCGCACGCTTAAGGTTTCGATGACGGTTATATTATGAGTTTGTGAGTTTTGATGTACGAAGGAGTTGAGTCCCGCATGAGATCGGGGACATGACGAGGAGTCTCGAAATGGTCGAGGCGTAAAGATCGATATATTGGACGACTATATTCGGAGTTCGGAAAGGTTCCGAGTCATTCGGTATTTATCGAGTACCGGAGAGTTACGGAATTCGCCGGAAGAAGTATTGGGCCTTATGGGCCATACGGGAAAGAGAGAGGGCTGCCCTAGGCAGGCCGCGCCCCCTTGCCCTAGTCCGGGTGGGCTGGGGAGGGGCCGCACCCCTCCTTCCTTCCTTCTCTCTTCCCTTCCTAGTCTCCTACTCCTAATACATGGAAGGATCCCTAGTTGGACTAGGAAAGGGGAATCCTACTCCCGGTGGGAGTAGGACTCCCCTATGGCGCGCCTCCTCCTAGGCCGGCCTCCTCCTCCCTCCCTCCTTTATATCTGGGGCAGGGGCACCCCATGGACACACAAGTTGATCCTTGAGATCGTTCCTTAGCCGTGTCGGTGCCCCCTCCACCATAATCCACCTCGGTCATATCGTGGCGGTGCTTAGGCGAAGCCCTGCGTCGATAGAACATCAAGATCGTCACCACGCCGTCGTCTTGACGGAACTCTCTCCCGGAGCTTTGCTGGATCGGAGCCCGAGGAGCGTCACCGAGCTGTCGTGTGTCAAGAACTCGGGGCGCCGGAGTAACAGCGCTGGGATCGGTTGGATCGCGAGGAGAACGTCGACTACTTCCTCTACGTTGTGATCGCTTCGCTTCGGTCTACAAGGGTATGTAGACAACACTCTCCCTCTCGTTGCTATGCATCACCATGATCTTGCGTGTGCGTAGGAAATTTTTGAAATTACTCGTTCCCCAACAGTGGCATCCGAGCCTAGGTTTTTATGGTTTGATGTTTTGCACGAGTAGAACACAAGTGAGTTGTGGACGATACAAGTCATACTGCCTACCAAGCATGTCATACTTTGATTCAGCGGTATTGTTGGATGAAGTGGCCCGGACCGACATTACGCCAGACGCTTCGCGAGACTGGTTCTACCGCCGTGCTTTGCACAAAGGTGGCTAGCGGTGTCGTTTCTCCAACTTTAGTTGAACCGAGTATGGCTACGCCCGTCCTTGAGAAGGTTAAAAGCGAGTCTATTTGACGAAGTATCGTTGTGGTTTTGATGCGTAGGTGAGATTGGTTCTTGCTTCAGCCCGTAGCAGCCACGTAAAATTTGCAACAACAAAGTAGAGGACGTCTAACTTGTTTTTGCAGGGCATGTTGTGATGTGATATGGCCAAGACATGATGCTATATTTTATTGTATGAGATGATCATGTTTTGTAACCTAAGTTATCGGCAATGGCGGAGCCATATGGTTGTCGCTTTTATTGTATGAAATGCAAGCGCCTGTAATTGCTTTACTTTATCACTAAGCGGTAGCGATAGTCGTAGAAGCAATAGATGGCGTAACGACAACGATGCTACGATGGAGATCAAGGTGTCGCGCCGGTGACGATGGTGATCACGACGGTGCTTCGAAGATGGAGATCACAAGCACAAGATGATGATGGCCATATCATATCACTTATATTGATTGCATGTGATGTTTATCCTTTATGCATCTTATCTTGCTTTGATTGACGGTAGCATTTTAAGATGATCTCTCACTAAAATTATCAAGAAGTGTTCTCCCTGAGTATGCACCGTTGCCAAAGTTCGTCGTGCCTGCCCGACCACGTGATGATCGGGTGTGATAAGCTCTCGTCCATCTAAAACGGGTGCAAGCCAGTTTTGCACACGCGAATAGTCAGGTTATACTTGACGAGCCTAGCATATGCAGATATGGCCTCGGAACACGGAGACCGAAGGTCGGCGTGAATCATATAGTAGATATGATCAACATAATGATGTTCACCATTGAAAACTACTCCATCTCACGTGATGATCGGTTATGGTTTAGTTGATTTGGATCATGTGATCACTTAGAGGATTAGAGGATGTCTATCTAAGTGGGAGTTCTTAAGTAATATGATTAATTGAACTTTAATTTATCATGAACTTAGTCTGGTAGTATTTTGCAAATTATGTTGTAATATCAATAGCTTGCGTTGTTGCTTTCATATGTTTATTTTGATATGTTCCTAGAAAATTATGTTGAAAAATGTCAAGAGCAATGATGCGGATTGGATCCGCGATCTGAGTTTTATCCTCATTGCTGCACGTAAGAATTATGTCCTTAATGCACCGCTAGGTGACAGACCTATTGCAGGAGCAGATGCAGACGTTATGAACGTTTGGCTAGCTCAATACGATGACTACTTGATAGTTTTGTGCATCATGCTTTATGGCTTAGAATCGGGACTTCAAAGATGTTTTGAACTTCATGGACCATATGAGATGTTCCAGGAGTTGAAGTTAATATTTCAAGCAAATACCCGAGTTGAGAGATATTGAGTCCTCAACAAGTTCTATAAGCTAAAAGATGGAGGAGAATCGCTCAACTAGTGAGCATGTGCTCAGATTGTCTGGGTACTACAATTGCTTGAATCAAGTGGAAGTTAATCTTCCAGATAAGAGAGTGATTGACAGAATTCTCTAGTCACCATCACCAAGTTAGTAGAACTTCGTGATGAACTATAGTATGCAAGGGATGATGAAAATGATTCCCGAGTTTTTCATGATGATGAAATCGATGAAGGTAGAAATCAAGAAAAGAACATCAAGTGTTGATGGTTAACAAGACCACTAGTTTGAAGAAAAGGGCAAAGGGATAGAAGGGAACTTCAAGAAGAACGGCAAGCAAGTTGCTGCTCAAGTGAAGAAGCCCAAGTCTGGACCTAAGCCTGAGACTAAGTGCTTCTACTGCAAAGGGACTGGTTCTTTGAAGCGAACTACCCCAAGTATTTGGCGGATAAGAAGGATGGCAAAGTAAACAAAGGTATATTTGATATACATGTTATTAATGTGTACTTTACTAGTGTTTATAGCAACCCCTCGGTATTTGGTACTGGTTCAGTTGCTAAGAGTAGTAACTCGAAACGGGAGTTGCGTATAAGCGAAACTAGTTAAGCGTGAAGTGACGATGTGTGTTGAAAGTAGTTTCAAGATTGATATGATCATCATCGCACACTCCCTATACTTTCGGGATTAGTGTTGAACCTAAATAAATGTTATTTGGTGTTTGCGTTGAGCATGAATATGATTTGATCGTGTTTATTGCAATACGGTTATTCATTTAAGTAAGAGAATAAATTGTTGTTACATTTACATGAATAAAACCTTATATGGTTACACACCCAATGAAAATGGTTCATTGGATCTCGATCGTAGTGATACACATATTCATAATATTGAAACCAAAAGATGCAAAGTTAATAATGATAGTGCAACTTATTTGTGGCACTGCCGTTTAGGTCATATTGGTGTAAAGCGCATGAAGAAACTCCATGCTGATGGGATTTTGGAATCACTTGATTATGAATCACTTGATGCTTGCGAACCATGCCTCATGGGCAAGATGACTAAGACTCCGTTCTCCGGAACATTGGAGCGAGCAACTGACTTATTGGAAATAATACATACTGATGTATGCGATCCAATGAGTGTTAAGGCTCGCGGCGGGTATCGTTATTTTCTGACCTTCACAGATGATTTGAGCAGATATGGGTATATCTACTTAATGAAACATAAGTCTGAAATATTTGAAAGGTTCAAAGAATTTCAGAGTGAAGTGGAAAAATCATCGTGACAAGAAAATAAGGTTTCTACGATCTGATCGCGGAGACAAATATTTGAGTTACGAGTTTGGTCTTCAATTAAAACAATGTGGAATAGTTTCACAAATTCATGCCACCTGGAACACCACAACGTTATGGTGTGTCTGAACGTCGTAACCGCACTTTATTGGATATGGTGCAATCTATGATGTTTCTTACCGATTTACCAATATTGTTTTTGGGATCATGCATTAGAGACAGCTGCATTCACGTTAAAAGGGCACCATCTAAATCCGTTGAGACGACACCATATGAACTGTGGTTTAGCAAGAAACCCAAGTTGTCGTTTCTTAAAGTTTGGGGCTGCGATGCTTATGTGAAAAAGTTTCATCCTGACAAGCTCGAACCCAAATCGGAGAAGTGCGTCTTCATAGAATACCCAAAGGAAATTGTTGGGTACACCTTCTGTTGGGGATATTACTACTAGGTGTAAACCGGCCAAGCTTGGGCCAGGTTAGCTCCGCTAGTGGTGTAATCATAGAAAGGCCCAAGGCCTGTAGTTGGTTTGGAACTTGTAGCCGTAAACCGACCTGGTATATGGCTTGTGTTGTAAGTTAGGAATAGAGAGATACCAACCGGGATACGAGTATGAACCGGTTGGGACTCTGCGAACCGACAGGCATCACTCGTGTATATAAGGGGCGACCGGCGCGGTTCAAAGACAGACAACCACAACTCGAGCCTAGGCGAAGCTTGTTTTCTCCCTAGCCATCGAGACTACATCAATTCCATCACAACTAGACGTAGGCTTTTACCTTCATCGAAGGAGCCGAACTAGTATAAACCCTTGTGTCTTTGCGTCCGCTTTAACCCCTGCAAGTAAACCCGTAGTGATGGCTCCACGACTAAGTCCTTATGCTAGGACATCTGCCGTGACAAATCCACGACAGTTGGCGCCCACCGTGGGGCTATCGCACGATGGTTTGACGATCTTGGAGGGCAAGCTCAAAGGACTCGAAGGCTACGTCGTGGGCCGGATGACCAAGAGTCGTCGCGGCCGGATCTACATCGACGATGCTGGATGGGGTCCCGAGGCCAATTCAATCGAGTATGGATACCGGGTCCCCTTCGGCGGCATACACGTTTTCATCGGCAAGATCGGAGGGCCTGGGCCTGAGCCGGACATCTGCACCGACCTCATCGAGACGGCTCAGCGCGCGCGACCTGCCCAGGCTAAACCGGCCGTGAAGCATGTCTTCGTTGGAGTCACCCATGGAGGGGAGTATGACGCCGGTTCAGAGCAAGGTAGCGAGACCGTCATTTACTCCGGCGATGAATCTTCAGCAGGAGAGACCGAGTCATTGTACCAGTTGCAGGATGATACGATCAGGGGCTGTTCCGACGGTGACAGTATTCCGGACCCCCCAAGCCAGCTAAACCGGGTTGGAGAGTTCATGGCCGGTACGCAAGCAGCAAACCTCTCTTCAACCGCAGCAGCAATGCTTTCCGGTTCAGCAGCGGCGAGGGACAGAGGCCGGTGCGACCGCCGGTTCAAGTTCTGTCGAGATCTGTTTGATGCACTAGCAGCGCTCATGGCGGAGGACAATCCAGCGAGATCGAGGCTCTCATAACGCAGAAATTGCGAAGGTGAAAGAGCAGATCACGCAAGCCAAAGCGGATCTAGCGGCGAAGAAGGAGCGTATGGCTGCAGAGCGGGCGCTTTGGATGCACAAGCTTACAAACTCATGCTCGACGGAGCGCGTCGCGAGAGGTGTTAAGGCGGAAGTACAGATCGTGCTCGCCATCGATTTGACCCTAGAAACCTCTTCGGACCCGGGCGGACCCATAACCCGCCCCAAAGACAGGAGGTAAACCGGATTGAGGCACCAGGAGCGGGGCGACGTTCCAACCGCGCTGATGGAGCCCCCGCAGCGAACACGGTGATTCCCCGCCGGTCTGAGCGCCCCGGGCCATTACTCCAACCCTATGGACAACCTTGTTGCGGCTGCGGCATGATTGGGCGATCGATCGACGGAGATTCCCCTGGCAGTTGAGACACGCCGGGTTAAGGAGCTTCTCGGACTGCACCGATCCAAAGAAGCGTATTCATACAGCCGCAATCGGATTCACTCTCGCCCGTCAAGCGGAGCTACAGGCGCATGGATGAACCGGCTCTATCAAATAACGCGGGACCGTGAAGCGGCCGAGGCAATCACCGAGATAAGCGGCGTTCGTGATGCTCGGGAGGTGGTGGATCGGCCCGCACGCAGAGAGGCTGAGTTAGCAGCGCAGGATGATGCGGATCAACACACACCGGTTCGCCCTACCACCTTCGCCGGACCAGGAGTCACATCCGCTTTGGGAGTGCCCTGTTTAATCCCCGCTTTGCGCAATGTGCGTCTGCCTAAGGATTTTAAAGGCCCGCGCAAGGTGCCAAATTACACTGCAGATCTGTCCCCTGAAGCGTGGGTTGAGAGTTATGAGATGGCCATGGAGATGCTAGATGTTGATGAAGCCGCGTGTGCAAAGTATTTCACCATGATGATGGAGGGCACAGCGCGTACTTGGTTGAAAAGCTTGCCGCCCAATTCTATCAGTTCATGGGGTCAGCTACGGGCCCGGTTTATCCAGAATTTCAAGGATACATGTAAGCAGCCCAAGTCCATAGTAGACCTGGCGGCTTGCGTTCAGGAAGAAGGGGAGTCAACAACCCGTTGGGTACGCCGTGTGTCTGAGATTTTGCACTCTTCGGACCGGATCAATGCTGACTCGGCGATCATAACATTGGAAAGCAACTGCCGGTTTGAGCCTTTGAAATTTAAGCTGGGACGTATGAAGCGGTTCTGCAATGATATGGGAACCCTCATGGCCGCTTTGGTAAAATATGCCGATTCGAGACGGTACCAAGGATCTGAAGCGGATGATGAAGCGAGGAAGGGAAAGAAGAACGGCAACTCAAGCAGCAGATTTCAAACCGGCGGGTCATGGAAAGGGGCAAGCGCAAGGCTGATGGTAATCCGGATTTCGTAGCCAACACTAATGCGCAGGACAGAGGCCCGCGGCGCAGAGGCAAGGCGAATCGGGGTCCAAATGCTAGTGCAAACCGTTTGAATTACTTGTTGAATCAGCCTTGTCCCAAGCATGGAGCGAAGAATCCCCATCGAATCATCTTTGGAAAGATTGTTATATTATGCAGGAGTTCAAAAATTCGATGCTTTCCGATATGACCGAAGTCGGTGGTGGTTCGAGATCCGGTTTCCATGGGCGGGTCGGACGGAGCTTCGTTCAGGCATAACCAGGGCAATCTCAATAATCGAGTAATCAAGATGGCCAAAGGCAGCAGCAGCAACAGTCGAGCTATCGAGCCAACCAAAGCGATTGAATGGCGGCGAGATCATGTTTTCACAACCAGTTTGGACAAGCGGGATCGGAAGCTTCACAAACGGGCGAGAAACTCTGTTGAACCGGCTTTGCCGCGGTATTTGCGCTGGTCGAGCAGCCTATCGTATGGAGCGAAGGACCATCCCCGGGTTGATAATCCGGGTCAGCTGGCTTTGGTGGTAGATCCCGAGGTTGGGGGCTATAAGTTTACTAAGGTACTTATGGATGGAGGAAGCAGTATCAATATATTGTATTATGACACTTTCCGTCGCATGGGTCTCACAGATAAAGATCTCAGACCGTCCAATACGGTGTTCCATGGTGTAGTACCAGGCAAGTCTGCTTATCCTATTGGTAAGATAGCCCTGGATGTGGCCTTTGGAGATGAGCATGATTCCCGGTCTGAAAAGCTAACTTTTGAAGTAGTGAAAATCCGGAGTCCATATCATGCCTTGTTTGGACGGCCAGCTTATGCTAAGTTCAAGGCACGACCTTGTTATATCTACTTGCAGCTCAAAATGCCGGGTTACAAAGGAACGACAACGGTGCATGGAAGCCGCCGAGTCGCTTTGGAATGTGAGGAAGGAGATGCAGCTTATGCAGAGGCGGTCTGTGCCACGGAGGAGTTGAAATTTTATAAGGACAATGTTGATCCGGCAGATATGACCCCTTTGAAGAAGCCCACTACAGAGCATGAATCGGATCTGAAGTTTAAATCGGCAGCTGAGACCAAGCTTGTTGACTTTGTGCCAGGTGATTCGTCCAAGCAGTTCACTGTCAGTGCCAACCTGGACCCCAAATAGGAAGGCGCGCTCATCGAGTTCATCCGTGAGAACCGGGACATCTTTGCATGGAAGCCATCTGACATGCCAGGTGTACCGAGGGAACTCGCTGAGCACACACTTAATGTGGATCCTAAGTATAAACCGGTGAAACAGTTTCTCCGCCGGTTTAATGAAGAAAGGCGCAAGGCCATTGGGGAAGAAGTAGCCAGGCTTCTGGCGGCTGGCTTTATCATTGAGGTGTTTCATCCGGAGTGGCTTGCTAATCCGGTGCTGGTCCTTAAGAAAAACGGCACCTGGCGTATGTGTGTGGACTACACAGATCTCAACAAGGCTTGCCCAACAGATCCTTTTGCTCTCCCCCGCATCGATCAGATTATTGATGCCACGGCAGGATGTGAGCGTTTAAGTTTTTTGGACGCATACTCTGGATATCATCAGATCAAAATGGCGGTTAAGGACCAGGAGAAGACGGCGTTTATAACTCCCTTTGGAGCCTTCTGCTATGTATCTATGCCTTTTGGGCTCAAGAGTGCCCAGGCTACTTATCAGCGGTGTGTACAGAATTGCTTGCATACGCAGATTGGCTGCAATGTGCATGCTTATGTAGATGACATTGTGGTGAAATTAAAACAAAAGGAGACACTGGTGGAAGATTTGAAGGAGACCTTCAACAACCTGCGCATTTATAAGATGATGCTTAATCCGGCCAAGTGTGTTTTTGGTGTTCCGGCTGGCAAGTTATTGGGGTTCCTGGTGTCTAACAGAGGAATCGAGGCTAATCCGGAGAAAATTAAAGCCATCACTTCCTTGGCTAAACCGAAGTGTATCAACGATGTTCAACGCCTGGCGGGCGGATTGCTGCGTTGAGCGGTTTATCGGCCGCCTCGGAGAAGGCCATCCCCTATACCGAATCTTTGAGGAAGACAGATAATTTTATGCGAGTCCAAATTCTTGTGAAGCTTTGAGGATCTAAAGCGGCAATTGGCCAACCCACCTGTTCTTGCGGCTCCGGTTGACAAGGAACCGCTGTTGTTATATGTGGCAGCCAATGCGCGAGCAGTGAGCGTAGCCATTGTGGTAGAGCGCAAGGAGGCAGGAAAGGAATATCCGGTTCAACGACGGTTTATTATATCGATGAGGTGCTTATTGAGTCCAAGCGAGATATCCGCATTGGCGAAGCTAGTCTATGGTGTTTTTATGGCCAGCGGAAGCTGAAACAATATTTCCAAGGGCATCCTATTACGAAGGGTTAGTTCAGCTCCTTTGGGTGATATCATACAAAACCGGAAGCGATCGTCGGATTGCAAAATGGGCCATCGAGCTTGGGCGCATGGGCTCAAGTATACACAAGCGCACAAAGCAGTGAAGTCACAAGCACTTGTTGATTTCATTAATGACCGGATGGAATTACAAGCACCGGAGGAGAAGCCGGATCACACATCTTGGACTATCCACTTGACGGATCGAGCAGTTGGAAGGCTCGGGGCTGGAGTCGTTTAACTTCCCCACGAGGTGATAAGTTTTGTTCGTTCTCCGTTTAATGTTCCCTTGTACTAATAATGCAGCTGAGTCTGAAGCCTTGCTCCATGGTCTCCGGATGGCTAAGGAGATGAACTTAAGCCGGGTTAAGTGCTTTGGTGACTCGGACACTGTGGCTCAGCAAGTATCTGGCACTTGGGATTCTAAGGACCCCCTCATGGCTGCATATCGTCGAGAAGTGGATAATATTGCAGGTTGCTTCAAAGGCTATCAAGTGGATCATGTGGATCGCCGGAAGAACGAAGCGGCAGACGCTTTAAGCCGTTTGGGTTCTCAGCGTAAACCGGTTCCACCTAATGTCTTTTTGGACGTCTTGCACAACCCGTCGGTTCGGCTCCCTGGTGAAGCGGATTTGGCTATTCCTGATCCGGAGGCTCAGTTGGTGGCAGCATTACATGCTATTCCGGATTGGACGATTCCTTACCTTGCGTATATGACTCGAGGGGACCTGCCAGACGATGAGGTCCTGGCCAGACAGATAATCCGGCGCTCCAAATCTATGACGATTCTTAATGGCGAGTTGCATCATTGCAGTGTTTCAGGGGCGTTTCAACGCTGTGTTTCCCCTGAGGAAGGCTGTGAAATTTTAAAAGAAATCCATGAAGGGGATTGCGGGCATCACGCCGGTTCAAAGTCCCTGGTGGCGAAGGCGTTCCGTCATGGATTTTACTGGTTAACTGCTCACGCTGATGCGGAGGACTTGGTCAAACGGTGCGATGGATGTCAGAAATTCTCCAGCGTGCTCATGTACCGCACAGAATTGCGGATGATCCCAATAACGTGGCCGTTTGCACTGGGGCTGGATATGGTTGGGCCCTTTAAGCGATCCAAAGATAAGAAGACCCACCTGTTGGTGGCGGTGGACAAGTTCACCAAGTGGGTTGAAGCGGAACACAGCCGATAAGTGTGATGCGCAACAATGTGCGCTTCATCAAAAGGTGATTTTCGGTTTGGCTTTCCACACAAGATCATTATCGACAATGGCACTAATCTGTCCAAGGAGCTATGAAAGAATTACGTGAACGTGAGCATATCCGCTTGACGTATTGTCGATGGCGCACTTCACCCAACGGGCAGGCGAGCGTGCTAATCAGAAATCTTGCGAGGCATCAAACCCGACTTCGGTTCCATTACAAAGAACACCAGGGTGCTGGGTTGAAGAGCTCCCATCGGTACTATTGAGTATTAATACTACGCCAAACCGGTCTACTGGCTACACACCTTTCTTCATGGTTTATGGAGCAGAAGCAGTTCTCCCCAGTGATATCAGGCACGATTCGCCCCGTGTAGCGGCTTATGTTGAAGCGGACAACGAGGTGGCACGACAGGACGCTTTGGACCTATTGGATGAGGAGCGTGATATGGCAGCCGCTCGTTCGGCGATTTACCAACAAGATCTTCGTCGTTATCACAGCCGCCGGGTTAAGACCAGAGCCTTTCAGGAAGGAGATTTGGTGCTTCGTCTCATCCAAGACCAGACAGATATGCACAAGTTATCCCCGCCTTGGGAAGGACCCTTTGTGGTCGACAGAATCTGCACAACGGTTCCTACTATCTGGTTGATATTCGAGAGCGTAAAGACTCACGTACATCAGAGGAGGAGACCAATAGGCCGTGGAATATAGCTCATCTTCGACCTTACTACACTTGAGTCATCGGCTCAGTTTATGTACATAGCATGACAATGTATATATTATCTTCGATATAATAAAAATCAGAGCCTCAGCTAAAGCGGGGTCTCTGTCTTTCTTCTCATGTGTGGTTACATGGAGTGTTTCTGTTTTTAAAGCGGCCTCCGGTTTACCCCTTGACAGTTATATTTATCACTTGGGGGCTTGGTCGTGTCCGAACCAATGCAACACCTCTTGATAGGCGAAAGCCACTAGATCATTTGGGGACACGGTCACGTCTCGAACCGTCCGCCTCTTGGTCGGCCAATAGGGCCAGCGTCATTTGGAGGCTTGGTCGAACCCGAACCAATGTCATGCCACTTGGCGGCGTACTTCGCCAAGAGTCTTTTGGGGACCTGGCCGACTAGCACCATCGCTACGCCTTCGGGGGGCTTGGTTGCGTCTGACCATGGTAATGCCATCTGACCAGCTCCATGAAGCTTTACTTTTGCAAAGAGTTATTGCCTTTGTTGCCATATTTGGTATTCGATTTTTGTTGCGTTTTCAACCCGACGAATATTTTTATCCGGTTTAGCTGTCAGTAACAAACTGACAGGACACGGTTTGGTATTACATCGAAGTTTTTATCTGCCCGGTTTACCTTCTTCCGGTTCATCCTTATGGAGTAGCACGGGGGCTTATGCTGTTTCAGCACGCCTACGTGGGAGTTATTGTCTCCCCAGACGGTCATGGTTTTTCAAGGCCTCCGCTTCAAGATTGGCCATGCCAGCCTCATGCCCAGATACGGCAGGTATTTGTATCGCATACTAATTGATTTTTCGATACACAAAATATATTGGATGCCATAAACCGGCTGGCGGTGTCACCGCCGCCGAGATTCAATCTTTTGGTTGCAGGGAGTATGAATCAAACAAAAGCTTCATCGATGCACGAAGGCATATCCAGGCAGCAAGTTTTGGCTAAGGCTATTACAAGGCAACACAGTGCCCAAATAAGATCATTGTTTTTTGGGTAAACAGCCCACGACAGTTATCTAAACCGGCTACCGGTTCACGACTGTTCTTCATCCTCCGCCGCTTCAGCATCCTCATCTCTACCCATCGGCTGGAAATCCACAGTAGTCCAGTCGATTCCCATTAGCGCTTGGAAAACAGCCTCTTCGTGAATCAGAGACGACGGTTCAATGTCAGGAGCGTAAGTGTGCTTACGGATTGGAGGGATCAAGTTTTCCGGTTCAAAAGTTGGAGCGGACACACGCTTGTTCTGCTCATTGTATTGGGCTTGGTAGTGCTCCAAATCGGCTTCTTCCGCCAATTGACAAGCCAGCGGGCGTACCGCACGGTTTATCGCACGCAAGTCCTCTTCACTAAAGTCCGAGCCGTCTTCCTTCACACTGGGATAGCCTTGAGCTGCTTCCACGGGATCAAAATCCGGCACCCAGGCTTTGGCTCGGATCAAGGCGTTGATGGCTCCGGTTCGTGCAGCAGACTTCTTCACCTCTTCAATCCGGGAAGGAAGGATGTGTTGGGGAACGTAGTAATTTCAAAAATTTTCCTACGCACACGCAAGATCATGGTGATGTATAGCAACGAGAGGGGAGAGTGTAGTCCACATACCCTTGTAGACCCGAAGCGGAAGCGATCACAACGTAGAGGAAGTAGTCGTACGTTCTCCTCGCGATCCGACCGATCCGGCGCCGTTACTCGACGCCCCGAGTTCTTGACACACGTACAGCTCGATGGCGTCCCTCGTACTCGATCCAGCCGAGTGTCGAGGAGAGTTCCGTCGGACGACGGCGTGGTGACGATCTTGATGTTTCACCGGCGCGAGGCTTCGCCTAAGCTTCGACGGTATAACCGAGGTGGAATATGGTGGAGGGGGACACCGCACACGGCTAAGGAACGATCTCACGATCAACTTGTGTGTTCCAAGGTGCCCCCCTGCCCCCGTATATAAAGGAGCCAGGGGGAAGGGGGCCGGCGGCCTAAGGAGGTGCGCCCTGGGAGTCCTACTCCCTCTGGGAGTAGGATTCCCCCAATCCTAGTTGGACTAGGATTCCCGGAGGGGGGAAAGAGAGAGGGGGCGGCCCCTTCTCCTAGTCCTAGTAGGACTAGGGAAGGGGGGGCGCGCGCCCTCCTAGGGCTGCCCCTTCTCCTTTCCACTAAGGCCCATCGAGGCCCATTTACCTCCCGGGGTTCCGTAACCTCCGGTACTCCAGAATTCCGTTTTACTCGGAACCATTCCGAACTCCAAACATAGGCTTCCAATATATCAATCTTTATGTCTCGACCATTCCGAGACTCCTCGTCATGTCCGTGATCACATCCGGGACTCCGAACTCCTTCGGTACATCAAAATACATAAACTCATAATAACTGTCATCGAAACCTTAAGCGTGCGGACCCTACGGTTCGAGAACAATGTAGACATGACCTAGAACTATTCACGGTCAATAACCAATAGCGGACCTGGATGCCCATATTGGTTCCTACATATTCTACGAAGATCTTTGTCGGTCGATCCGCATAACAACATACGTTGTTCCTTTGTCATCGGTATGTTACTTGCCCGAGATTCGATCGTCGGTATCCAATACCTAGTTCAATCTCGTTACGCAAGTCTCTTTACTCGTTCCGTAATACATCATCTCACAACTAACTCATTAGTTGTAGTGCTTGCAAGGCTTCAGTGATGTGCATTACCGAGAGGGCCCAGAGATACCTCTCCGACAATCGGAGTGACAAAACCTAATCTCAAATACGCCAACCCAACATCTACCTTTGGAGACACTGTAGTACTCCTTTATAATCACCCGATTCGTTGTGACGTTTGGTAGCACCAAAGTGTTCCTCCGTAAACGGAGTTGCATAATCTCATAGTTATAGGAACATGTATAAGTCATGGATAAAAGCGGTAGCAACATACTCAACGATCGTGTGCTAAGCTAATGGAATGGGTCATGTCAATCAGATCATTCTACTAATGATGTGACCTTGTTAATCAAATAACAACTCTTTGTTCATGGTTAGGAAACATAACCATCTTTGATTAACAAGCTAGTCTAGTAGAGGCATACTAGTGACATGTTGTTTGTTTATTCATTCACACATGTATCATGTTTCCGGTTAATACAATTCTAGCATGAATGATAAACATTTATCATGAAATAAGGAAATAAATAATAACTTTATTATTGCCTCTAGGGCATATTTCCTTCAGTCTCCCACTTGCACTAGAGTCAATAATCTAGATCACATCACCATGTGATTAACATCGATAGTTCACATCATCATGTGATTAACACCCATAGTTCACATCATCATGTGACCAACACCCAAAGGGTTTACTAGATTCAGTAATCTAGTTCACATCGCTATGTGATTAACACCCAAAGAGTACTAAGGTGTGATCATGTTTTGCTTGTGAGAGAGTCTTAGTCAACGGGTCTTTCATATTCAGATCCGTTATGTATTTTGCAATTTTTCTATGTCTACAATGCTCTGCACGAAGCTACCCTAGCTAATTGCTCCCACTTTCAATATGTATCTAGATCGAGACTTAGAGTCATCCAGATCAGTGTCAAAACTTGCATCGACGTAACCCTTTACGACGAACCTTTTGTCACTTCCATAATCGAGAAACATATCCTTATTCCACTAAGGATAATTTTGACCACTGTCCAGTGATCTACTCCTAGATCACTATTGTACTCCCTTGCCAAACTCAGTGTAGGGTATACAATAGATCTGGTACACAGCATGGCATACTTTATAGAACCTATGGCCAAGGCATAGGGAATGACTTTCATTCTCTTTCTATCTTCTGCCGTGGTCGGGTTTTGAGTCTTACTCAATCTCACACCTTGTAACACAGGCAAGAACTCTTTCTTTGACTGTTCCATTTTGAACTACTTCAAAATCTTGTCAAGGTATGCACTCATTGAAAAAACTTATCAAGCATCTTGATCTATCTCTATAGATCTTGATGCTCAATATGTAAGTAGCTTTACCGAGGTCTTTCTTTAAAAAACTCCTTTCAAACACTTCTTTATGCTTTGCAGAATAATTCTACATTATTTCCGATCTACAATATGTCATTCACATATACTTATCAGAAATGCTGTAGTGCTCCCACTCACTTTTTAGTAAATACAAAGCTTCACCGTAAGTCTCAGATAAATCTATATGCTTTGATCAACTCATCAAAGCGTATATTCCAACTCGAGATGCTTGCACCAGTCCATAGATGGATCGCTGGAGCTTGCACACTTTGTTAGCTCCTTTGGATCGATAAAACCTTCTGTTGCATCATATACAACTCTTCCTCCTAAAACCCATTCAGAATGCAGTTTTACATCCATTTGCCAAATTTTATAAATTGTGGCAATTGCTAACATGATTCGGACAGACTTAAGCATCGCTACAGTTGAGAAAATCTCATTGTAGTCAACACCTTGAACTTGTCAAAAACCTTTTTGCACAAGTCGAGCTTTGTAGATAGTAACACTACTATCGTCGTCCGTCTTCCTCTTGAAGATCCATTTATTTTCTATGGCTTGCCGATCATCGGCAACGCCACCAAAGTCCACACTTTGTTCTCATACATGGATCTCATCTCAGATTTCATGGCCTCAAGCCATTTCGAATCTGGGCTCATCATCGCTTCCTCATAGTTCGTAGGTTCATCATGGTCTAGTTACATGACTTCCAGAACAGGATTAGCGTACCACTTTGGTGCGGATCTCACTCTGGTTTACCTACGAGATTCGGTAGTAACTTGATCTGAAGTTACATGATCATCATCATTAGCTTCCTCACTAATTGGTGTATTAGTCACAGGAACAGATTTCTGTGATGAACTACTTTCCAATAAGGGAGAAGGTACAATTACCTCATCAAGTTCTACTTTCCTCCCACTCACTTCTTTCGAGAGAAACTCCTTCTCTAGAAAGGATCCATTTATTAGCAACGAATGTTTTGCCTTCGGATCTGTGATAGAAGGTGTACCCAACAATTTCCTTTGGGTATTCTATGAAGACGCACTTCTCCGATTTGGGTTTGAGCTTATCAGGATGTAACTTTTTCACATAAGCATCGCAGCCCCAAACTTTAAGAAACGACAACTTTGGTTTCTTGCTAAACCACAGTTCATATAGTGTCGTCTCAACGGATTTAGATGGTGCCCTATTTAACGTGAATGCAGCTGTCTCTAATGCATGATCCCAAAACGATATTGGTAAATCGGTAAGAAACATCATAGATTGTACTATATCCAATAAAGTACGGTTATGACGTTCGGACACACCATTATGATGTGGTGTTCGGTGGCATGAATTTGTGAAACTATTCCACATTGTTTTAATTGAAGACCAAACTCGTAACTCAAATATTCATCTCCACGATCGGATCGCAGAAACTTTATTTTCTTGTCACGATGATTTTCCACTTCACTCTGAAATTCTTTGAACATTTCAACTATTTCGACTTATGTTTCATTAAGTAGATATACCCATATCTGCTCAAATCATCTTGTGAAGGTCGAAAAATAACGATACTTGCCACGAGCATCAACACTCATTGGATCGCATACATCGGTATGTATTATTTCCAATAAGTCAGTAGCTTGTTCCATTGTTCCGGAGAACGGAGTTTTAGTCATCTTGCCCAAAAGGCACGGTTCGCAAGCACCAAGTGATTCCAAAATCCCATCAGCATGGAGTTTCTTCATGCGCTTTACACCAATATGACCTAAACGGCAGTGCCACAAATAAGTTGCACTATCATTATTAACTTTGTATTTTTGGTTTCAATATTATGAATATGTGTATCACTACGATCGAGATCCAATGAACCATATTCATTGGGTGTGTAACCATATAAGGTTTTATTCATGTAAATGAACAACAGTTTATTCTCTTACTTAAATGAATAACCGTATTGCAATAAACACGATCAAATCATATTCATGCTCAACGAAACACCAAATAACATTTATTTAGGTTCAACACTAATCCCGAAAGTATAGGGAGTGTGCGATGATGATCATATCAATCTTGAAACTACTTTCAACACACATCGTCACTTCACCCTTAACTAGTTTCATTTATTCTGCAACTCCGTTTGAGTTACTACTCTTAGCAACCAACCAGTACCAAATACCGAGGGGTTGCTATAAACACTAGTAAAGCACACATAAAACACCAGTATATCAAATATACCCTTTTTCACTTTGCCATCCTTCTTATCCACCAAATATTTAGGTCAGTTCCGCTTCCAAAGACCATTTCCTTTGCAGATGTAAGCACTCGCCAGGGGCTTTGGTTCAGCTTTGGGCTTCTTCGTGGGAGTGACAACTTGCTTGTCAATCTACTTGAAGTTCCCTTTCTTTCCCTTTGCCCTTTTCTTGAAACTAGTGATTTTGTCAACCATCAACACTTGATGCTCTTTCTTGATTTCTACCTTCGTCGATTTCAACATCACGAAGAGCTCGGAATCATTTTCGTCATCCTTGCATACTATAGTTCATCACGAAGTTCTACTAACTTGGTGATGGTGACTAGAGAATTCTGTCAATCACTATCTTATCCGGAAGATTAACTCCCACTTGATTCAAGCGATTGAAGTACCTGCACAATCTGAGTACATGCTCACTAGTTGAGCGATTCTCCTCCATCTTTTAGCTATAGAACTTGTTGGAGACTTCATATCTCTCAACTCGGTATTTGCTTGAAATATTAACTTCAATTCTGGAACATCTCATATGGTCCATGATGTTCAAAACATCTTTGAAGTCCCGATTCTAAGCCATAAAGCATGGTGCACAAAACTATCAAGTAGTCATCATATTGAGCTAGCCAAACGTTCATAACGTCGCATCCGCTCCTGCAATAGGTCTGTCATCTAGCGGTGCATTAAGGACATAATTCTTCGTGTGCAGCAATGAGGATAAACCTCGATCACGGATCAAATCCGCATCATTGCTACTAACATTTTCAACACAATTTTCTCTAGGAACATATCAAAATAAACATATGAAAACAACAACGCAAGCTATTGATCTTACAACATAATTTGCAAAATACTACCAGACTAAGTTCATGATAAATTTAAGTTCAATTAATCATATTACTTAAGAACTCCCACTTAGATAGACATCTCTCTAGTCATCTATGTGATCACGTGACCCAAATCAACTAAACCATAACCGATCATCACGTGAGATGGAGTAGTTTTCAATGGTGAACATCTTATGTTGATCATATCTACTATATGATTCACGCCGACCTTTCGGTCTCCGTGTTCCGAGGCCATATCTGCATATGCTAGGCTCGTCAAGTATAACCCGAGTATTCTGCGTGTGCAAAACTGGCTTGCACCCGTTGTAGATGGACGTAGAGCTTATCACACCCGATCATCACGTGGTGTCTGGGCACGACGAACTTTGGCAACGGTGCATACTCGGGGAGAACACTTCTTGATAATTTAGTGAGAGATCATCTTATAATGCTACCGTCAATCAAAGCAAGATAAGATGCATAAAGGATAAACATCACATGCAAATCAATATAAGTGATATGATATGGTCATCATCATCTTGTGCTTCGTGATCTCCATCTTGCAGCACCACCATGATCACCATCGCCACCGGCGCGACACCTTGATCTCCATCGTAGCATCGTTGTCGCCTCGCCAATCTTATGCTTCTCGACTATCTCTACCGCTTAGTGATAAAGTAAAGCATTACAGAAGCGATTGCATTGCATACAATAAAGCGACAACCATATGGCTCCTGCCATTGCCGATAACTTCGTTACAAAACATGATCATCTCATACAATAAAATATAGCATCACGTCTTGACCATATCACATCACAACATGCCCTGCAAAAACAAGTTAGACGTCCTCTACTTTGTTGTTGCAAATTTTACGTGGCTGCTACGGGCTTAAGCAAGAACCAGTCTCACCTCGCATCAAAACCACAACGATACTTCGTCAAATAGACTCCGTTTAACCTTCTCAAGGACCGGGCGTAGCCACACTCAGTTCAACTAAAGTGAGAGAGACAGCACCCACCAGTCACCTTTAAGCAACGAGTGCTCGTGGCGGTGAAACCAGTCTCGCGTAAGCGTCTGCGTAATGTCGGTCAGGGCCGCTTCATCTCACAATACCGCTGAACCAAAGTATGACATGCTGGTAGGTAGTATGACTTGTATCGCCCACAACTCACTTGTGTTCTACTCGTGCAAAACATCAAACCATAGAAAAACCTAGGCTCGATACCACTGTTGGGGAACGTAGTAATTTCAAAAATTTTCCTCGCACACGCAAGATCATGGTGATGTATAGCAACGAGAGGAGAGTGTAGTCCACATACCCTTGTAGACCCGGCGAAGCGATCACAACGTAGAGGAAGTAGTCGACGTTCTCCTCGCGATCCGACCGATCCGGCGCCGTTACTCGACGCCCGAGTTCTTGACACACGTACAGCTCGATGACGTCCCTCGACTCGATCCAGCCGAGTGTCGAGGAGAGTTCCACAAGACGACGGCGTGGTGACGATCTTGATGTTTCACGGCGCAGGGCTTCGCTTAAGCTTCGCGACGGTATAACCGAGGTGGAATATGGTGGAGGGGGCACCGCACACGGCTAAGGAACGATCTCACGATCAACTTGTGTGTTCTAGGTGCCCCCTGCCCCGTATATAAAGGAGCCAGGGGGGGGGCCGGCGGCCTAAGGAGGCATGCAGGGAGTCCTACTCCCTCTGGGGGTAGGATTCCCCCAATCCTAGTTGGACTAGGATTCCTGAGGGGGAAAGAGAGAGGGGGCGGCCCCTTCTCCTAGTCCTAGTAGGACTAGGGAAGGGGAGGCGCGCCCTCCTAGGGCTGCCACTTCTCCTTTCCACTAAGGCCCATCGAGGCCCATTTACCTCCGGGGGTTCCGTAACCTCCGGTACTCCAAGAATTCCGTTTTACCGGAACCATTCCAACTCCAAACATAGGCTTCCAATATATCAATCTTTATGTCTCGACCATTCCGAGACTCCTCGTCATGTCCGTGATCACATCCGGACTCGAACTCCTTCGGTACATCAAAATACATAAACTCATAATAACCATCATCGAAACCTTAAGCGCATGGGACCCTACGGTTCGAGAACAATGTAGACATGACCTAGAACTATTCACGGTCAATAACCAATAGCGGGACCTGGATGCCCATATTGGTTCCTACATATTCTACGAAGATCTTTGTCGGTCGACCGCATAACAACATACGTTGTTCCCTTTGTCATCGGTATGTTACTTGCCCGAGATTCGATCGTCGGTATCCAATACCTAGTTCAATCTCGTTACGCAAGTCTCTTTACTCGTTCCGTAATACATCATCTCACAACTAACTCATTAGTTGTAGTGCTTGCAAGGCTTCGATGATGTGCATTACCGAGAGGGCCAGAGATACCTCTCCAGGCAATCGGAGTGACAAAACCTAATCTCAAATACGCCAACCCAACATCTACCTTTGGAGACACCTGTAGTACTCCTTTATAATCACCCAGTTACGTTGTGACGTTTGGTAGCACCCAAAGTGTTCCTCCGGTAAACGGGAGTTGCATAATCTCATAGTTATAGGAACATGTATAAGTCATGGATAAAAGCAGTAGCAACATACTAAACGATCGTGTGCTAAGCTAATGGAATGGGTCATGTCAATCAGATCATTCTACTAATGATGTGACCTTGTTAATCAAATAACAACTCTTTGTTCATGGTTAGGAAACATAACCATCTTTGATTAACAAGCTAGTCTAGTAGAGGCATACTAGTGACATGTTGTTTGTTTATTCATTCACACATGTATCATGTTTCCGGTTAATACAATTCTAGCATGAATGATAAACATTTATCATGAAATAAGGAAATAAATAATAACTTTATTATTGCCTCTAGGGCATATTTCCTTCAGGATGGATAGCCGGTTCAGGGTATCTTGGATCAGGGACGGTGCTGGATTGTTATGTGACATTGTGGTAATCACGAGCTGGGCTCCAGTATACAACTGCTCCACTAAAGTGTAGACAGCCTTCAGTTTCTTCCGCACGTCATTTCCCAAGTGCCCAACGCGTGTGCCTGCATTTGATAACAGGATAGTTTTAAACCGGAATAATGGTGCAGCAGGAACAGCATATTACACTTATTCACAAGGAACTCACCGAAGATGGCTGCCGTCATAGAATGTACTTGCCGCTTCACGGCTGTCAGATCATCCACCACCGGTTTAAGGGCAGCTTCAGCATTTTCTGCCCGTTTGAGCAAATTGGCTTTTTCGGTGGCCCAGACCGCCTGTTCCTTCTTCATATTTTCCTTCACCTGTTCAGCAGCAGTTAAGGCACCAGTTAACTCCTTCTTGGCTTTTTCTGTCTCGGCCTGCTGGGTTTTCAAAGCCGCCTGTAAATCGGCAATCCGATCATCCTTGATCTTCACCTCAGCCTGCGCATTGATAGTATGATCAGCCAACAATTCAAGTTAAAGTCTCAACCATACAACACAGTTATATGCTTGACACTTGGGGGCTAATGTACCTTCAATCTTTCCACTGCTAATACATGGCAAAGTCCCAAGTTGAATACGAGTATTCAACTCGGCACTTGGGGGCTAATGGCTATTTGATTCTATTACAGTGTTGTCAGGAAATTTTTGGAGTACCGGTTTAAAGTATGCATCGTTAAACCGGCCCTGGTGGCTATGAGGGAAGATTGCAAAATCTATCAAAGAAAATTATCAAGTCCCAGTTTGATCAAAGATTGCAAACCGGCCCTTGGGGGCTACAAAGACTACTATATTGGTAATAAGGAAAGGAGTGTTACCTCAAACTTGTCTCTCATTAGTTTCACCAAGCCAGCTTCATAATCACGGCTCATCAAAGCCGGTTCGGTATCCGTAATGAAGATCTTGGGCGCTTAAAGCGCATATGTTTCCAGCTCGGCAGCCCACTTTCCTTTGTTCAAAGTTGAAGAATCCTCCTTCACAGTATGACGGGTTAGAGTTGCAGCGTTCCCCGGTTCAGACTGGCCTGTTCCAGTAATTACAACGTCGTCATCTTTCGATTCGACAGACCGTGTGGGCACAGCTGTTTCAGTAGGACTGTGAGGCTTTTCAGACCGGACAGTACTGGCAGGCGGATCAACAGACATTGAAACATTCACAGGCCTCTCCTCAGGAATAACATCTTCTTGAACCGGAGGGTCATTTGGAATGTCCTCAGAGGCAACATTTTCGAGATCTGGCGCCCACTCATGATCTGAAGCGGCAGCCTCTTCAGCTGTTTTGTCCAAGCGAGCCTTCCTGCTGGGTTTCGGTTTGGTTCTGAAGAAACAAAGATTCAGGAGCAAGGCGTATACATTACAGAAGAAATCAAAGAGCATGTGGCTGTATGAACTTACCCGACGGCTATCTTCGACGGTGGCAGCTGAGTGGCTGACGATTCACCAGAAGATGAATGGGAGGTGACCTGATAATCGGAGTCGGACGGATTAAGAGGTTGACGGAACAAACCCGCTTTGGAATTTAAGGCAATAAAAAGGTTGGAAACCTCGGTGCGGCGCTTTCGAACTGGGCTGTTTGGTAAACCGGCAGAGGTAACTACCTGTCCGCTGTGCCGGGTTGTGCGACGAGCTTCATGTTGCTATGTCTTCATAAGAAGTTTGGGATCCAAGTAAGCAAGAGGGTGAGAAAAGTTAACTTTCCGGTTTGCCCGGCGAAACTTTGGTGAAGGCAAATTTGTTGAATCGGAAGAGAGAATAGTTACCTCAAAGAAATCCTGCGTTCTTGGCTTCAAAGGCATCCTGACAAGCATCGTCATCAATAAGACGTGTAAAAAACAAGCCAAGAGAATCAAGTTCCGGATTACCTACATCATCATCAATGGCCGGATCAGACGAAGCAGTAGCTTTCCTCTTGTGAGCGGATTTCTTGACAACTTTTGTTTTGGGCCGAATTGGCCGCCCAGCTTTGTCCGCTTTGTCTTGAGAGAGTTTTTTGCTCCAAAACGGATTGTCGCCCTGGATCAGAAATAATTGAGAGTTGGACATATGAAAGTAACAACGGTTTTTATAATGACACAATCGAGAGACTTACCGCAGTGGTGCGTTGATGGTGCGAGAAGGAGCCAAGCGGTTTGAGCACGAGATGCTCGGTTCGCTTCAGCATTTTCCTTCATCAATCCGTAACTTCATCTTCGCAGTTCCACCGGTGTGTCGGAGTGGGTCATCGACGCTGCCGGTATCTTGCACATCAAACCGAATGCCGCTCAAAGGCAATATGCCCCAAGATAACCAGCAGCAGCGGATCGATCCCAAATAAACCGTTGGCCATAAAAGCTCAAGCTTGGACAGTTGTGGGGCATATCTACTTCTCTCTTTGGCAGTCAATCGTTGCGGAAAGGGATGAGTGTTGCTTAGGCGCTCTGGACGAAAGCCAGGTAAAGGATTTTCACCTTCAGGGGAAGTGTCTTTGCAATAGAACCAAGTCGCGTTCCACTCTTTGGGGTGAGTATGGAGTTTGACATGGGGATAAGTGATCTCCTTCCTCTTCTGGATAGCCATACCGCCTAATTCTGTATTGGGGCCGTCGGTGAATTCAGTGCGACGGTTTAGGTGGAAGAGATCC
Source organism: Aegilops speltoides (assembly GCA_021437245.1). NCBI lineage: Eukaryota > Viridiplantae > Streptophyta > Magnoliopsida > Poales > Poaceae > Aegilops > Aegilops speltoides. Next base: position 10,573,756 of record CM038145.1, read on the forward strand.
CTGAATAGTTCAACAGAGGGTTCCTCTTGCAGATATGCTTCAGACAGCACTTGAAAGTGGCATAGGTTGGTAAAAGAGTTGGGGCCGATGTCTTGGGGACGGAGCTGAAAATTGGCCATCACGTCCCGGTAAAATTTTGACCCGGGCGGTTTGAAACCCCGGGCCAGGTGATCCGCGAAAACTACAACTTCTCCTTCCTGAGGTGTGGGAGGACATTCCTCTCCAGGAACCCTCCAATGGATTGTGTTTTGATCATCTAAAGCGCCAATCGATACAAGTTCTTTCAGCTGTGTCTCAGAGACGCGGGAAGGAACCCAGTTGCATTCGTACACCTGTTTGGCCATCATAAAGTCTACAAGGAGAAGGATCGGTTTAAGAAAGTGCTTATTACAGAGTGATTGATCTAAGTTATGATAAACCGGAGGCGGTTCCTATAAATCAGTTTGTTATGATATGATGTCAGGTACGTTCTGGCGGTTCAACAAGGGGACTAATGGTATACCGATGCCGGTTTAGCAGCTTTTGCTATGGTGAGTTAAACCGCCTAATCTTGGCCTCGAAGGTAATTGAAGTCATGGACAGAAACAGGTTTCACAAAAATTCATGTTTACTACGGATCAAACGCGGGTTTTCAGAAAACAGGAACTGCGCCGCGGAAGTAAAGAAGAAACGGAAGTGGACTATAAGGCGTATGTATATATGCAGAAGATCTATGGGATTAAGATGAGAAAGTACAGTGAATACGCAGGAGTCGTCATTAGTACAGAACGGGATTCATAGCATGGTTCAAGACTAGAAAGATGAAAACATACGAAGAACATGGTATGAAGCTCGAGCCCTAGAAACAGATCTAAAATGAGGAAACAGACTGAAGAAGGGCAAGAAGCTTACCGGAAACGGAGGAGATGCGGAGAAAGGCCGCAGTGTTCTGGTCCGTACAGGTTGATGCAGCGGCCTAGGACGAAGCAGAAGTTGATGACGACGGCGGAGCTCCAAAGGCAGCGGCGCGAGGAAGAAGAAGAAGAGAAAGCGAAGGGAGAAACAGAATGACCCTTCGGTCCTATTTATAAGGCAGTAAAGCTAGGTCAAGCGCGTGAATCCAGGGACTGTCATTAAGGAAGGCGTTATAAAGGATAAACTTCAAGATGACGTCATGCCGGTTTACAGTGACCAGAAGCAACGATGTCATGCCGGTTTACAGTGACCAGAAGCAACGATGTCATGCCGGTTTACAATGATCAGAAGCAATGACGATGTGACAGTTTATTAAACAAAGAAGATGTCCAAGATGCAGGTTCTGTGAAGGATTCACATGAACCAGTTCAAATCAATCTGGGGCCTAATGTTGGGGATATTACTACTAGGTGTAAACCGGCCAAGCTTGGGCCGGGTTAGCTCCGCTAGTGGTGTTATCATAGAAAGGCCCAAGGCCTGTAGTTGGTTTGGAACTTGTAGCCGTAAACCGACCTGGTATATGGCTTGTGTTGTAAGTTAGGAATAGAGAGATACCAACCGGGATACGAGTATGAACCGGTTGGGACTCTGCGAACCGACAGGCGTCACTCGTGTATATAAGGGGACGACCCGGCGGCGGTTCAAAGACAGACAACCACAACTCGAGCCTAGGCGAAGCTTGTTTGCTCCCTAGCCATCGAGACTACATCAATTCCATCACAACTAGACGTAGGCTTTTACCTTCATCGAAGGGGCCGAACTAGTATAAACCCTTGTGTCTTTGCGTCCGCTTTAACCCCTGCAAGTAAACCCGTAGTGATGGCTCCACGACTAAGTCCTTACGCTAGGACATCTGCCGTGACAAATCCACGACACCTTCTATCACAGATCCGAAGGCAAAATATTCGTTGCTAATAAATGGATCCTTTCTAGAGAAGGAGTTTCTCTCGAAAGAAGTGAGTGGGAGGAAAGTAGAACTTGATAAGGTAATTGTACCTTCTCCCTTATTGGAAAGTAGTTCATCACAGAAATCTGTTCCTGTGACTACTACACCAAATAGTGAGGAAGCTAATGATGATGATCATGAAACTTCAGATCAAGTTACTACAGAACCTCGTAGGTCTTCCAGAGTACAATCCGCACTAGAGTGGTACGGTAATCCTATTCTCGAAGTCATGTTACTAGAACATGATGAACCTACGAACTATGAGGAAGCGATGATGAGCCCAGATTCCGCAAAATGGCTTAAGGCCATGAAATCTGAGATGGGATCCATGTATGAGAACAAAGTGTGGACTTTGGTGGAGTTGCCCGATGATCGGCAAGCCATATTGTATAAATGGATCTTCAAGAGGAAGACGGACGTTGATAGTAGTGTTACTATCTACAAAGCTCGACTTGTCGAAAAAAGGTTTTTTTGACAAGTTCAAGGTGTTGACTACAATGAGATTTTCTCAACTGTAGCGATGCTTAAGTCTGTCCGAATCATGTTAGCAATTGCCGCATTTTATGAAATCTGGCAAATGGATAAACAAAACTACATTCCTTAATGGAGTTATTAAAGAAGAGTTGTATGTGATGCAACCAAGAGGTTTTGTCGATCCTAAAGGTGTTAACAAAAATGTGCATCTATGGACTGGTGCAAGCATCTCGGAGTTGGAATAAACGCTTTGATAAGTTGATCAAAGAATATAGTTTATACAGACTTGCAGTGAAGCCTGTATTTACTAGAAAGTGAGCGGGAGCACTACAACATTTCTGATAAGTATATGTGAATGACATATTGTAGATCGGAAATAATGTAGAATTATTCTGCAAAGCATAAAGGAGTGTTTAAAAGGAGTTTTTCAAAGAAAGACCTCGTGAAGCTGCTTACATATTGAGCATTAAGATCTATAGAGATAGATCAAGACGCTTGATAAGTTTTTTCAATGAGTACATACCTTGACAAGATTTTGAAGTAGTTCAAAATGGAACAGTCAAAGAAAGAGTTCTTGCCTGTGTTACAAGGTGTGAAATTGAGTAAGACTCAAAACCCGACCACAAAGAAGATAGAAAGAGAATGAAAGTCATTCCTATGCCTTGGCCATAGGTTCTATAAAGTATGCCATGCTGTGTACCAGATCTATTGTATACCCTACACCGAGTTTGGCAAGGAGTACAATAGTGATCTAGGAGTAGATCATCGACAACGGTCAAAATTATCCTTAGTGGAATAAGGATATGTTTCTCGATTATGGAAGTGACAAAAGGTTAAATAAGTAAAGGGTTACGCCGAGGCAAGTTTTGGCACCGATCCGATGACTCTAAGTCTCGATCTAGATACATATTGAAAGTGGGAGCAATTAGCTAGAGTAGCTTCGTGCGAGCATTGTAGACATAGAAAATTGCAAAATACATAACGGATCTGAATGTGAAAGACCCGTTGACTAAGATTCTCTCACAAGCAAAACATGATCACACCTTAGTACTCTTTGGGTGTTAATCACATAGCGATGTGAACTAGATTACTGAATCTAGTAAACCCTTTGGGTGTTGGTCACATGGCGATGTGAACTGTGGGTGTTAATCACATGATGATGTGAATTATCGATGTTAATCACATGGTGATGTGATCTAGATTATTGACTCTAGTGCAAGTGGGAGACTGAAGGAAATATGCCCTAGAGGCAATAATAAAGTTATTATTTATTTCCTTATATCATGATAAATGTTTATTATTCATGCTAGAATTGTATTAACCGGAAACATAATACATGTGTGAATATATAGACAAACACAGTGTCACTAGTATGCCTCTACTTGACTAGCTTGTTAATCAAAGATGGTTATGTTTCCTAACCATGGACAAAGAGTTGTTATTTGATTAACGGGATCACATCATTGGTTGAATGATCTGATTGACATAACCCATTCCGTTAGCTTAGCACCCGATCGTTTAGTATGTTGCTACTGCTTTCTTCATGACTTATACATGTTCCTATGACTATGAGATTATGCAACTCCCGTTTGCCGGAGGAACACTTTGGGTACTACCAAACGTCACAACGTAACTGGGTGATTATAAAGGAGTACTACAGGTGTCTCCAAAGGCAGATGTTGGGTTGGCGATTTGAGATTAGGATTTGTCACTCCGATTGTCGGAGAGGTATCTCTGGGCCCTCTCGGTAATGCACATCACTTAAGCCTTGCAAGCATTACAACTAATGAGTTAGTTGCGAGATGATGTATTACGGAACGAGTAAAGAGACTTGCCGGTAACGAGATTGAACTAGGTATTGGATACCGACGATCGAATCTCGGGCAAGTAACATACCGATGACAAAGGGAACAACGTATGTTGTTATGCGGTCTGACCGATAAAGATCTTCGTAGAATATGTAGGAGCCAATATGGGCATCCAGGTCCCGCTATTGGTTATTGACCGGAGAAGTGTCTCGGTCATGTCTACATTGTTCTCGAACCGTAGGGTCCGCACGCTTAAGGTTTCGATGACGGTTATATTATGAGTTTGTGAGTTTTGATGTACCGAAGGAGTTCGGAGTCCCGGATTCGATCGGGGACATGACGAGGAGTCTCGAAATGGTCGAGACATAAAGATCGATATATTGGACGACTATATTCGGAGTTCGGAAAGGTTCCGAGTCATTCGGGTATTTATCGGAGTACCGGAGAGTTACGGGAATTCGCCGGGGAGAAGTATTGGGCCTTATGGGCCATACGGGAAAGAGAGAGGGCTGCCCTAGGCAGGCGCGCCCCCTTGCCCTAGTCCGATTGGGCTAGGGTAGGGCCGCACCCCCTCCTTCCTTCCCTTCTCTCTTCCCCTTCCTAGTCTCCTACTCCTAATACATGGAAGGATCCCTAGTTGGACTAGGAAAGGGGGAATCCTACTCCCGGTGGGAGTAGGACTCCCCTATGGCACACCTCCTCCCTAGGCCGGCCTCCTCCTCCCTCCCTCCTTTATATACGGGGGCAGGGGGCACCCCATGGACACACAAGTTGATCCTTGAGATCGTTCCTTAGTCGTGTGCGGTGCCCCCCTCCACCATAATCCACCTCGGTCATATCATAGCGGTGCTTAGGCGAAGCCCTGCGTCGGTAGAACATCAAGATCGTCACCACGCCGTCGTGCTGACGGAACTCTCTCCCCGGAGCTTTGCTGGATCGGAGCCCGAGGAGCGTCACCGAGCTGTACATGTGTCAAGAACTCAGAGGCGCCGGAGTAACAGCGCTGGGATCGGTTGGATCGCGAGGAGAATGTACGACTACTTCCTCTATGTTGTGATCGCTTCCGCTTCGGTCTACAAGGGTATGTAGACAACACTCTCCCCTCTCGTTGCTATGCATCACCATGATCTTGCGTGTGCGTAGGAATTTTTTTGAAATTACTACGTTCCCCAACACCACCCATCCCGGAGGGCCCCATGGGCTGACATGGGAGGGGAGCCAGCCAATAGTGGGCTGGTGCGCCCCCCTAGGCCCACCCCCTGCGCCTAGGGTTGAAACCCTAGGGTGGGGGGGCGCACCACATGCCTTGGGGGGCACTCCTCCCCCCTTGGCCGCCGCCCCCTTGGGAGATTGGATCTCCCAGGGCCGGCGCCCCCCTGGGGTCCTATATAAAGGAGGGCAAGGGGGAGGGCAGCCACACTGATTGCCTTGGCGCCACCCTCCCCCTGCTACACCACGTCCTCCTCCCGTAGTCACTTGGCGAAGCCCTGCTGGTGTTCTGCTGCATCCACCACCATGCCGTCGTGCTGCTGGATCATCATCAACCTCTCCTTCCCCCTTGCTGGATCAAGAAGGAGGAGACGTCTCCCGTCCCCGCACGTGTGTTGAACGCGAAGGTGCTGTCCTGCTCAAAGACTTGGACATCGGTGATCTGAATCACGTCGAGTACGACTCCATCATCACCATCCCCTTGCAAGCTTCCGCGCGTGATCTACAAGTGGTATGTAGATGCAAACTCACTCCCTTGACTCTTTGCTTAGATGAACTCATAGATGGATCTTGGTGAAACCGTAGGAAAATTTTTAATTTTCTGCAACGTTACCCAACACTCTTGCCACGAGAACCCTGCCCAATATCCTCTGGAGCCCTCCCCCTCTTTGATGGCAACTGTTGGGGAACGTAGTAATTTCAAAAATTTTCCTACGCACACGCAAGATCATGGTGATGTATAGCAACGAGAGGGGAGAGTGTTGTCTACGTACCCTCGTAGACCCGAAGCGGAAGCGATCACAACGTAGAGGAAGTAGTCGTACGTTCTCCTCGCGATCCGACCGATCCCGCCGTTATTCGGCGCCCCGAGTTCTTGACACACGTACAGCTCGATGACGCCCCTCGTACTCGATCCAGCCGAGTGTCGAGGAGAGTTCCACAAGACGACGACGGCGTGGTGCGATCTTGATGTTTCACGGCGCAGGGGCTTCGCTTAAGCTTCGCGACAGTATAACCGAGGTGGAATATGGTGGAGGGGGCACCGACACGGCTAAGGAACGATCTCACGATCAACTTGTGTGTCTCAAGGTGCCCCCTGCCCCGTATATAAAGGAGGGAGGGGGAGGCCGGCCGGCCCTAGAGGAGGCGCTGCCGAGGAGTCCTACTCCTACCGAGTAGGACTCCCCTTCCTAGTTGGACTAGGTTTGGGGAGGGGAAGAGGAAGGGGCGCCGCCCCCTCCTGTCCTATTCGGACTGGGGGAGGGCGCGCCACCTCTGGCGGCCCTCCTCTTCTCCCTCAAGGCCCACCGAGGCCCATTTACCTCCGGGGGTTCCGGTAACCTCCGGTTTTCCAGAAATTCCGTTTTCAATCGGAACCATTCGAACTCCAAACATAGGCTTCCAATATATCAATCTTTATGTCTCGACCATTCCGAGACTCCTCGTCATGTCCGTGATCACATCCGGACTCGAACTCCTTCGTACATCAAAATACATAAACTCATAATAACCGCCATCGAAACCTTAAGCGCACGGACCCTACGGTTCGAGAACAATGTAGACATGACCTAGAACTATTCACGGTCAATAACCAACAGCGGACCTGGATGCCCATATTGGTTCCTACATATTCTACGAAGATCTTTGTCGGTCGACCGCATAACAACATACGTTGTTCCCTTTGTCATCGGTATGTTACTTGCCCGAGATTCGATCGTCGGTATCCAATACCTAGTTCAATCTCGTTACGGCAAGTCTCTTTACTCGTTCCGTAATACATCATCTCACAACTAACTCATTAGTTGTAATGCTTGCAAGGCTTAAGTGATGTGCATTACCGAGAGGGCCAGAGATACCTCTCCGACAATCGGAGTGACAAAACCTAATCTCGAAATACGCCAACCCAACATCTGCCTTTGGAGACACCTGTAGTACTCCTTTATAATCACCCGATTCGTTGTGACGTTTGGTAGCACCCAAAGTGTTCCTCCGTAAACGGAGTTGCATAATCTCATAGTTACAGAACATGTATAAGTCATGGATAAAAGCAGTAGCAACATACTAAACGATCGTGTGCTAAGCTAAGGAATGGGTCATGTCAATCAGATCATTCTACTAATGATGTGACCTTGTTAATCAAATAACAACTCCTTGTTCATGGTTAGGAAACATAACCATCTTTGATTAACAAGCTAGTCTAGTAGAGGCATACTAGTGACATGTTGTTTGTCTATGCATTCACACATGTATCATGTTTCCGGTTAATACAATTCTAGCATGAATGATAAACATTTATCATGAAATAAGGAAATAAATAATAACTTTATTATTGCCTCTAGGGCATATTTCCTTCATCTCCCACTTGCACTAGAGTCAATAATCTAGATTACATAGTAATGATTCTAACACCCATGGAGTCTTGGTGCTGATCATGTTTTGCTCGTGGAAGAGGCTTAGTCAACGGTTCTGCAACATTCAGATCCGTATGTATCTTGCAAATCTCTATGTCTCCACCCGACTAAGTCCGGATGGAATTGAAGCGTCTCTTGATGTGCTTGGTCCTCTTGTGAAATCTGGATTCCTTTGCTAAGGCAATTGCTCCAAGATTGTCACGAAGATTTTCATTGGACCCGATGCACTAGGTATGACACCTAGATCGGATATGAACTCCTTCATCCGACTCCTTCATTAGCTGCTTCCGGCTGCTATGTATTCCGCTTCACATGTAGATCCCGCCACGACGCTTTGTTTAGAACTGCACCAACCGACAGCTCCTCCGCTTAGTGTAAATCGTATCCGGTCTGCGATTTAGAATCGTCCGGATCGGTGTCAAAGCTTGCATCAACGTAACTGCCACGATGAGCTCTTTGTCACCTCCATATACGAGAAACATATCCTTAGTCCTTTTCGGTATTTCAGATGTTCTTGACCGCTGTCCATGATCCACTGGATTACTTTGGTACCTCCTGCTAGACTTATAGCAAGGCACACATCAGGTCTGGTACACAAGATTGCATACATGATAGAGCCTATGGCTGAAGCATAGGAACATCTTTCATTTTCTCTATCTTCTGCAGTGGTCGGGCATTGAGTCTTACTCAACTTCACACCTTGTAACACGGCAAGAACCCTTTCTTTGCTTGATCCATTTTGAACTTCTTCAAAACTTTGTCAAGGTATGTGCTTTGTGAAAGTCCAATTAAGCGCCTTGATCTATCTCTATAGATCTTAATGCCCAATATGTAAGCAGCTTCACCGAGGTCTTTCATTGAAAAACTCTTATTCAAGTATCCCTTTATGCTATCCAGAATTCTATATCATTTCCGATCAGCAATATGTCATCCACATATAATATCGTAAATGCTACAGAGCTCCCACTCACTTTCTTGTAAATACAAGCTTCTCCAAAAGTCTCAGATAAACCCAAATGCTTTGATCACACTATCAAAGCGCTTATTCCAACTCCGAGATGCTTGCACCAGTCCATATATGGATCGCTGGAGCTTGCACACTTTGTTAGCTCCTTTGGATCGATAAAACCTTCGGTTGCATCATATACAACTCTTCTTCCGTAAATCCATTCAGAATGCGCTCTTTACATCCATTTGCCAAATTTCATAATCATAAAATGCGGCAATTGCTAACATGATTCGGACGGACTTAAGCATCGCTTCGGGTGAGAAGGTCTCATCGTAGTCAATCCCTTGAACTTGTCGAAAACCTTTTGCACAAGTCGAGCTTTATAGACAATAACATTACCGTCGGCGTCGGTCTTCTTCTTGAAGATCCACTTGTTTTCTATTGCTTGCCTACCCTCGGGCAAGTCAACCAAAGTCCACACTTTGTTTTCATACATGGATCCCATCTCGATTTCATGGCCTCAAGCCATTTTATGGAATCTGGGCTCACCATCGCTTCTTCATAGTTCGTAGGTTCATCATGATCTAGTAGCATGACTTCCGAAACAGGATTACCGCACCACTCAGTGCGGATCTTACTCTGGTTGATCTACGAGGTTCTGCAGAAACTTGATCTGAAGTTTCATGATCAACATCATCAACTTCCTCACTACTGGTGTAGGTGTCTCGTAAACCGGTTTCGCGATTTAACTACTTTCAAGTAAGGGAGAAGGTACTATTACCTCATCAAGTTCCACTTTCCTCCCACTCACTTCTTTCGAGAGAAACTCCTTCTCTAGAAAGGATCCATTCTTAGCAACGAATGTCTTGCCTTCGGATCTGTGATAGAAGGTGTACCCAACTGTTTCCTTTGGGTATCCTATGAAGACACATTCTCGATTTGGGTTCGAGCTTATCGAGGTTGAAGCTTTTTCACATAAGCATCGCATCCCCAAACTTTAAGAAACGACAACTTTGGTTTCTTGCTAAACCACAGTTCATAAGGTGTCGTCTCAACGGATTTCGACGGTGTTCTATTCAGTGTGAATGCGGCCGTCTCTAGAGCATAACCCCAAAACGATAGCGGTAAATCAGTAAGAGACATCATAGATCGCACCATATCTAGTAAAGTACGATTCGACGTTCGACACACCATTACGTTGTGGTGTTCGGGTGGCGTGAGTTGCTAAACTATTCCGCATTGTTTCAAATGTAGACCAAACTCAGAACTCAAATATTCACCTCCACGATCGATCGTAGAAACTTAATTTTCTTGTTACGATGATTTTCAACTTCACTCTGAAATTCTTTGAACTTTTCAAACGTTTCAGACTTATGTTTCATTAAGTAGATATACCCATATCTGCTTAAGTCATCTGTGAAGGTGAGAAAATAACGATATCCGCCACGAGCCTCAACATTCATCGGACCACATACATCTCAGTATGTATGATTTCCAACAAATCTGTTGCTCTCTCCATAGTACCGAGAACGGTGTTCTAGTCATCTTGCCCATGAGGCACGGTTCGAAGTGCCAAGTGATTCATAATCAAGTGACTCCAAAAGTCCATCAAGATGGAGTTTCTTCATGCGCTTTACACCGATATGACCTAAACGGCAAGTGCCACAAATAAGTTGCACTATCATTATCAACTCTGCATCTTTTGGTTTCAACATTATGAATATGTGTATCACTACTATCGAGATTCATAAAAATAGACCACTCCTCAAGGGTGCATGACCATAAAAGATATTACTCATATAAATAGAACAACCATTATTCTCTGATTTAAATGAATAACCGTCTCGCATCAAACAAGATCCAGATATAATGTTCATGCTCAACGCAGCACCAAATAACAATTATTTAGGTCTAAAACTAATCCCAAGGTAGATGTAGAGGTAGCGTGCCGACCGCGATCACATCGACTTTGGAACCATTTCCCACGCGCATCGTCACCTCGCCCTTTGCCGTGTTCGCAATCCGTAGTCCCTGCTTCGAGTTGCAAATATTAGCAATGTAACCAGATCAAATACCAGTGCTACTGCGAGCTCTAGTAAGGTACACATCAATAACATGTATATCACATATACCTTTGTTCACCTTGCCATCCTTCTTATCCGCCAAATACTTGGGGCAGTTCCGCTTCAAAGGACCAATCTGCTTGCGGTAGAAGCACTCGTTTCAGGTTTAGGGCCGACTTGGGTTTCTTCTCCCGAGCAGCAACTTGCTTGCTGTTCTTCTTGAGATTCCCTTCTTCTTCCCTTTGCCTTTCTTCTTGAAACTAGTGGTCTTATTGACCATCAACACTTGATGCTCCTTCTTGATTTCTACCTCCGCAGCCTTTAGCATTGCGAAGAGCTCGAGCATAGTCTTTACTAACCCTTGCATATTATAGTTCATCACGAAGCCTTTGTAGCTTGGTGGCGTGATTGAGAATTCATCAATGACACAATCATCCGGAAGATTAACTCCCAATTGTGTCAAGTGATTGTAGTACCCGGACATTCTGAGTATATGCTCACTAATGTAACTATTCTCCTCCATCTTGCAGCTATAGAACTTATTGGAGACTTCATATCTCTCAATCCGGGCATTCATTTGGAATATTAACTTCAACTCTGGAACATCTCATATGCTCCATGACGCTCAAAACGTCGTTGAAGTCCCGGTTCTAAGCCGTAAAGCATGGCACATCGAACTATAGAGTAGTCATCGCTTTGCTCGCCAGACGCTCATAACATCCGGCGTTGCTCCAAAGAAGAAGTGTCACCCTAGCGGTGCATCCAGACGTAGCTCTTACGTGCAGCAATGAGGATAATCCTCAAATTACGGACCCAATCCGTGTAATTGCTACCATCATCTTTCAACTTTGCTTTCTCAAGGAACGCATTAAAATTCAACGGAACAACAAAGACGAGCCATCTATCTACAATCAAACATAAACAAGCAAGATACTACTAAGTTCATGATAAATTTAAGTTCAATTAATCATATTACTTAAGAACTCCCACTTAGAAAGACATCTCTAGTCATCCAAGTGATCACGTGATCCAAATCAACTAAACCATAACCGATCATCACGTGAAATGGAGTAGTTTTCAATGGTGAACATCTTATGTTGATCATATCTACTATATGATTCACGCCGACCTTTCGGTCTCCGTGTTCCGAGGCCATATCTGCATATGCTAGGCTCGTCAAGTATAACCCGAGTATTCTGCGTGTGCAAAACTGGCTTGCACCCGTTGTAGATGGACGAGAGCTTATCACACCGATCATCACGTGGTGTCCGGGCACGATTTAACTTTGGCAACGGTGCATACTGGGAGAACACTTCTTGATAATTTAGTGAGAGATCATCTTATAATGCTACCGTCAATCAAAGCAAGATAAGATGCATAAAAGGATAAACATCACATGCAAATCAATATAAGTGATATGATATGGTCATCATCATCTTGTGCTTCACGATCCCCATCTTGCAGCACCACCATGATCACCATCGCCACCGGCGCGACACCTTGATCTCCATCGTAGCATCGTTGTCGTCTCGCCAAACTTATGCTTCTCGACTATCGCTACCGCTTAGTGATAAAGTAAAGCATTACAGTATGATTGCATTGCATACAATAAAGCGACAACCATATGGCTCCAGCCGATTGCCGATAACTTCGTTACAAAACATGATCATCTCATACAATAAAATATAGCATCACGCCTTGACCATATCACATCACAACATGCCTGCAAAAACAAGTTAGACGTCCTCTACTTTGTTGTTGCAAATTTTACGTGGCTGCTACGGGCTTAAGCAAGAACCAGTCTCACCTCGCATCAAAACCACAACGATACTTCGTCAAATAGACTCGTTTAACCTTCTCAAGGACCGGGCGTAGCCACACTCAGTTCAACTAAAGTGAGAGAGACAGACACCCACCAATCACCTTTAAGCAACGAGTGCTCGTGGCGGTGAAACCAGTCTCGCGTAAGCGTCTGCGTAATGTCGGTCCGGGCCGCTTCATCTCACAATACCGCTGAACCAAAGTATGACATGCTGGTAGGTAGTATGACTTGTATCGCCCACAACTCACTTGTGTTCTACTCGTGCAAAACATCAAACCATAAAAACCTGGCTCGATACCACTTTGTTGGGGAACGTAGTAATTTCAAAAATTTTCCTCGCACACGCAAGATCATGGTGATGTATAGCAACGAGAGGGGAGAGTGTTGTCTACGCACCCTCGTAGACCCGGCGAAGCGATCACAACGTAGAGGAAGTAGTCGACGTTCTCCTCGCGATCCGACCGATCCCGGCGCCGTTACTCCGGCGCCCGAGTTCTTGACACACGTACAGCTCGATGGCGTCCTCGACTCGATCCAGCCGAGTGTCGAGGAGAGTTCCACAAGACGACGGCGTGGTGACGATCTTGATGTTTCACGGCGCAGGCTTCGCCTAAGCTTCATGACGGTATAACCGAGGTGGAATATGGTGGAGGGGCACCGCACACGGCTAAGGAACGATCTCACGATCAACTTGTGTGTCTCAAGGTGCCCCCTGCCCCGTATATAAAGGAGGGAGGGGGAGGCCGGCCGGCCCTAGAGGAGGCGCGCCGAGGAGTCCTACTCCTCAGGGAGTAGGACTCCCCCTTCCTAGTTGGACTAGGTTTGGGGAGGGGAAGAGGAGGGGCCGCCTCCTTGTCCTATTCGGACTGGGGAGAGGGCGCGCCACCTCCTGGCCGCCCCTCCTCTTCTCCCTCAAGGCCCACCGAGGCCCATTTACCTCCGGGGGTTCCGTAACCTCCGGTTTTCCGATAAATTCCGTTTTAACCCATTCGAACTCCAAACATAGGCTTCCAATATATCAATCTTTATGTCTCGACCATTCCGAGACTCCTCGTCATGTCCGTGATCACATCCGGGACTCGAACTCCTTCGTACATCAAAATACATAAACTCATAATAACCATCATCGAAACCTTAAGCGTGCATGGACCCTACGGTTCGAGAACAATGTAGACATGACCTAGAACTATTCACGGTCAATAACCAACAGCGGGACCTGGATGCCCATATTGGTTCCTACATATTCTACGAAGATCTTTGTCGGTCGATCAAGATAACAACATCGTTGTTCCTTTGTCATCGGTATGTTACTTGCCCGAGATTCGATCGTCGGTATCCAATACCTAGTTCAATCTCGTTACCGCAAGTCTCTTTACTCGTTCCGTAATACATCATCTCACAACTAACTCATTAGTTGTAGTGCTTGCAAGGCTTAAGTGATGTGCATTACCGAGAGGGCCCAGAGATACCTCTCCGACAATCGGAGTGACAAAACCTAATCTCGAAATACGCCAACCCAACATCCTTTTGGAGACACCTGTAGTACTCCTTTATAATCACCCGATTCGTTGTGATGTTTGGTAGCACCCAAAGTGTTCCTCCGTAAACGGAGTTGCATAATCTCATAGTTACAGAACATGTATAAGTCATGGATAAAAGCAGAGCAACATACTAAACGATCGTGTGCTAAGCTAAGGGAATGGGTCATGTCAATCAGATCATTCTACTAATGATGTGACCTTGTTAATCAAATAACAACTCCTTGTTCATGGTTAGGAAACATAACCATCTTTGATTAACAAGCTAGTCTAGTAGAGGCATACTAGTGACATGTTGTTTGTCTATGCATTCACACATGTATCATGTTTCCGGTTAATACAATTCTAGCATGAATGATAAACATTTATCATGAAATAAGGAAATAAATAATAACTTTATTATTGCCTCTAGGGCATATTTCCTTCAGCAACACCCCCTCACCTCCCGCAGCCGTATGTTCTTTGACTTTCTCCGGTGGGGGACATATGGTGCATCCTTTCCCTTCTTACCACCTGCACGAACTTCAACATGTTTATCATCATCGGTGTCGTGTTGCACATTCTCCAAGTCATCGTCGTCATCCTTGTAGAGACCAGCGTCTCCATCTAGTTCATCTTGTGTGTCAGCAAGCTCTCGGGAACTGTTGTAGTCATACCGGCCACGGCAACCAGTTGGCCGATGTGTCCGTTCTGGGACAAATGTAGTGAACTGCCTCGCAACCGCGTCGCTGTCAGAGCCATTAAGGGACGTCCACCCCCTCAACCAACTTCCCGAGCAAGCCGGTCATTCCAGATGCAAACTGCCCAATTAGATGCTCAACAGGTGCCCTCGCCTGTGCACGAAACAAGAAGCAGCAATAACCAACCATATTACAGTCACTTGCACGAGATCAAAAATAATTCAAGGCAATCATAGATATATATCTTTGATTACCTCAGTAGGGCAAGACAGAGCTGAGTGCACGTCCATCCACTTTCCAAAGTTTTGAGGCCCCCCAAACACGTTGTAGTCTATAGCATGCTTGGCCATCAGCTGGAAATAAAAAAAAATAGCTAGGATGTAAGAGAGAGAATGATGAGCACTGACTAACAGTTCATGTATTGCAAATACAACAAAAAAGGAAGACGCGAATATAAGTTTCAACACGAATGACAGAGTTTCCATGTGGAGAGAGACATGGATACCATGCGCAGACAACCATGGCTCACAAAGATAGTCATCTCTTGTTAACCACATAAGGTTGCCACATGATGATTTTTTCACATGTTATGCCGCAAAAATCTGTAAGAATGTCGTGTAGAGAAAGAAACCAGAATTAACCTGCAGTTTTCCATATTTGGTATCAGTTACCCTGTCTGCAGCAAGCACAGCTTTGACAGTATCGTAAGTCCACGCAGAAACAACAAACTTGTGTGTAGGCCGCGGGCCTCCTGTCCCAGTGAAATCCACGGTGGACAGATCAAGACAGTCGACGTACATGAGCTGATGTACAACAAATTTAAAAAGAAAGAAATATCAGTTGCCATCATGGTATTTTGCAAAAAAAAACCAGGATAATGTATGTTCATACGATCATTGAGTTGAAGTGCATGGAAAGAGAAAAGAACAAGTTGCCATCTGTATGATGGCAGTTGCCATCATAGTGTGATGGCAGTTGCCATCATAGTATAATGACAGTTGCCATATTGTCATGATGGCAGTTGCCATATATTCATGATGGCAATTGCCATATTGTCATGATAGTAGTTGCCATCTTGTTATGATCAGGTTGCCATGCATGAATAAAAGGTGTTAAAAAGAGTGTTCACAGAAAGGACTGGTAAAAAATACCATTAGATGCAGTCGACAACCCTTCTGGTACATCTTGCTTGAGAATGCATCATGCAGGAAGTCGGCAATGAACTTACACCAATTCATGTTCTTCACATCTTCTAGTTTCGTCTGCATCACACAATTTTTAGGACAACGATTTGCCGCATCAGAAATCAAATGGAAAAACCATAAAAAAAACTAGCAGTGACTAGCTTGCACATTGACATCGGAGCCAAAAGATTGAAAGAAAATAATGTAGTAAAGATTGATCATTCACCAGGATGGGAAAGCATTTGTTGCTTGGGCGAAGAAACGTGGTCGGCGCGAAAACAGCTGAGATGAGGTACATGAATAGTTTCATCTTAAAAACCTCGTCATGGATTGTCATGCCCTGCAGCGAATCTGTCAGGACAGACGTGTTCGGCATGGATTCCAACCCAGGAAACAAACAGGGGAACAACGTTTCCTCGATCTTGTTATTGACCTCATACCGGACTTTGATTTCTCCTCGAGGCACACCCAAAGTGCAGAACACGGATTCCTCGTTCAACGATAGTCTTCCACGTCCCGGAATCACAAATTCCCTGGAGGCGGGGTCGTAAACCTCACCAAGCCAGTCGCATACAGGGTTGACTAGATTTGTGCATCGGACATTCATCAGAGCCTGCATACCCATCACAGCAGCAGCTCCCTTCTGATCATCGGTAAATCTGTCAGTCAATGAAGTCAGTCGTTCCTGTGAGGCCCTGTTGCGAGTACGTTTCTTCTTCTGCAAAAACGGACAAATGATCAGTTGTTGCCATGTTTTCACTGTCATGAAATTTAATTCATAACAAACGACTGCAAGCTCGAGGTGGCAACCAATAACATATGCAGCAGGAGGAGGGTGTGTGGACAGTTACCTCGTCGCCATCTTTTCTCCGTCCAGTTGTCCGATTCTGCTGTGGTGGATCCATGAAATCATCATCATCGTTTTGATGATCGCCGCGAGCCATTCTGCTGAGGTAAGAATAGACCAAATTCTCACGGTGGAAATGAAATGCAGGAAGTAAGCAGTTGCCACCTAACAGAATGTACTTGCCGCATGGGCTCGAGTGAAAATGTCAACTAGTGAATGCAAATATCACATGAACACGCACGCACCCCCCTAAGATTGTCGAAAACATAAATTTGGCAATTAAGCACATTGGTTACATTTGAAAAAAATGTGCAGAACGTAAATGCACTTCAAAACAGAATGTTGAATTTGCCATGTTAGCACAATATATTACGAAAGAAAGCCACAAATCTCTCACTGCACAAAAACAAGTTGTGGCAGCTCACACCCTCTGCTCATACAAAAATGACTTGCCATATGTTCAATGGCAAACATGTGCTAGGTTGAAATTGCCATGTTAAAAATGCAGCACAGAATTCAAAAAAGCGATGAAAAACATGTACTGAACAACCTGAACTTGCAACGCACACACTGACCTCATATCAAAAATGAGTTGCCATTTTAGTACGGGAAAAAAATGTTCAAATATCACAGGTCATCGTGGCAAAAACATGAAATTAGGTCTGCCTTTACAAAGAAATTGCCACATTATCCTGCTCTATAACATGGCAACAGACATGCTGTTTTCAGACAAAAAACTTGCCAAATGAAAAGCATATATATCGCATCTGACACAGTTGATGTGCAAATTAGTTGCCATCAAGAACAAAATGGTTGCTGAAAATGCAATGGCTATCTATTTAATACACTTTGCCGTGTATACACTGTGGCAACTATCACAGTCAATCAGAAAAATTAGTTGCCACATGGAAAAACATATTTGTGGCAACTATCACAGTCAATCATGAAATTAGTTGCCACAAAGGAAAAGCATGTTTGTGGCAACTATCACAGCAGGTCAGGAAATTAGTTGCCACATGGAAAGCATGTTTTGTGGCAACTATCGCAAATAATCAATAAATTAGTTGCCGTACAGTCATGACATATACTCAAACTACCATGATTGCCTTCAAACTGCACAATGAAAAACAACTACCTAGATCTAGGGTTCAGTGACAACTATCGTGACTTGAAATTCATCGCCAAAATTCTCCCCCGAATTGATCGCAAAAGCAATTCGAAGCAATGCGTAACTGTCAGACAGAAAGAACGTAAGCCCAATCCCTGGGCACAACAAGTATGTGGCTCCGGACAGGCCGAATCACACCAGCGTGACCGCCACCGCGGCAGCGACGAAACTGCCGATTGCGACGGAAACAGCAAGCACAGGACTCCGCCGCCGGCAGGAACGTGAACCCGCCTAAATTTCTATGAATCTCGAGCGAAGCATCAAACACGAAGGGCAGGGGAGAAAATGCAGGCAGGGATGTTGAGGATTAGAGGGAGCATTACCTTCAATCTGTAGTCGCTCCGGTGAAGCCGCTCCGGTCCGGCGAGCACCACCGACGGCCGCGAATGCCGTCGAGCACCTCCACCTCCGCCGTCGCCTTCTCCCCTCGTCTTCTCCTCCAATCGACTAAAATGCGAAGTGGGTCGAGTGAGTAACTATGAGGAGGGGTAAATGGAACCGTGCGGGGGAGGGGGGCAGTGCACGACGCGTTTGACATCAACTACGGTCCGGCGCGTGGTGTGTGGGCGCAGAGAAGTTCCACCACACGCCCACGGGTGGCAACCGCTGACCGCGGAGGGGCAACCGGCGTGTGGTCGAACTAAGTCACGCACCACACACGCGCCTTAACCTATATGGTACAGAAAATCGTCCAGATCGTGTCAAGATTCGTGCATAAGATGCTGGACGGCGATGGATGCGTGTGGTCGAGGTGGCTAACGCCCACACGTGTGGGCGTTAACATTTCCGATCATCTACTAAGCCCTGCCGACCGTTTGATTTGCCTCATGTTTGTAAAGTAGTTAAATTACAAATGCACAGTAAAAAAGAAAATCCATCAAAATGTTTAAGTTTTAATGATGCAACATACGGTTTTGCGTCTAAAATATCCACGTTTTAAATAGTTTCATGGATATAATTTTCAACAAGTTTTTCTGTTGGCCGTAGACACAAAATAATTGAATTTTATGGATCACTCGTACTGGGTTTTCAACACTGAAAATTAATATATTTTTAAAGTCATCAAAACATATTCAAAATAGAACTTATTTGAAAGCGGTGGATGCGAGAAACACGAATATGAAAACATAACTTAGTTTCCAATTTTGTTTAAAAGATATAGAACTTGAAAATCAGAAGCCAAAATAAAAAGGTGGCACCAGGGAGGCAGGGACTGAGTTCCCCCGCACTTGTGTGCCGCAAATCCTCGTCTGTCTACCATGACGTGTTTATCTGTTTGTATGAAAACTATAAGCCCAACTCCAACGCACTACCCCAAACGAAAATCTGTTCTGTCCGGATTATGTCGGTTTGCATCGGCAAAACGGACATGAGTGCCCGTTTACGGTCGTCCGCCCGTCGATGCCTCCAACCAGCCGCAGCATCTCAAAAATTTGTTCGTATTTGGACTTCACACTATTGCAGGAATGCCTAGCAGCGAGGGGCATAAAAAGACCAGCAGTGACAGGCCAGGCTCTCAGGGGCGCCCGCCACTGCTAACATTACATCGGTGCTGGGCGCGGGCCCGCCACTAGTGATTCAGTAGTGGCAGGCATCCCAGTTATGCCCACCACTGGTGATAGTTGCAGCTGTGGCGGGGCCCACCACTGAAAGTTTAGTTATGCAAATTGAAAAATGTGCAGCCACGGCAACATTTGTGCCGCCATGGCTGCGTTCTCCATAAAACCCATGTAAGAAATTGCAATACGTGCTATCTGCATAAAACCAACGTAAGAAATAGCAATACGTGCGTTGAGCATCACGTAAGAAATTGCAATATTATGGAGATTTGGCATCTCCTAGACCATTAGAAATCGTTGTTGAGCATCACGTACATTGTTTGTAGCAAGTTTGTGAAGGTTTTGTGATCACCTCGAGATCAACATCTAGCGATCGAGCTTAGCTCCGAGAAGTTTGGGCTAATGGAGAAGAAGGCTAAGTCCGAGGATTTTAGTGGACACGTGCATAGCCTCGCTAAACAAAGATGTAGAGCAGCTAACAACAGCTTGGACTTCGAGAATTAAATCAATGTATTCACCCCTATACTAATTTTGCAGTTCGTACTTATTCTTGTTTTACCTCCATATTTGCTTGCTGTTTCTTCATAATATACGGTCATATATCCATTTATATTTGGTTCTTCTGTAGCTTTGTTGAAGAATATGTTAATCTGTTTTAGTTGGAGTGTTTTTCATAAACTCCTATCACCTCCTATAGTCATCATATCTCGATCTTTCACATAAAAATAAATAAAAACTGGATTTTGGAACTTAATAATGTGAAATATACTTATAAGATTTCTATTGTATTTTTAATAGTGAGACAAAACATATCTAAAAATAATTAAGTGTTTCATGATTAAAATAATTAAGATGAAATAGAATAAGTAGTTAAAAATTAATATTTCATGGGCGCAGCTAGCTTTGGGCCGCCCACTAGGGGGTGCGCGTATGGGGGCGGGATGCTTGTGAGGGACACTATGCACACAAGACGTGGCGCAAGGAGAGGCTACACCAAGATTTGGCGGGAGGCGTGCGAGTTGTGCGGGGGCGTAGGCAGGTGCACTATACTTTTTTATCTTTTTTTCATTTTTGTTTTCCCGTGTTCAATTAAAAAAGCAGTGTAACATGTATCCAATGCAATAAAACAACACTACATTACAAACACAGTGTGAACGGAATAGGACGACGTCTTGCGAATATTTCAGCGTAGCGCGTGCTACAGGCTACGCTTCTTCATGGTGCCTTTGTCGTGTTAAGCATTTACATAGATCTTGAAGGGGGTACATTGTCCATTGTGTCTAATACTGCGTAAGTACATCTTTCAAAGCGTGGGTTGCGCGCTGTGCCCCTTCAAAAAGCAGGACATCAGTACATCGAGGCAGTGGAACTGGAAGACAGCCACTCTAATGCAGTGCAGCGTAAGGTAGGATATCGGGTAAGTGAAACGCTATGCACAACAAGCGCTCCGGAGACATCAAAAACACGGGAAGGCAGAATATAACATGAATTGTCACTCTGAATTTTATCTGCCCGGACCCCCCCTCCCCCCGGCCCCCGCGTTGTCCGCTTCGGGCGACACGGGCGGCGACAATGGTTCCCTTTCGCGCCGCCGCTCCCTTCCCTTCCTCCTTCTCCGCCACCTGAGAAAGCCGCCGGATTCGCTCGCGCGGCCGCCGGTGATGGTGGCAGCGAGGCCTCAGTTGCCCCTTCCCTCGAGGAGGACCTCGGATCTGGGGCGGCGGCCCTCCTTGGCGAGGCGGCGGCGCCATCTCGGCTGGCGTCGTCCGCGGGTGTTCTCTAGCCGGTGACCTCGACCACGTGGGTGGTGAGACGACGGCGGGTGGCCGCGGCGGCGCGGAGGTCTTCCCCTCCTCGTCGGATCTGAGGCATGGCTCCTTTCCCCTATCTCCCTCGTCCCCGCCGCTGCCAGCCGGCTTCCCTCCGAGCGCCGGTCTGGTGTTGGTGGGCGACCGGTGGTCTGGTTTTGGGCCGCGGGAAACCATTGGTCGGCTTGGCCGGCCTGGCAGCAGCGACGTCCTCAACGCCGTTTCCTCCCTGGAGGTGCTGCAGAGGCACGTCCCCTTTCCACCCTTGTTCCTCCTCCCGGGTGAAAGCCCAAAATCCGGCTTGGATTGGGCGGCGATGGCACGCTGTGCGTCGTGTCCTCCTTGGGGGCGCTGCCTGGGGAGGGTTGCGTTCAGGTGAGGGGTTCAAAAATCGGAGCTTTGGGTGGCTTGGGTGGTCCATTGACGGTGGTGTCATCGAGGTTCTGCAAGGCTGAAGGCGTCCCCGTTTCTTTCATGGGTGGTGTTTCTCTACCGGTGACGCGTCGGGTCCAGTTCCGGCAGTGCGGTGCCTCGACCCGGCAGTAGGGGATAGGGTTCCCTACCCGGGTAGACCTGCGCCTCACCAGTGGCGGAACCCCGATTCTTTCTTCAACGGCTGCCTGGCAATGCTCCTTGGTGGCCTGTCGGTTCTACCTGATGCCCTTGCTGCCTTTCTTCAGTAGCTGCACCTGGTGGTTTTCTTGCAGCTCTCAGGTGTTCTAGGATGTGGCGATGCGGCAGTCGCGAAGTGTCCGAATGTTCAAGTGGTTGTGTGCTGCGGCTACTACAGGTCTCGAAGCTTGCACTTCCCCTGCTCTAGGGTGAGCATCTCTCAAGTCCGACGGTACAGCGCCTTGCAAGCTTTGGCGAGAGGGAAGGGTCCCTCTGCGGCGAGAGAGACGAAGGATGTGTGTTGTATTTCTCCCTGGGCGTTGGCTGGGCTCACTTGCCACACTCTGTTGTTAGCAGGTCCTCGTCGTGCTCATGTGTGCCCCTATCCTAGATGTCTGTTTGGCTCTAGTCTTCGGCTAGGACAAGCATCGAGCTTTGTTTTCCTGTATTCTTTTTGAGCTTGTGCGCTCCGTTGAGTTGTAAGCCTCCTAGAGTGTCCCCTTGTATCGTTTGGCCGAGGTGGTTTGTGTGTGTTTGTATTTCCTGGCCGGTTGATGGCTTTGTTAATTCAAAGCCGGGCTCTTCGTGAGCCTTCGTTCTAATAAAAAAATTATCTGCCTGAAACTGGAACATCCTCCATGGCAGCTACAGCCCTAGCCCTGGTTGCCACGAGGCACCCCTCGAAAATCACTCTCCTCTCACGATGCTCTCGCGAGCGTCCGGGAGGCCAACCCTAGCGCCACCGCCGGGGCCCCCTCCTCCACTCCCTCCTCCATCGCCGCCGCCAGGGGAGCGCGAGCGGGGGAAGCCCGTTCGACGCTGCCGGCGGCGGGGCTCCTTGTCTCAGTGCGCGGGGATGCGGCGCGGGCCGAATGCAGCGTTCGATGCTGGGCGCGGCAGCTTGGTGGCGCTCCAGAGTGGGCCGACGATGCGACGGCCGATGGGCAGCACAGATGTGTTGTGGGCTGGAGGCTGGTGGCGGCGGCTGCTGCTTCAGGCCCAGATCCGCCTCCGGCACCACGGGTCATGGGGACCTGGGTCGCAGTCAGCCTCATTGACATGGCTCATGCGCACGTGGGGGAGGGGGGGGGTACCCGTGGTTGGTTGTGTTCTCCGCTGGCCAGTCGGGCCCTTGCGGCTGCTCGACGACCTTGGCGCGGGAGACCCCCACTAGTAGAAAAAGGACCATTTGTCCCGGTTCCAGAGGCCCATTTGTCCCGATTTTGGAACCAAGACTAAAGGGTCGGTACTAAATGTTGGGGAACGTAGTAATTTCAAAATTTTCCTACGCACACGCAAGATCATGGTGATGATATAGCAACGAGGGGAGAGTGTTGTCTACGTACCCTCGTAGACCGAAGCGGAAGCGTTGACACAACGTAGAGGAAGTAGTCGTACGTCTTCCCGGTTCAACCAATCCAAGCACCGTTACTCCGGCACTCCCGAGTTCTTGACACGCGTACAGCTCGATGACGCACCCTTGATCTCCAATCCAGTAGAGGCTCCGAGGGGGAGTTCCGTTAGCACGACGGCGTGGTGACGATCTTGATGTTCTCCTGTCGCAGGGCTTCGCCTAAGCACCGCTACAATATGACCGAGGTGTAATATCGTGGAGGGGGGCACCGCACACGGCTAAGGAACGATCAATGATCAACTTGTGTGTCTAGGGTGCCCCCTACCCCGTATATAAAGGAGGGAGGAGGAGGTGGCCGCCCCAAAGGGGCGCGCGCATAGGGAGGAGGAAACCTACTCCAAGTAGGTTTCCCCTCTTTTTCCTAATCTTATTTGGAGGGGGAAGGAAGGAGTACTAGTAGTAGGAAGGAGTACTAGTAGTAAGAAAGGAAGAGGGGGAAGGAGAAAGGAAAGGGGGGGCCGGCCCCCCTCCCCAATTGGGATTGGGCTTGGGGGGGGGGGGGCGTGCCCCCCCTTGGTCCTTCTCCCTTCCTCCTACATGGGCCCAATAAGGCCCATATACTTCCCGGGGGGTTCCGGTAACCTCCCGGAGCTCCGGTATATTCCCAAACTCTTCCGGAACCTTTCCGGTGTCCAAATATATCCGTCCAATATATCAATATTTATGTCTCGACCATTTCGAGACTCCTCGTCATGTCCGTGATCATATCCGGGACTCCAAACAAACTTCGGTACATCAAAATACATAAACTCATAATATAACTGTCATCGAAACCTTAAGCGTGCGGACCCTATGGTTCGAGAACAATGTAGACATGACCAAGACACGTCTCTGGTCAATAACCAATAGCGGGACCTGGATGCCCATATTGGTTCCTACATATTCTACGAAGATCTTTATCGGTCAAACCGCATAACAACATACGTTGTTCCCTTTGTCATCGGTATGTTACTTGTCCGAGATTCGATCGTCGGTATCCAATACCTAGTTCAATCTCGTTCTCGACAAGTCTCTTTACTCGCTCGTAATACTTCATCTCATAACTAACTCATTAGTTACATGCTTGCAAGGCTTAGGTGATGAGCATTACCGAGAGGGCCTGAGATACCTCTCGACAATCGGAGTGACAAAACCTAATCTCGAATTATGCTAACTCAACATGTACCTTCGGAGACACCTGTAGTACTCCTTTATAATCACCCGATTCGTTGTGACGTTTGGTAGTACCAAAATGTTCCTCCGTAAACGGGAGTTACACAATTCTCATAGTTACAGGAACATGTATAAGTCATGAAGGAAGCAATAGCAAAATACTAAACGATCAAGTGCTAAGCTAACGGGATGGGTCATGTCAATCACATCATTCTCCTAATGATGTGATCCCATTAATCAAATGACAACACATGTCTATGGTTAGGAAACATAACCATCTTTGATTAATGATCTAGTCAAGTAGAGGCATACTAGTGACTATATGTTTGTCTATGTATTCACACATGTATCATGTTTCCGGTTAATACAATTCTAGCATGAATAATAAACATTTATCATGATATGAGGAAATAAATAATAACTTTATTATTGCCTCTAGGGCATATTTCCTTCAGCCTCCCACTTGCACTAGAGTCAATAATCTAGATTACATAGTAATGATTCTAACACCCATGGAGTCTTGGTGCTGATCATGTTTTGCTCGTGAGAGAGGCTTAGTCAACGGTCTGCGCAACATTCAGATCCGTATGTATCTTGCAAATCTCTATGTCTCCCACTTGGACTTGGTCCCGAATGGAATTGAAGCGTCTCTTGATGTGCTTGGTCCTCTTGTGAAATCTGGATTCCTTTGCCAAGGCAATTGCACCAGTATTGTCACAGAAGATCTTCATTGGTCCCGATGCACTAGGTATGACACCTAGATCGGAAATGAACTCCTTCATCCAGACTCCTTCATTTGCTGCTTCAGAAGCAGCTCTGTACTCCGCTTCACATGTAGATCCCGCTACAATGCTTTGTTTAGAACTGCACCAACTTACAGCTCCACCGTTTAATATACGATTAGCTCAATTCTTGAATGGATTTAGAATCGTCCGGATCAGTGTCAAAGCTTGCATCGACGTAACCATTTACGACTAGCTCTTTGTCACCTCCATATACGAGAAACATATCCTTAGTCCTTTTCGGTATTTCAGATGTTCTTGACTGCTGTCCAATGATCCACTCCTGGATTACTTTGGTACCTACCTGCCAAGCTTATTGCTAAGCATACGTCAGGTCTGGTACACAGCATTGCATACATGATAGAGCCTATGGCTGAAGCATAGGGAACATCTTTCATTTTCTCTCTATCTTCTGCTGTGGTCGGGCATTGAGTTTGAATCAACTTCACACCTTGTAGCACGTGCAAGAATCCTTTCTTTGCTGATCCATTTTGAACTTTTTCAAAATTTTGTCAAGGTATGTGCTTTGTGAAAGTCCTATTAAGCGTCTTGATCTATCTCTATAGATCTTGATGCCCAATATGTAAGCAGCTTCACCGAGGTCTTTCATTGAAAAACTTTTATTCAAGTATCCCTTTATGCTATCAATAAATTCTATATCATTTCCAATTAATAATATGTCATCAACATATAAAACTAGAAATGCTCTGAGCTCCCACTCACTTTCTTGTAAATACAGCTTCTCCAAAAGTCTCATATAAAACCATATGCTTTGATCACACTTTGTCAAAGCGCTTATTCCAACTCCGAGATGCTTGCACCAGTCCATAAATGGAACGCTGGAGCTTGCACACTTTGTCGAGACCTTTTGGATCAACAAAACCTTCAGGCTGCATCATATACAACTCTTCTTCTAGAAATCCATTCAAGAATGCAGTCTTGACATCCATTTGCCAAATTTCATAATTATGAAATGCAGCAATAGCCAACATGATTCGGACAGACTTAAGCATCGCTTCTGGTGAGAAAGTCTCATCGTAGTCAACCCCTTGAACTTGTCGAAAACCATTTGCAACAAGTCGAGCTTTGTAGACGATAACATTACCATCGCGTCGGTCTTCTTCTTAAAGATCCATTTATTCTCAATGGCTTGCCGATCATCGGGCAAGTCAACCAAAGTCCATACTTTGTTTTCATACATGGATCCTATCTCAGATTTCATGGCCTCTAGCCATTTTGCGAATCTGGGCTCATCATCGCTTCCTCATAGTTCGTAGGTTCATCATGGTCAAGTAACATGACTTCCGAATAGGATTTCCGCACCACTCTGGTGTGGATCTTACTCTGTAGACCTCGAGGTTCAAGAGAAACTTGATCTGAAGTTTCATGATCAATATCATTAGCTTCCTCACTAATTGGTGTAGTTGTCACAGGAACCGGTTCTTGGATGAACTACTTTCCAATAAGGGAGTAGATACAGTTATCTCATCAAGTTCTACTTTCCTCCCACTCACTTCTTTCGAGAGAAACTCCTTCTCTAGAAAGGATCCGAATTTAGCAACGAAAATCTTGCCCTCAGATCTGTGATAGAAGGTGTACCCAATTGTCTCCTTTGGGTATCCTATGAAGACACATTTCTCCGATTTGGGTTCGAGCTTATCTGGTTGAAGTTTCTTCACATAAGCATCGCATCCCCAAACTTTGAGAAACGACAACTTTGGTTTCTTGCCAAACCACAGTTCATAAGGCGTCGTCTCAACGGATTTTGATGGTGCCCTATTTAATGTGAATGCGGCCGTCTCTAAAGCATAACCCCAAAACGATAGCGGTAAATCGGTAAGAGACATCATAGATCGCACCATATCAAGTAAAGTACGATTACGACGTTCGGACACACCATTTCGTTGTGGTGTTCCAGGTGGCGTGAGTTGCGAAACTATTCCACATTGTTTCAAATGTAAACCAAACTCGTAACTCATATATTCTCCTCCACGATCAGATCGTAGAAACTTTATTTTCTTGTTACGATGATTTTCTACTTCACTCTAAAATTCTTTGAACTTTTCAAATGTTTCAGACTTGTGCTTCATCAAGTAGATATACCCATATCTGCTCAAATCATCTGTGAAGGTGAGAAAATAACGATATCCGCCACGAGCCTCAACATTCATCGGGCCACATACATCTGTATGTATGATTTCCAACAAATCTGTTGCTCTCTCCTTAGATCCGGAGAACGGTGTTTTGGCCATCTTGCCCATGAGACACGTTTCGCAAGTACCAAGTGATTCATAATCAAGTGATTCCAGAAGTCCATCTGTATGGAGTTTCTTCATGCGTTTTACACCGATATGACCTAAACGGCAGTGCCACAAATATGTTGCACTATCATTATCAACTCTGCATCTTTTGGCTTCAACATTATGAATATGTGTATCACTACTATCGAGATTCAATAAAAATAGACCACTCTTCAAGGGTGCATGACCATAAAAGATATTACTCATATAAATAGAACAACCATTATTCTCTGATTTAAATGAATAACCGTCTCGCATCAAACAAGATCCAGATATAATGTTCATGCTCAACGCAGCACCAAATAACAATTATTCAGGTCTAAAACTAATCCCGATGGTAGATGTAGAGGTAGCGTGCCGACCGCGATCACATCGACTTTGGAACCATTTCCCACGCATCGTCACCTCGTCCTTAGCTAATCTTTGCTTAATCCGTAGTCCTGTTTGAGTTGCAAATGTTAGCAATGTAACCATATCAAATACCCAAAAGCTCTGCGAGCATTAGTAAGGTACACATCAATAACATGTATATCGATATACCTTTGTTCACTTTGCCATCCTTCTTATCCGCCAAATACTTGGGGCAGTTCCGCTTCTAGTGTCCATCCGCTTGCGGAGAAGCACTCGTTTCAGCTTAGGTCCGGACTTGGGTTTCTTCTCTTGAGCAGCAACTTGTTTGCTGTTCTTTTGAAGTTCCTTCTTCTTCCCTTTGCACCTTTTCTTGAAACCGGTGGTCTTGTTGACCATCAACACTTGATGCTCCTTTTGATTTCTACCTCCATGCTTTCAAAGCATCGCGAAGAGCTCGGAATAGTCTTGTTCATCCCTTGCATATTATAGTTCATCACAAAGCTCTTGTAGCTTGGTGGCGATGATTGGAGAATTCATCAATGACGCTATCATCCGGAAGATTAACTCCCAGGTTGAATCAAGTGATTATTATACCCGGACATTTTGAGTATATGCTCACTGACAGAACTGTTCTCCTCCATCTTGCAGCTGTAGAACTTATTGGAGACTTCATATATCTCAATCCGGGCATTTGCTTGAAATATTAACTTCAACTCCTGGAACATCTCATATGCTCCATGACGCTCAAAACGTCGTTGAAGACCGGTTCTAAGCCGTAAAGCATGGCACATCGAACTATATAGTAGTCATCGCTTTGCTCGCCAGACGTTCTTAACGTCGTCGGTTACATCAGCAGCAGGCCTGGTACCAGCGGTGCTTCCAGGCGTAACTCTTCCGTGCAGCAATGGGGATAATCCTCGGGTTACGGACCCAGTCCGTGTAATTGCTACCATCATCTTTCAACTTTGCTTTCTCAAGGAACGCATTAAAATTCAATGGAACAACATCACGAGCCATCTATCTACAAACAAACATAGACAAGCAAAATACTATCAGGTACTAAGTTCATGATAAATTTAAGTTCGATTAATCATATTACTAAAGAACTCCCACTTAGACAAACATCACTCTAGTCATCTAAGTGATTACGTGATCCAAATCAACTAAACCATGTCCGATCATCACGTGAGATGGAGTAGTTTCAATGGTGAACATATCTATATTGATCATATCTACTATATGATTCACGCTCGACCTTTCGGTCTCCGTGTTCCGAGGCCATATCTGTATATGCTAGGCTCGTCAAGTATAACCTGAGTATTCTGCGTGTGCAACTGTTTTGCACCCGTTGTATTTGAACGTAGAGCCTATCACACCCGATCATCACGTGGTGTCTCAAAGACGAAGAACTTTCGCAACGGTGCATACTCGGGAGAACACTTCTTGATAATTAGTGAGAGATCATCTTAAAATGCTACCGTCAATCAAAGCAAGATAAGATGCATAAAGGATAAACATCACATGCAATCAATATAAGTGATATGATATGGCCATCATCATCTTGTGCTTGTGATCTCCATCTTGAAGCACCGTCGTGATCACCATCGCCACCGGCGCGACACCTTGATCTCCATCGTAGCATCGTTGTCGTTCGCCATCTATTGCTTCTCGACTATCGCTACCGCTTAGTGATAAAGTAAAGCAATTGCAGAGCGTTGCATTTCATACAATAAAGCGACAACCATATGGCTCCTGCCATTGCCAATAACCGGTTACAAAACATGATCATCTCATACAATAAAATATAGCATCACGTC
This sequence comes from Aegilops speltoides, assembly GCA_021437245.1. Lineage (NCBI taxonomy): Eukaryota > Viridiplantae > Streptophyta > Magnoliopsida > Poales > Poaceae > Aegilops > Aegilops speltoides. The sequence goes on from CM038145.1 coordinate 10,603,604, forward strand.
TTGGCCATATCACATCACAACATGCCCTGCAAAAACAAGTTAGACGTCCTCTACTTTGTTGTTGCAAATTTTACGTGGCTGCTACGGGCTTAAGCAAGAACCAATCTCACCTACGCATCAAAACTACAACGATAGTTTGTCAAGTTGATGTTGTTTTAACCTTCGCAAGGACCGGGCGTAGCCACACTCGGTTCAACTAAAGTTGGAGAAACTGACCCGCTAGTCACCTGTGTGCAAAGCACGGCGGTAAAACCAGTCTCGCGTAAGCCGCATTGAAAGCAATGTCGCAAGTGAGGTAATCTTCACACAACCCAAGTAATAAATAAGGGGAAAGAGATACATAGTTGGCTTACAATCGCCACTTCACACAATTACATGAATAAAGCATTACATCATCCAGATACAATCAAGGTCCGACTACGGAACCAAAATAAAAGAAGAACCCCAAATGCGACAAAGGTCCCCGATCGACCCCAACTGGGCTCCACTAATGATCAACTAGAACGAAAACAACACAAAGGGCAAGATCTTCATCAAGCTCCTCCTTGAGCTTGGTTGCGTCACCTGCTCGGTAACATAGGCACCTGCAAACTGGTTTTGGAAGTATCTGGTGAGCCACGAGGACTCAGCAATCCCATTACCATGGGTATCAAGACTAGCAGAGCTTAATGGGAAAGGAAGGGGTAAAGTGGTGAGGTTGCAGCAACGACTAAGCATATATGGTGGCTAACATACACAAAGAAGAGCGAGAAGAGAACAAGTGGAACGGTCGTGAAGCTAGCAATGATCAAGAGGTGATCCTGAACACCTACTTACGTCAAACATAACACAGAAACCGTGTTCACTTCCCGGACTCCGCCGAGAAGAGACCATCACGGCTACACACTCGGTTGATGCATTTTAATTAAGGTCAACTTCGGGTTTTCTACAACCGGACATTAACAAATTCCCATCTGCCACATAACCGCGGGCACGACTCTCGAAAGTTTATACCCTGCAGGGGTGTCCCAACTTAGCCCATGACAAGCTCTCACGATCATCGAAGGAATAGACCTTCACCCAAGACACTCCGATCAGACTCGGTATCCCGGTACATCAAGACATTTCGACAATGGTAAAACAAGACCAGCAAAGCCGCCCGATGCGCCGACAATCCTGATAGGAGCTGCACATATCTCGTTCTCAGGGCAACACCGGATAGGTCAGCCTACGAGTAAAACCAGCCCTCGAGTTGCCCCGAGGTGGCCCCGCAGTCTGCCCGGTTCGGACCAACACTTAGACAAGCACTGTCCCGGGGGGGGGGCTAAATAAAGATGACCCTTGGGTTAATTACTCCCAAGGGAAAAGTAGGTGGTGGTGAGGCAAATGGTAAAAGTCAATGTTGGGCCTTGCTGGACAAGTTTTATTCAAAGCGAACTGTCAGGGGGGTCCCATAAATCACCCAACCGCGTAAGGAACGCAAAATCCGGGAACATAACACCGGTATGACGGAAACTAGGGCGGCAAGAGTGGAACAAAACACCAGGCATAAGGCCGAGCCTTCCACCCTTTACCAAGTATATAGATGCATTAATAATATAAGAGATATTGTGATATCCCAACCAAAAATCCTGTCCACCATGGAGAAATCTTCAACTTCACCTGCAACTAGCAACGCTATAAGAGGGGCTGAGCAAAGCGGTAACATAGCCAAACAACGGTTTGCTAGGAATGGTGTCAAAGGTTAGAGGTTCATGGCAATATGGGATGGCTGGACAAACAGGTAATAGGTAGCGCATCATAGCGAAAGAACGAGGCAACTAGCATAGCAATGATAGTAGTGAGATCCAGGGTAGCGGTCATCTTGCCTGAAATCCCGCTAGGAAGAAGAACGAGTCCATGAAGAAGACAAACGGACGTAGTCGAACGAATCCTCACAACTCCGGAACGAAACCGAAGCTAACGAGAGAAGCAAACCGGAAAGAAACAAACAACATGGTAAACAACCATCGCATAATCATGGCATGATGCACAACCAAGTATGATGCATGTCCGGTTTAATGAGGCATGGCATGGCAAAGTGCACAAGCAATCCTACAAATTAAGTGGAGCTCAATATGCAACGGTGCATAATGATGAAACACCACGACAAGTTATTTAGTTCGATCTCGTTTATGTACCCAACAATATTAAATGTTGATTAACATGGCAAGGGGTGAAGCATAAGGAAACTAACTATTTAAGCAAGTTTAAATGAGGCCGGAAGAATAAACAACAATTCCAGAAAATCCCCATGTGCACATTTAGAATTTGGTACTGTTCTGCCCTAAACACAATTTTAATGTTGTTAAACAGGGAAATAAACTGCAACATGTTAATCTAGGCATTTTTCCACCCCAAATACATATAAAGTTTGTTTAAAATGGAGCTACGGTTATTTAGTTATGAATTAAATCATTTTAACATGGCATTTGAACAAATTTAATCAAACAACACTTTCAACAATTTAAACATGGATGAAAGTTGGATATTATGAAACTAGATGAAAAACTAAGCATTTTTCATATTTAAAGTTTTTACATATGATCACAGATTATGAGTTATTATATGCATGAAGTGCAAGGGGGTTTTCTGTAAAACTAGAAATCCTGGAATAATAGACAAATTCGTCCAGAGCGGAAAAAAAACATATCTGGCCGAATCTGAGTGCACTGCTGGGCCAACAGAGATGGGCTGGGCTGCTCACCACGGGCTTCGGCCCAGTCGAAGGGGCGCTGGACTGTGGAATCACCTCGTGGGCTTCTGCCCAGGGAATAGAGGCAGGCCGGTTTGAGGGAGCTGAGCTGGGCCGTGGGAGGCCCACGCGCACACGCGTGCACGAGCGGGCGAGGCGTCGTGCTCCTCGTTCCTGAGCAGGGACGAGGCAGGGTGGCGGCGGCAGATGGCGCCGGCGGCGAGCAGACAAGGACGGGGCGGTTCCGGCGGGAACGGGCAGATCCGGGCATGGGGACTCGGATCCAGCCACGGCAGCACCTACGGCGAGCATCGACGAGCTCCTGACAAACCATGGCAGTGAGGGAGAGAAGTGAGATCTGAGAGAGAAAGAGAGGAGCGAGAGGGAGAAGGGAGATGGGGAGGCGCTACCTGGCGGAGGCGGCTGCCACGATCTCCGGCGGGGACCGACTCCGGTGACCCGACGGAGCAGAGAACGACGACGGGAGGCGAGGTCGGGGCATGGCGGCAGCAGGGCTGACGGGAGAAGGGCTCGGGGAGCCGGGCAACGCTCGCTTGGGCAGATCCGGGCCCGTCGCGGCCCAGCGGGCGAGGATGGGCTCATGGGCTGTCTGGCGGTGGCCGAGGAGCTGGGGCGACGTGGAGGCGGCTGAGTGGCTGCGGGAGGCGGGGGAGGCGACGTGGCGGCGCCCGGTTGGCCGGGGCGACGCCTCAGGTGGCGGCGCATACAATGGCTACGCGCCAAGTGGCGGAGGCGAGGTGGCCGGCGCGGATTTGGAGGAGAGGGCGGCGGCGCGGAATCTGAGGAGGGGGAGGCTAGAGGTAGGTGGAGGGGGTTAGGCTGCCCAAAATGGACAAGGGGTGTCCATTTATAGCACATAGCTAGGGTTTTTGGGGGTTTTTGGACCCTCCGATCACGATCGGGCGGTTCCGGATGCGAGGAGAGGTAGAGTGGCCTAGGTAGAGGGGTTGGGCTGAGAGATGAGAGGAGAAATGCAGCCCGGCAACTGTTTCAGAGACCGAAACGTCCGACAAATATACCGACTATATCGCGGTTATATATTTAACGGTTGGGCTATCAAACAAACTCCGAATGCGTCGAAACTTGGCAGGCGGCCTGTCTACACTATAATAAGACTGCACGACAAGTTGCAACCCATTCCGAGAACATTTTTATGCCACCTATAAAATAATATTTCGGAGGTGCCGCGGGCGCGTGCGAGTGTGGTCGGGCTCAGAACGGACAACGAAGAGTACCGCGAAACATTTAGCGGATGCAAGTTTTGAAAAACATGCAGATGAAATGCAGATGATGACATGGTGAAATGCAACACGCAAGCAATGACATGGCAACAACGGCAAATAACTGGCGGACACCTGACGCATCAGATCCGGGGTGTCACATACTATCTCTATCATATCTCACTTTCGCAAGTGGCCATGAAGGGATTGACAACCCCTTTATTGCGTTGGTTGCGAGTTCTTTGTTTGTTTGTGTAGGTGTGTGGGACTTTTGAGGAGTCTTCTACTGGATTGATACCTTGGTTCTCAAAAACTGAGGGAAATACTTACGCTACTTTGCTGCATCACCCTTTCCTCTTCAAGGAAAACCAACGCAAGCTCAAGACGTAGCAACTCACACCTACTAATATATCTTTGCAAATGGCTGACAAATCAACTGCCATACTTATCGGTACCTGTGAGGATGTGCCTGTTGTTGTTGCTAATGTTACTATTTTGACTGACTTTGTTATACTTGAGATGCCTGAGGACGACAATATGTCGATTATCCTTGGTAGACCCTTATTGAATACTGCAGGGGCTGTTATTGATTGCAATAAAAGCAAGGTCACTTTTCATATTAATGGTAATGAGCATACGGTGCACTTTCCGGAGAAACAATTCCAAGTGAATGGCATTAATGTTATTGCAAAATCTCCGTCAATCACTATTGGAAGTTTTCAAATACCTCTACCTACTGTCAAAAAGAAATATGAAATGCTTATTTTTGGGGAAATGCATATTCCCATTGAGGTAACTTAGTGAGTTACGAAAGTTCTTCAGTTTCATCCTAATCGAAAGTGGTTGTTAATAAGATCTGATCAACCTTATTAATGAATCATTTTTGAACGGTATGAAGTTGATGAATAATAATAAGCACTAGCTTCTGTCCCTACCTTTTGTTTTCTGTTTTTATTAGTTAAATAAAATAAAATGCCATGTTTCACTACTAGAAAAAGGGCTATAGCTAATATGAACATTAATGGCGCACCACATATGTGGTGCGCCACTGCTATATAGCAGTGGTGCACCATGTATTGGTACGCCATTAGTGTCCATATCACTAATGGCGCACCACACCCACGGTGCGCCACTACTAACAATCTTTTTTTTTTCAAAACTACTAATGGCGCACCAGGGGATAGTGCGCCATTACTAGTTTTAACTAGTAATGGCGCACCACACACTCTGTGCGCCACTACTAACAATTTTTTTTACTTTTATTCAAAACTAGTAATGGCGCACCAGGGGATAGTGCGCCATTACTAGTTCAAACTAGTAATGGCGCACCTCAACCACGGTGCGCCACAACTAACATTATTTTTTTCAAAACTAGTAATGGCGCACCACATACCAGGTGTGCCATTAGTAACCAGGGTTACTAATGGTGCATTCTTAGGTGGTGCGCCATTGGTAACCTGAGAGCAGCTAGATATTTTGGACAGCCACCTACCACACTCACTTTCCCCACTTCATTCTCTCCACCTCCTCCTCCTCACCTCATTTGCACCATAGATTCACCCAAATTAAGTGGTTAAATTTCCTTTTTCTGATAGGTAAGTAAGGGGAAAGCTTTCTTTATGTTGTAGATCTACTTTTTTTCCCTCCAACAACGTGCACATGCACTTTTTATGGCCTAGATCTACGTATGTTTGTGGTGTTGCATATGTTTGTGGTGTTGCATATGTTTGTGATTGCAGGTACATGTATTTGAAATGCGATAGTTGCCAATATTTTGCCGGAATGTTGATTCATTTCTGTTTCGGCGAGAATTTGGCACTATGCATTCTTTTTGGTCCTATTTTTAGGCAAAGTCATGCCAAATTTTTTTGGTTCTAAAATATCGTTTTGCTCTACCCCGCAGGCGACCATGGTCCGCACGATGACCGAAGGCATCGTGAATAGGTTTTTGAGCTCCGCGAAGGCCGAGATGCTTCAAAAGAACGAGACGGATATAAGATGTCTGTGTCGAAGATGCAAGCTGAAGAGCCTTATGGACCCGAATTCCGTACAGGTGCGGGACCACCTGCTCTTGCGTGGTTTCATGGATGGCTATCGATGCCAATGTGATGAATATGATTATGAAGTCATCCATGGCGGCCGGACAAGAAATGAGGAAGGGCAGCGAGACAACCGCGGCGAGGGCGGGCGAGAAGACGAAGAATCTCCAGGACATGATCACGAAGTAGATGCAGTACACAGTCATCATGTAGAAGATGCCAGACATGATGATGAGGAAGATGTCGGAGCAGATGAAGGGCATGATCATGAAGATGAGTATGCCGGAGCAGACGACGATGGACCATCGATGGGCTGGGTGTAGGACCCTCATATTCAAGAGCTGCTTCTCAAGCAGACGGATAACGCAAGAGCTGCCACCCAAGAGAAAGCCAAGATGGATCAACTGGACATAGACGCGGTTACTCCATTGTATGAAGGATGCAGGCCCGAGGATACCCGCCTGAAAGTAACGCTCATGGCTCTGGAGATGAAGGTAAAACACAAAATGACCGACGCATGCTTCAACGAGAACATGTCATTCTGGCACGAACATCTTCCCAAGGGGAACAAGTGCCCGACCAGTTTCGATGAGGCGAAGAAAATCGTGTGTCCTCTAGATTTACCGAACATGAAATACCATGTGTGCATGAACAATTGCATCATTTATCGGGACGAGCACGTGGAGTCTACCATATGTCCGGTGTGCGGCGTCACTCGATACAAGAAGAGGAAGAAAGCTCCTCGAAAAGTGGTTTGGTACTTTCCGATCACTCCTTGTCTGCAGCGGTATTTCGCGGACCCTAAGGTAGCAAAGCTCCTGTGTTGGCACGCGGATAGGGAGGATAAGAAGCGAGAAGATGACGGAAATGATCTGAAGATAAATAAAAAAGACAAGATGCTGAGTCACCCTAAGGATGCGAGCCAGTGGCAAGCGTTGAACTTCGAACACCCAGAATTTCGGGATGGTCCAAGGAACATCATGCTGGGTGCGAGCACCGATGGAGTCAATCCATTTGGTAGCCAGAGAAGCACACATAGCACCTAGCCTGTGTTTGTGTGGATGTACAACCTTCCCCCGTGGTTGTGCATGAAGAGGAAGTACATTCACATGAATATGCTAATTGAAGGGCCGAAACAACCAGGGAACGACATCAATTTGTATCTACGACTGCTGAAAGAGGAGCTAGACACGTTGTGGAAAATGCCAGCCAATACATGGGACGCCGCAGAGAAAGAATATTTCCCTATGAGAGCCGCACTGCTCACCTGGTGCACGACTATCTCGGTTACGGATATGTCGCGGGGCAGGTGGTCCACGGATTTTCTGGACGCATCAGGTGCATGGATGACACAATGTATCGCCAGCTAGATAGAGATCCGTGTTCATGGGACATTGAATGTGGCTTCGCGACGATGACACATGGAGAAAACACAAGGATCTGCTCGATGGTGAAACCGAACCCCGAAGACGCCTGCGTACGAGGAGCGGCGAGGAAATAGACGAGCTGTTGAACAATTGGAAAGAGTGCCCACCACCGGGAAAGGCGCCAGAGCCGGGAAAGAAGCGAAAGGCGCCAGAGCCGTTGCTGAAGGTATGGAAAACGAGGTCTGTTTTCTGGGACTTGCCATACTGGAAGATCCTCCGTGTGCCTCACAGCCTTGATGTCATGCATATCACGAAGAACATGTGCGAGAGTCAGCTTGGTACCCTGCTCAACGTGCCAGAGAGGACCAAAGATGGGCCGAAATCAAGGGCAGACTTGAAATCAATGGGCATCAGGGAGGAGCTTCACGCTAATGATGATGATGATGATGATGATGATGATGAGGTGAAGGACCCGGAAAGTCGTCGCAAAGGCAAAAAGGCCAAGAAGATTGGAAATGACTTCCCTCCCGCGTGCTTCACTCTAAGTCAGGAGGAGATCGAGCAGTTTTTCACCTGCCTCGTAGGAGTAAAACTTCCTTACGGTTACGCGGGGAAGATAAGCAGATACCTAGACTCAGCGAAGCAGAAGTTCAGCGGGATGAAGTCTCACGACTGTCACGTGCTGATGACGCAGATACTTCCAGTTGCAATCCGTGGGATCATGGACGCGCACGTCCGTGAAATGCTATTTGGCCTATGCAAATTTTTTGACGTCATCTCTCGGAAGTCGGTTGGCGTGAGGCAACTCAGAAGGCTACAGGAAGAGATCGTGGTGATACTATGCGAGCTTGAGATGTACTTCCCGCCCGCATTCTTCGATGTTATGGTGCATTTGCTAGTCCATATCGTGGAGGATATCATCCAACTCGGGCCGACATTCCTGCACAGCATGATGCCGTTCGAAAGGATGAATGGTGTCATCAAAGGATACGTTACCAACATGTCACGTCCAGAGGGAAGTGTTAGGGAACGTAGTAATTTCAAAAAAATTCCTACGCACACGCAAGATCATGGTGATGCATAGCAACGAGAGGGAGAGTGTTGTCTCGCACTCGTGAGACCGAAGCGAAGCGATCACAGCGTAGAGGAAGTAGTCGTACGTTCTCCTCGCGATCCAACCGATCCCAGCGCCGTTACTCCGGCGCCTCTATGTTCTTGACACACGTACAGCTCGGTGACGCTCCTCGGGCTCCGATCCAGCAAAGCTCCGGGGAGAGAGTTCCGTCAGCACGACGGCGTGGTGACGATCTTGATGTTCTACCGACGCAGGGCTTCGCCTAAGCACCGCTACGATATTACCGAGGTGGAATATGGTGGAGGGGGGCACCGCACACGGCTAAGGAACGATCTCAAGGATCAACTTGTGTGTCATGGGGTTCCCCCTGCCCCCGTATATAAAGGAGCAAGGGAGGAGGAGGCCGGCCCTAGGAGGAGGGCGCGCCAAGGGAGTCCTACTCCCACCGGGAGTAGGATTCCTTCTTTCCTAGTCCAACTAGGTCAAGGGGGGAAAGAAGGGAAGTGGAGAAGGAAGGGAGAGGGGGCCGCGCCCAAACCCTTTGTCCAATTCGGACTGGGCTTGGGAGGCGCGCCTCCTCTGGATCCTTCCCAATAAAGCCCATTAAGGCCCAATACTCTTCCCGTATTCCCGTAACTCCCGGTACTCGAAAATACCGAATCACTCGGAACCTTTCCGAACTCCGAATATAGTCGTCCAATATATCGATCTTTACGTATCGACCATTTCGAGACTCCTCGTCATGTCCCGATCTCATCCGGGACTCAACTCCTTCGGTACATCAAAACTCATAAACTCATAATATAACCGCATCATCGAAACCTTAAGCGTGCGGACCCTATGGTTCGAGAACAATGTAGACATGACCGAGACACGTCTCCGGTCAATAACCAATAGCGGGACCTGGATGCCCATATTGGTTCCTACATATTCTACGAAGATCTTTATCGGTCAAACCGCATAACAACATACGTTTGTTCCCTTTGTCATCGGTATGTTACTTGCCCGAGATTCGATCGTCGGTATCCAATACCTAGTTCAATCTTGTTACCGGCAAGTCTCTTTACTCGTTCCGTAATACATCATCCCGCAACTATCTCATTAGTTGTAATGCTTGCAAGGCTTAAATGATGTGCATTACCGAGAGGGCCCAGAGATACCTCTCCGACATTCGGAGTGACAAATCCTAATCTCGAAATACGCCAACCCAACAAGTACCTTTTGAGACACATGTAGAGCACCTTTATAATCACCCAGTTACGTTGTGACGTTTGGTAGCACACAAAGTGTTCCTCCGGTAAACGGGAGTTGCATAATCTCATAGTCATAGGAGCATGTATAAGTCATGAAGGAAGCAATAGCAACATACTAAACGATCGTGTGCTAAGCTAACAGAATGGGTCATGTCAATCAGATCATTCAACTAATGATGTGACCTTGTTAATCAAATAACAACTCCTTGTTCATGGTTAGGAAACATAACCATCTTTGATTAACAAGCTAGTCAAGTAGAGGCATACTAGTGACACTCTGTTTGTCTATATATTCACACATGTATTATGTTTCCGGTTAATACAATTCTAGCATGAATAATAAACATTTATCATGATATGAGGAAATATATAATAACTTTATTATTGCCTCTAGGGCATATTTCCTTCAGTCTCCCACTTGCACTAGAGTCAATAATCTAGATCACATCACCATGTGATTAACATCGATAGTTCACATCATCATGTGATTAACACCCATAGTTCACATCGCCATGTGACCAACACCCAAAGGGTTTACTAGATTCAGTAATCTAGTTCACATCGCAATGTGATTAACACCCAAGAGTACTAAGGTGTGATCATGTTTTGCTTGTGAGAGAGTCTTAGTCAACGGGTCTTTCACATTCAGATCCGTTATGTATTTTTGCAATTTTTCTATGTCTACAATGCTCTGCACGAAGCTACTCTAGCTAATTGCTCCCACTTTCAATATGTATCTAGATCGAGACTTAGAGTCATCTAGATCAGTGTCAAAACTTGCATCGACGTAACCCTTTACGATGAACCTTTTTTCACTTCCATAAGCGAGAAACATATCCTTATTCCACTAAGGCTAATTTTGACCGCTGTCCAGTGATCTACTCCTAGATCACTATTGTACTCCCTTGCCAAACTCAGTGCAGGGTATACAATAGTTCTGGTACACAGCATGGCATACTTTATAGAACCTATGGCCAAGGCATAGGGAATGACTTTCATTCTCTTTCTATCTTCTGCCGTGGTCGGGTTTTGAGTCTTACTCAATTTCACACCTTGTAACACAGGCAAGAACTCTTTCTTTGACTGTTCCATTTTGAACTACTTCAAAATCTTGTCAAGGTATGTACTCATTGAGAAAACTTATCAAGCGTCTTGATCTATCTCTATAGATCTTGATTCTCAATATGTAAGTAGCTTCACCGAGGTCTTTCTTTGAAAAACTTCTTTCAAACACTCCTTTATGCTTTGCAGAATAATTCTACATTATTTCCGATCTACAATATGTCATTCACATATACTTATCAGAAATGCTGTAGTGCTCCCACTCACTTTCTAGTAAATACAGGCTTCACTGCAAGTCTGTATAAATTATATGCTTTGATCAACTTATCAAAGCGTATATTCCAACTCCGAGATGCTTGCACCAGTCCATAGATGCACATTTTCTTAACACCTTTAGGATCGACAAAACCTCTTGGTTGCATCACATACAACTCTTCTTTAATAACTCCATTAAGGAATGCAGTTTTGTTTATCCATTTGCCAGATTTCATAAAATGCGGCAATTGCTAACATGATTCGGACAGACTTAAGCATCGCTACAGTTGAGAAAATCTCATTGTAGTCAACATCTTGAACTTTGTCGAAAACCTTTTTGCAACAAGTCGAGCTTTATAGATAGTAACACTACTATCAACGTCCGTCTTCCTCTTGAAGATCCATTTATTTTCTATGGTTTGCCGATCATCGGGCAAATCCATCAAAGTCCATACTTTGTTCTCCTACATGGATCATATCTCAGATTTCATGGCCTCAAACCATTTTGCAGAATCTGGGCTCATCATCGCTTCCTCATAGTTCGTAGGTTTGTCATGGTCAAGTAACACGACCTCCAGAACAGGATTACCGTATCACTCTGGTGCGGATCTCACTCTGTTTTACCTATGAGGTTCGGTAGTAACTTGATCTGAAGTTTTATGATCATCATCATTAACTTCCTCACTAATTGGTGTAGGTGTCACAGGAACCAATTTCTGTGATGAACTACTTTCCAATAAGGGAGCTGGTACTGTTACCTCATCAAGTTCTACTTTCCTCCCACTCACTTCTTTCGAGAGAAACCCCTTCTCTAGAAAGGATCCATTCTTAGCAACGAATGTCTTGCCTTCGGATCTGTGATAGAAGGTGTACCCAACTGTCTCCTTTGGGTATCCTATGAAGACACATTTCTCCGATTTGGGTTTGAGCTTATCAGGATGAAACTTTTTCACATAAGCATCGCAGCCCCAAACTTTAAGAAACGACAACTTTGGTTTCTTGCTAAACCACAGTTCATATAGTGTCGTCTCAACGGATTTAGATGGTGCCCTATTTAACGTGAATGCAGTTGTCTCTAATGCATGATCCCAAAACGATATTGGTAAATCGGTAAGAAACATCATAGATTGTACTATATCCAATAAAGTACGGTTATGACGTTCGGACACACCATAACGTTGTGGTGTTCCAGGTGGCGTGAGCTGTGAAACTATTCCACATTGTTTTAATTGAAGACCAAACTCGTAACTTAAATATTCGTCTCCGCGATCAAATCACAGAAACTTTATTTTCTTATTATGATGATTTTTCCACTTCACTCTGAAATTCTTTGAACCTTTCAACTATTTCAGACTTATGTTTCATCAAGTAGATATACCCATATCTGCTCAAATCATCTTGTGAAGGTCAGAAAATAACGATACTTGCCACGAGCCTTCATACTCATTGGTCTGCATACATCAGTATGTATTATTTCCAATAAGTCAGTAGCTTGTTCCATTGTTCCAGAGAACGGAGTTTTAGTCATCTTGCCCAAAAGGCACGGTTCGCAAGCATCAAATGATTCATAACCAAGTGATTTCGAAATCCCATCAGCATGGAGTTTCTTCATGCGCTTTACACCGATATGACCTAAACGGCAGTGCCACAAATAAGTTGCACTATCATTATTAACTTTGCATCTTTTGGTTTCAATATTATGAATATGTGTATCACTACGATCGAGATCCAATGAACCATTTTCATTGGGTGTGTAACCATATAAGGTTTTATTCATGTAAATAGAACAACAGTTTATTCTCTTACTTAAATGAATAACCGTATTGCAATAAACACGATCAAATCATATTCATGCTCAACGCAAACACCAAATAACATTTATTTAGGTTCAACACTAATCCCGAAAGTATAGGGAGTGTGCGATGATGATCATATCAATCTTGAAACTACTTTCAACACACATCGTCACTTCACCCTTAACTAGTTTCTGTTTATTCTGCAACTCCCGTTTCGAGTTACTACTCTTAGCAACTGAACCAGTACCAAATACCGAGGGGTTGCTATAAACACTAGTAAAGTACACATCAATAACATGTATATCAAATATACCTTTGTTTACTTTGCCATCCTTCTTATCCGCCAAATACTTGGGGTAGTTCCGCTTCGATAACCAGTCCCTTTGCGGTAGAAGCACTTAGTCTCAGGCTTAGGTCCAGACTTGGGCTTCTTCACTTGAGCAGCAACTTGCTTGCCGTTCTTCTTGAAGTACCCTTCTATTCCTTTGCCCTTTTCTTCAAACTAGTGGTCTTGTTAACCATCAACACTTGATGTTCTTTCTTGATTTCTACCTTCATCGATTTCATCATCATGAAAAACTCGGGAATCATTTTCATCATCCCTTGCATACTATAGTTCATCACGAAGTTCTACTAACTTGGTGATGGTGACTAGAGAATTCTGTCAATCACTATCTTATCTGGAAGATTAACTCCCACTTGATTGAAGCGATTGTAGTACCCAGACAATCTGAGCACATGCTCACTAATTGAGCGATTCTCCTCCATCTTTTAGCTATAGAACTTGTTGGAGACTTCATATCTCTCAACTCGGGTATTTGCTTGAAATATTAACTTCAACTCCTGGAACATCTCATATGGTCCATGATGTTCAAAACATCTTTGAAGTCCCGATTCTAAGCCATAAGGCATGGTGCACAAAACTATCAAGTAGTCATCATATTTGAGCTAGCCAAACGCTCATAACGCCCCGCATCCGCTCCCGCAATAGGTCTGCTCACCTAGCGGTGCATTAAGGACATAATTTTTCTCGTGCAAAGAATGAGGATAAACCTCAGATCGCGGATCCAATCCACATCATTGCTACTAACATTTTTCAACACAATTTTCTCTAGGAACATATCAAAATAAACATATGAAAGCAACAACGCAAGCTATTGATCTTACAACATAATTTGCAAAATACTACCAGGACTAAGTTCATGATAAATTTAAGTTCAATTAATCATATTACTTAAGAACTCCCACTTAGATAGACATCTCTAGTCATCTAAGTGACCACGTGATCCAAATCAACTAAACCATAACCGATCATCACGTGAGATGGAGTAGTTTTCAATGGTGAACATCTTATGTTGATCATATCTACTATATGATTCACGCTCGACCTTTCGGTCTCCGTGTTCGAGGCCATATCTGCATATGCTAGGCTCGTCAAGTATAACTCTGAGTATTTTGCGTGTGCAAAACTGGCTTGCACCGTTGTAGATGGACGAGAGCTTATCACACCGATCATCACGAGGTGTCTCGACACGATGAACTTTGGCAACGGTGCATACTCAGGGAGAACACTACTTGATAATTTTAGTGAGAGATCATCTTAAAATGCTACCGTCAATCAAAGCAAGATAAGATGCATAAAGGATAAACATCACATGGAATCAATATAAGTGATATGATATGGCCATCATCATCTTGTGCTTGTGATCTCCATCTCCGAAGCACCGTCGTGATCACCATCGTCACCGGTGCGACACCTTGATCTCCATCGTAGCATCGTTGTCGTTCGCCATCTATTGCTTCTCGACTATCGCTACCGCTTAGTGATAAAGTAAAGCAATTACAGAGCGTTGCATTTCATACAATAAAGCGACAACCATATGGCTCCAGCCGATTGCGATAACCGGTTACAAAACATGATCATCTCATACAATAAAATATAGCATCACGTCTTGACCATATCACATCACAACATGCCCTGCAAAAACAAGTTAGACGTCCTCTACTTTGTTGTTGCAAATTTTACGTGGCTGCTACGGGCTTTAGCAAGAACCGTTCTTACCTCGCATCAAAACCACAACGACAGTTTGTCAAATAGACTCGTTTTAACCTTCACAAGGACCGGCGTAGCCACACCAGTTCAACTAAAGTGAGAGAGACAGACACCCGCCAGCCACCTTTAAGCACGAGTGCTCGTAACGGTGAAACCAGTCTCGCGTAAGCGTCTGGCGTAATGTCGGTCCGGGCCGCTTCATCTCACAATACCGCTGAACCAAAGTATGACATGCTGGTAGGTAGTATGACTTGTATCGTCCACAACTCACTTGTGTTCTACTCGTGCAAAACATCAAACCATAAAAACCTAGGCTCGGATGCCACTGTTGGGGAACGTAGTAATTTCAAAAAATTTCCTATGCACACGCAAGATCATGGTGATGCATAGCAACGAGAGGGGAGAGTGTTGTCTACTGTAACGCCCTCGATACGGCTATATCTCCCACGTGTCGAAGCACGACTTAGAGGCATAACCGCATTGAAAGCAATGTCGCAAGTGAGGTAATCTTCACACAACCCATGTAATACATAAGGGAAAGGATACATAGTTGGCTTACGATCGCCACTTCACACAATTACATAAATAAAGCATTACATCATCCAGATACAATCAAGGTCCGACTACGGAACCAAAATAAAAGAAGAACCCCAAATGCGACAAAAGGACCCTGATCGACCCCAACTGGGCTCCACTACTGATCAACTAGAACGAAACAACACAAAGGGCAAGATCTTCCTCAAGCTCCTCCTTGAGCTCGGATGCGTCACCTGCTCGGTAACATGGGCACCTGCAAACTGGTTTTGGAAGTATCTGGTGAGCCACGGGGACTCAGCAATCTCGCACCCACGAGATCAAGACTATTTAAGCTTATGGGAAAGGTAAAGGCATAAGGTGGAGCTGCAGCAAGCGACTAGCATAAACGGAGGCTAACATACGCAAATGAGAGCGAGAAGAGAAGGCAAAGCACGGTCGATAAAAGTATGATCAAGAAGTGATCCTATAGCAACCTCGTCAAGCATAACTCCAACACCGTGTTCACTTCCGGACTCACGGAAAGAGACCATCACGGTAACACACGCGGTTGATGTATTTTAATTAAGGTCAACTTCAGGTTTTCTACAACCGGACATTAACAAATTCCCATCTGCCACATAACCGCGGGCACGGCTCTCGAAAGTTTATACCCTGCAGGGGTGTCCCAACTTAGCCCATGACAAGCTCTCGCGATCATCGAAGGAATAGACCTTCACCCAAGACACTCCGATCAGACTCGGTATCCCGGTACATCAAGACATTTCGACAATGGTAAAACAAGACCAGCAAAGCCGCCCGAATGTGCCGACAAATCCTGATAGGAGCTGCACATATCTCGTTCTCAGGGCACACCGGATTGTCCAAACTTCCGGTAGGCCAGCCCAGAGTTGCCCCTGGTGGCCACCGGCGGCTGACGGTTTGGACCAACACTCACAACGAGCACTGGCCCGGGGGGGTAAATAAAGATGACCCTTGGGCTCCGGAAACCCAAGGGAAAAAAAAAGGCTAGGTGAGGCAAATGGTAAAAGGCAATGTTGGGCCTTGCTGGACAAGTTTTATTCAAAGCGAACTGTCAGGGGGGTCCCATAAATCACCCGACCGCGTAAGGAACGCAAAATCCGGGAACATAACACCGGTATGACGGAAACTAGGGCGGCAAGGGTGGAACAAAACACCAGGCATAAGGCCGAGCCTTCCACCCTTTACCAAATATATAGATGCATTAATAATATAAGAGATATTGTGATATCCCAACAAGTAACCATGTTCCAACAAGGAACAACATCTTCATGTTCCAACAAGGAACAACCTTCAATCTTCACCTGCAACTAACAACGCTATAAGAGGGGCTGAGCAAAGCGGTAACATAGCCAAACAACGGTTTGCTAGGAATGGTGTCAAAGGATAGAGGTTCGACATGGCAATTTGGGAGGCTGACAAGCAAAAGGTAGGCATCGTAGCATTGGCATAGCAAAAGAGCGAGCAAACTAGCATAGCAAAGATAGTAGTGATTTCGAGGGTATGATCATCTTGCCTGCAAGGTTCTCAGAGTTGACGAAGGCTTGATCCTCGTAGGCGTTCTCAACAGGTACCTCGAACACGTACTCGTCTCCTGGCTCTACCCAAAGCAAGAACACAAGCAACGGAACCACAATCAAACAAGGAACAATGCACAAGCAATATGATGCAATACATGACATGCTATGCGAGATGTGATATGCAATGCATATGTATGCTCGGAAGGAAAATGATGAACTGGCATCAACTTGGCAAACCAAGTATGCCGCTGGAAAGATGAGATGATTTCGGTTGAAATCGATATAAAGATCACCGGAATCGGATGCACGGTTTGCAAATGACAAGCAAAACAAGAATGATGCAAATCTGCGTTTAACAGCCCGATGCTACTTAGCACGCAACACAAAACTATGCTACAGCACCCCAACATAAAAACAAAGCATATGGCAGCGAACTACAGGAGATGCTTAACAAAAGAGGAACACTGAGCTACGGCTAAATCACATCATAACATGTTCAAACAAGCATGGAGAAAGTGCTCAAAATATCAGGTTCACAGACTTAGTGAAAATACTAACATGGCAGGAATGAACATCAGGAAGGCATGTTTAGAGCAAGCAAACAACATGCTACAGGAACTTATAATAGCAAAGCAAGGCATGACATGATTCTACTCAAAGAATATTTCAATAGTCCCTTACTGACCATAAGCCAAAAAGGACCTTAAGAAATGATGGCACCCATGTAAACATTGCAAGTTTTATTACAGATTTCAGACTTAGCAGAAAAACTGGGCATGGCAAAAACAGTTAACGAGTAGGCATGTTCGTGAGCTCGATGCACTCACTACAGGGCAATACATGGCATGGCAAGGCAACCAATAGTAAGAAGGCATGTTTATGAAGCTAAGCATGGCAAGAGAAAGGTCATAGCATACACGGATCAACAACAACGACCCCGTGAAAATTGACTCTCATGCAAACAATCTGTCAGGAAACATTTTCAAGCAACTTTGGAGCAAGAAATGAACATGTTAGACTACTCCATAAATACCAACAAAGGCATGGATGGATAGAGCAAATCCATATGTTCAAAACACGCTTACTGATCATGCTCAAAAAGGGCATAGATCTCTCTGTAACAACATGAACATATGGCATACAAAATAACAGCAGGACAAGACTTAGTGAAATCACTAAGTTCCTGAAATCAACAACATCATCATCCCTACTTTGCATGCTTGTTCTAGTCAACACATAACTCACAAAAATACATGGCAAACACCCATGGAAAGATGGCATGGCAATGTTCAACTCACATGTAGGACTCAAATTCATAGGGTGCACACATAATTCATGGCAAAAATGACAAAAGAGCTCGAACTGATAAGATTCTGAAACTAACGATCTGAAGCCTTCTTCCGACAACATTTCTGGCATCAAGATGAGCTCAAATGCAAATGATGCAATGGAATAAAATGATGTACTCGTCGAGACGAACAATTTGACATATTATACGCCCAAAACGGAGCTACGAATGCAGAGATGAGATGCGATGAAAATGCACGAAAATAATAGAATTCTAGGACTTAGTCATACGGGGGGTCAACCTCTGCACGGATATCGATGCACGTCATAGCTCGCCGGAGGAGCTGCCGGAGATGGCGGGGTCGCCGGAGATGGACGGATCCGGGCCGGATCTCGCCGGATCCGGCCGGATCCCGGCGAGGTGGGGCCGGAGAGCGCGAGGCCGGAGGCGGCGGCGCGCAGTCGCGGTGGGCCGCCGGGCGGGGCTCGGGCGCTGAGGCGCAGCGCGGCAGAGGAGAGCTCGGCGGCGCTGAAGATGCTGCGGCGGCGGGCCGGCTTTCTTCGGCGGCGGGGGAGAAGGTCGCCGGCGGAGGCAGCTCGAGCGGCGCGAGACCGACGGCGGGGCGGCGAGCACTTCGGGCGGGAGGCGGACGGCGAGCGGCGCGGCGGCGCCGGCGGCGGCGGCGGCGGACGGACCAGGGCGCGGCCGGACCGGACGGCGGCGGATCTGGGCCAGCTGGCCCTGGATGGCTCCGCGGCCGGCGCGGCGAGGTGGCGGCGGCGCGACACGTGGCGCTCTCGATTGGGCGGGCGGCGGCGGACGTGTCCGGCGCCGGGCGGACGTGTCCGGCGTCGCGAGATGGAGGGGGCTAGGGTTTGGACTGCGGGATTTCGGGGAGGATCACATATATATAGGTAGAGGGAGCTAGGAGAGTCCAAATGAGGTGCGGTTTTCGGCCACGCGATCGTGATCGAACGACCGAGAACATGGAAGGGAGTTTGGTGGGTTTTGGGCCACTTTGGAAGGGGTGTTGGGCTGGAAACAAAAGAGGCCTTTACGGTTACCCGGTTAACCGTTGGAGTACCAAACGACCTCCAAATGGCACGAAACTTGACAGGCGGTCTACCGGTGCTATACCAAGGCCGCTTGGCAAACCTCGGTCCATTCCGAGAACGTTTAACACCCGCACACAACAGAGAGAAGAAGGGGCGCCGGGGACATAGGAGTGCCGGATTGCAAAAGCGGACAACGGGAAAAGGCTCGATGCATGAGACGAACACGTATGCAAAATGAAATGCACATGATGACATGATAAAATGCAAATGATGACATGGCAAAATGCAACACGCAAGCAAATGACATGGCAACAAAGGCGAATAATCATGGGACACCGCGAACGGATCCGGGTGTTACATCTACGCACCTTTGTAGACCGAAGCGAAGCGATCACAAGATAGAGGAAGTAGTCGACGTTCTCCTCGCGATCCAACCGATCCCAGCGCCGTTACTCCGGCGCCTCTGAGTTCTTGACACACGTACAGCTCGGTGACGCTCCTCGGGCTCCGATCCAGCAAAGCTCCGGGGAGAGAGTTCCGTCAGCACGACGGCGTGGTGACGATCTTGATGTTTTACCGACGCAGGGCTTCGCCTAAGCACCGCTACGATATTACTGAGGTGGAATATGGTGGAGGGGGCACCGCACACGGCTAAGGAACGATCTCAAGGATCAACTTGTGTGTCATGGGGTGCCCCCTGCCCCCGTATATAAAGGAGCAAGGGAGGAGGAGGCCGGCCCTAGGAGGAGGGCGCGCCAAGGAGTCCTACTCCCACCGGAGTAGGATTCCTTCTTTCCTAGTCCAACTAGGTCAAGGGGGAAAGAAGGAAGTGGAGAAGGAAGGGAGAGGGGGCCGCGCCCAAACCATTTGTCCACCCGACTGGCTTGGGAGGCGCGCCTCCTCGGCTCCTTCCCACTAAAGCCCATTAAGGCCCAATACTCTACCCGTATTCCCGTAACTCCCGGTACTCCGAAAAATACCCGAATCACTCGGAACCTTTCCGAACTCCGAATATAGTCGTCCAATATATCGATATTTACGTCTCGACCATTTCGAGACTCCTCGTCATGTCCCCGATCTCATTCGGGACTCCGAACTCCTTCGGTACATCAAAACTCATAAACTCATAATATAACCATCATCCGAAACCTTAAGCGTGCGGACCCTACGGTTCGAGAACAATGTAGACATGACCGAGACACGCCTCGGTCAATAACCAATAGCGGACATGGATGCCCATATTGGTTCCTACATATTCTACGAAGATCTTTATCGGTCAAACCGCATAACAACATAACGCTTGTTCCTTTGTCATCGGTATGTTACTTGCCCGAGATTCGATCGTCGGTATCCAATACCTAGTTCAATCTCGTTACCGGCAAGTCTCTTTACTCGTTCCGTAATACATCATCCCGCAACTAACTCATTAGTTGTAATGCTTGCAAGGCTTAAATGATGTGCATTACCTTGAGGGCCTAGAGATACCTCTCCGACATTCGGAGTGACAAATCCTAATCTCGAATACGCCAACCCAACAAGTACCTTTGGAGACACCTGAGAGCACCTTTATAATCACCCGATTCGTTGTGGCGTTTGGTAGCACACAAAGTGTTCCTCCGTAAACGGAGTTGCATAATCTCATAGTCATAGGAACATGTATAAGTCATGAAGGAAGCAATAGCAACATACTAAACGATCGTGTGCTAAGCTAACGGAATGGGTCATGTCAATCAGATCATTCAACTAATGATGTGACCTTGTTAATCAAATAACAGCTCCTTGTTCATGGTTAGGAAACATAACCATCTTTGATTAACAAGCTAGTCAAGTAGAGGCATACTAGTGACACTCTGTTTGTCTATATATTCACACATGTATTATGTTTCCGGTTAATACAATTCTAGCATGAATAATAAAAATTTATCATGATATGAGGAAATATATAATAACTTTATTATTGCCTCTAGGGCATATTTCCTTCAGGAAGCATAGCCAGGGGCTTTCTGACCGAAGAGTGCATCTCCTACTGCACGAATTATCTAGGCATCGAGAACCCCATTGGTTTGCCCGTCAACAGGCACCTCGGTAGGCTCCCTGGATGGGGTCACCGCGAGGGTCGCCGCGAAATGCATGTCGACTTCGAGGGTCGACTCACAGACTTTGAATGAGCAAACCTAGTCACGCTACAACACATATACGTGGTTGATACTTGGGTGGTAGAGCACAAAACCTTTATTGAGAAGACGTACAATGACCGAGGCCAACAAAGGATGGACGGAGACATAATCAAAGAGCACAACTCATGTTTCACGTGTTGGTTCACGGAGAAGCTTCTGTCGTACCCTTTACATGAGGATTCTTCCATGGAAGAAAAACTCATATTCGCCTTGTCACAGGGCGCCGAGCACAACCTGATGACGTATGAGGCGTACGATATCACCGGCTACACATTCTACACCGAGGAAAAGGACATGAAGAGCGATGGTTATCAGAACTCCGTGGTAATGATGGAATCCTACACCAGTAACGACAAGGACAGATAGTCCGGAAGGATCAAGGAGATCTGGGAGCTGAGCTACGCTGGAGAGAAGGTCCCGATTTTCCGTGTCAGATGGGCCAAGAGCATCCTAAAAGAAGACCGGTATTTCACCACCATGGTTATACCTGAAGCCAAATCCAAGACCGCGGGCGCAAACGTCACCGCGAAAAATGAGCCATGGGTAGTGGCTTCCCAAGTGGACCAATGCCTCTTCATTACCGACCCGTCAAAGCCCAGTCGGGTTGTCGTGAGGAGAGGCAAAAGGAAGATCATGGGAATGGATGGAGTCGCCAATGAGCAAGACTTCGACAAGTACGACGACCCGAAGATGGAACATGACGACGACGATGAAGTGCCATACACCACAATAAGAAGCAGGACCACCCTACCTAAAGGACGTCCGTTCAAGAGAAGAACTCCATTTGCAAAAAAGAAGGGCAAGAATATTGTGAAAGGATAGCTAGCTAATATCGATTGTATTTATATTGTAGTCTTCATTTCTTGATTGTAGTTCGACATATGGAAATGACATTTCTTCTGTTCTAGTCCTCATGAATATTTAATTATGTTTATTCTGGTATTTATGTTTATTCTGGTATACCAATTTTTATTTATGTTTATTCTGGTATTGAATTTCTAACTCACAAAGTATTGAATTTGTTAATATTTTTTGAACTCATGAATATTTTAAAATTTCATGGGCACTTTTTAAATTCATGAATATTTTTTCAAATTTGATGATATTTTTTCATATTCATAAATGTTTTACCAATTCACAAATGAATGAACCTAAAAATCCAAAAAATAGTTACTAATGGCGCACCCCTAGGAGGTGCGCCATTGCTATCAAGGTACTTATGGCGCACCCCTAGGAGGTGCGCCATTGGTATACCAATTTTTATTTAATTAGGTTTATTCTGTTATTGAATTTCTAACTCACAAAAAGTATTGAATTTGTTAATATTTTCTAAACTCATGAATATTTTTAAATTTCATGGGCACTTTTTGAATTCATGAATATTTTTTTTAATTTGATGATATTTATTCATATTCATAAATGTTTTACCAATTCACAAATGAATGCAACAAAAAATCCAAAAAAAAGTTACTAATGGCGCACCGCTAGGAGGTGCGCCATTGCTATCCCTCCCCCCACTAAAATCCCCAATCCCTGATCCCCAATCTCACATCTCTCTCAGCCCCGACCCAGTGCGCCGCCGCCCCTACGTGTGCCGCCGCCCTTGCCCATGGGACGCGTCCGCTCCCAATCCGAACCCCCGCCGCCTCTCTCTCCCCATCCTCCCCTTCCTCCCCCTCCGAGCCCACCCCGCTCTCGCCGGACCAGCATCACAGGGCCGACACCAACCTTGCCCTTGCCCGCGCGCGCCGCAACCTCCGCCTCGCTGAGTCCGGAGCTGCTCGTGGAGGAGACGTGGCTGGAGGCGCTCTCCTGGGAGCTGCTCAAGCCCTACGCGCTCGACCTCTACCGCTTCATCACCCATGAATGCCTGCACGCCAAGGTCCCCGTCTACCCACCGCCCCACCTCGTCTTCCACGCACTCCAAACCTCCTCCGGCTCGCTAACCAGGACAACAGCAAGTGCCAGCAGCAGTTCGACGACTACAAGGAGGTTCGCTTTTGTTTCCCCAATTCCTCTCTAGCCATTTCTTCCCTGCCCACGCTGGGGATTAGGGTTTGATGCTTTGGTCTACCACATATGGCTGCACAGCTGAGGCTTGAGATGTCATTCTTGTTCTGCCTTGGATGGAAGGCATGAGAGATATTTTTTAACCTGGCTTGAATTTGGCTCTATCATAGCCAAGCAGCTCCTCGGCAGCCTGTCATCTCTTGTCTACTCCAATGCACCACTGGAAATTATTTCCTATGATATGATGCATCAGTAGTAGTAGTATATTGTGCTTAGGGCATGAATCATATGGGTGTCACATGGGGCTCGCCCCTCATCACATGTACACCTCAGTTTCTTATATTTCACTTGGCCCCCTCCACACCCTATTAGCCAAGTTGATTTGTATATCTCTGGGTATACATTAGGTGAACTTTCTTAATTCTCTCCTTGTTTGGCTCCACATACCAGCATTACGTTAGCTTAATCACATGATGCAGCTGAATTGCACATGTTTTGTTATTTGAAATGGTGACCTCAAGCTTATATTTTTCATTTATTTTAAAGTTTTTGCAATGTGACATGTCTGGAAATAAAAACCAATCATTCTTGTTCCAAGCTCAACTGATCCATAGAGTAGATCAATCAGACAGGAGTTGGAGGGGGGAAGAAAAGAGGAGATCACATCATGGACCACCCTTTTTTTGACTTTTTTTCTGATAGATAGATGTAACCTGATATTATTTTGTGAAGAGGTTGGAGATTATGACCCCCAAACTAAATCTCCTAGGACCACAAATCACACCATCTCACCCATATAAGAAGCTTGAACAACACCATAACAATGAGGCACTACTAATTGGGTTGCTGTTTCCTCCCCAAAAGAAGGCATATGTGTGTTGCTTCTCAACCCTGATGCCTTGCAGGTGAGATCACCTGCTTTACAGCTTTCTCTTGCTGCATAGGAAAGGTATTTTGCAGTGCTCAAGCAAAGTGAGGACAGTTTTTGCACAACAGCTGAATGTAACTGAATTTTTGAACACATGAATTGTAGATAGTTTTAGTTAACTAAGATTGGCAGAATATCTTGTTTCAAATATAGCCTATGCATGTCTTGTTTTCTGGTTATGGATATTGTATAGTACTGCATATCTTGTTTTTTTGTAATATAATGCTTACCAAAGGTTTCAATATTTTGCTGTTACCATTGTTCTTTGAGCATAATTCTTTTTCATTTCCTACTATCCTTATTCTAATTCTCTTAAATTGCTATGTTGTGTGTAATAGAATTAGATCTTGGATCTGCTAGTGGACTTTGGGAGTTTGTTAGCCAGCTTGGTGACTCCAGATTTTTTTCACTATTTGAGCAAGCCTTTGGTAAGCATTTAACTTTCAGTTTGAAATGTTTATCTTAATGATGAGGAGGGATGGACTCTTTCAAATTTTCTTAATTTGATTTCAGATACATTAGTCAAGTTGTTTTCTGAGTTTTACTTTACCTGGCACCATTCAGTCAAGTAGCCATTCATGTGAACTTTTATTTTGTCCATATGAAAGCAGAGGACCATATGGTCTGTGGCCTTTTCATGCATCATTTACACTGTGAATCCAACACCATTGACCTGTGGCAGAAGTAGCAGAAGTGACATGGAGCAGTGTAGTGGCATGGCCATTGACCTGTGGTTGGCATCTAGACAGCACACACATACATATAGAGGCACACTATGGTGCTACTTTGTTTCTGTGATCACATTGTGGTGCTTGGCACATTTGCCCGTCACTTCGTTACCCCTTTCTCCTGAAATGTTGATTAATTTCTGTTTCGGTTGAGATTGTGGTACTCCTAGGTCAAGAAAATTAGCAAAGGTCATGCCCAATTTCCTTGACCTAGAACGTGCCCGATTCTCAACCGAAACAAAAATTAATCAACATTTATAGTTTGACCTAGATATAGGGGTGCTGCTGCTACTGCTTTGAGTTGCTACCGCTATATCCTCCATCCCGTCCCACCGGAGCAAGCAAACCTACAAGATGCTCCTCATGTTTTCCCCTCTACTAATAGACTGAAATTTTCCAATGTTGGCTGGTTTGCACCCTCTACAAGCTGCTACTGCTTTCGAATAACCTAACAGCCATCGAAATCTAGTTTGAATCAGAAAAATGTGAGAAAACCCATCGATTGAGGCGGAAAACTAGTTGTAGATGAGGAAGGACATTTGAGGCCCCATCGAGTCTATGAAGATGTGGTGGGTCCTGATATATTGACTTGTGGATTTAATTTTTCCTAGACTGCAATTAAGAAATAACTCTAGTAGCCTTTTTTCCTATTTAGAGCGAACATGGCCCACAACAATGCGGCCGGCGGTTCAGGCAAGGCATTCTGGGAGCTGTCCCAGGAGATGGAGGAAGAACCTCACCGCTATGAGGACATCGCGGAATACACCGATCCCGACTACACAACCCCTAGTGGCGTCGGGGATGACACCACTGATGGTGCCGCCGAGGATGCCACCACTGATGATGGCAACGCACGTACAGATGGCAGCCAACCAAAGAGGCAACGAAAGGACCAGCGCCCGAACATGCTCGGCACCGTCAAGCAGGAATTTACTAAAGTGTCCTCTAGTGGGCATCCAACGGCGCCCACAGAATTAGTCAGTGGGTACTCGGGACAACTCGGGTGCATTCTCCGGAGCACCGTCTCGATCAACACCGAGGACCTAAGGCATCATGACCGAGGGAATTTGTGCAACCTCCTCTTCACGAAGCTGCACGAACGATACAAGTTCCCCGGTGACTTCGCAAACACACGCCCCTCAGGAAATAAAGTGAACAGTGCGACCTCACGAAGATGAGCACGACCCTGGCTACTTGGAGAGCCGCGGTGAGGAGAAGGATGCTAAGACGTGATAGTTATGAGAAGATCAAGGAGACAAATCCTTCGATCAGCGAAGCTGACTACCGGGAGTTCAAGATCAAGTGCGAGAGCAAAGCAACCGCGGAATCAAGTCAGTGGGGGAAAGATATGCGGGAGTTGAACTTAGGGGTCCACAAACTCGCTCCCGGCGGTTACACAGTGGTGAAACCTATATGGGACAAGGAGGACGCAGAGCGTGCCGAGCAAGGCCTACAGCCCCTCTTCGATAAATACCGTGACAAGCAGACCAGGAACTATGTCAGGGCCCGGTACAAGGTGGACCCGGTAACAAAGGAGCTTACCACGGATCCGAAGAGGCGCTTGAGCTTGTTCTGGTAAGGAATACACCCCTGCGTAATTAGCTCCGTATGGTTGCATTCTAATTAATGAAGCCAAATTTCTAAATGGTTCAGGTTCCTTCCGCAGGACACTGAAAGCAGTAGCGCGGGGTCGTCTCAAAGCTCCCCTTGGTACACCACTTTAAATAGGGCGTTGAACATAATGAAACAGAAGGATAAGTTCGGTAAGCCGTCGTTAGCAGGTCGTGTGGCTGGCAAAGGCTTGTCCATGAAATGGTCGGAATACTATAACGCTGGGCGAAAGGAGAGAAAGACCAGCTCGGAAAGCCAGGAGCGCGAGCTTCAATAACTCAAGGCACAAGTGGCGCGGATTCCGAAGATGGTCCAAAAGCAAGTGCGAGACCAACTGGGAGCGACGATCATGGCCATTGTGCCTACCTTCATTGAGGGGCTGCAGGCGTGGATTGCGGGCGGCCAACAGGGGCCGCCCCTGATTCCCAGCTTCACGGGCAGCAACTCGCACAACGCGACGGCGACGCCATTGGTATCTCCGGCGGAGGCAGTATTGGTGTCTCCGGCGCCTGCGCGGGCATTGGAGCTTAATGCACCCGGGTATGGGAAGAATACGCCGGCCGGCACCTCGGTGCCTCGACATTAGCCGAGCTTGACGCCATCACGGTAACTAAGCCTGTTGGTCGATGACTTCATCTCCTTGCCTTTGACTGGGCATCCCTGACGCCCTACATGTTTTCATAGGGCGCTGCCGGCATTCCATGCACTCTCCTGCACTTCGTGGGCGGCGAGTTGATCGATGTCGCCAAGGCCAGAATCGTTCAAACGGGCAACCCCGTGTTCCACGATAATCCGATGCCACCCACCGTGTATAGGGTTCAACTAGTTCGGGTGCTGCCGGGCTGCGACGACTTGTTACCTCCATTTCGACCCCCTAGGGCCGACGAAGATGATGTGATGACCCTCAGCGCCTGCTTAAGTTGGCCCCTGCTTTGGCCAAGGAGCCAGAATGATTTGGGGGCCGGGGACACCACCGCACAGACAACACCACCATTCGTGCCGGCACCAAGCCATGGCAAGACCGCCGCAACGCTACCGGACATGCCGGACATGCATATGGGACAGGATCCGGACATGCATATGGCACAGGATTCGGACAACGATGACGACAACGGTACATTTACGAACGTTGATAAGTACTTCAACAAACATGGGTACGGTGCCCGAATTCTTGGGGCCTCCTTCTCAATAACCCAACCGTGCAAAAGAGGATCGCGATCTAGCTGGTACCGCAGAGAAACCCAATTGCAACTGGCGTCGTCTGGCATTCAGTTCTCAGGAGACGCCTCCAGCTATCGCCTTCACTGAGCCTCAGATAGCCGAGGTGCGAAATATTATCAGCCCCAACACACTCAAGAAGGTGGTCTCTGAGCAGAACTCGATCCCATTACAGCAGAAGAAGAAGGGACGAAAAAGAAAGAATAACAAGCGTGCGAGCCAGCCGTCATCGAGTATGATCCGTGCTCAGGATGGGCCACCTTCACCTAAGGATATATTGAGGAGGGTGCATGTGGCGGGTAGGCCAATGCTACCGACTAATCTGCTCAACGCTGCAACCGGTGCTATGCGGAGTCTGCATGACAGTGTTCTTTCTTTGGAGAAGCAGCGTCTCTCCGAGAATGATGTGGCATACCCGGCTTTCATGGCAAAGGTACCAGAGGGCAAGGGCTTGGTCGATAGCACCATCGGGGGTATGATCGTCCTGCGATTTGATGACATCTTCGCTATGTTTAGCCTTCATCCGCTGCACTACACCTTCTTTCGGCTATTTTCGCTCAGTATGGAGATGCGGATCATTAGAGACAAGACCCCGGACATCGTGATAGTCGACCCCTTCTACATGCGTTCCAAGATCTTGGGGCAGAGCTCGGGACCGGCAAGTCGCGAGTTCATACCTCGAAGGCGTCATTCTAGCGAACCTAGATAAGGATAACTTCCTCGTGCCTTACTTTCCCGAGTAAGTCATCCCCTCACCGCCCCATAACATATGATTTCTTAGATTTCGGTCGTTCTTTTTTTCTACCATTCCGTGTTTTGGGCAGTGACACACATTGCACACTCATCCTCTTAAGCCCGAAATATTCCATGGCCACGTATTTCGACTCGGACCGTCAGTCGAAGAAAGACTACACAAATATCAAGAAACTTCTTGATGAAGCTCTCCCCGGCTACGCCAGATCTGGAGGCACCTTCAGCAGGCCAATTGGTAGGTACAGCAAGCACGTGTTCACCCACGTAACGACGCTCCCCTGCGTCAAGCAGCCGCCTGGCGGTTAGAAGGATGCCTACTATGCCCTCCATCACATGCGGGCGATCGTACAGGACCATAATCACCTTCTGCTACCAACTAATCTCAAAGATTGGGCCGCATGCTTGTCGGCAATCCAGGACGTGGACATCAGACAAGAATTCTTTTACATCTAGTTGGAGTTTGCGGAAATCATCCATCAAGATGTCCTTCGTACCTCGGGGCAGTTCTACCTCAGATATCAATCGTCCAACAGTGAGATAGAAACAACACTACAAATGCAGGCTCACAACGGCCGCGATTTCATGACCATCATGATAGACGGCAGCTTCATCCACGCTCCGGTCCCTGAGTCGAGTCGAAAGTAGTGATGCTATGTAGTTATGAAATATCGATTAGCTCATGTTGTAATTAAACTTTAATGAACTTGTATGTCTCTTTAGTTTGGACAGTCATTCAACTTATATGTAATCGACACTATTTATTAGTAGGACCATGAATCGTGCTATTAATGTGTTACTTTTCTCTTTCGATCCTTTTGTTGCATACTTATATATTGCTTATGTATTGTCCGTGAATTGCTACTAACATTTTGTTTGTCGATTGCATAGAGATGTCGTCGTATGTCATGTACAAGGGTAAGGTTCCCGGAGTCTACGACGACTGGGAGGAGTGTCGGAGACATGTTCACCATTTCAGCGGTAACAGTTACAAAGGGTACACCAGTAGGGCGGAGGCGAAAGCTAGATATGCGCGCTATCTAGCGGGAGAGAGGAGGGAGCGTTGGAGGAACCGGATGAAGACTAGTTTCATCGCGATGATACTCATCGTGACCGCAGCTCTCTTCTATGTGATGGTACATAGTTTAGATGATCGATGTCGACTTGTAATATGAAGAAAAACTCGCTACTCGCGGTCTCGAGACTTGTAATGTTCTAACTTTGTTCGATGTTTTGAATTCGGAGACTAATATGATGAATTGTATTCGGAGACTAATCTTCTATTGTATTCGATAAATCTGCTGTTTATATGTTGTGCTGTTTATATTCTATGCAGTAATATATTTTGTAACCTGTGCAAACATCAAAAAAAATTTTCCTAATATTCATAGTTGTGGCGCACCATATTTCACTTTAGTGGCGCACTGAAATAAACACACTAGTAGCGCATTATCTGAAAGTGCGCCATTAGTAACCCAGAGCACAAGGTAAATATGGCCCCCTCGGAGGCATAGTAATGGCGCACTGGTGGACATAGTAATGGCGCACTATGTGGTGCGCCACTATTATCTGGGATACTAGTGGCGCACCAAAGGTGCGCCATTACTATTTGTTACTAGTGGCATGTTAATAGTGGCGCACCTGTAGTGCGTCATTAATAGCAAAAACAGGTGCGCCACTAACAACCCTTTTTCTAGTAGTGTTTTGTCTGTTTTCTGAATTTCTCGTGCAATAAAAAATGACCCAAAAATAAAAGTTCTCAGAATGCTCTGAAAACATGATATGATTTTTTCTGAATATTTCTGAATTTCTGGTGCAAATAATACCAGCGGGAGGTGCACCAGGTGGGCACAACCCACCTGGGCGCGCCAGGACCCCCAGGCGCGCCCTGGTGGGTTGTGGTCCCCACGTGGGACCCCTCACATATCTCTTTAGCCCACTTCATCACTTACCTCCAGAAAAAAATTCCCCACTGCTCTCTCTCTCTCTCCCGTGTTATTGAGCTCAGACCCGCGGATTTTGATCTCTTAGCTGGAAGCTCCGTTTCCGAAACTGTTTCGAGGGATTGTTGCTTGGTATGTGACTCCACCATTTTCCCAATTAGTTTTTGTTTTAGTGGTTTATATTTTGAATAATTAGCTACTCTTGGTGCTGTTGTAGATGAGCTTGCATGTTGAATTCTTAGTGTTGTAAGTAGTTTGAATGCTTGCTATGGCCTCTATGTATCCCTAAGAGTAGTTGGTATCAATTTTGTGAAGTTTTGTTGACAAATTTTTGTCACCTCAAAAATTTTATTTTTCAGAAAATCGTACGCGGACACGATGAACCTATTTGGAAGGAGCTATTCGAGGAGACGATCCTCGGGGGCATCTTCTAGTAGCAGTTCTACTCGCCGGTCTTATGTTGAACCAAGTGAAAGTTCCACGCGTGATGCCGCCGCCAAGAGATGCTTATGGCCTTGCGATGAATATATGGTGCATGTGGGCATTAAGGAGGAATTTGAGCAATATGTTCACAATGCTGGCCTCGATCCCTACCTTTCAGATAAGTGTGAAAAACGTTAACTTCTCACTGAGTCATTTGTCAAAAGATTTACATTTTCCCTCGTGAGTCTAGGGTGTCTTTTATGCTCTATGATAATCCATTTACCATCTCACCGGAGAATTTTGCTTACCATTGCAAACTGCCATATTGGGGTTCGCTTGATGAACCACCGAGGGCTGAATACGAGTCTTTCTTGACTATCTTGTGTTACGGTGAAAATAGGGGAGTGACACAAGGCAGAATAAAGAGCATCCACTTTCCCGCAATTCAGTATTTTGCATTATTTAACAGGAAATGCATAGTAGGCAAGCAAGACTGTTGCATACTTTGTGCGCCAGACTTGAGCCTCACTCACACCGCTCTCACTTGTGAGTGGAACTATAACCTTGGAGCGATTGTTGCACGTAGACTTTAGAATAATGCTAACGGTGGCTTATTTTATATGGGAATTTATGCCACACGTTTGGCACGAGCGCTAAGTGTTTCACCTTTGCCCTTTGATCCTATCCTACCTACACAGTATTTAGATTTTGCGGCTTTAAAAAGCCATAACATCCTCATAGGAAAAATTCATGACTTCACTTATGATTTGTTGTTTAACCAAACCTCTGTTGTGCAAACACATTTGCCCGCACCTACTCTTTTTTATTATCACAGAAAGGGGAGATATTTTGTTCTTGAGAGCGAGGCCAGAGCTCATAACGCAGCAGTGGTGGCAGCACGGCGTGCCGAGGCATCCGCACCGAGAGCCTCTGTGAGCTTCCATGTAGACTTTACCCTCCAGGCTACTGACCGATCACCAACTTAGGCCAAAAGCCTAATCTTGGGGGAGTACGTGTTTCTTACCGACATTATATTCATGTTCATGCATATCATTCTATTTATCGGTATTCACGCTTTTTCATTGTATCATCCATGCTTAGATTCATTTTCCTGCTTTCTTCTTGTGTGTTTGAAAAACTTTAGAAAAACAAAAAAAATAGTTGTAGCTAGTTTACTTTCTATGCATGCTTAGTAGTAGTATTAAAAAGAAAACCCAAAAAGATTTCCTTGTTCTTCTTTTGCTTGTTGGGAGCTTTCCCATATAAATAGTTTTTCTCGTTTTTGTTTTTCCCTTTTATTTGCCCGTTCTAGAAAACAAAAAACTCCAAAAATATTTCAGTGTGTTTCTGTGAACCTCTTTTCTTTTTATTCGAGTCTTACCAAGGAGAATACCACGATGAAAATGTTGAGTGGCTCTCATATGAATAATTGTTGAACTAATAAGAGCACATTTTACCTTGTCTTCTCCTGTTGAATAAAATGTTTGCAGATTCCAGCTTAGTCCATGGCACTCTTGCACTATTATTATTTTCATATCATTCGGCCGTGCAAGTGAAAGGCAATAATGATGACATCCGATGAACTGGCCCTGGCAGGGAGAAATTGGTATGAACTCGAGTTGTTCTGTTTTAGTAAATTTGTTTAACCTAGTCTCCATGAGTCAGCCCATTATGATTAAACAAGTTTGCAATGACAATTAGAGATTATAGTTTCTCATGCCATGCATAAGTAGTTGGGAGTTGATAATGATTTATCTTGGATATCAACATAGAGTTAAAATGATTGTGATGTAGTATGATGATATGGTATCCTCCTCTGAATGTTCGAGTGGCTTGACTTGGCACATGTTCATGCATGTAGTTGAATCAAAACCAACATAGCCTCTATGATATTTATGTTCATGGTGTACATATCCTACTCATGCTATTTTCCAATGTTACTTACGCATAATGCATGGTTATGATCGTTGTTGCTCTCTAGCTGGCCGCTTCTTAATCTTAATTGCTAGCCTTCGCCTGTACTAAGTGGGAACTCTGCTTGTACATCAAAAACCTTGAACCTAAAGTTATTCCATATGAGTCCACCATACCTACCTATATGCGGTATTACCCTGCCATCCTAAGTAAATTTGCATGTGCCACCTCTAAAAACTTCTAAAAATTATCCTCTTTGCGTGTCTGGATCGTTCATGGAACGACAGGAGGTGGTCGGTATCTTCCATGCTAAGCGGCTTATTCTCAGGTCGAGTGTTTATTAACTCTCCATTGCAAGAGAAAATAGGGATGCCCAGTCCCAAACTGCAAACATGAAAAAGAGTTCATCTCTGAAATAATCAAACGAAAACTCCCAATGGAGTCAAAACCTTTACATTTCCGCTTGGGAACCGCCACTATCGTGCTTAGCATGGAAGATGTTGATAACTGATGGTTGTGAAGTGCATAAGAAGGGTGCATGTCTCAAAATATCATTTATCTCTGTTTTAAAATTTGAGCTTTGGCACCTCTGCAAATTACTGCTTCCCTCTGTGAAGGGACTATCTATTTACTTTTTATGTTGTGTCACCACCTTCTAAAACAAGCGCCAGAAACTGAGTAGAGCACAGCTGTCATGATCTATGCATTATGTGTAGCTAATTTTGGGTGCATCATGACTGGATCTTTTCTACCATGAATTACAATGTTTAGTCACTGCTTGAACTTTGGAGGTGCCCTGCATCTATGTTTTGCGGTCTCAAAAAGGGCTAGGGAGATACCACTATTGTCATATTATATCATGGTTGTTTTGACCACATGTTGCTGTTTGAGATATTTTATTATTGCTCGCTAGCTGATTATGTCACTGATATGAGTCATTATAATCTATAAATGTTATTGTTGACATGGTTAGTTATAATGTTGGCTGAAAACCTGGGTGTTGTTTAAGCTTATTTATGCAAACAAGAGCAAAAGAGTTCGTAAAAGTTTTTCTTTCTCACTTTCAGTTTATCAACTGAATTGCTTGAGGACAAGCAAAGGCTTAAGCTTGGGGGAGTTGATACGTCTCCAATATATCGACTTTTTCTCACGCTTTTCCTCTTGTTTTGGACTCTAATTTGTATGATTTGAATGAAACTAACCCCGGACTGACGCTGTTTTCAGTAGAACTACCATGGTGTTGTTTTTGTGTAGAAATAGAAGTTCTCGAAATGGAACGAAACTTTACGAGGATTTTTTATATCAATACTAAAAATTTCTGGAGCCAAGACCTGCAGGAGAGGGTACTACTAGGGAAAACCTTATACACAAAATCTTACCAGTAGCGCGTGTTAAAATGAGGCGCTACTGCTACTTAGCAGTAGCGCGTCGGCTAAAGGGGCGCTACTATTACCCACTTAGCAGTAGCGCGGCAGGAACAGAACGCGCTACTACGATAATTGCCACACCGTTCCCGACGTGCTAGGTATAGTAGTAGCGCCCTTCCAGAAACAACGCTACTACTACGGATTTTAGCAGCAGCGCGTTTTCGCTCCCCACGCTACTGTTAAAGCAATTTTCACCTAACCCCCCGCGCGGCCTGATTCCCTCTCTTCTGCTTCCTCCCCCAATTCCCCACTCTCTCTTCTCCCCCTCGTCACCTCCGCCGGAGCCCCTCCTCTCGCCCTCGCCGGAGGCCCAGCCCTCGCTCTCCGCCGGAGTCTGCCCCTCGACGTTGTCGCACGCCTGTGCCTCCTCCTCCTCGACCCTGACCTTGCCGGAGCCCATGCCCTCACTCTCCTCCGCTGTCTTCCCCGACCCTGCCTTGCCGCCGTCTCCCCGACCCCGCCTCGCCGTCGTCTCCCCTGACCTCGCCTCGCCGCGCCTCGGTGCCGCCGTCTCCCCCGACCCCATCTCTCTCCCCGCCCTCTGTAAGCACTCTCCCCTTCCCTCTTCTCTGCTTAGTATGAATCCTAGCTATTTAGTGCTAGTTAGTATGAACCCTAGGCTAGTTTTAGTGCTAGTTAGTTAATTACAATTAGTATTAACCCTATTTAATTAGGTAGTACGAACCCTAGTTAAAAAATGGATACATATATGGTAATTAGGGCAGTAGTTCCTGGGTACTAATTAGTTAGTAAGAACTAGGTACTAATTAGGTACTAGTTTATTTTTATTTATAGTAAGTTTATTTTTAGTAAGAACTAATTGAATTAATAGAACTAGTTAGTAAGAACTTGTTGCTATTTTTGTAGTTAAAGCAATTTTTCCCACATCGACGTGGACGATGCCTATCCCACATCCTCGTCGTCGAGTCGGCAGAGGACGACACCTGCTTGACCAAATGGGCCATGTCCGGGACTGGGCTCTGCCTGGGTGGTACTGGGACGCGCTACCTACCGGGGGGCGCAGGTTGGTGAGGAGCCAGCCTGTCGTTGACCCGAACCTTCTTTGGTGGCTGTCGCGTGGGCCAGTGACGGTCCAGAGGCTCGAGGACCCCGCGGAGGTGGTGCGTCACCGTGTCAGTGAGGACACGCACGTCCGACGCTACTTGTTTGCGTTGGAGCACAGGTTCTCCAATACCTGGCAGGTTCTCCAGGGATCTCACTGGAGCTATGATCCCGTGATGGTTCCTTCTCTGTGGGTTTCCACCGCCCGCGCCGATACCCGTCGTGTGCTAGGGTTTTAGTTGTATTAGTGATGTTATATGTATGACACTATTCGGGATGTATTAGTGATAATATTCGACGATGTACGGACGCATGAGATGATTTACTTTTGCTTATTGAATGCATGCTAATTTGAGTCCTATAAGATATTTTGAAATGTATATCTTGTGTTGCTCAAATAGGATATGTGCTTGCCCAAGTGGCCGGTCATGTTTGTAGGTTACACCTCCGAGTGGCCTATGTTTTGCCGGAGTGTTGATTCATTTATGTTCCAGCAAATTTCAAGCGCTCGATATGTCCTATTTTAGCAAAGGTCATGCCGGATTTTTCCGTGAATTTTGGCATGACTTGTGCCAGAATATGTAGGAAATATTGAGTGCCCCGGATTTGTGTGTTGAGTATCCTAGTAGTTGTCTTCGATCGAGTTTCAA
Source organism: Aegilops speltoides (assembly GCA_021437245.1). Taxonomy (NCBI): domain Eukaryota; kingdom Viridiplantae; phylum Streptophyta; class Magnoliopsida; order Poales; family Poaceae; genus Aegilops; species Aegilops speltoides. The sequence continues at coordinate 10,639,717 of CM038145.1, forward strand.
TTAATGTTTTAACTATGAACATAGGAACTGTCTGACGACGAAAAGGATTTCGGTATTTGTAAATACTGCGAAGACGAGCGCGGCCTGTGCGACGGAATCTTCCTAGATGATGATAGGCGCTTCAGCATCAAGCTGGACGAGAACTTCGAAATGGATACAGTAAGTCGCAACGACAAGTCTTTTTTCATAATTAAGCATGACCACTTCTTCATTTGCTTCAACTTATATTTTTTTTACTATTCTACTAGCGTATCCCCTGCCATGCAAGAGTTTATGTATTGGATAAGATAGGTTTCAGTTCTATGACAACTACTATGGAGGTAAAGAGAGTTTATTTGAAGACCGAGCATGGTTATATTTTCCATGCAAAATTATACAACAAAGACGACTACACCTATTTTGGATGCAAAACATGGCGAGCACTATGAAAGACTTGTGCATTTGAGCCTGATATGGTTATCACCTTTGATATTCCTCTGGAAGATGGTATTGAAGGTAATACCGACATCTGGGTCGATGTGCAGACGCCTCCAGTTCTACCAAAATGTGAGTTTCTCAACCATATTTATGTCTTTGATTCAAAAAAAGTTGACAACTAATTTCTATTGACAGCTTATTTCCAATCAAGCAAACATGTCCAGCGCTTGGTAGACAGGACCTACTACTGTCCCGGGGCTGAACTAAACAGCGAGGAGATAAGTCATTATGTTTCATGGCTTCAGGATCGTCATACTGTCAAGACAAATTAATTTTTTGGACTTGCACATCTTAGTACTCAAAACGTGCGACCAATAGTGTTCGTATTGAACTACGGTCACATTTATTTAGGAAAGATGGTAAGATTTTTACTATTTGTACTCAGTGCATCTTTCGCATACATTATTTTTTAAGCTAAACTTCATTGCTAAGTATGTTTCTATACGATGTTCTTCAACAGGGACTCCCGCTGAATGTTGTGCCTCATTGGATCAAGACTAAAGGTCAGATGAGAATTGTGAGCTTACGGCCAAGATATACTATAATGCACTTTAGTGCATTCAGGATTTCTAATAGCGAGGAATGCTTAATAGTGAAAGATTGGAGCAAAATTGTGAACGATCGCAGAGAAGTACAAGGGGATAGCAATCGGAAGCGCAACCCACGGTTAGGAGACAGGTTCATCTGCATGATCCAACTTGATGAAGAACGAGTGCTACACATGTTTTATGTTATTTTACCTGAGAGAGAGCAGCGGGAGTGATTAGCTAGTGTTGGTGGCAATGACTGATGATTTTTATTAGCTAGTGTTGCTGGTGATTAGATAGCTACCGCAGTTAGTGCTGGTGGTGATTAGCTAGCTAGAATGAGTTTGAAGATGATGATGTGCTACACTATGACAATGATGATTAAATAACTACCATTGATGTTATGACTATGATGATGATTAAATAGCTTGTGCTGGCGGATTAGAGTCAAGTGGAGGCAACATGTGGTGCACATCGAAACTACTACTAGTCCAAACTAGATCAAGTTTGGTTTAGTAGTATACTTTTGACATGCACCACATATTGCCTCCACTTGAACCTAATCCACCTTCATTTGACACACTGTTATGGACATAATGATGTAAACCTCATAACTGGTATTGTACCAATATTTGTACGATGGCACATAAATACACTAAAAATAAAAAAATAAAAAAGAATACTAGTAGCGATGGAGAGAAAACACGCTGCCACTAGTTACATTAGCAGTAGCATGGGAGTGAACAAACGCTGCAGCTATTTGTCCTAGCAGTAGCGCGTGCGGGCACGCTGCTATCGCTAAGCAATAATCAGAAGCGCTTATTAGTAGCGCGCCTCCCCGCGCTACTAGTGAGCACAAAACCAGCGCTACTGCTAGGGTTTTCCCTAGTAGTGGGGGCACCTGGGTGGGCATAACCCACCAGGGCACGCCCCCTCTCCTGGCACGCCCTGGTGACCCCGCAAACAATCCACCAGATACTATAAAATCACATATTTCCATAAAAAATCAGGGAGAAAGAATTATCGCGATCCACGAGAAGGAGCCGCCACCAAGCCCTGTTCTTCCTCGGGAGGGCAGATCTGAAGTCCGTTTGGGGCTCTGGAGAGGGGGATCTTCGTTCTTCGTCATCACCAACCCATCTCCATCGCCAATTCAATGATGCTCCCCACCGGGAGTGAGTAATTCCTTCGTAGGCTCGCTGGTTGGTGAGGAGTTTGATGAGATTCACCATGTAATCGAGTTAGTTCTGTTAGGGCCTAATCCCTAGTATCCACTATGTTCTTAGATTGATGTTTCTATGACTTTGCTATGCTTAATGCTTGTCACTTTTGACCCGGTTGCCATGAACTCAGATATGAACCGTTTACGAATTCATCATTATATCCATGTTTTATATCCGATCTTGCAAGTTATAGTCACCTACTACGGTTATGATCCGACAACCCCGGAGTGACAACAATCGGGCCCACTCTCAGTGATGACTGTAGTTTGAGGAGTTCATGTATTCACTATGTGTTAATGCTTTGTTCTGGTTCTCTATTAAAAGGAGGCCTTAATATCCCTTAGTTTTCAATATGGACCCCACTACCACAGGAGGGTAGGACAAAAAATGGCATGCAAGTTCTTTTAATAAAGCGCGTATGACTATTTACTGAATACATGCCTATATTATAGCGATGAACTGGAGCTAGTGCCGTATCGCCCTAGGTTATAACAGTCACATGATGAATATCATCCAACAAGTCACCGATCCATTGCCTACGAATTTATCTCATATTGTTCTTGCTAAGTTACTATTGTTGCTACTGTTATCGTTACTGCTACAAAATACTGCTATCACTGTTACTATTACCGCTACAGCTGCGATCATCAAAGGTATCATACTACTGTGCTTCTAATCACTTTGCTGCAGATAATTAATCTCCAGGTGTGGTTGAATTGATAACACAGCTGCTAATACCTTCAAATATTCTTTGGCTCCCCTTGTATCGAATCTATAAATTTGGGTAAAATACTTACCCTCGAAAACTGTTGTGATCCCCTATACTTGTGGGTTATCATTTACCACCTTAAATATGTTACTTCTCAAACCATCACAACCACTTGGTCTTCATTGAACTCTATGTGTAGGATCTGTGGCCACAATAGGAATCTTCGCCGGTTCCGGCGAAGATTCCTATTGACAATTTAGATTCTACACAAAAAGATCATTGATGACCAATGTATTTTTATTTTTCTTACATGCTTAGCCTTAGCTTAGCAGTAGCGCGTTTTGCAGAATGCACGACTGCTAGGTGAATTGCAGTAGCGCTTTTAGGTAGAAAAGCGCTACTGGTATGGGAATTTAGCTGTAGTGCTTTATCCTAACACGCGCTACTGCTAAACGCGACCTATATCCTCTAACCGGCCGCTCCCACTCTCCCTCTCCACTCTCACTTTCCCCTCCCGCACCCCGGCCCCCGTCGTCCGCCGTCGTCGCCACTCCTGCCACTGTCGTTGTCCGCCGCCGCCGCCGATCCTGCACCTCCTCCACTGAGGTAGCCCCTCCTTCCCTCCTCCCTCCTCCTCCCTCCTCCTCTCTCCTCCCTCCTCCCTACCACGCCCCTCCCTCCTCCGGCCGCCCCCTCCTCCCTCCTCCCTCCTCCTCTGGCCAAGCCCTCCGCTGGAAGCCCTCCTTCCCCTCCTCCTCTCTCCTCCCTCCTCCCACCCCCTCATCCCTCCTCCCCTCCTCCTCCGGCCCACCACCTCCTCCCCCTCCTCCTCTATCCTCCTCCTCCCACCCCCTCCTTCCTCCTCCTCCTCCTCCTCCGCCCACCACCTCCTCCCCCTCCTCATCTCTCCTCCCTCCTCCCAGCCCCTCCTCCCTCCTCCTCCCTCCCAACTAGTTAAAATTTTATATTGTTCTTAGTTGAATTAGTAAGTGCTTAGTTGAATTAGTAAGAATATTAATTATTTTTATTTGTAGTAAGTGCTTAGATGAACTAGTTGAATTAGTACAAATAGTTTATTTTTAGTAAGGAAATTTAGGTATATGAGATTTGATGATCTAATTAAAATTTTACTATAGAACTAGTTTATATTTAGTAAGAAAATTAATAGAACTAGTTTATTTTTAGTAAGTGGTTAGTTGAATTAGTTGAATTAATAGAACTAGTTGAATTTATGTCATTATCACTTTGTCATCAAAGAATTCTATATGAGATTTGATGATCTAATTAAAATTTTACTCTATGGAATATGTAGGCTTAGTCGTGTCTCCTTGGAGTGATCGTCATCCGAGCTACCTCCACTTCATCTACACCCGAGTCGGTGAGCTAAAAGTCCACCTCCTCCTTCTCCACCTTCCTCTACATCCGAACTAGGGTATTTAGTTATGCTTCTTAACCAAATGAAATGTTCGATTATAAGATATATTGAAATGTTTTTGTCAATATTGAACCATTGAAATGCAATGAGCACCAGTTTATGCTCATGTGCGAAGTGTTCATTCATTTCCGATTGACCAATATTTTGCCGTAGTGTTGATTCATCTCTGTTCCGGCAAATTTCAGGCTCTCGGTATGTCCTATTTTAGCAAAGGTCATGCCGGATTTTTCCATGAATTTAAGCATGACTTGTGCTAGAATATGTAGGAAATATCGAGTGGCCCGGATTTGCTGGAAAGAGAATTAAACAACATTTCGAGTTGACTTTAAGTCTACCGGGGCTCCATACATGATAGTCCAAAAATTGGTGAGGGAGAGTCTCCACCATATATGAGAGAAGAATGCTGACTATTGTCGTGGGGGTCGCTTTTCCTTCTTCTCTTTGTGCTAGACCTTTGTTATAAACTAGGGGAAGAAGGAGTAGCAACCATCATCGACGATCGAAAAATCGGTGAGGGAGTGTCCACCATATATGAGATAAGAAGAATGCCGACTGTTGTCATGGGGGTCGCTTCTCCTTCTTTTCCTTGTGCTAGATGTTTGTAATGCACTAGGCAAAGGAGGAGTAGCGACCATCACCAACGGTCGCAATATCAGAGAGGGAATGCCCACCATATATGTGAGATGAGAGTTTAGAAAGGAAGAGCTAACTTGAGGACCGAGCATGGTTATAGTTTTGCCGCAAAATTATACAATTCAGACACCTACACCCATTTTGAATGTAAACAATGGAGTGCACTATGCAAGGCTTCTGCATTTGAGTCTGATATGCTTATCACCTTTGGTATTCGTCCAGAAGATGATATCGAAAATAATATTGACATCTGGGTCGATGTGCAGACGCCTCCAGTTCTACCATCATGTGAGTTTCTCAACTATATTTATGTCTTGGATATTGTTTATTCAAAAATAATTGACAACTAATTTCTATTGACAGCTTATTTCCATTCAAGCAAACATGTCCGACGCTTGGTAGACATGACCTACTACTGTCTCGGGGCAGAACTAAATTGCGAGGAGATAAGTCATTATGTTTCATGGCTTGAGGATCTTCATATTGTCAACACAAATTTTTTTTCCTAAACTTGAAAATCTTAGTACTCAAAACGTGCGACCAATAGTGTTCGTACTGAACTACGGTCACATCTATTTAGGAAAGATGGTAAGATTTTTACTATTTGTCCTCAGTGCATCTTTTGCATACATTATTTTTTAAGCTAAACTTCATTGCTATGTATGTTACTACAATGTTCTTCAACAGGGACTCCTGATGATAGTTGTGCCTCAGTGGGTCGAGGCTAAAGGTCGCATGTCCATGGTTAGCATACGGCCAAGACATCCTACATTGCACATGGGTGCATTCAGGATTTCTACAAGAGAGCAAGTCATAATAATCAAAGACTGGAACAAAATTGTGAAGGATCACAGAGAAGTATTAGGGGGCAGCAATCAGAAGCGCAGCCCACAATTAGGAGACAGGTTCATCTGCATGCTTGAATATGATGAATCAGTAGTGCTACACATGTTCTATGCTATTTTACCCGAGAGAGAGCAGTAGGAGTGATTAGCTAGCTAGAATGAGTGTTGGTGGTGATGACTATGATGATTATTATTAGCTAGTGTTGGTGGTGATTAGCTATGACTATGATGATTAAATAGTGTTGGTGGTGATATGAAGCAAGAGTTTTTATATTAATATGATGATTGTTGGGGAACGTAGTAATTTCAAAAAAAAATCCTACGCACACGCAAGATCATGGTGATGGTATAGCAACGAGAGGGGAGAGTGTTGTCCATGTACCCTTGTAGACCGTAAGCGGAAGCGTTAGCACAACGTGGTTGATGTAGTCGTACGTCTTCACGATCCGACCGATCGAAGCACCGAACATACGGCACCTCCAAGTTCAGCACACGTTCAGCTCGATGACGATCTCCGGGCTCCGATCCAGCAAAGCTCCAGAGATGAGTTCCGTCAGCACGACGGCGTGGTGACGATGACGATGTTCTACCGGCGTAGGGCTTCGCCTAAACTCCACGACGATATGACCGAGGTGGAATATGGTGGAGGGGGGCACCGCACACGGCTAAGGAACGATCCGTAGATCAACTTGTGTGTCTATGGGGTGCCCCCCGCCCCCGTATATAAAGGAGCCAGGGGGAGGAGGCGGCCGGCCAAGGAGGGCGCGCCAAGGGGGGAGTCCTACTCCCACCGGGAGTAGGACTCCCTTCTTTCCTAGTTGGAATAGGAGAAGGGGGGAAAGAGGAGGAAGAGGGAAGGAAAGGGGGCACCGCCCCTTCCCTTGTCCTATTCGGACTAGGAAGGGGGCGCCTGTGCCCCCCCTGCCACCTTCCTCTTCTCCTCGAGGCCCATGTAGGCCCAATAACCCCGGGGTTCCGTAACCTCCCTGCACTCGGTAAAATGTTGATTTCACCCGGAACGATTCCGATGTCCAAATATAGGCTTCCAATATATCGATCTTTATGTCTCGACCATTTTGAGACTCCTCGTCACGTCCGTGATCACATCCGGGACTCTGAACAAACTTCGGTAGATCAAAACTTATAAACTCATAATAAAACTGTCATCGTAACGTTAAGCGTGCCGATCCTACGGGTTTGATAACTATGTAGACATGACCTAGAACTATTCTCGGTCAATAACCAATAGCGGAACCTGGATGCCCATATTGGTTCCTACATATTCTACGAAGATCTTTATCGGTCAAACCGCATAACAACATACGTTGTTCCCTTTGTCATCGGTATGTTACTTGCCCGAGATTTGATCGTCTGTATCCAATACCTAGTTCAATCTCGTTATTGGCAAGTCTCTTTACTCGTTCTATAATGCATCATCCCGTAACCAACTCATTGGTCACATTGCTTGCAAGTCTTATAATGATGTGCATTACCGAGAGGGCCCAGAGATACCTCTCCGACAATCGGAGTGACAAAACCTAATCTCGAAATACGCCAACTCAACATGTACATTCGGAGACACCTGTAGTACTCCTTTATAATCACCCAGTTACGTTGTGATGTTTGGTAGTACCCAAAGTGTTCCTCCGGTAAATGGGAGTTGCATAATTCTCATAGTTACAGGAACATGTATAAGTCATAAAGAAAGCAATAGCAGTATACTAAACGATCAAGTGCTAGGCTAACGGAATGGGTCATGTCAATCACATCATTCTTCTAATGATGTGATCCCACTAATCAAATGAAAACACATGTCTATGGTTAGGAAACATAACCATCTTTGATTAATGAGCTAGTCAAGTAGAGGCATACTAGTGACTATATGTTTGTCTATGTATTCACACATGTATCATGTTTCCGGTTAATACAATTCTAGCATGAATAATAAACATTTATCATGATATGAGGAAATAAATAATAACTTTATTATTGCCTCTAGGGCATATTTCCTTCAGTCTCCCACTTGCACTAGAGTCAATAATCTAGATTACATAGTAATGATTCTAACACCCATGGAGTCTTGGTGCTGATCATGTTTTGCTCGTGAGAGAGGCTTAGTCAACAGGTCTGCAACATTCAGATCCGTATGTATCTTGCAAATCTCTATGTCTCCCACTTGTACTTGGTCCCGAATGGAATTGAAGCATCTATTGATGTGCTTGGTCCTCTTGTGAAATCTGGATTCCTTTGCCAAGGCAATTGCAACAGTATTGTCACAGAAGATCTTCATTGGTCCCGATGCACTAGGTATGACACCTAGATCGGAAATGAACTCCTTCATCCAGATTCCTTCATTTGCTGCTTTAGAAGCAGCTATGTACTCCGCTTCACATGTAGATCCCGCCACGACACTTTGTTTAGAACTGCACCAACTTACAGCTCCACCATTTAATAAAAACACGTATCCGGTTTGCGATTTAGAATCGTCTGGATCAGTGTCAAAGCTTGCATCGACGTAACCATTTACGACTAGCTCTTTGTCACCTCCATATACGAGAAACATATCCTTAGTCCTTTTCAGGTATTTCAGGATGTTCTTGACCGCTGTCCATGATCCACTCTGGATTACTTTGGTACCTTCCCCAAGCTTATTGCTAAGCATACGTTAGGTCTGGTACACAGCATTGCATACATGATAGAGCCTATGGCTGAAGCATAGGGAACATCTTTCATTTTCTCTCTATCTTCTGCTGTGGTCGGGCATTGAGTTTGACTCAACTTCACACCTGGTAGCACGGGCAAGAACCCTTTCTTTGCCTGATCCATTTTGAACTTTTTCAAATTTTGTCAAGGTATGTGCTTTGTGAAAGTCCTATTAAGCGTCCTGATCTATCTCTATAGATCTTGATGCCCAATATGTAAGCAGCTTCACCAAGGTCTTTCATTGAAAAACTTTTATTCAAGTATCCCTTTATGCTATCCAGAAATTCTATATCATTTCCAATTAATAATATGTCATCTACATATAATATCAGAAATGCTACAGAGCTCCCACTCACTTTCTTGTAAATACAAGCTTCTCCAAAAGTCTCAGATAAAACCATATGCTTTGATCACACTATCAAAACGTTTATTCCAACTCCGAGATGCTTGCACCAGTCCATAAATGGATCGCTGGAGCTTGCACACTTTGTTAGCACCTTTTGGATCAACAAAATCTGGATCAACAAAACCTTCTGGTTGCATGATATACAACTCTTCTTCTAGAAATCCATTCAAGAATGCAGTTTTGACATCCATTTGCCAAATTTCATAATTATGAAATGCAGCAATAGCTAACATGATTCGGACAGACTTAAGCATCGCTACGGGTGAGAATGTCTCATCGTAGTCAACCCCTTGAACTTGTCGAAAACCTGTTGCAACAAGTCGAGCTTTATAGACAGTTACATTACCATCGGCGTCAGTCTTCTTCTTAAAGATCCATTTATTCTCAATGGCTTGCCGATCATCGGGCAAGTCAACCAAAGTCCATACTTTGTTTTCATACATGGATCCCATCTCAGATTTCATGGCTTCTAGCCATTTTGTGGAATCTGGGCTCATCATCGCTTCCTCATAGTTCGTAGGTTCATCATGGTCAAGTAACATGACTTCCAGAGTAGGATTACCGAACCACTCTGGTGCGGATCTTACTCTGGTAGACCTACGAGGTTCAATAGAAACTTGATCTGAAGTTTCATGATTAATATCATTAGCTTCCTCACTAATTGGTGTAGTTGTCACAGGAACCGGTTCTTGTGATGAACTACTTTCCAATAAGGGAGTAGATACAGTTATCTCATCAAGTTCTACTTTCCTCCCACTCACTTCTTTCGAGAGAAACTCCTTCTCTAGAAAGGATCCGATTTTAGCAACGAAAATCTTGCCTTCAGATCTGTGATAGAAGGTGTACCCAGTAGTTTCTTTTGGGTATCCTATGAAGACACATTTCTCCGATTTGGGTTCGAGCTTATCTGGTTGAAGATTCTTCACATAAGCATCGCAGCCCCAAACTTTGAGAAACGACAACTTTGGTTTCTTGCCAAACCATAGTTCATAAGATGTCGTCTTAACGGATTTTGATGGTGCCCTATTTAACGTGAATGCGTCCGTCTCTAAAGCATAACCCCAAAACGATAGCGGTAAATCAGTAAGAGACATCATAGATCGCACCATATCTAGTAAAGTACGATTCGACGCTCGGACACACCATTTCGCTGTGGTGTTCCGGTGGCGTGAGTTGCTAAACTATTCCGCATTGTTTCAAGTGCAGACCAAACTCAGAACTCAAATATTCTCCTCCACGATCGATCGTTGAAACTTTATTTTCTTGTTACGATGATTTTCCACTTCACTCTGAAATTCTTTGAACTTTTAAAAATTTTCAGACTTGTGTTTCATTAAGTAGATATACCCATATCTGCTCAAATCTTCTGTGAAGGTGAGAAAATAACGATATCTGCCGCGAGACTCAACATTCATTGGACCACAAACATCAGTATGTATGATTTCCAACAAATCAGTTGCTCGCTCCATAGTTCCGGAGAACGGCGTTTTAGTCATCTTGCCCATAAGGAACGGTTTGCAAGTACCAAGTGATTCATAATCAAGTGATTCCAAAAGCCCATCAGTATGGAGTTTCTTCATGCGCTTTACACCGATATGACCTAAACGGCAGGGCCACAAATAAGTTGCACTATCGTTATCAACTCTGCATCTTTTGGTTTCAACACTATGAACATGTGTATCACTACTATCGAGATTCAACAAAAATAGACCACTCTTCAAGGGTGCATGACCATAAAAGATATTACTCATATAAATAGAACAACCATTATTCTCTGATTTAAATGAATAACCGTCTCGCATCAAACAAGATCCAGATATAATGTTCATGCTCAATGCTGGCACCAAATAACAATTATTAGGTCTATAACTAATCCCGATGGTAGATGTAGAGGTAGCGTGCCGACCGCGATCACATCGACTTTGGAACCATTTCCCACGCGCATCGTCACCTCGTCCTTAGCCAATCTTCGGTTAATCCGTAGTCCCTGTTTCGAGTTGCAAATATTAGCAACAGAACTAGTATCAAATACCCAGGTGCTACTGCGAGCATTAGTAAGGTACACATCAATAACATGTATATAACATATACCTTTGTTCACTTTGCTATCCTTCTTATCCGCCAAATACTTGGGGCAGTTCCGCTTCCAGTGTCCAGTCTGCTTGCAATAGAAGCACTTAGTTTCAGGCTTAGGTCCAGACTTGGGTTTCTTCTCTTGAGCAGCAACTTGCTTGCCGTTCTTTTTGAAGTTCCCCTTCTTCTTCCCTTTGCCCTTCTTCTTGAAACTGGTGGTCTTGTTAACCATCAACACTTGATGCGCCTTCTTGATTTCTACCTCTGCGGCTTTTAGGATTGCGAAGAGCTCGGGAATAGTCTTGTTCATCCCTTCCATATTATAGTTCATCACGAAGCTCTTGTAGCTTCGTGGCAGTGATTGGAGAATTCATCAATGACACTATCATCGGAAGATTAACTCCCGTTGAATCAAGTGATTATTATACCCGACATTTTGAGTATATGTTCACCGACGAACTATTCTCCTCCATCTTGCAGCTGTAGAACTTATTGGAGACTTCATATCTCTCAATCTGAGCATTTGCTTGAAATATTAACTTCAACTCCTGGAACATCTCATATGCTCCATGACGCTCAAAATGTCGTTGAAGACCTGGTTCTAAGCCGTAAAGCATGGCACACCGAACTATCGAGTAGTCATCACTTTGCTCGCCAGACGTTCTTAACATCGCGGGCCAGCATCAAGAAGATGCACGCACCCAGCGGTGCTTCCGGACGAACTTTTCTATGCAGCAATGAGGATAATCCTCAGTTACGGACCCAATCCGTAATTGCTACCATCATCTTTCAACTTTGCTTTCTCAAGGAACGCATTAAAATTCAACGGAACAACAAAGACGAGCCATCTATCTACAAACAAACATAGACAAGCAAAATACTATCAGGTACTAAGTTCATGATAAATTTAAGTTCAATTAATAATATTACTTAAGAACTCCCACTTAGACAGACATCTCTCTAGTCATCTAAGTGATCACGTGATCCAAATCAACTAAACCATGTCCGATCATCACGTGAGATGGAGTAGTTTCAATGGTGAACATCACTATGTTGATCATATCTACTATATGATTCACGCTCGACCTTTCGGTCTCCGTGTTCCGAAGCCATATCTGTATATGCTAGGCTCGTCAAGTATGACCTGAGTATTCCGCGTGTGCAACTATTTTGCACCCGTTGTATTTGAACGTAGAGCCTATCACACCCGATCATCACGTGGTGTCTCAGCACGAAGAACTTTTGCAACGGTGCATACTCAGGGAGAACACTTCTTGATTATTAGTGAGAGATCATCTTAAAATGCTACCGTCAATCAAAGCAAGATAAGATGCATAAAAGATAAACACCACATGCAATCAATATAAGGGATATGATATGGCCATCATCATCTTGTGCTTGTGATCTCCATCTTCGAAGCACCGTCATGATCACCATCGTCACCGGCGCGACACCTTGATCTCCATCATAGCATCATTGTCGTTACGCCATCTATTGCTTGTACGACTATCGCTACCGCTTAGTGATAAAGTAAAGCAATTACAGGGTGTTTGCATTCCATACAATAAAGCGACAACCATATGGCTCCTGCCAGTTGCCGATAACTTCGGTTACAAAACATGATCATCTCATACAATAAAATATAGCATCACATCTAGATCATATCACATCACAACATGCCCTGCAAAAACAAGTTAGACGTTCTCTACTTTGTTGTTGCAAATTTTACGTGGCTGCTACGAGCTTAGCAAGAACCGTTCTTACCTACGCATAAAAAACCACAACGATAGTTCGTCAAGTTAGTGCTGTTTTAACCTTCGCAAGGACCGGGCGTAGCCACACTCAATTCAGCTAAACTGAGAGAGACAGACACCCGCCAGCCACCTTTAAGCACGAGTGCTCGTAACGGTGAAACCAGTCTCGCGTAAGCGTACGCGTAATGTCGGTCCGGGCCGCTTCATCTCAGAATACCGCCGAACCAAAGTAAGACGTGCTGGTAAGCAGTATGACTTGTATCGCCCACAACTCACTTGTGTTCTACTCGTGCATATAACATCAACGCATAAAACCTAGGCTCGGATGCCACTGTTGGGGAACGTAGTAATTTCAAAAAAAAAATCCTACGCACACACAAGATCATGGTGATGGTATAGCAACGAGAGGGGAGAGTGTTGTCCACGTACCCTCGTAGACCGTAAGCGGAAGCATTAGCACAACGCGGTTGATGTAGTCATACGTCTTCACGATCCGACCGATCCAAGCACCGAACGTACGGCACCTCCGAGTTCAGCACACGTTCAGCTCGATGACGATCTCCGAGCTCCGATCCAGCAAAGCTCCAGAGATGAGTTCCGTCAACACGACGGCGTGGTGACGATGATGATGTTCTACCAGCTCAGGGCTTCGCCTAAACTCCGCGATGATATGACCGAGGTGGAATATGGTGGAGGGGGGCACCGCACACGGCTATAAGGAACGATCCGTAGATCAACTTGTGTGTCTATGGGGTGCCCCCCGCCCCCGTATATAAAGGAGCCAGGGGGAGGAGGCGGCCGGCCAAGGAGGGCGCGCCAAGGGGGGAGTCCTACTCCCACCGGGAGTAGGACTTCCTTCTTTCCTAGTTGGAATAGGAGAAGGGGGGAAAGAGGAGGAAGAGGGGAAGGAAAGGGGGGGCGTCGCCCCCCTTCCCTTGTCCTATTCGGACTAGGAATGGGAGGGGCGCGCAGCCCCCTCCTGCCTCCTTCCCTCTTCTCCCTCGAGGCCCATGTAGGCCCAATAACCCCCCGGGGGGTTTCGGTAACCTCCGAGTACTCCGGTAAAATGCTGATTTCACCCGGAACGATTTCGATGTCCAAATATAGGCTTCCAATATATCGATCTTTATGTCTCGACCATTTCGAGACTCCTCGTCATGTCCGTGATCACATCCGGCACACCGAACAAACTTCGGTACATCAAAACTTATAAACTCATAATGAAACTGTCATCGTAACGTTAAGCATGCGGACCCTACGGGTTCGAGAACTATATAGACATGACCTAGAACTATTCTTGGTCAATAACCAATAGCGGGACCTTGATGCCCATATTGGTTCCTACATATTCTACGAAGATCTTTATCGGTCAAACCGCATAACAACATACGTTGTTCCCTTTGTCATCGGTATGTTACTTGCCCGAGATTTGATCGTCGGTATCCAATACCTAGTTCAATCTCGTTATCGGCAAGTCTCTTTACTCGTTCTGTAATGCATCATCCCGTAACCAACTCATTGGTCACATTGCTTGCAAGGCTTATAATGATGTGCACTACCGAGAGGGCCCAGAGATACCTCTCCGACAATCGGAGTGACAAAACCTAATCTCGAAATACGCTAACTCAACATGTACCTTCAGAGACACCTGTAGTACTCCTTTATAATCACCCAGTTACGTTGTGACGCTTTGGTAGTACCAAAGTGTTCCTCCGTAAACGGAGTTGCATAATTCTCATAGTTACAGGAACATGTATAAGTCATGAAGAAAGCAATAGCAGTATACTAAACGATCAAGTGCTAGGCTAACGGAATGTGTCATGTCAATCAAATCATTCTTCTAATGATGTGATCCCACTAATCAAATGACAACACATGTCTATGGTTAGGAAACATAACCATCTTTGATTAATGAGCTAGTCAAGTAGAGGCATACTAGTGACTATATGTTTGTCTATGTATTCACACATGTATCATGTTTCCGGTTAATACAATTCTAGCGTGAATAATAAACATTTATCATGATATGAGGAAATAAATAATAACTTTATTATTGCCTCTAGGGCATATTTCCTTCAATGATGATGATGATGATGATGATGATGCAGATGATGATGATGAGTACTTTTTTATATCATTGGGTGAAAGAACCGTGGATTAGTTTTAAGTGGATGGGTCCTAAGTGATCAAGTCATGGATTATCGTGATAATCCATGACTTGGTCACTTAGGATCCATCCATTTGAAACTAATCCACGGTTCTTTCACCTAGTGATTTAATAACTCATTATATTGTAAAAACAATTTCTTAATTGCTACTGTATGAAAACTTGTATAAAGGTGTATGGATACGACCTAAAATTAAAAAGAAATAGAGTACAGAATAGTAGTAGCACGGGCAGTGAGAAGCGCTACTAGTAATTACCAGTAGCGGCTGTTGCAGCACTCGCTACTACTAAGTAGATATAGCAGTAGCGCGTGCCTACAAGCGCTACTGCTACCCTTTAGCTGTAGCGCCGTATCAGTAGCATGGTTACAACCGCGCTACTGATAGGCCAAAAACCCACGCTACTGATAGGCCAAAAACCCGCACTACTGCTAGGCTTTTCCCTAGTAGTGTGGAGGTGGCTGCACAGACGGCGTCGGGGGCGACGTGGCGGTAGGAGCTGGCGGAGGAGGCGCTGATGGAGACGGCGTACACTACTAGGAAAATGCTTATAGATAGAAGTTTACCAGTAGGGTTTGTTTGTGACCCAACGCTACTAGTACTTAGTAGTAGGGCTGGCTAGAAAGAGCGCTACTGGTATATGTTAGCAGCAGCGCTTGTTACCTAAACCCACGCTACTGCAAAGTGTAACACACCACAATATCTGATCATAAAATATTAGCAGCGCTTGTCGCCCAACCAGCGCTACAGTTAGTTTTGGATCTATAGCGCTTGTTGATATAAACACGCTACTGCTATTTTTTCTATCTACAAAATTTTACCAGTAGCGTGTTATTTTGGCCCGCGCTATAGGTAGTGCACCACCAGCCGTAGATATTTTGCAAGCTACCATAGCAGTAGCGTGCATAGGAGACCCACGCTACTGCTATGCCCGCTAGCCACCTACCACCTTTCCCCTCCTTCCTCCCCTATCTTCTTCCTCCCCCCTTCCCTTTCTCCCCCTTTACTTGCACCTTGCTTGTTCCAATGCTCCCCTCCACCACCCCTCCATTAGTGCCCTCCCTTCCCCTCTTCTTTGCCCTTCCATCACCCCCCTCTTCTTTGCCCCTCCACCACACCCCGCTTCTTTGCCCTCCACCACCACCCCCTCCATTAATGCTCTCCCTCCCCCTCTTCTTTGCCCTCCACCACCCCCTTCCATTAATGCCTTCCCTCTTCTCCTCTCCCTCTCCTCCCACTCTCTCCCTCTCCTCCTCTCCCTCCATTAATGCCCTCCCTCCCCCTCTTCTTTGCCCTCCACCACCCCTTCCATTAATGCCTTCCCTCTTCTCCTCTCCCTCTCCTCCCCTCTTCTCTTCTCCTCTCCCTCTCCTCCCACTCTCTCCCTAGATAGCTAGCTAGTTAGAGCTATATATCTATAGAGCTACTAGGTAATTAAGAAGAAAGGTGCTCGATATCCCTCTCGACACATAGGTGAGCAAAAAAAGTGTTTGTGTGGATAGGACCGAAACTATATATATATGGGCGATATGAGAATATACCGAATTGTGTGTGGCATAATTTGAGTTGCCTACATTGTGTATTTGATTAAATAATGTGGGTGACATTAGTTGCTTATGTTTTGCCAAAATGTCGATTCAATTCCGTTTTGGTGAATTTCGGGCATGCAAACTCAATATGTCCTATGTTTAGGGAAGGTCATGCCGAATTTTTGTATGAATTTGATCCATGCATGCATATATACGTGGTTATAATATTTGCTCCGCTCGCAGGTGATCATGAAGGTCAATGGAATGATGGTGGAAAGATACTGGCAATCCGCTGTGGATGACATGTATGAAAAAAGACTGAGGGATGTTTTATGTCCGTGTCGAAAATGCAAAGGAAGAGTCAGGCTCGACCCCTTTGAGGGTGGTAAATTCAAGGCGCACCTGCTCATGCATGGTTTCATGCATGGCCATACTCGATGGATAAGTGAAGAAGAAGATGATGATGATGATGAGGACGTCGACGGGGCAGAAAATAACGACATGGGGCCACCAGACGAAGAGATGACCGATTATGTGCCCGAAGAGGAAGACGGCCTCGGAAATGTCGATGGCGAAGAGACAGTTCAAGGCGGAGAAGACGCGGACATGACACCGTATTCGTCGCTACTAAGTTCAGCCATGCAGGACCCGCATGTTCGAGACCTGCTTCGCAAGAAGACGACTAGCGACAGAGCTGCTTCTAGAGAAGAGGCCAAACTGGCGCAATTGGAGGTAGACTCGATGACTCCTTTGTATGATGGTTGCAATAATACCGAGGTGACCCGCTTGAGTTTCACACTAGAACTTCTAAAGATGAAGGCAAAAAAAAATGGACAGATACAAGCCTGGATGAGCTTCTGAAGTACCTAAAGAAGGTTCTTCCCGCGGGAAGCCTATGTCCTACTAGTGTTGAGGAGGCAAAGAAAATCGTGTGCCCTCTTGATGTGACACATATTAGATATCATGCACGCATCAATGATTGCATCATATACCGGAACGAGCACGCGGAAAAAACTATCTGTCCAAAGTGCAATGCTTCACGATATAAAAAGGCCGGAAAGAAAGCTCCATAGAAAGTTGTATGGTACTTTCCGATCACTCCGCGTCTACAGCGGTATTTTATAGATCCTAAGGAAGCAAAGCTTATGCGTTGGCACGCGGAGAGGGTGAACCCAGATGACGAAGATGAACTGAAGCTGAGACACCTCGCAGATGCTAGCCAATGGAGAGCATTAAATGCTGAATTTGAATTTTTTGCAAATGATCCAAGGAACATCGTGCTTGGCGCTAGTAGTGATGGCATGAATCCATTTGGCAACCAGAACACCAATCATAGCACATGGCCCGTGTTTGTATGGATGTACAACCTCTCCCCTGGTTGTGTATGAAGGAAAAATACATACACATGGCTATGCTTATTCAAGGGCCAAGACAACTGGGAAATGATATAAATCTGTATCTCGGGTTACTGAAAGAGGAGTTACAGACCTTATGGACAACGCCGGCCAAGACATGGGATGCAAGCAAAGGAGAGTATTTCTACATGAGAGCCGCGCTAATCACGACGGTGCAGGACTATCTTGGTTACGGCTATCTCTTCGGCCAGGTGCGCCACGGATATTGTGGATGCACGAGGTGCATGGATGATACAACTTCTCTGTAGCTATCGAAAGATGGCGGGTCTTCGAAAATCATGTACATGGGGCATCAAAGATGGCTCGAGAAGGATGACCCATGGAGAAAGCATGGAGATCTATTCAATGGTAAGGCTGAGCATCGAGGTCCTCCACGTAAGCGTAGCGGTGCAGAAATATATGAGTTATTGAAGAACTGGGAAGAGTGCCCCTCGCCGGGAAAGACGAAGAAAAAGGCGCCGGAGCCCCTGCTGAAGATATGGAAGACAAGATCTGTTTTTTGGGACTTGGAATACTGGCCCATACTCGACATGCCTCATAGCCTTGATCAAATGCATATCACAAAAAATATCCTTGAGAGTTTGCTTGGAACATTGATGAACATGACGGAGAGGACCAAGGATGGGCCAAAGGCAAGAAAAGACTTGGAATTTTTGAAAATCAGGAAAGATCTTCAAATGCCCGGTAAAAGGTCGTCAGAGGAGACCGAGACGGAGACGGAGACGGAAGATAGGGGCAAAAAAGTAAACAAGAAGGAAGAACAATATTGCCCCCCCCCTCTTGTTTCACCTTAGATCTGAAGGAGGTCGATCAATTGTGCAAGTGCCTTGCCGGAATCAAAGTTAGTTCCGGATATCTGTACACTAAGAAAAAAAGGTTCAGTAGGATGAAGTCTCGAGACTGTCATGTGATGATGACGCAGTTACTCCCGGTTGCACTTAGAGGGATTATCGACACACATGTGCGTGAGACGCTTACTGACCTATGCCACTTTTTGATGTTATCTCTCGAAAGTCGATCAGTGTGAAGCAACTCCATAGGCTACAGGAAGAGATTGTTGTCATACTAAATGAGCTAGAGATGTACTTCCCGCCGGCGTTCTTTGATCCCATGGTGCATCTATGTGTCCACATCATGGACGACATGATCGACCTAGGGCCGACATTCCTGCATAGCGTGATGCCGTTCGAGAGAATGTATGGGGTAATCAAAGGATTCGTTCGTAACATGTCCCGTCCAGATGGAAGCATAGCCCAGGGATATCTGACCAAAGAGTGCATCTCTTTCTGTGAGAATTATCTGACCAAAGACCCTGTTGTTGGTTTGCCCGTCAACAAGCACTGTGGAAGGCTCGAAGGCTAAGGTCACACCAACGGTCATAGGGATGTGAATGTGTTACGCTCAGGCCGACAAAATGACCTTGCCATGACAAACTTAGTAGTGCTACAACACCTAGATGTGCTAGAAGATTTCGTGACACTACACAAAGAGGCCATCGCAAAGAAGTACCGTGACCGTGGGGTGCACAGGACGGACGCTGAAGTTATTAGAGAGCACAACTCCACTTTCTTGTGTTGGTTCAAAGAGCGAGTTCTGGCTAATCCCCCGGAAGAGGGTTGTCCGAACGGAACACTCATATACGCCTTAGCACATGGCCCCTCGACCAACCTCACGACTTATCAAGCATACGATATCAACAGATACACGTTCTACACAGAGGAGAAAGATAAAAACAGTGATGACCAAAACTCAAGGGTGACGATGGAAGCCATGACCAGGAATGTAATTGAAAGATATTACGGAAGGGTCGAAGAGATATGGGAGCTTAACTACTCTGGATTGCATAAGGCGATGATGTTCCGTGTCAGATGGGCTAAAAATGTACACAGAGAAAACCGACATTTCACTACCATGTGTATACCCGACTTCGATGATAGCGGTACCGTCAACGCCATCGCCAAAAATGAGCCATGGGTACACGCTAAACACGTGACACAATGTTTCTTCATAACTGATCCGATCAATCCCAGCCTTGTTGTCGTGAGGAGAAGGAAAAGGAGCATCGCCGGAATGGATGGAGTCACCAACGAGGAAGAATGACCAGCACGGTGATCCGATGAGGGAAGATGATGCTGATGATGACGAAACATATGTCAAAAGAAGAATGAAGACTACATTACCTACGAAAGATCGTAATCCCTGGAGAAGGAAAAGTCATGACCATGGGTGAGGGAGTCCTGGACTAGGGGGTGTCCGGACAGTCAGACTATCATTATCCGCCGGACTCCAAGACTACGAAGATAAAAGATTGAAGACTCCGGCTCATGTCCGGAAGGTACTTTCCTTGGCGTGGAAGGCAAGCTTGGCGATACGGATATGTGGATCTCCTACCATTGTAATTGACTCTGTGTAACCCTAGCCTCTCCGGTGTCTATATAAACCGGAGGGCTTTAATCCGTAGGACAATATACATTACAACAATCATACCATAGGCTAGCTTCTAGGGTTTAGCCTCCTTGATCTCGTGGTAGATCTACTCTTGTACTACCCACATCATCAATATTAATCAAGCAGGACGTAGGGTTTTACCTCCACCGAGAGGGCCCGAACCTGGGTAAAAACACAGTGTCCCTTGTCTCCTGTGACCATCCGCCTAGATGCACAGTTCGGGACCCCCTACCCGAGATCCGCCGGTTTTGACACCGACATTGGTGCTTTCATTGAGAGTTCCTCTGTGTCGTCGCCGATAGAGTGGATGCCCTTACCCATCTTCAAAGACGGTGTTTTCACCGGAGGGACCTTGGCCGCCGGCCAAACTATCCGGCTTGGTGGCTTTCTTATGACCGCCTGTCCGGCCGCCGCTTCGGCAATGACTTCTCAAGTCGTCGGAAGCAATCTTCGCGTCAGCCCTAAAGCTGCCGAACAGTTAGATTTAATTGAGCTCTCGTCTGTTAACGAGCTCTTGGATCGCATCGCCGCCCTGGGAGTCGCTACAAACTACAATCAGATCGGGCTTAAAACCGACCTAGGAGAGATTAACTCTCCCCAGGCCACCCACCACGTCGCTGTGGTAGAGGAACAACACGGCAATTCTCTGCCAGTGTTGAAAACAATCCACGTCCAGATTCCCCAACCCTCCATGCCGGATTCCCGCGGAGGGACGGACTTCGATCGAGCATTGAACCTAAAATCATGCGTCGCTCCGGACCCGCTGGACCGTCTCCAGCAAACCAAGCTTCCGAATTCGGAAGCCCCTCGGCCTTTAAGCCCAAAGATGGGCAGGGATCCGGATTTTATTCCACCCACCCGCCCAGACATATGCGATCTATCTCTAATACGGCAAGAGCCTTCAGAAAAAAGACATCAATAATTGGGCAGATTCCTCCTGGTTATGGACAGGATAAAGGACTGCCGAGAGGAAAACGCAATCTCAATCTTCGCAATAATCGCACGGACAAGGGAATTCGAACGCCATTGATCGTCGCAAGATTACGCGCTTCACCGATCTGGCGCTCATAGTACGAAGTATCTGTGCGATGGAAAGTTTCGGAAAACTGAAAATCAATTTTGGGATAATCCGCCCCAAACCCAGTCCATGAGAAAAGGGCGCTTACACTCGCGCCCAGAGGCAAAAACCAAAAAACAGAAACCCGATAAGGGAAACGGAACCGTACTGGAGGGATGGCTCAACGGACCCTATAAACTTCATAGTGCAGAGGGAGCCTTCCCAACACATAGCCTTAGAGCATGTTGGATATGGCGGCAGGTGGCCAAAAGTGGTGAAGAACTTCTTGCTCCGGGAAACCACTCCAACAATACCAGCACGGTGTTAACAGTCTTCGAGACCTTCGCGTCAAACAATATGCGAAAGTGAACAATCCGCGGACTCGCCGAAGTCTACCAAGTAGCAACAGCAAACCCATGGAGCGACACAGCTATTACTTTCAACACCAGCGATGATCCCAAATTCCGAACAACCAGAGCACCAGCTGCACTGGTACTTAGTCCCATAGTGGACGGCTTTCGACTGACAAAAGTCCTCATGGATGGCGGCAGCGGACTAAACCTCATTTACGAGGAAACTCTGCGAAAAATGGAAATCGATTGGAGCCGCATTGAGCGAAGCAGCACAACCTTTAGGGGAATAATCCCCACCGGAAGCACGCTGCCTTTGGAAAAATCACACTCGATGTGGTGTTCGCCTCCGGACAATTATAGATTCAAGAAGTCACGCCTGTGGCCCTGCTCAGCAGCGGATATCACGCTATATTAGGGCGAGAGGCATTCACAATTTTTCAAGCAATACCTCATTACGGGTACATGAAGCTCAAAATGCCTGGGCCCAGCGGAATAATCACTCTCGCTAGTGATCCGGACATAGCACTCCGCGCCGAAAACAAGACGGCAGCACTAGCCCTCGAGGCACTATCCGAAGCCTTAGCGGCAGAAGAACTCACCGCGCTGCGCTCCACGGTGAACAGGGACGATGTGATACTCGATAAAAGATCCAAGTCCACCTCCTTCAAACCAGCAGATGAAATAATAAAATTCCAGGTCGATCCAACGGACCCAACAAAGACGGCCTCCATCGGGGCACAATTGAACCCCGAAGTAGATGCCGCACTGCGCGAATTCCTTCGGGAAAATTGGGACATCTTCGCCTGGCATCCTTCAGACATGCCCGAATCCCACGCAGGTTGGCAGAACACAGCCTAAACATCCTAAAAGGATTCAAGCCAGTCAAACAGGCTCTTCGGCGATTTTCCGAGCCCAAAAGACAGGCAATGGGAGAAGAGCTAGCCAAACTATTGGAAGCCGGATTCATTAGAGATATCAAACATCCGGACTGGCTAGCAAATCTAGTGATGGTACTAAAGAAGGATAAATCCTGGTGCCTCTGTGTCGACTTCAAAGACCTCAATAAGGCTTGCCCAAAGGATCCTTTCCCCCTCCCCCGCGTCGATCAAATTATCGATGCCACAGCAGGGCACGATTCATTGTGCTTCACGGACGATACTCGCTATCATCAAATCAAGATGGCGAAGCAATCAAGCCGCAACGGCATTCATCACTCCATACGGACCATTACGCTTCAACACGATGCCCTTCGACTTAAAAATGCGGCGCAACCTACCAAATAAGCATGATTCAAACGTGTCCGCCACCCAGATCGGCAAAACAGTCGAGGCATACGTAGACGACGTAGTCGTTAAAACAAAACACGTCGAAACTCTAGTAGACGATTTGAGGCTCACATTCGAAAACCTCAGAGCATATGACATCAAGTTGAATCCGGAAAAATGCGTCTTCGGCGTACCAGCCGGAAAGCTGCTGGGCTTCATTGTATCCGGTAGAGGAATTGAAGCAAATCCGGCCAAAATTCGAGCTCTGTCACAGTTGGATATTCCAAAGGACCTCAAACAAATACAAAAATTAACAGGATGCGTGGCAGCCTTAAGCCGCTTTATCTCCCGTCTAGGAGAGAAGGCATTGCCTCTTTATCGCCTCCTTAGGCGCACCGAACACTTCGAGTGGACGGATGCTGCCACTGCCGGACTCGAAGAAATAAAGGCCATACTGGCAACAAATCCGGTCCTGACGGCACCCACTCTGGGCGAACCAATGTTGTTATACATTGCGGCCACACATCAAGTTGTAAGCGCGGTCCTCGTCGTCGAACGAGTGACCGAAGGGCATAAATTCCCTCTTCAAAAACCAGTGTATTATGTATCCACTGTGTTAACCCCCTGCAAAATCCCGTTACCCGCACTACCAGAAGATAGCATATGCGGTGTTCATGGCGTCTCGGAAGCTCCGGCACTACTTTCAAGAGTGTTCGATAACAGTGGCCTCTGAAGTACCACTCAATGACATTATAAATAACCGCGACGCAACGGGCAGGATTGCAAAATGGGCCATCGAGCTCTTGCCATTTGACATAACTTACAAACCTCGACGAGCCATAAAGTCACAAGTTTTGGCTGACTTCGTCGCCGAATGGACTGAAGCCGAACTCCCTAAAGAGTACGGCGCATACTCCAATTGGACTATGCATTTCGACGGCTCCAAAATGTTGGCCGGACTAGGGGCTGGCGTCATATTGACGTCCCCCACTGGAGATACTGTCCAGTATGTACTTCAAATAATGTACACGGACTCCAACAATGCAGCCGAATATGAGGCCTTATTACATGGTCTCCGGATGGCGGTCTCCATGGGCATTCAACGCCTAGAGGTGCGCGGGGATTCAAACCTTGCAATATCCCAAATAAATGGAGACTTTGACGCCAAGGATCCGAATATGGCAGCATATCGCAATGCTGTCCTGAAAATGTCAGCTCGGTTTGAAGGACTCGAATTCCATCACATAGCCCGAGATAATAACCAAGCGGCCGACGCTTACGCGCGATCGGTGCGAAACGTGATGCTGTCCCTCCAAATATCTTCCTGGAACGGCTCTTCAAGCCATCCGTACTATGGGAAGAGGAGCCCGGTAGCGACAAACCGGAGAAAACCGCACCAACCGGTGATTCAGCAGATGACATAACACCCTCCGCCCACGTTATAATGGCAGTAATCGCCGCATGGACAGAACCTTTCCTAGCCTATTTACTTAGGCAGGAACTTCCCGAAGACCAAAATGAGGCCCGCTGCATAGTCCGGCGATCGAAGGCCTACAAGGTCCACGAGGGAGAACTTTATAAGAAAAGTACAACCGGAGTCCTTCAGAGGTGTATCTCCGAAGAAGAAGGGCGGAACCTCCTGGCTGAAATTCATGCCGGACTAGGTGGACACCACGCAGCAGCCCGAGCCCTGGTAGGAAAGGCATTCCGTACAGGATTTTATTGGCCGACGGCTCGGGCAAATGCACAGGACTTGGTCCAGTGATGCGTCGGTTGTCAGCTCTTTGCTAATCAGAGCCATATGCCACCCACCGCCTCAAAACCATACCCATTACCCGCCGCTCACGGTCCGGGGCTTGACATGGTTGGACCGCTTAAAGGGGAGCCCAAAAGAAAAGTACCTATTGGTCATGGTGGATAAGTTCACCAAATGGATAGAGGCCAAACCGGTTAAAACGGCAGAGTCCGGACCAGTGATAGACTTCATATCAGAGGTGGTACACCGTTACGGAGTCCCCCACAGCATCATCACCGAGAACAGCACGAACTTCACGGCCGATGAGGTTAAGTCATGGTGCAAAAATATGGGCATCAAGCTCGACTATGCGTCAGTCTATCACCCTCAAACCAACGGTCAAGTGGAGAGAGCAAACGGTCTAATAATGAGCGGCATTAAACCCAGACTGGTGAGGTCACTCACTAAATCCAACACCCAATGGGTTGAGGAGCTCGACTCCGTACTCTGGGGGCTGCGGACAACGCCTAACCGTACTACCGGATTCACACCATTTTTTATGGTATATGGCGCAGAGGCAGTCTTGCCTCGCGACATTATTCATGACTCACCTCGAAAAGCGCATGTATGAGGAGAGAGAGGCCGAGCTGGATCGGCAGGACAGCTTGGACACATTGAGGAAGAACGCGACGTCGCGAAGGCTCGCTCCGCATTCTATCAGCAGCAGGCCCAAGATATGAAAGCGAGAAGTACGGGCCAAGACTTACAACGTTGGCGAACTAGTTCTACGCCGCCGGACAAGAAAAGGACAAGCTCAAGCCGGATGGGAAGGCCCTTCATTATTGATCAAGTATTGACCGGTAGAGCATACCATCTACTTAAATGCGTCGGACAACCGACTCGAGCCGAACCCATGGAACGCAGCCCGACTCCGACGATTCTATGCCTAGCACCGACTAAGAGTTCGCCCCTTCCCCGTCCCAACCTTTTATACTTCGCTGTCTTTTGTTTCTCTTTTATCCTTTTAACTTAAAAGCCCTTCGGGCCTATTTTAGCATTCTTTGCATACGCATGATGTGCCATCCGCACTTTCGTTATTCCCGGGGCTTCTTTTACGTAAGCTCAACTATACGGGTTTCATACCCAATACATGTGTCAAGCTTCCACATGTACCTTTTAATCGCCATTATATGCATCGATATGACTTAAGTTTTGGCCAAGCTGGGTTGCTCGGCTCTGTGCTTACCCCTCGCTCCCGATTATTCGCTAGGAGGTAAAGGAGCACCTCTGCGATTGTTATCGCCGGGTCACCGGATGTGTACCTCGATCGGGTGAAGCCGAAAGCTAGCGTTCTTAAGGGAATATTCGGTCGGTGATTTAAAAGATGACTTTTGCTTATTTATCTATCTGCCCCAGATGTTTTATCGCTCTCTTTGCAGTCCGGACATGCACTTTAGGGCATGCCTCCCAAATAAAGGAACCCTTAACGGAACTATTCTCCCTGGAAGATGTTTCTTACTAACCATGTAATATAACATAACTAGTTGGGCACTTGTCTGATAAAGCACTAATGACCCCTACGCCTGGTCTCCATGCATACCCCGGTTTTTTCATAACCGAGAAGGTATTCGGACACACTCCGGACTCTAGGGTCCAGAGGTCGAAGCGAAAAGGTCGGCAAAGACAAACGATCTACAATCCGGCTAGAAGGCATTTCATATGTCACTTTAAAAAGGATAACATACATTGTCAAGTCTATTGATTGTATTCCTCCTCAATCCCGCCTAACAGGCTGTCTAGTTTACAGTCCCGTTGGGAAAATTTAGCAGCCAGTTCTACTTGGCTGTACACTAAACTCACAGGGATCTCCTTCCCATCGGGCCCCACCGGTCGAACTTCGGCCATATGGTTGGGGTCCGCCTTCTTGTACCGCGTCTTCACCATGGCCCAAGCCTCCCTGGCACCTTGATGGCAAGCTGAAATCTTCCACAAACGGAAGCGCTGCCGCACTCCCTGCAGCTTCTCCCCAAGCTCCCCGAGGCTCTCGGGCAGGGTGAGGGCCGGCCATAAAGCCTGAACGGCGCCACTCATTGCCTGCCGAACTCGTTCGAGTAGTTGCAACAGTTCGGAAAGTTGATCACCCATCGATATGGGCATCTCCTCTGCAGGACGGCCCATGAGTATACCTACAAGACATATCATGTCAAATTACTTCCTCGCCGAACTCTTCTTTTCATAAGAGTTCGCTCAAGCACTTACTATATATGCCGCGACGAAGTCGTTGATTCTCCTTGACGGAGCCGGACAGCTCGGCCTGTGCGCCTTTCAGCTCTTCTCCGAGCTTGGCGTTGGCATCTTGGAGCTTGTTCCTTTCCTGCTGAACCCTATTCAGCACACTTTCGCCGGCCTTTAGCTGGCGCAGCAAGGCTTGCCTGTCCGGATCTTGTCCGGCGGTACCTGCAATGTCATTATTAGACTCACGCGCACGCCGCACAGCGCTTATATTTATTAATAAAAATGTGTTACCAGGGGAGGTGTTTCCGTCTCCTCCTGCGGCAACAAGTGCGGCCTCAAGTTGGGCCTTGCAATCTTGCAGCTCCCGAGACAGCTGGGCGTTCTTCTCGTTAAGTGCCTGAAATTTACAATGATCCTTAAATCAGTTAACACAACTAATTTAAGTCTCGGGGGCTACTGGTGTATACAACCATTAAAATTCCCTTACCCGTATGTCCTTAACATACTGCTCCGTGGCTCTGGTAAAACCATTTTGAGCAGCACGGAGATGCGCGTCCCCTGCGTTAAAGGCATCCAATGCCTCAGGGGAAAAGCACGCTTCTTGAAATACTGTTCGGTGGCGTCTATGATTCATAGCGCTCTCCACCTCAGACTTGGTGGCGGGCGATGCAGCCGGTATCCTCCGTTGGAGCAGGATC
The DNA here is from genome assembly GCA_021437245.1 of Aegilops speltoides. Classification (NCBI taxonomy): domain Eukaryota; kingdom Viridiplantae; phylum Streptophyta; class Magnoliopsida; order Poales; family Poaceae; genus Aegilops; species Aegilops speltoides. The sequence continues at coordinate 10,667,403 of CM038145.1, forward strand.
CGTTCGCGTCTTGCGCTTGCCTCCCCTCCACCGGTGCTTTGAGCCTGGCCGTGTGGGTTGGATCAGCAATACCTGCGCTCGCAGTCCGGCGAGCGCTTTTTCTCCTGCAGAGATCATGAGCACTCAGGCGTTTCCTCGGGACGCTGCTCTAAAAATTCGAATACGAGCTATACCTTTGCGGCGGCGTTTACATCACCTGCGCTCCTTTTCGCTTTCTTTGGACCGGACTGGCCTCTGTTGGTCAGCCGCCGCGGGCTCGGCTTCCTGCCGTAAAGGCGCTTCCTGCGAAATACCATCGTTCGCGAGGGTTAGAAAGGGGCAGGGAAGAGATACGGGTGTCCGGACTTCGGTCGCAGTCACCTGTGAAGTCAAATTCAGTCCGGGGTAGTCCGCTGTAATGGCGACCAAAGCATTGTCTATGCTAAGCTGGTGATACACCCCATCGATCAGCTCCACCTCGATGTCCGGATCCTCCTCGGAGGCCGGACCCAGTGATCCTTCCGGATCCTCGGGTTGTGGAGCAGGACTCACCATGTCCTCCACAGTCCGGCGTAGACCCTGCACCGAAGACATAATGTAAGAAGCTTAAACTTTGAAGACACGGGTAAAGCCCTTTGAGGTGTTCGCTTACCCATCCTCTGGGGTTGATCATGGAAAACCCCTCCAGAGGGTTCGGGCGAAGGAAGTCCTCCTTCTCCCCCTTGTACAGGCCGGACAGGATCTTCACCAGATCCTCGGTCGATTCCGGCCCTTTACGGCCGTGCCGGGTGCGTCGTCTTCCCCGTTGAAATCCCACATGGGGTGGCCTCTGTATTGCAGTGGCTGCACCCCTCTCTTGATACACGTCGCCATGACTCCGATCATGGTCAAGCCGGAATGAGCCATTAACCTTATCCGGCCCATTAAGTAATGGACGCTCTTGTCTTCCTCCAAACGGGGGCTCCGTGGGCGCCAGCTGAGGCGTTTCTTCAAGGGAGCAGCATTAAACTCCGGGAGGCCGATCCGGACTGGATCCGGCAGCGGGGCTTCCCCAATATAAAACCACTCCGAGGGCCAGTCTTCGGGCGCCTTCTTGGGAGTGCCGGATAGGTATCCGGTCCCGGCGATGCGCCATATCTCGGCGCCGCCCACTTGATATATGGACCCCTGGTGAGAATGGGGTACAAGGCAAAACAGCCTCTTCCACAATGCAAAATGCGGCTCGATGCCCAGGAATAGCTCACAAAGAGCTACGAAGCCCACGATATGCAGCACAGAGGCGGGCGTGAGGTGGTGGAGCCGGAGTCCGTAGAACTTCAGGAGCCCGCGGAGGAACGGATGTATTGGAAATCCGAGCCCCCTTATCAGATAGGGGACAAAGCACACTCGCTCCCCCTTATTGGGGCATGGAGTGTCCTCCGCCTACCTCCCACCTTGATAAGTAACCAGTCCGGCTTGGACCGGAACCATGAAGGCTGGAGGGAGAAACCCCTCCGTTTGGAGCTTCACTAGCTCATTGTGCGAGATAGAGCACCTCCTCCAACTCCCCGGCGGTGGGCTGGGAGCGCGTGAAGAAGAGTCGCGTTGACGATCCATGGTGGAATTGGTTTCTAGGTCTGAGGCGCTTCGATGGAGTATGCGTGGGAGGAAGATGGTGCGGTTTGGATCTGGATTCTAGCCTCCTTAATAGGCGGACGACTCGCACAATTAGGGGGTGAAATGCAAAAGGCACCCTAACTTTTCGCATTCATGCGACGCGTGGAAGAGGGCCATTATTTGGCGTGGAAGCCGAGGAATACAGTATTCAAGATGAAGCCGGACTCTATTCGGCTGGTACATGGAATTTGAAGGGAGAACCCGCCTTGCAACGCCGAAGACTATAAACGCGCTGGACTTGTCGCCATTGAAGCCTGGTTCGGGGGCTACTGAGGGAGTCCTGGACTAGGGGGTGTCCGGACAGCCGACTATCATCATCCGCCGGACTCCAAGACTACGAAGATAGAAGATTGAAGACTCGGCTCGTGTCCGAAGGTACTTTCCTTGGCGTGGAAGGCAAGCTTGGCGACTGGATATGTGGATCTCCTACCATTGTAACCGACTGTAAACCCTAGCCTCCCGGTGTCTATATAAACCGGAGGGCTTTAGTCCGTAGGACAATATACATTACAACAATCATACCATAGGCTAGCTTCTAGGTTTAGCCTCCTTAATCTCGTGGTAGATCTACTCTTGTACTACCCACATCATCAATATTAATCAAGCAGGACGTGGGTTTTACCTCCATCGAGAGGGCCCGAACTCTGGTAAAACATCTTGGTCCCTTGTCTCCTGTTACCATCCGCCTAGACGCACAGTTCGGGACCCCTACCGAGATCCGCCGGTTTTGACACCGACAATGGGCTCAATTATTCGACAACGAACAAAAGAGGGAAGAAGATCAGTCAAGCGTCGTTAAATGCAAGTCGACAAACTAATCCCAAAGTTTGTGCGTGTCTAGCTATTTTGTATACCGCCGATAGCGGTCAAATGATGTAAGATATATATTATACTAATTATTATCCGGAGGGTAACAATGGTATATCGCAAAATGAAAGAAAAAGAAAAAGAAAAGTGCAAATGAAAGAAAAAGAAAAAGCAAAAGAAAGGAAGTTTTGCAAAATAAAATGAAAAGAAAAAGAAAAAGGAACTAATAAGTTGTGGAAAATGAAATGCAAGAAAAATAAAAAAAATTAAAATGAAAATAAAAAAAGAAAAAGAAAAAAAAGAGTTAGCAGTAGCGCGTTTTATCCAGGAAAGCGCTATAGCTAAGAAAAAGGAAAATAAAAAATAAATAAAGAAAAGAAGTAGCAGTAGCGCGTTTTTGCTGGACCATCGCTATAGCTAAGTTAGCTATAGCGCGTTAGCTAAGTTAGCTATTGCACCAGTGCGCTCGATCCCCTCTGACTCTCTCTCACTCGCTCCGCTCGATCCCTCCGACTCCACCACGTCGCCCCGCCCGCCCACGCCGCCCGCCCCACCCGCCCGACGCGACGCCCACCCCCCCGCCCGCCCACCAGCGCCAGCCCTGCCCCGCCTGCCCACGCCACGACGCCCCGCCCGCCCGCCACACCACCGACGCCACCCGCCCGCCCGCCCGACCCCCACCTCCGGTATGCCCTCCCCCTCTTCCTTCCTCTCCGACCCTCATTCCCGCTCTCTCTCTCTCTCTCTCTCTCTCTCTCTCTCTCTCTGACCCCCTCCTGCTCTCTGTAGATCGGCGACCCCGGTGACCCCGACGCCGACCACCGACCCCGACCCCTTCAGCGCCTCCCTCCGTGAAGCAGCCGGCGTCGCCCAACAATGCCAGCTAGCACTAGACAGGTGCCTTTCCCTCCCCTCCCAAGTGTTAGTTAGCTTAATTTAATTGCTGTTAGTGTTAGTTAGTGTTAGTTAGCTTAATTTGCTGTTAGTGCTAGTTAGTTAATTGTTGTTAGTGTTAGTGTTAGCCCAGTGATAGTTAGTGTTAATATTGATGCATGTGTGCTGCTGCTGTTTTTGAAATTCAGTTAGAGAACACTGTTTAGTTAAATATTTTGTGTGTTGCTGCTTAGTTAATTTTTGAAATTCAGTTAGTGTTAATATTGATGCATGTGTGCTGCTCCTATTGACAGTAAATTCAGTTAACTGAATCATGCATGATTCAGTTAATTCAGTGTGTGTGTGATGATTTGGCTGCTATTGAGATCTTCTATGTAGTGAGATTAGTTTTGCAGCTTATGTTCCGGCAAAACATAGCCTGAAATTGATGCATGTGTGCTGCTAAGTGACCTATGTGCTAGAAAGATTCATTTCCAAGTGTGCTGCATAATATTGACCTAAGTGACCTATGTTTTGCCGGAAATGTTGATTCATTTCCATTCCGGCAAATTTCAGGCGCTCTATATGTGCACTTTCTAGCAAAGGTCATGCCGAAATTTTTCGTGAATTTTGGCATGACTTGTGCTAGAAAGTTGGACATATCGAGTGCTTGAGATTTGTCGCGACGGGAATGAACGACATTTCAGGCAAAACAAAGGTCGTCACTTTTTTTGTCATTATTCACTTTATTATATGAAGCTTGATAATTAAACGACTACGACATTGAACCCTAGGAAACATGACCGACACCGATGAGGCCGGAGGTTGTCACTCCCAATTAGTTCGAGCACACGCCTACCTCGACTTTCTCTCGCGGATCAGAGAGACAGAAGTTGGTGTCCGGACCGCTTTGTCATGACGGATGATTTATGGTGGTGGCGCCAAAGACCGACAATCGATGCCACCAACGACACCGCACCGAGATCAAGGCCGATGATGTTCCTAACTATAGCACGGAAGTTGGGACCTCTCAAGCCATTGAGGGAAAGAAGGAAAAGAGGACACGACGCCAAAATGAGCTCGGCACCGGAAGATTGGTGGTCACGGCGGTGCACCCTGGCGAGTTCGAGCCAATAGAGCCACGAGAAGTGGCAGCGTGTTACGGCAACCAACTAGCATGCATCCTACGGGATACCGCTAACATCAACACCACAAAAATATGGAAGAATGATCAGTTGAAGAAGCTGCTTCAAACTAGGTTGCACGCGAGATTCATGTTCCCCGGTCGTAATGATGAAGTCGACCCATGGGATGATGATGCCATGAAAAAAATCAACAACAAAGCCCTTGGGAAGTTTAGCAATGCATTGAGCGCTTGGAAAACTAGGGTGAAAAAGGTGATTCAAGTGGACCATGAAACCTACACCAAGATTGTTGCAGACAATCCGAAAATTATGATAGAGGACTTTGAAAAGTTCAAGGAGACTTGCAATGAAGAAGCTGCCAAGGCCAGGTCAGAGAGAGGCAAGCAGTTGCAGGCAAAGAACATGGGGAACCACCACCTTGGAAGTCGTGGTTACACGGGAAAGAGGACCGTGTGGGCTAAGGAGGATGCAGAATGTGAACGTCTGGGGATCCCAGACCCATTGGCTGAGTTCACCAACCAGCAGGAGCACGACTTCATCAGGGCCCGATTCTCGTGGGACCCCAAGAAAAAGAATTTTTTTTTCATCGACGGGCCGACTAGGAAATTCATGAGATTACTGGCAATTATCCTTTTACCACCTTACATATTAGGTTCTGATCAATGAAGTCTACTACATTCTAGTCGCATTCGTTAAATGATTCACTGTCCATTTTGTAGAGAGAGCAACACAAGCTTGCGGCCGAGAGCGACTTGTCGAATCAGTCGACTCAGTCGTGGGCGAAGTACAAGTGGGACACTCCTTTCAACTGGGCCATGAACATAATGATGGGACACCCGCCCGGCCAGCGGCCGCAATATGGACGTGTGCATGGCGCCGGGGATGGGGCCACTTGGAAGTACTATTATAGGAGGACCCCGAGGCCAAAAGACAGAGAAAGAAGTTCAGTCAAGTGACTATCGGCGAGAAGGTGGCGCGGGCGATGGAGAAAGCAAAAGCTGAGACCAAAGCTGAGATAATTGCTGCCTATAGATCTGATTTCGTGGATGCCTTTACAACCTTGATTCCAACAGTGGTCACATGGGTGCAACAAAATCCAAATGCGCCACCAAGTGAATTTCCCATGCCCAGCTTCACCGGGAGTAACTCAATGAACATCGCACCCATACCCGTACCTAGTATGGCAACCACACCCACACCTCCTCCAGCACCTGCTCCCGCTCCCACCTCTCATAGCAGCCCTAGCTCTGTCTCTGGCTTGAATGTTGGGCCGTCGACATTCGCTGAGCTCGACGCCCTCACGGTAAATACGCGTCGTCGCTGTCGGTGTCAAAACTGGTGGAACTCAGGTAGGGGGTCCTGATCTGTGCGTCAAGGCTAATGGTAACAAGAAGTAAGGGACGCAGATGTTTACCCAGGTTCGGGCCCTCTCGATGGAGGTAAAACCCTACTTCCTGCTTGATTAATATTGATGATATGTGTAGTACAAGAGTAGATCTACCACGAGATCGTAGAGGCTAAACCCTAGGAGCTAGCCTATGATGGTATGAATGTAATTGTGATCGGCCTTCTAAGGACCAACCTCTCCGGTTTATATAGACACTGGAGAGGGTTAGGGTTTACATAGAGTCGGTTACAAAGAAGGAAATATAATATTCGGATCGCCAAGCTTGCCTTCCACGCCAAGGAAAGTCCCATCCGGACACGGGCCGAAGTCTTGAGTCTTGTATCTTCACGCTTTAATAGTTCGGATGTTGTACACAGTCCGGCTGTCCGGATACCCCCTAATCCAGGACTCCCTCAGTAGCCCCTGAACCAGGCTTCAATGACGATGAGTCCAACGCGTAGTATTGTCTTCGGCATTGCAAAGAGGGTTCCTCCACCGAATACTCCAAAGTAATCACTGAACACTCAAATCGTGTCCGGATCTGAAAAAATGATCTTCGCATACCAATGTAGAGAGGAGGATATTCCACAAATGCAATCTGCTGACAACTTTTCCTGATGATGTGACACGTTACTATGATCGAATCCATTATTCGAACCGTTTCCACACAACCAGCTGCAACGCATATCACGAGGCGGTTTCTGTGACACGTCTTGTCAAAGCAGAGATCGTGTCCCCTTATTACAGGATTCTCATCAATACGGGCATGGGTAATCTAACCGTGCCGCTAATCGCGGCGAGTGGGAGGCGGACGGGTTCCACCAGGCAAGTGGGGAAGCACAAAAAGCCTTAATCGCCTTTATAAGGAGGTTAAGTTCCTTTCTCTTTTACCCACACCTCTTTCTCCTGCTAGCTCATTCCCCTTTGTGCGAGCCCTAACGCCCAAGCACTCTTCTCCCCCACCGAAGATAAGTTTTCTGAAGATGTCCGGAGCAGGAGGCAAATGGATGGCCTCAACTATCTAGGAGAAGGACATCAAGAAGCTCCGGGGAGCCGGGTATCTGGCCCATAAGATCAGCCACCGCTTTCCTCAAGGGACAGGTCGTCCCTACTCCTAATCTCATGAGAGAGTCGTGTTCTTCCCCATTTCGTCTGTGGGCTCGGTTTTCCCCTTCACCCGTTCGTTCAGGGAGCCATGTATTACTACGGGATCAATTTTCATGATCTTTCCCCCAACTCTTTCCTCAATATCACGACGTTCATCGTCGTGTGCGAGGCCTTTCTCCGGATCCCACCTCACTTCGGCCTATGGCTGAAGATTTTCAATGTGAAGCCCAAGGTGGTGAGTGGCGAACACGCCGAATGCAGCGGCGCCATGGTAAGCAAGATGCCCAAAGCTGTCTGGCCGAAAGGCGCTTTCAACGACTCCGTCAAGGAGTGGCAGCAGCAGTGGTTCTATATCACCGAACCACGTGACAACAAGTGGGCGGCAGCTCCAGAGTTCAGATCCGGAGCTCCACTGCGGCTCACGTTGTCGGTGTCAAAACCAGCGGATCTCGGGTAGGGGGTCCCGAACTGTGTGTCTAGGTGTATGGTAACAGGAGACAAGGGACACGATGTTTTTACCCAGGTTCGGGCCCTCTCGATGGAGGTAAAACCCTACTCCTGCTTGATTGATATTGATGATATGGGTAGTACAAGAGTGGATCTACCACGAGATCAAGGAGGCTAAACCCTATGGACTAAAACCATCCGGTTTATATAGACACCGGAGAGGGCTAGGGTTACACAGAGTCGGTTACAATGGTAGGACATCTACATATCCGTATTGCCAAGCTTGCCTTCCACGCCAAGGAAAGTCCCATCCGGACACGGGACGAAGTCTTCAATCTTGTATCTTCATAGTCTTGGAGTCCGGCCAATGATGATAGTTCGGCTATCCAGACAACCCCTAGTCCAGACTCCTCAAGAGCCCTCAACCAGGCTTCAATGATGATGAGTCCGCGCGCATATTGTCTTCGGCATTGCAAGGCGGGTTCCTCCTCCGAATAATTCATACAAGATTGTGAACACCAGGATAGTGTCCGGCTCTGCAAAATAAATTCCACATACCTCCGTAGAGAGAATAATTTTTACACAAGTTCAATCTGCTGACGTATTTCGTGGCGTGACGTCACACCACGGCTACTCGAATCGTTTTTATTATTCCACCTCAGCGCGTTTAGCGAAGCTGTTTCCTTGGCACGTCTTGTCGAAGCAGAGATCGTGTTCCCCTTATTCTGGGATTCCCATCAATACGGACGTGGGTAACCCAACCGCACCATTGATTGCGGCGCTTGGGAGATAAGCGAGTTTTACCAGGCCAGTGGGAACGCATAGTTTCGTCCGCCCATATATAAGGGGATAAGGATCCACCTTTTTACCTATGCCTTCTTCCTCCTTTGCTTATCCATCTCCGCGCACTCGAGCTCCAGCGCCCAAGTCTGCACATCTCACCTCAACCTTCTCCAACCATGTCCGGAGCGGGAGGCAAGTGGATGGCCTCCTCTGTTATGGAGGGGCACATCAAGAACCTGCGCAGCGCCGGATATTTGTCCAGCGATATCGCGCACCGGCTCCCGGACGAGGGGCAACTCATCCCCACCCCCGGGCCCCATGAGAGAGTGGTATTCCTTCCCCATTTCCTCCGCGAACTGGGCTTCCACTCCACCCCTTTGTCCGGGGGCTCATGTTCTACTATGGCCTGGATTTCCATGATCTGGCCCCGAGTTTCATCCTCAACATCTCGGTGTTTATCGTCATGTGCGAGGCCTTCCTCTGCATCCAGCCCCACTTCGGCTTGTGGCTCAAGACCTTTAATGTCAAGCCGAAGGTTGTGAAGGGCAGCCAAGCGGAGTGCGGAGGCGCCATGGTGGGCAAGATGCCCAACGTCACTTGGGGCGAGGGCGCCTTCGTGGATACCATCAAAGGGTGGCAATCGGGGTGGTTCTACATCACCGAGCCGCATGACCCTGAATGGGCAGCGGTCCCTGAATTCAGATCTGGCATCCCCATGCGGCTCACTTCCTGGAAAGAGAAGGGCCTGCTGTGGGGTAGTTCGGAAGAGCTGACCGGACTCCAATCCTGTCTCCAAACCCTGGTGAACAAGAAGCTCAAGCTTGTCAATGTAATCCAGGTCATGCTCATCCGCCAGATTCTCCCCTACCAACACTGGGACTTCAACTTGTGGGAGTTTGATCCGGCATAGCACCGGACCTTGAGCGGGCTCTTCGATACTACGTACGAAGAGGCCTGGAAGGTGCTGTTCAAGGGCGCCGAGGCTCCCGCATCCGCTACCGAAGATCGCGGATTCAGCTCGCAGCGTCCGGCTGGCGAGGTAAGCCATGTTATCCTTTATGGGACACTTGCTTTTCATAGTTTGACTATATGTGGGATCTAAACTCCCAATACCTTTAACAGGCCTGGCAGGAGACGTCCAGACAGGTTAACTGTCCGGCTCCCCTTCCAGAAGACCCAGCGGACGCCCGTCTGACAGGGCTGCTGGTCCCGGCACCTTACGTAGTGCTGGAGAAGAAGGCCACGGGAATCCGGAGGAGTTCCCAGCGTCAGGTGTTATCGGATTCATCGTCCGATGACTCCGAGGTGGACTCCTCCCACGAGTACGAGGAGGAGAAGAAAGAGGCCTCTCCCCCAGCGGGGGGAGAGAAGAAAAGGAAGGCCTCCCCAACGAGGGAGGCCGAAGGGTCCAAGAAGGGAAGGACCCTTCCCCCGGACTGTTCCGCCAACACCGGCGACGGCGACGAGGATTGGCCCTCAAGGGCCAAGCCCCTGGCGAGATCGTAAGTATCCGGACTCCCAAATAACTCATAATTTTTCTTTTTGTCGCATGGTGTCTTTCTAACGCTGCATACAACCCTGTAGTCCGCCCAAGGACGATCTTCCCGCTTCGTCGAGCGGGTCCTTGGGTACGTTGGATGTGGATAGCACTTCAGTTCCGACCGCCTCCTCCCCGCGTGACACCAACGACGCCGAGGTGGGATGCCAGAAAGGGACCCATCAGGAGGAGGAGGCCCCGGAGGTGCCGCAAGGCAACCTCCCGGACTTTGGACCGGACTCCGCACCGGAACCTGCAGTGGTTCCGGAGTCCGGCAGGCGGCCCCTTCGTATGAAGGGCAAGACTGTGACGCCAGCGGCTTCCGTCCAACCGGAGGCGCCGGATAACTTGCTGGAGGCGCTCAACGGCTCTTCCATCAAAGAGGAACACCGCACTGTCATGAGTGCGGTGATTCAGAAGGTTTAGCTTGCCAAAAGCGGGCTGACCGGAGCCTGCAGCAGCCTTCTAACAGGCTTTGAGGTAAGATTTTCAAGATATGTAAAATAGTACTGCATAGACAGTAGCCCCTAATGCTCGGTTCGGTGTTCGGAAAGAAAAGCCGGACCGAGGATCTAAAAAGATATACGCAGGAGTCTTAACAAAAATATGTCAATATGGGAATGCAGGCTGCACTGCTGACCTCTGCCGCACTGACTGCGGAGGTCAATGCCTTGAAGCAGAGCCTCGAGCGGTCCGAGAGCAAGCTCGGCCGTGCCAAGAAGCAGCTCGAGGACAAGGAAGGTGAGTAACACCTTATTAAAGTTGTACCTTACAGAAAAGGATTTGGTTGCAAGAGGAATGACAAGGATAACGTGGGTACTCCAGGGGCTACGAACGAGGTGGCAACCCTGAAGGAGGCGGTGTCCACGGCCGAACGTAATGCAGCCGCGGAACGCGCCGAGCGAGAGAAGCAGGAGGCGCGGGTGGCGGAGGTACGGCAAGAGCTCCAGGCTCTCATGGAAAAACACGAGAGTTTGGAGCGTGACTCGAAGACTCGAGAGTCCGAGCTTGCGTCGGCTCTTGAGAGTGCCAAAGCCGCTAAGGCCGAAGCCCACAAGGCCCTCCAGGAAATCGAGGCATTGAAGAAAATAGCGGCGGGTAAGGAATTCTTCATGCAAAGCAAGCATGTAAAAGTGAATTACCTGTTACTTACCCAATTCGAGCTCTCCAGAGCTGCTCGCAGATCTGCCCGAAGCGGTCCGATGCTGCCGCTTTCTACAGAGCCGAGGAGGGGAGCTCGACGGAGAAGGTGTTTTGGTCTCAGTATGCTGAGGCCGGACATCCAGTGCCCCTTAGCGACCAGCTGAAGCAGCTGGTCGAGCTCCACAAGGTGGCCGAACAGGCCATGAAGGGCCTCATAGTTCGGCTGTGGCCCAAAGAGGCCATGCCTGGGAGCTACTTCGGCCTGGTGCGGCGGCTGGTGGATGCTTGTCCATGGGTTGAAGTCATCAAGCATTCCGCCTGCATTGAGGGTGCCCGTCGGGCCCTTGCCCGTGCTAAAGTGCACTAGGGCAAGATGGACGCTGAGAAGCTTGTGACGGACGCGCCACCGCCGGGCAAGGAGTATCGCACGCCCGAGATGTATTATAAGGGTGTCCTGAAGGGTGCCCGCATTATTGCGGGTGAGTGGTCCAAAGATGTAATATTTGAGTAGACTCGCATTTTGTTATCTTGTGCGCTGAAAACTTTGTTCATATGCGCTAAGCAATGCTTGTTAATTTAAAATATTACCTTCTGTGCGGCTGTTTTTCAAATCTGAGAGATGGCAAGTCGTCGGCTTCAGCCCCCATGCCATGAGTGCTGGGTGTTCGGGATAAACTTGAGCGCTCTTGTTCCCATTTTTGGGTCCATCTAGGGAGGCGCTCAACACAACGAACGAGGCAACCGGACTTATAATGCTTGAACACTCTCACTTAGCCATAGAATTCTATAATTTTAAATTTCGGCGAAGCCCCTAGTGTTCGGAAGGCCGAATTCGGGGCGCTATCCACGCCTGGGCCGGACAAAGCCGGTTCCTCGCTCTAAGCGGCATAAGTCTTTAGGGACTCGAAAAAACCTCTCGAACAGCGACCGGCTCTCGCCCCATCATGACGGTCAGTTTTAGCTTTCTCCACTGAGGTGCTCGCCCAGCTCAACTGGGGCACAATCGCAGTGGTTCTCCCAGCGCTACCTTAGCCGATATAACGGAACGTAAGGTACCAAAACATGGGAGCCGGGCAAACCCAACTATTGACCCAAGACATGATTCGGAGCCGATGCATATAATGCTATAAGTTCGGGGAGCCGCACTTGTGAAAGTGTTCGGACTTATCACACCATAATGTGGGGAACTTAAGCCCCTGGTGTATTTAGCCGTACCAAAGTGTACGGGTGCAACATGTCATAGATGAACATATGTATAAGAAAGGAATGCAGTGGTAGGCAAAAAGCGATGCATTGTTTATTCAAAAAGTACTGCCATGGATGCAGAATGATACAAATAGTGCGATAAGCAAGGGGTGGAACTATTTAGCACGTCCCCCTCCAGGGGTAGGCTGCGGAATGGTGTATAAAACAGGTATAATGCTCGTAATGGAGACCACCTGGATACTCGGCGTGTTCTTCTTCCCTGGCTGTTGCATCGTGAGTTCGGCAGGTCTACTGCCGGACAGGGCCTCTGGTAAACGGAGTCCTGAGGATAAGAAAAAAAGGAAAAAAAGAAAAGACAAAGGATGACACACTTGGGAGCCCCTGGTGTGGTTGAGCGGCACTCTGGGCCTGCCGTGGTCGTGCCCCTCCCCCTATGCCCATGGTATCTCCAGAGCGTAGTGATGTACGCGGAGTACTGGTTTTGCAATTTTGCAAGGGCTGGGGTTGGGGCCGGACATGCTAGGTGGTCTTGTTGTAGGTTACTCCGGGCGCACTTGGCGATGTCCGGCCGCTTAACGGCCGGACTCGAGAATTGCCTTAAGAGGCTGCTCGCACTTCGCCATGAGAGTTGTATGCTCCTCCGCTCGGAGAGAGCATTCAGTGTTTCCGCTGATCGTGATGACTCGAGGGCCTCGCATCTTGAGCTTGAGGTATGCTTAGTGCGGCATCGCGCTGAATTTTGCAAACGCGTTCGTCCGAAAGCAATGCATGATAGCCGCCATGAACGGAACTATGTCGAAGATTAACTCCTCGCTTCGGAAGTTATCCGGGGATCCGAAGACCACTTCCAGTGTCACTGAGCTTGTACAATTGGCCTCTACACCTGGTATGACTCCTTTGAAGGTCATCTTTGTGGGTTTAATCCTTGAGGGGTCTATGCCCATCTTGCACACTGTATCCTGGTAAAGCAGGTTCAGGCTGCTGCCGCCGTCCATCAGGACTCTAGTGAGGTGAAACCCGTCGACGATTGGGTCTAGAACCAATGCGGCGAACCCGCCATGGCGGATGCTGGTGGGGTGGTCCCTTCGATCAAAAGTGATCGGGCAGGAGGACCATGGATTGAACTTTGGGGCGATCGCTCCATCGCATATACGCCCTCGAGTGCACGCTCCGCCCCTTTTGGGTATGTGGGTTGCGATATCATGTTCACCGTCCGCACTTGTGGGGGAACCCTTCGTCCTCTATTGTTCGGGCGGCCGGTCTCTTCCTCGCCATCGCTATGCAGCCCCTTGTCATTGTTTTCGCAATTAACTTGCTCGCTGCTTGAATACCCAACAATCCTGTTGGTGTGATTAGCTGGCTTTCGGGTGCCGTGTATCTAGCACGAGCGGTCGAGTATTCGGTCCAAATTGACGGACCCGGAGTAGTTCTTTTGAATGGCTTTTTCCACGACCGGTTTGAGCCTCTGAATCCGGCGCTGACCGCCAGATCCTCGTATTATCGCCGTTAATGCGGCGTTTGTGCTTGTTGCAACGCGACCGCCATTGCGGTCCTTGGTATCCGGACCGCCAGAATTTTTGTTGAGGTTGTTACCGCTGGCTAGCTAGCTGTCCTCTCCGCCAGCAGCGGGTCATGAGTGATGTGAGGGCTGCCATGGATTTCGGCTTTTCCTGTCCTAGGTGCCGGGCAAGCCACTCGTCATGGATGTTATGCTTGAAGGCTGCGAGGGCCTCTGATCCGGACAATGACGATTTGATTTTTCTTGGTTAAGAACCATGTCCGGAATTGTCCGCCGATTCGTCAGCTGCTGAATTATGTGGCTTAGGTCATTAGCGCTCGGTGGTCGCACATATGTGCCCCGGAAGTTATCAAGGAATGCGGCTTCCAGGTCCTCCCAACACCCAATTGATTCTGCTGGCAAGCTGTTAAGCCAATGCCGGGCTGGTCCTTTAAGCTTGAGTGGGAGGTATTTGATGGCGTGAAGATCATCACCGCGGGCCATGTGGATATGAAGGAGATAGTCTTCGATCCTAACCGCGGGGTCTGTTGTGCCATCGTAGGATTCAATGTTCATGGGTTTGAACCCTCGGGGATTTGATGATCCATTACTTCATCTGTGAAGCATAGTGGGTGTGCGGCGCCTCTATATTGGGCTATATCACGACGTAGCTCAAGCGAGCTTTGTCTACTGCGTTCGGCCCGGCCGGAGTTGCTGTATCCGGCGCGACGGTCATCGTCGCGCATCGTGGGGCGCCCACGCGATCCATAGATCGATCTTGATTGTTTTGCCTTATCCTCCAATATGTCTCACAAGTCCGGCGCATTCCCCCGGGGCTTTGTACTTTTCGAGCGATGCCGGGGTACGGCTTTAGTGGAGGGCCTGGAGGCCTCTCTGTCGCGGCCACGAGGTGGCCGGTCGGCCGTATTGTGCGCTGGTGATGTGGGTTTATATGCTTCCTCCTCTAATCGGGGCAGCAACTTGCTTTTGGGGTAGCTTTTGGAGGGGCGTTCGAGCTCGTACTCTTCGGCCGCAAGGACTTCAGTCCATCTATCGGCTAGCAAATCTTGATCAGCTCTAAGCTATTGCTGCTTTTTCTTGAGGCTGCTTGCCGTGGCCATAAGCCTGCGTTTAAAACGCTCTTGTTCGACGGGATCCTCAGGCATGACGAATTCGCCGTCGTCGAGGCTTGCCTCGTCTCCGGAGGGAGGCATGTAATTGTCGTCCTCTACCTCTTTGTCTGCCGCTCTCTCATGAGGGCTGGCTTCTTCATCCTCCTGTGCTGAATCTTGCTGGAGGGGGTTGTCGTCGGCACTGTCCGGGGTGTTGTTGTCTCCGGTGCCGGAATCTCCATTCTTGCTGTGGCGGGATTTAGAGCGGCGCCGCTGACGTCGGCGCTTAGGCTGTTTCTTGGAGGGATCTTCCTCCGCTGTTCCATCGCCATTCCCATCCTTTGGGATGTCCACCATGTATATGTCGTATGACGAGGTGGCTTTTCAGTGCCCCGTAGGCGTTGGTTCTTGGTCATCTCCGGCATCGTCGTCCATATCGTCAATGTCTTCGGAGTCGAAGTCTAGCATGTCGGTTAGGTCTTCGACAGTGGCTACGAAGTGGGTGGTGGGTGGGCTTTGAATTTCTTCGTCGTCCGCATCCCAACCATCCTGACCGTGGTCCGGCCAGGGCTCTCCTGATAACGAGAGATACTTTAGCGAATTCAGGATGTCGCTAAAAGGCGAGTGCTGAAAGATGTCCGCAGCGGTGAACTCCATGATCGGCGCCCAATCGGATTCGATTGGTAGGGGCGCGGGAGGTTCGGAGTCCGGCGAGGAGTCCGCACCTCGGAGTCACGAGCTTCGCAAGGGACAGGGTCGGTATTCGGCTCTATCGCCATAGAGGTAGCAGCCCCCGAGGCGGTGTCTAGCCACCCATCCTCGACCGGCGCAGTCGGCTCCGAATTAAGGGTCGGAGCGGGCTCTTGTGCGGCCTCCAGGGCACTGTCCGGCAGCAGAGCTAAATCATGCCCATCGCGACAGTGCGGCGCACTCGGCAGTGGCTCGAATCCGTCGAGGATCAAGTCGCCGCGGATGTCGGCCGTATAGTTCAAACTTCCAAATCTGACCTAGTGGCCAGGGGCATAACTTACGATCTGCTCCAGATGGCCAAGCGAATTGGCCCGCAGTGCAAAGCCGCCGAATACGAAGATTTGTTCGGGGAGAAAAGTCTCACCCTGGACTGCGTCGTTGTTGATGATCGAAGGAGCCATCGGGCCTATGAGCGACGACACAGAGGAACTCTCAATGAAAGCACCAATGTCGGTGTCAAAACCGGCGGATCTCGGGTAGGGGTCCCGAACTGTGCGTCTAGGCGGATAGTAACAGGAGACAAGGGACACGATGTTTTTACCCAGGTTCGGGCCCTCTCCATGGAGGTAAAACCCTACTCCTACTTGATTGATATTGATGATATGGGTAGTACAAGAGTGGATCTACCACGAGATCAAGGAGGCTAAACCCTAGAAGCTAGCCTATGGTATGATTGTTGTTCGTCCTATGGACTAAAACCCTCCGGTTTATATAGACACCGGAGAGGGCTAGGGTTACATAGAGTCGGTTACAATGGTAGGAGATCTACATATCCGTATTGCCAAGCTTGCCTTCCACGCCAAGGAAAGTCTCATCCGGACACGGGACGAAGTCTTCAATCTTGTATCTTCATAGTCTTGGAGTCCGGCCAATGATGATAGTTCGGCTATCCGGACACCCCCTAGTCCAGGACTCCCTCACACGTCCTGGCCCGAGAAGGGCCCGAACTGGTGCTCGTCTGACGAGTTGTTACTGCTCCAGACACGCATCCAGGGCGTGATCGATAGGGACGTCAAACTCGTTGACGTAGTCGAGGTGATGCTAGTTTGCCTGGTTCTCTAGAAAGGCACCCAGTGCAGCACCCTTTACTGCTGGTACTACAAATTTACCCGATGATGATTTTTTTTTCTCATTTTCTGATGATTAGACAAATACTAATTCCTCCGTCCGAAAATACTTGTCATCAAAATGGACAAAAAGGGATGTATCTACAACTAAAATACATCTAGATACATCCCTTTTTATTTACTTTGATGACAAGTATTTCCGGACGGAGGGAGTACTAATGAGCCTTCGATTTGGAATCTCTGCCCTGCTAAGACGAAGGACTAAAGACACGGCGGCCGTGCATTGCCTGCTACTCTGTCCGAAGCTTGCAAGAAGCCTAACTGCATGAACGCTCTGAAGATTTGGTACGGATGCCTGCGTGCATCAACCACAGGCTGCCGAGAAGAGCAGCAGCAGTCAGCTGTTGCGGCCTGTGGCAATGTCCGGAGGAAAGATGCATGCATGCGTGAGCTGATGACGATGACCGGGGAGAACATGCACTGCAGCACCAAATCGTTCATCTCATTTTACCTTTGACACATTCATTTGGTCATTTTGACTCACTAGGTAATTGTCCGTGCATTGCAACGGAAGGCATAACATTCTAGATGGCATATCATGTGATGTCTTTTTCTTTTGTTTTTCTCTCTTTTGATTTAAGTGATATAACCGTGATAAGACAATACTGGGTTGGAGGTGAAAAATACCGAGGACAAATGATAACAAGAAATTTGGTATTTGTAAGGCTCATTGTCTTGGAAATATGCAAAATATAGCTATGACCATTCAAATTTTGATTCGAATCTACTTCACAGCCGATGCTCCATGGACGATTCATGCACGATTAACGATCAGATGGCCGTGTTGCACTTCATTCAATAATTTGACGGCTGGATGTGTAGAATCGTGCAGAAATCGTGCATGGAGTGTCGTGTGTGTAGCAGCGTTCATTTTGATTCTCAATGTAGAATCGACAAGTGTAGACAGCCATGCATGTAGAATTAATATGTTGTGTCACATTTAATTATGTCCAAGATGAGTGCAATAAACCGAACTAAGGAGATGATGTAAACCAAAAGCTAGTTATTTGAAATATAGTTTATTTTTACTGGATATCGACAACCCGCTGCTTGCCCTTACAACTGTTGCACTTCCGGGTGCCATGCCCATTTCACTATTCTCATATAGCAGAAAACTTGTATCAATATTGTTCCATCAATATCATATTTGTACAACCCTCTTGTGTAGTGGCACCCTTTTTATTTGTCTCAAGTTGCCTTGCCTCGTGAGAAATACATGGGACCGAGCTAAACAACATATATATGTACAAGTCATTGGGGAGGCCGCCACCAAGCCCGCGAGGAAAAATTGCACAGGATTGGATTGGACGTGTAGAGAGGAAAGAAGAGAGATCTTCCTGGTTTTTTTTAGGTTAGAGAGATCTCAGAGATCTTCCTGGTGATCCTATAGATAGGAGAGTATTATGGACCGTGATTGACAAAGAGATTACCAAAGAAAAGATTTATGGTAGGGTGAAGAAATGAATGTAAATTTGTTGGGAATCCCCCCCCCCCCTTCAGAAAATAAAACCCAGCCCCTGAACTGCTGACGCGTGGAAGCCTTTTGGTCCCGGTTGGTGGCACCAACCGGGACAAAAGGTCCCCCTGCCTGGGCAAGCAGCTCTGGCCACGTGGAGCCCCATCTGTCCTGGTTTCCAATCGAACCGGGACTAAAGGTATAGGGCTTTAGTTACGACCCTTTAGTCCCGGTTCGGGAACCGGGACAAATGACCCTCATGAACCGGGTCGAATGGCCCTTTTTCTACGATTGGTTGTCTTCATTCATGTTAACGGTGGTTGGCACTGGCGCTTATTAACACCCTGAAATTAAGATAGGTTATCTTCATTTTTGTTTGTAGAAATGAAGAGAAAGAGGACTTTGCACAATTGGTTTGCAAGCAATTCAAATGCCCCCTGTTGTTCAACCAACCCCAATTGAACTCATTGTTCAACCAACCCCAATTGAAGTCGTTGTTCTACCAGCCCCAATTGTGAGCAATAATCTGCCAACCGATGACGATGAGAGCACTATCCCCCCTACTACAAATGAGGGTACCAATCCCCCAACTGATGAGAGCAATAACCCCCCTACAAATGAAAGTACCAATCCCCCAACTGATGAGAGCAATAACCCACTTACAAATGAAAGTACCAACCCCCCTAACGAGAGCACAAACCAACCAGCAAGGCATCGTATACTAGAATTCCATCCCAGTCAGATTTTGGTGATCCGGCCAGGGGCGGAGGTACAGGATGGCCAGGGTGGGCCGCGGCCCATCCTGGGATTTTAGGCCGGCCTGTATACCATATGTTACGAGGAGATGGGCCAGTGGGGAAAAAAGCCCAACAACAGCCTACTGCACGTCCCGACCCGCACGCAGCCACGCCCACGAGCAAGTTTAGAAAAAGACGTAATTAAGAATTGTAGTATGCCTGTAAAACCATATTTGACCGTCTTGATCTATTTATAATTCTACGTGGTATTTGTAAACTAATTAGTATGAATACATGCCATATTTGTTCTAAAATTTTCTAGGGGACCACCCTGGTTGATCGAATACCAATAGAAGATTATGTCCCGGAAATCCGAAGTGAAGTAAGAAGATCTTATGTGTTGAAAGGAAGAAACAAAGCTAGTGGGCATAAATTTGATGTGGGATTGGAAGGTAAAATTTGGAAATGTTTTCAACCCCAATGGCTAGATAGGTTTGATTGGTTGGAATATATATAGTGAGAAAAAGGAGGCTCAGCTGCTCACTGCACTGCACAGCAGAAAGGCACCCGATGGGGCCAGCGGAGCAGAGGGACATCCGGACATGCAGTGCAGAGCAAGGACCTTTTACTGCCATAAACCTCTGTTACTCACCGTGAAACAGAGGCTCGATCGATCGATGCATGCATGATTAAAACATGGCTCGAAGCTGATTGTCTGGACGATGCATGCATGTACGGTACCACCTCTGATAATCTCAGCGCTGGAAAGGGTGCATGCGTGCTCATCCGCTGCATGAGTGAACGAGGGAGTGTGAATATGCTTGACGATTTGAGAAGAGTTGCTTGCTCCTGTGGCTGTGAATTTTCCTCTTCTTTCACCTCACCTGCGGAAGAAGAGTTGGAGCCTTCTGCTTGTCCCTGTCTGGCTGTCTCTGCAGTCCAAGCCCATGCCATGCATGATGCATCTCCTCAACCTGAAGGTCAAAACAGATGCCTGAATCCATGGCGGCCTTGCTCGCTTCTCTCCGCACATGAATCATTTTAAAAAGTGCCACCTTGCTACCTCATGGGCAAACAACATCGCCATCAGATCAAAAATCTCACCCTGTTTTCTAGTGTTTCATTTACATGCATCTTCCCGCCATTTCAGCGGATTGCACCACGCACGCATGACTCCTCCACCTTTCCAGCACTCCTCGGCGACCACCTACACGGCACCTACCAAGTGAAGAGAGAGTGGACCTTCTTTACTGTCCACAACAGGAGGAGAGGAGAGGAGAGGAGAGGAGAGGAGAGGACCCCCTCTCTCTGTCTCTAGAACACACACTTTTTGTCAGTGAGGCCCCTACAACAGTGTTAATCGTAGCAGCGGTGCCCTACCACTGCTTTGCTTTTCAGGAAGGAGAAGGAGAGGAGGGGACATGTCGACCTTTGCATCAGGATCAGTCGCCCTCCACAGCCCCCCGCCTTGTTGATCGATTGTCCATAGTCCATGAGAGCTAGTGCCCAGCCGCTAGAAGTT
Organism: Aegilops speltoides; assembly: GCA_021437245.1. Taxonomy (NCBI): domain Eukaryota; kingdom Viridiplantae; phylum Streptophyta; class Magnoliopsida; order Poales; family Poaceae; genus Aegilops; species Aegilops speltoides. The sequence continues at coordinate 10,687,675 of CM038145.1, forward strand.
CAGAAGCGCACCTGACCGAGCCTGACACTTGCAGGAGCTAGCTAGCTTTGCACACACCTCTCTGCCAGTGCTCTGTTTCTACCTGCTTCGATGGTCGGCGGCAGGAGGCTCTCGGAGCTGCTCCGGGATCAGCAGGAGCCGTTCCTCCTCCTCCTCCCCGGTGGCGGTGGCGGCAACGAGGCAGCGCCGTGCTGCTCCTTTCGAAGACAAGGGCGCCAGGGCTTCCTGGGGCCGGGCCGTGTGGAGGGCGCTGCCGCAGTGGGGGTGGGACGACCTCGCCGCCGGATGCTTCCCCTGCGCCGCCCGCCACAAGCGCGAGAGCTTCCGCCCGCTGCCGCGCGCCGGCCACGCGCACTGCAACGACGACGCCCGGCGGCTCAGCCCGGTGTCCGTCCTGGACGTGCTGCGGTGCTCCGACGACGAGGAGGAAGCGTCGTCGTCCCCCACGCTCAGCGACTATAAGCACTACACTACTCTGCTTCTGACGTTACCGTTCCAAGGAGCATTCTCCTCTGTCAGCAGTCACGCCCACAAATAATTCACCTTCATTTCATGCTCTGCTTCTTGATAAATACAGGGGAGGAGGAGGAGGACGACGACAGGCCATCGTCGACGCCAGGGAGCTCGCCGCCACCACCCGACCCGCTCACCGACGAGAAGGAGGAGTCGGAGGAGTGGAGGAAGGTGGTTTCTTCGTGGGAGAGGATCGCGGGGGACATCGCAAGGGTCCCGGCGCTTGCGGAGCTGGACCTGTCGACCTCCATGTCCATGTCGGCGAGGGAGTGGCACGGGGAGGCGGAAGCCGAGCGGGTGGGCGCGAGCGTGGAGGCCATGATTTTCGAGGAGATGAGCGCGGAGGCCGTGCGCGACATGGTCGAGCTGTAGCAAGTCGGAGCGCTCCTAGTCCTTGCAACTGGCTATGGTGAGTGACGGCACTAGCGAGCGACCTGATCAACGACATTTCTACCATTTCTGGGTTCAGTTGGGTATAAAGAGTACGTGCATAGTAGTATAATACTTTTACTACTAAGCATATATAGCTATATAGTAGCAGAATCTGTTGCAGTTTCAGTTGTAGTACATGGCCGTCGTATCCACGTAAAAATATATGACTCGGAAGAAAAAGGAAAATAATAATTCCTGGAGACATTTTACATTTTCTACTACGGTATAGTTTAGATATGCTGCTGGAGATGCTCTGACAAGTAGGAACTAAAATTGGTGAATGTTCTACACACATTATCAAATTTGTAGGTGTGAGTTATGGCTTTAGGTTGCTCGATACTATATGTTCTTTTCAGACATTTATTGAGTACTACTTAATAAATGGCTGTCGATGCAGGGGCCAAGGGTTTCAACTTCTTTTTTGAAAAAGAAGGAAAAACAGTGCCCCACCGATGGCTACTAGCAAATGTATTACATGACCGAGTTCTGAACTCTGTATACATCCAACACCACTCAATAGAGTGGACATAGTTTACGAATTACAATTGGATTACAAGGTTGGAAAACACAAAGGAGAACAACCAATGGCTGTATGCATTTTCCAGATGCAAAGGCCCGGGTCGTCCTCCTTTTCAAAAAAAAAAAAAAGGAAGAACAACCAACCCACATACACAAGGGCTACATTTATTCAACGCCACGACATCCTCACTGCTCTGGCTCCATCAAACGTGACAAAACCCCTAATTATGTGCACATTATGAAAGAAGAACATGACCCCATTGCCCTCAGAGTCCGGGGGTTAACCAATTACAAGAATTATTATTATCATAAGATAATTTTGCTAAACTACGAGCAACCATATTGCTACTCACACAATGATCACAAAGTCTTAGCTCTTATCTCACGGCAAGGAGAAAATGGATGGAGGCAGTATCACTGGGCCATAGGTTTCCCTCTGGTCTGTAACTTACCAGCTAGTACTAGTACTAAGTTACTATGGACCAGCCTCTGTTGCACTTGCACTGCACTTGTGAGATTCAGGTACTATCTGCAACTTGCTTGTGACTAGCCCCCCTACCTAATCTATAACTGACTTTTTTATGTTGCTACCAATAATCAGGGCCTCATATTCCTATCTACACAATGTACACAGACACAAGAAATTAGCAATGGAATGTTCCAAGTCTCTCGGTCAACCTCTGCATGTCACTGTCGAGTTGACAGTGACAGGGAGAAAATTTCAAGTGCAGGGCAGAGAGTCAGTGTCATGGAAATCAATCCATCTAGCATCACAGAGAAGAAGAAGAAACAAGATGCTTATGCGACTGACACAATAATCTGAACCCACAGCTATAGGAAGATGAAGATTGCTTCCAAATCTCTGAACAATTGAGATGATGCATGCAGCATGCTTCCTCTTCAGCACACAGACAAATTTAGTGTGTTCTCAAACTTTCTACATCTAATCACCAAAGTTTATCAGCAAGAAACTACTGCAAAGTGCAAACCATGCCAAACAAAAAGAGGAGATGACGATGATGATAAATTAGGAGATAATTATTACTAGTATTAAGCATCCCTGGGATCCAGCTCGGGCAGCTTGGCCAGCCTCACCATGCTCTGCTCCATCACGCCGTTGTACCGCTTGCAGGACAGCACGCCCAGCCCACGCCCGAGCACGCCCCACCGCCTCTGGCCCTTGGGCTCCCGCGCGGCGCCGCCGGTCTTCTTCTTCCCGTCGTCGGCGCTGCTCTTGGTGCAGGCGAGGTACGCCGCCAGGAACGGGTCGTCCTCCGGCCGGACGGCCCTCGAGTAGCCCCTAGCAGCCGGCCTGCCCGGCGGCGGCGGCACGGACAACCGCCTCGCCAGCGCCGGCACCTTCCTCTGGCCCTCCCGCATGCCACCACCACGTGCTTCAACCGTCGAGACCGGCTTCTTCACGGCCGGCTCGAGCTCCCACGACAGGACCACCGGCGCCTTCCTGGGGCTCTCCGGCATGCCCTCCTCCTGCTCCCACGAGAAGGCCACGGTCAGGGCGTCCTCTTCCTGCCCCATGTATGTAGGTACACAAGGGCAAAGAGCCACCGGCAGCTAGCTAGCTAACTAATCACCACCGGCCGGCCTGTCGTGCTGGTACGGACCAACGGTTTCTTGCCGTGCTTCTTGGCGTGAGCAAGACGAAGAAGGGAAAGAGGACGACGGTGGTTGGTTTTTGAGGAAGTGGTGGGGAGAGGAGAGGGCGTATGGATCATGAATGCATCATGCGTACATGCATGCCAAACGTGTGCATGGCCCAACTAAATGGATATTATGCTCCACGGGCGGTTATGCTTCTGATTACTCGTAGTGGAGGGACGGCTAAAAGGGATCGGGTTGTATATATATATGCATACGAATGGCGGGAGACCAAGGGTTATTTGTACTACTACTAGTAGTACTTTGCAACCGTATTCTATTCTTGTACGCGCGTGTTAATGATGTAGTATTAAATTTGTTATTGTGGTAATCTCTTGCTAAGAAGGTCCATCGTTATCTTTCTTCCCCTCAGAGTTCATCTACTGCCGTCCTCCGGCGGCTTCACTCCACCGACGGCGTGCTGAATAAAGATTCTTCAGATCCTTCTCTGACGAGGCGTACGGTCCTATGGTTGGGGATGGATGTCGAAACCATCTAGTCATGTAGGGGTGCCGGATCTGGGGTTCGATGACGGGCCCGTGGTGTTGCCCTGGTCTGCTTCGTTCAACGGTAATGGTTTCGTTTTTGGTGAGTCACCTTTTGGAGGTCCACAAAGATGCATATAAGCAATGGAGCCCGTCGAGCTCGGGTGAGAAGGTAATCAGTCATTTTTTTTGTGGCTCCTGTAGTGGTGCCAGAGGCAAGTGAAAGGCGTTGGTGTGAAGCTCAGAGGATTCTTTGGTCTTGATTGAATTTTTTCATCTTGGCTGATGTTTTTATATATAAAGACTAGCGTTCTGCTGTGTTTTCAGCTTTCATCTTGGCTGATGTTTTTATATGTAAAGACTAGCGTTCTGCTGTGTTTTCAGCTTTGTCAGGTCGATGTTTACATGGCTTATACTATAATCTTTATGATGAATAAATGAGACACATATCATGGTCTCAAAAGTCCATGGGAAGAAAAATAAGAAAATAGGATATGGTAAGAAAACAGTGGCTATAAAGGGTGTGGTTGAAGTTAACCGCAGGGAATTGCATGTTGGTATGGTAGATGGACTTCAACGCTGATGGCTTGACCATGCATGCGTATGCATTTACCCAGTCCCTGCCTTGTCTTTTAGCAATTTTTTCCCAACCAAAAACATATGAAAATAATTATGTTGGGTAAGTGTACAACATTGCGTTTCTACAACTGCAAGAGATTGGCTGCTTGGATTGGTAGCTATATTTTTATCTGAAGCCTTTGGTGGCCATATATTAGAAAAGGATGTGTAGGGTCAGATGCTTATTTGGCTGCTTAATTCCAATCTTACATCAAGACCACGAAGACATCATTGCAATTGGAACTCCTCCAGTAATTAAGTACTAGTAACCGTGCTAAGTTACAACGCAAGAGTCAAAGCGCATTCCATATGACTTAACGGGTTAGGATCCTCAGCAGTAGCCCACCATGCAGTACGGTCACTGCCGTGTGGACCCGGCCCCACATGTCATCCGCACTACAACACCATACTGTACTGCAGAGGATCTCAACCCATGACTTAACATATGCATAATTAGGTATTTGTTTTTTGTGGTTTTGTTTAGTAGTGGGGCACATTGGATTTGGTTACCAGGCGAAAAATCCGGTTACCGCCCGGGAACTGCATTTCCCTGTACCCCACGAGAAATTGCCTTACCGAGCAAAAATAATCGAGTGTTAAATTTGTATGATTTTGTACTGAATGCAATTGGAGCTCCCCTAGTAACTGATTAGTTAGTACTAGTAACTGTACTAAGTTACAACGTAAGAGTCAAAGCATGGTCCATCACTTGACCATATGCATGTCCAAGTTCTTAGTATTTGTTTTATACATGTATAAAGAACAGTAGAGCGAACCAGTACTAACTTGATTCGGGAAGAAAATTAACCAACTATTTGTTACTTTCATGATTAACTCCGGGTTTTTCAATTTCTTCCACACATTTTATAAACCATTTACCAACAAGGTGGCCAATTCAAGAGAAAGAAAAGTTGGCAAATTTTGTCTTGCTACGTGGTGTTCTTTTTTCTTGTTGTTGGAAACTGCTGCGTTGGTGTGGTTTTGCTACATGTTGGTCAATGAATTAAGCCGCCGGTTATGTACAATCTTTTATTTCTGCTTTTTCAGCTGTTTAAATAATCAATTACTAGTTTACTACTACTACTAATTGGAAGCAACGAAGAAAACACGCACATATGTTCAGTCGCCAAAAGGAAGAACAGGTATTGGAAAAGCATGCATACGGTTTGCAGCTATCAAGGTGGTTGGTAAATCCTTGTCATGTACAGAGAGAATACACACGCACAATCTCTTTTCGTGGGGGGCGGGTTTGGATAGCGACCAAAACCTAGCCGCCGCCGCCAAGAGAGCCATATTTCCGGCGCCGTTTTCCGGCGGCTCTCCTCCACCGGCTCTCCTCCGCCGGCGACCTCTTGGTCGTCGGTCGTGAAGGGGGTCACCGGATCCCGTGCGTGCGGATCGTTTTTGCTTTAGGTTTAGAGCCCTAATAGCCTAGGTTTTTAGATCGTCTGACGTCTTGCTTCGACGGCGGCGACGGCGATGCTGAATAAAGAAGCTCCAGGTTCTTCTACGGCGAAGCGATCGTCTCTTTGCTCGGTGATGGATTTGGGAACCAGTCTGTTCAAGCGGGGATATCGTGGCGGCGACGGCATCCTTGTGGTGGACTTGTGTCCTCGGGCTCCGCCGTTGCGACGACGTCTGCTCCAGCGTCGGCACGGAGCTTGGGAGGTAGTTCGGGAGCAGATGCAGATTGTGATCTGCATCGACGACATCTGGAAGACAGAACGTGTGCTGAGTTCATGGTTGATGGATGGCAGGTATGGTTTCCTACTTCGGCGTCTTAGTCGTTGTGGGGTCTCGGATCTGGAGTTCGATAGCGTGTCCGGGGTGTTGCCCTGGTCTGGTTCGTTCAACGGCAATGGCTTCATCTTTGGTGTGCCATCTTGGAGGTCCGCAAAGCTGCATATCAGCGATGGAGCTGCGTCGAGCTCGGGTGAGGAGGTGATCCGTCAATTTTTCTTTGGTGGCTCCTGTGGTGGTACCGGAGGCAAATGATGAACGTTGGTGTCAAGCTTAGCAATGTTCTGCTATCTTTTCAGTTTTGTCATGTCGGTCTTTACGTGACTTGTAATTTGACCTTTATGATATGAATGAAACACGTATTACCATGCAAACAAAAAAAATCCTTGTCATGTACTCCACACGAAAAAAGAATGAAGAATTCCTTATATGTACTCCCTCCGTTTGAAATTACTCGTCCAAAAAATAAATGTATCGAGATGTATTTTAGTTGTAGATACATTCATTTTTATGACAAGTAATTCCGAACGGACGGAGTATTGGAGAAGGCCATGCAAAACGCCAAAATGGCAACGTTGACTGCTAATGACATGCTTCTAAACGGATGAGCATGCACCAAACGGTCAGGAATCAAATCCACAAAATACTAGCAAATGATTAGCTAGAAAATTGACACTCTTAATGATTTTAAACATACTATTCAGATTAATTAGGAGATTAAGCTTGCAAAAAACAAATCGGAGAGGAAATAAAATTTAAGTTGGTAATTATTTGATCATCTTTTTTTTGCGAGGGACGATTATTTAATTATCAGTGTATATTAGTCTTCGTAAATTAATGCATGATGCCAACGGTGTGATTGAGATTGCCAGCGTTATATATTATTGCACGATGAATGTTCCTCATACCAGCCTAGGAGCTGAGATTACAATGTTTGTGGAAGGTTGATCCGGAATGTTGACTTCCCTTGTCCAGGAAAATTAAACATATATTCAAAATTGTCACTGAGAAGTACTAGCATATAAACTAAACGTTCCAGGTACCCTATCTTAATTTCCTACATATATATATATATATATATATATATATATATATATATATATATATATATATATATATATATATATATATATATATATATATATATATATATCTGGTTTGGTCAGGACTGACGTATACATCTTAGCACTTGGTTCACCTAATTGGCGATTAGGAACACGCAAATGATTACATGTTCGTTCATTACTATAAATGTCGTCGTTGATAGATGTTGTATACACGATAAACAAGTGTGCATCTTAGGTGTAACTCGCAGTCGATCAAATCGAGTAGCTAAACCTCTCCTAAACCAACAAGGCTACCCAAGTAACTAATTTTAACTGGCTAATTACCATTTACCAATGTTCTTATGTATGTAGCAGCTTGCCAACCCACCTACCGGCGGCTAAAGAAAACCCCACCTACCGGAGTTGTACTGATTAACAAAGTGTTGCTCTAGGACTCTGCATATTTTTGTTCTTCCCAGTAGGCCTTAGATTTTTTCCTTTTTGGAAACAAGAAATGATGTGAAAATTACAGTTCTAGAAACCTTTGGACAGAAAAATGTCCATTGCTGTTTCGATTTTGAGTTGAAGCTATCATCTGAGTTTGAAAGCTCAAGCAATGAGGCCTTTGGGCCAAATCAGCATGGGGCCTATCAGGGAACTAATACACTAATGTATAAGCTACAACACGAAATCACTAATTGAGAAGTACTTCTCGCATTTAAAACAAATTGTGAAATATTTGAAAATGTTTCTACAATGTGAAAAAAATGTTTATGTAGTTTTGTAAAAATGTTTATTACCATAAAAAGTTCAAAGTGTATTTTTAAGAAATTTACAATATATTCAAGAAAGTGTTCAGAACATATATTAATATAAAATGTACATCATGTATTTGAAAAATATTTAATGTGTACCAAAACAATGTTTCATGTGTACACCAGAAACGTATATTGCGTACAGAAAAAAAGGTAGACATGTGCTGAACAAAATAGAAACCGATGAAATCGACAAAGAACAAAAGAAAAACGAACAAATTCAATAAAACAAAAAAAGCACAAAAAAAGAAAATAAAAACCAAAGAAATGCAATGCAGAAGAACGAAAGCAGTGAAACCCAAGAATGGACGAGAAGGAAACACATGAAAAAGAAGAAAACTGAGAAGAAAAACGAATAATGAAAGAAAGAGAAGCAAAAGAATCAGTGAAAACCAAGAAAGAAACAAAGAAAAAAGGAAAATAAAATAAAAAAACCATTACAAAGCGTGAAAGAAAAGAAGAAAACCGGTGAGAAAACAAAGAAAAACAGAAAACTGAAGGAAACCAGTAAAACCAGAGGAAACCGAAACAAAAGAAGAACAGACCAAACCAGTACATCAACAGAGAGGCAACAAGCGAGCAACCTACGCAAATGGGCCAGCCCATATGTGCGCGCTGTGGCGAGACAAATGCTATACTCGCTATAAGCAAGATATAACATTCACACAATGGGCGTCTATTAGGTTTTTCCTTCTATGACTGCCTAATATTTTGAACGCTTTTGTTAATTCTCAAAGGGCCGAGAAGCTTTTCATGGCTAATGTGAAATGTACAACCATAACAATTTTATAACTTTGCTTATCTAGACGTCGCTGTCAGAAGATCCATTAATCTTGGACCCAACCTTAAAAAAACTCACATGCCTCATGTCGACATTAGAGTCCACACTGATATGGTGGAGAGAAGGCAGAAGAACCAAACTCAATATGGACAGCCACTGCCACAGCCACGCCAACAAATTCTGCAAACCCTAACATGACCAAAAAGAAAGATTGACAGGTGACTACGCCAATGAGCCATTGACGCCTTCGCGGCCGACTACGTCAAGATGAGAAAGCTCTTGGAAACCCTACTAAAAGGCTCAAAGTGGAAAACGCTACAACCTCATCCGGTATATCGTGGCCTGACTTCACTCCCACACCCGACGGAGACAGCGTCTACAAAATTGCTTCTCTAGGGTTTATAGACAAGAGAAGTGTTCGGCATGATGAAGAAATTTGCATGTTCTACATTTCCGATGTGTGCCATTTTTGGCATATGGGGTTGCTAAATATCAAACGGTTGAGACTTAACCAAGTCTCAGTTGATGCTACACTCGTGAGACCTTACGTGAAGATTCATGCAAAATTTCTCTAAATTTGTTCGTTCTTTTTTTTCGTATGCTCTCTCACGTGACTGAAACTTGGTTAAGTCTCAGACGGCTCGATCTAGCCACACCCTTTTGCATACACGTAGGCTGGCAATGTAGGTTTATTTAACCAGAAGCATGCAAGTGTCTCGTGATGAAATTAAGTTGTCTTAATCTGAACAATTCAGAAGCATCTCCCTGGCGAAGTGTCGAGTATGCCAGCTACAAAATTTGAGTTCAGACAGTTTCCCTCGTCCCTGCTTCTCTCTCCTCCAAGGACATCTAGGGTTTCTGTCTCTCGTCTACGGCGTCGCTGATCTGCCACTCTTCTATGGTCGTAGGGCCACGGATGCGCGTTGAATCCCGGACCTTGCCGACGGGAGGGCTCTGTTTTTAGGTGTTTCTTAAAAAAAAATTAGGGTTTGTGTCCTGCTTAGGAAGACGAGACGACATCGGCTTCTTGGTGATGGAATAAGGTTCTCCCCGCCTAGGCCCCGTTCCGGTGGTGCATCTAGCATCGTTGGAGGGTGTGTGGAGATGTGTCTCCGGCGGATCTTGCGAGATTCGGTCGGTGGTTGTCTTTGGTGGATCTACTCAGATCCGGTCTTTCTTCGTCTTTGTTGGTGTGTCTTCAGATTGAATCCTTCCGATCTAAACTTCTTTTCATTGACGGTGGTTGCTGTTCTGGTGTGTTGGTCTTATAGGGTTCTATCACGACGACTTCCCAACAGTTTACTACAACAATTTGTGCCCGGCTCCGGCGAGGGAGGGGCGATGATGGCGGCGCGCCTTCGGCTCGTTTCAGTGCTTGTAGTCGTCGCTAGGTGGTCCACGAATCTAGATGTAATATATTATAATTTCTAGTATTCGTTGTGCTACAATGATTAAATATGAATAAATTGGAAGTATTTTGAAAAAAAAAGAGTTCAGACAAATGCCGGCCGGAGTTATCAATGAAAGTGGCAGGCGCCAACAGCAGTCGCATATCCATACTGCATATTCCGTCCTCGACGGACATACCAAACATGCGCCAATAGCATTGGTGTTTGCTTCATCTTGTACGAGACAGTAGTATGCTATATATACATGCACACGTAGTATCGGTATCAGATCGTACATGGCTAACGTCAACGAGGGCGAGGGCAGGGCGGCGCCGGTGGTGTTGATCACGGGGTGCGCAGAGGGCGGCATCGGCTACGAGTACTGTCGTGCCTTCGCCGCCCTCGGTTGCCGCGTCGTCGCCACCGACATCCCTGACCGCGTGCCGGACCTCGCCGGCCTCGATGACACCGTCGTCGTCGATCGCCTCCCGCTCGACGTCACCTCCGAGGCAAGCGTGACGGACGCCGTGGCACGCGTGCTGCGAGAACACGGCCGCATCGACGTGCTCGTCAACAACGCCGGGATCGGCTGCACCGGCCCGCTGGCGGAGCTGAGCGGCGAGGCCGTGCGGCGCACCATGGACGTGAACTTCCTCGGCCAGCTGCGGCTCGTGCACGCGGTCGCGCCCCACATGGCGTCGCGGCGGTCCGGGCGCGTGGTGAACGTGGGCAGCGTGGTCGGCACCGCCGCCACGCCGTGGGCGGGGGTCTACTGCGCGTCCAAGGCGGCGGTGCACGCCGCCACCGACGCGCTGCGGCTGGAGCTGGCGCCGTTCGGGGTGCACGTCGTGAAGGTGGTGCCCGGGGCGGTGCCTGGGCCACGCCAACGCCGCGCAGCTCGCCGGAGCGAAGCAGCAGTGGGGGATGTACCGTGAGTTCGCGGCGGCGATCGAGGAGAGGGCGCGGGCGTCGCAGGGAGCGGGGGCGACGGAGGCGTCGGTGTTCGCGAGGCACGTGGCGGCGCGGGTCATGCGGCCGAGGCCGCCGCGGGAGATCGTGTACGGGAGCATGACGGGGCTGTTCGCCGTGCTTGCCATGTCGCCGGCATGGGCGCGTGACGCCTTCTTCGCCAGGCGGTTCGGGCTCAATAAGCTCTAACAAACTTTAGTTTGTACCTTTAGCGACTTTCCATACGCTACTTGTACAAGCTCTTGGGTTTAAACCAGTTTGCTTCGCTGAGTATTCTCAAAAAAAAAAAAAAAAAAAAAGTTTGCTTCGCTGAGACGGAGGCGCAGAGGCAGCAACGAGCTTTGCTCACCGCAGATCAGCGATGGATATGTATGAGGAAGAATGGCCTTGTGATAACCTTCTGATTTGCTTTAACAAAAGCGTTACAGAGGGCAAGAATTGACATTATGCAATGTGAATGTGGCAGAACACTCATTATGTGTTGTTCGTTTCCTGATCTACCACAAATACCAGCACGCTGTTGCTATCACTCCCGCTGTACACACCCCTTGTAAGCTTTGGTATTGATCCTCTGAGGAATCTAGGGGTTCTTCCAACATTTGTGACCCGCCCTTTCCACCACAAAAGCTCACAGAATTCTATCCTCCAAGTTCATATCTTTCCACTTCCCCTCAAAAAAAAAAAGTTCATATCTTTCCACAATTGTTTAGCCGGTGTGCATTCAAACAAAAGATGCGAGACATCTTCCAAACCAGCATGACAAATAGGGCAGGTAGGAGCGCGCTGTATGAAGTGCGGTAGGTGGAAGGCGTAGGCTACGACCCATGCAGGTACAGCTAGCTACACTGGCTGTCGTGATGGCATGCAGCGGAATTTACGTCCATCTCTGTCTGGTTCCTATATAGTCAAGTCAAACAAACAACCGTCAACCGTATCCGTATGGCTGCTCGGTGACGACCATCGCCAACACAATATATCACTGGTGGAAAAACAGGTTTCCGTCCAGCCCCATAAGTCGCGAAGCTGTAGTAACTGCGACTAATGGGACCTTTAGTCGCGGTTCTGGAGGTGAACCGCGACCAAAGGCCTGGGCCCAGGGCGCTCGGTGGCCAGCTGGTGCACGTGAGGGGCTTTAGTCGCGGTTGGCCAGGACAACCGCGACTAAAGGCTTTCGGCACCTTTAGTCACGGTTTGCCGTGCCAACCGCAACTAAAGCCCTCCCTATATATACCCATCCAGCAGCCAACACTTAGCCATTTGGAGCCATTCTCTTCACAAGTGGGTGTAGGTTTGCTTTTGGTTCCTCTTATGCACATAAGGTGTTTGATGAAATGCCCCAAGAGCATGAAACAAACATGACATGAAGTGTTGGAGCCACACTCTTGATCGCGTTAGCAACTTGATGAACCTTTGATGTGTCAATATGCATGTGTGTAGTTCATTGTTTAATTTATATTGTTTGTAGCTAGTTAGTTTAACAAATGCATGATGGTTAATTATATATTTTATATTATAATAATGCAGATGAATCGGCAATGGATGTACGGTAACCGACTCTCCGCGAGTTCACTACGGGTTTGAAAGATTTCCTCGTAGTGGCTAATGCGAACAAGCGGGGGTTTTGTTATCTGTCCATGTGTTATCTGTAAGAATGAGAAGGGTTACTCTTCCTCAAGAGTTGTTCACATGCATCTGCTTGAAGGGTTTCATGCCAAGCTATAATTGTTGGACCAAGCATGGAGAAAGAGGGTTATAATGGAAGAAGATGAAGAAGGATGATTTCATCGATGAAAGCTATCTTGCTCATTTCGTGATACTTTCATGGAGGATGTCAAGGTGAAGGGAAGGTGAAGAAGAGGCACGTGATGATCCGTTGATGATCTTGGTCGGACCATTGCTGATGCACGGAGACGCTGCTGGCCCGAAAAGGAGAGGAGAATTTGGATCGCATGTTAGAGGATCACGAAAGGCGCTGTACCCGGATGCGATGATGGTCTGAAAAAGCTGGGCTGCACAATGGATTTGCTGAAATGGAAGGCGAGGCAGGTGTAGCTGACTTGGCATTTGAAAACTTGCTGAAAATGTTGAAGAATATGTTTCCAAAGGATAACGAGTTGCCCGCCAAGACGCGTCTGAAGCAAAGAAGGTTGTCGCCCTCTAGGTTTAGAGGTTACGAAGATACATGCATGCATCAACGATCGCATCCTCTACCGCGTGAATACGAGAATTTGAATGAATGCCCGGTATGCATTTGCATTGCGTTATAAGATCGAGGCGATGACCCCGGTGACGATGTTGAGGGCCGAAACCCGGAAGAGGGTTCCGCCAAGGTGATGTGGTATGCTCCTATAATACCACGGTTGAAACGTCTGTTCAGGAACAAAGAGCATGCCAAGTTGTTGCGATGGCACAAAGAGGACCGTAAGTCGGACGGGGAGTTGAGACACACCGCAGATGGAACACAATGGAGAAAGATCGACGATGGTTCAAAGATTTTGCACCGACGCAAGGAACATAAGATTTGCTCTAAATACGGATGGCATGAATCCTTTTGGCGGCGAGCTCCAGCCATAGCACTGCCCGTGACTCTATGCATCTACAACCTTCCTCCTTGGTTGTGCATGAAGCGGAAGTTCATTATGATGCCGGTGCTCATCCAAGGTCCGGCAACCCGCAACGACATCGATGTGTACCTAAGGCCATTAGTTGATGAACTTTTACAGCTGTGGGTGGTGTCCGTGTGTGGGATGAGCACAAACAAGAGGAATTTGACCTCGAAGTTGCTTTTCGTAACCATCAACGATTGGCCTGCTCTTAGTAACCTTTCGGGACTGTCAAATAAGGGATACAATGCATGCACGCACTGCTTACATGAGACTGAAAGTGTACATTTGCCAAATTGTAAGAAGAACGTGTACCTTGGGCATCGTCGATTTCTTCCAAAATTCATCGATGAAAGAAAGGCAAGCATTACAACGGCAAGGCAGATCACCGGCGAAGCTCTGCGAACGACTTGGTGCCGAGGTATTTGATATGGTCAAGGATTTGAAAGTCATCTTTGGAAAGGGTCTGGCGGACAATCAGTTCGAAGGGAGCCGACGGCGCACGCAGCCATGTGGAAGAAGAAATCTATATTCGGAGCTAGAATATTGGAAAGTCCTAGATGTCCGCTCTGCAATCGACGTGATGCACGTTACGAAGAATATTTGCGTGAACCTCCTAAGCTTCTTGGGCGTGTATGGGAAGACAAATGATACAAAGGAAGCACGGCAGACCAGCAACGTTTGAAAGACCACGATGACCGGCATCCGGAATGGTTTCAAGGTCGTGCCAGCTACGCTCGACCAAAGAAGAGAAGGTCATCTTTTTGAATGCCCGAGCAGTATGAAGGTCCGTCTGGATTCTCGTCCAATATAAAGGGAATAATAAACATGGCGGAGAAAAAGTTCCAAAACCTGAAGTCTCACGACGCCACGTGATTATGACGCAGATTGCTTCCGATTGCTTTGAGGGGCTCTGCGGAAAATGTTCGAGTAGCCATTGTGAAGCTATGTGCATTCCTCAATGCAATCTCTCGAAGGTAATCAATCCGAAGTTCTACCACGGTTCTGAGCGATGTGATCCAATGTCTTGTCGGTTTCGAGTTGGTGTTCCGCCATCCTTCTTCAATATTATGACGCACCTCCTGGTTCACCTAGTCGAAGAGATTTTCGTTCTCGGTCTGTATTTCTACACAATATGTTCCCCTTGAGAGGTTCATGGGAGTATTAAAGAAATATGTTAAGAACCGTGCTAGGCGGAAGGAAGCATCGCCAAGGGCTATGGAAATGAGGAGGTAATTGAGTTTTGTGTTGACTTTGTTCCTGACCTTAAGCCGATTGGTCTTCCTCGATCGCGGCACGAGGGGAGACTAAGTGGAAAAACACGATCGGAAGGAAATCAACGATATGTATGGACGGCCATTCTCTGATGAAGCACACCACCTTTGTCTTGACCAATTCCAGCTTGGTGGCTCCGTGCTTTGAGAAACACAAGAATATTTTACGTTCGACAACCCGGGAAGCTGAATCTGGATTAGGAAGGCCCACATGGAGACTTTCGGCAGTTGGTTGAGAAAACATTTAATGAATGACAATGATGTTGTAGATCAGCTGTACATGTTGGCCAAGACACCATCTTCGACTATAACGACTTTCCAAGGGTGCGAGATAAATGAGAATACATTTTACACGATCGCCCAAGATAAAAGAGCACCAACCAAAACAGTGGTGTCCGCTTTGATGCAGCAACCGAGAATGGGCAAGAGGTCACATATTATGGTTACATAGAGGAGATATGGGAACTTGACTATGGACCCTCCTTTAAGGTCCCTTTGTTCCGGTGCAAATGGTTCAAGCTAACAGGAGGTGGGGTAAAGGTGGACCAGCAATACGGAATGACAATGGTGGATTTCAACAATCTTGGTTACCTTGACGAACCATTCGTCCTAGCGAAAGATGTCGCTCAGGTTTTCTATGTGAAGGACATGAGTAGCAAACAGAGGAAGCGGAAAGATAAGAAAACGATCAAGACATCATGCGATGATCCAAAGCGCCACATTGTTCTTTCGGGGAAAAGAAACATCGTGGGAGTGGAGGACAAGACAGACATGTCGAAGATTATAATATGTTTGCTGAAATTCCGCCCTTCAAAGTGAACACCGACCCAAGCATTAAGTTAAATGATGAGGATGCTCCATGGATACGGCACAATCGTAAGCAAGCAGGGACACAAGGGAAGAAATGATGTGTAATAATTTATTGTACCAAACTTTGTTGAATGGATCATGTGAATTATATTACCCGTGATGTGTTTGGTGTCCATTTTCGAATGATTCGAGATACCACTGATCATACACGAAATTTGGAGTGATTTAGTCATACTCCTGCCTAGGCGTATAATATGCATGTATGTAGTACCGTAGAATATGTGAAACTCCTTCAAAATTAAAATAAAGCACAAAAGAAATAAAACAATACAAATTAAGCAGAAAACAATACAAATTAAAAAGAAAACAATACAAATTAAACAGAAAACAGGTTTGGGGGCTAAAACCCTAAACTGCAGCGTGCCCAATCGCGGTTGGCGAACCAACCGCGACTAAAAATGAAAGCGGAACATAAAAACCATAAAAAACCCTTTAGTCGCGGTTGGGCAGGCGACCCGCGACTAAAGGGTACCTTTAGTCGCGGGTCTCGTCGCCAACCGCGACTAAAGGGGGGCGGGCTATAAATACAAGGCTCCGATCGATTCTCGTCTTCTCCGATTCCCTTTGTTCGTCTCTGCCGCGCCCTCGACGCCGCCCGCCGTCGCCCTCGCCCTCGCTGTCGTTCGCCGGGTCGCCCACGACCTTGCAGCGCCGCCTCCCGCCGGATGCGTCATCCTCGCCCGTCGCGCGGACTGCCCGTCCCCTCCTCTCGCCGTCGGTCCTCCCGCGCGCCGCCGCCCTCTTCGTCAGCGGGTGAGCTCCCCATCGGGCCCCGTCCGTCTCCCCCCTCCGAACGCTGCGCTCGCACACCGTCCCGTCGCCGCGCCCGCCTCTGCATGGCGGCGCTGCGTCGCGCTCCCTCAAGCGTCCCCGCGCGCCGTGGCGCGCTTTTTGCCCCGCCCGCTGCTGCAGCTCCCACTAGCTGCTGCTAGTTTCGCCATCGCCGCTTCGCCCTACGCCTTGGCGCGACCGTTGCCGCCGCCGTGGCCTCTTCCGCCAGCGCCCGTCTTGCCGCCGCCGCGCCACGCCCGGTTGGCTGGCGGCGCGCTTAGCAGTGGCGCCTGACGCCACGCGCCCAGAACCCGACGCTCGATAGGCCCTGTGCCTATGACAAAGAGGTCCCACCCCAAAACGTTAAAAATGATATAAAAAAGAATAATAAAAATATATTAATTAATTAATTAATTCATTAATTAACTTAAATAGTTATGTTAACACTAATAGTCTGTTAGTTAAACAGTCAATGACATGCGGTCCCCTTGTCCCTTTGACTAGTCAACAGCCTCGGTTGATCTGCTGTGCAGGCGGTCAGCAGGACCCCACCTGTCACCTCTATGCTGCTTTCTTGTGTACACTTTGTGTGTGCACGTAGCAATTTAATCTTTATTCTCGAATTAGTTTTAATTACAATATATCAATAAAACTTTAGAAAATCATAGAAAATAAACCGTAGCTCGGATGGAAAAACTTTGTACATGAAAGTTGCTCAGAACGACGAGACGAATCCGGTTACGCAGACCGTTCGTCCGCCACACACCCCTAACCTATCGAACCTGCAAACTTTCCTCTCCGGTTCATCTGTCTGACAGACGTCCGGAACCGGGAAAACTTTCCCGGATGTTTCCCCCTTCGCCGGTATCGCCTAGCGCTGCGTTAGAACACGTCTAGCTCTGTCTGTTGACCTGTTATGCACTTGCCTGCTATGTATTTAGAATTTTATAAGAAAATTTGACGAAATTTGAAAGAGAAATAAAATCAAAAAATACATATAAAGTGAAAAAACAAAAAACAACAGAAAACCGGCCAAAGAAAAACAAAAAAATAAAATGGAGGGGGCGGCGAGGGGGCGGCGAGGGGGGCGGCGATGCGCGCGGTGTTTTTTTTGGGATCGAGAGGGGGCGGCGAGGGTTATACATGTGTGTTGTCCTCGCCTCCCTCTCCGTGACGCCGTCGTCTGCCGCCCCGTCTCGCGCTCTACCGCGACACCCTCTCCCACCCCTTCCTCGCCTCCTCCTTTTGCCACCACCCTTTCGCCACCGCCACCGCCACCGCCCCCCTTCTTCACTTAATTAATTTGTTTTTACTACATGTTTTCAGGGTGACATAATGGCGGACGATAGAGTGACCGATTATGGACAACTATGATCCGGACGGTGAAGCACATATGTTCGGCATCATAAGCGGCGATATTCTATATGTGCCGACCGGAGAAGAAGAAGATGATATCTCTTCTTATCTGAACCTTGACGGTGAAGATGAAGGCGCCGTCGACAAGATGATGCGAACAAGCGTCGATAAGCGGCGATCTTCAAATGGAAGTAGCAACCACCTCCGGCCGAGGTATATATATACATTGAGCCTCGGTGATACAAACTAACTGATTTGAATAAATATGTGTGTACTAACGCGCGACTCTCTTTCTTATTTTAGCCCTCGGCGGATCGTCGAAACAATCGAGTGCGTCGTCAAGCGTGGCGCAACCAAGGCGATGAAACAAGGAGAAACATGCACCATCGAGGTTGTCGACGATTACAACCGGCGAGGCAGCTGGAGCCCATAAGAACGCCACCAAGTTTGTCGACCAATGCGGAGCCATTGTTAGAGACAACGTCTCGATCACCGTCGAGAGTGGAATGAGCCAAAGAAGGCCGCAATTGATGGTTTCACTTTTGTCGATAAGAGAACAAAAAAGATTGCTTCAAGAAGCTTATGGAACATTTCGTTCTACCTCCGGAATACAACAAATTCGATGAGGAGGGTAACAAGATTGAGGAAAACAAGGAGAGGAGGAGGCTAGTCAAACAGTTCGCTCTTCATAAGATGGCGGCGCATTCGGAAATTCAAGCAAAATCTAGCCCGTGACTTTGTCAAGCAGAACAAGACTCGGTTTCAAAGGACAATATGAGAAGCTGAAAGATGATTGGCCAGAATTTGTGAAGCAAAAGAAATCGGAGCAGTTCATTCAAATATCGAAACAAAATAAGGAAAATCGGCTAAGAAGGAGTACAATCATGTTATGGGGCCGGGAGGGTATCGCATTTGGGTGCCTAGGTTGGAGAAGATGGAGAACGAGTGAGGCGCGAGAATCCGTCCAGTGCGGAGGATGGGACCCAAGGGCCAAAAGCTGGTGAATGCGGGCATGGGGGCGCTGAACCGGAGGCGAGGTGTGTTTACGGGGCAAATTAATTAAACCCACCCAACCCCTTATTGGCGCAATGAAGGATGCTCAGCGGGGAAGATCAAGTTCAACGGAGAGACGGCAGCGACAAAAGCCCTCGGGAATCCTGAACACGGAGGGCGTGTCACGAGGCATGGGGCACATTCCGTGGAAAATAGGGTTCCCCGAGCGATGACCCGTCACGATTCTGAAGCCGTAAGAAAGATGGATCGGGAAGCGGATGTTGTGGCGCGGTTGGCATCGGAAATGGATGTGATGAAGAAAACCATGAGTGTACTAGTAGCGAAAGAGATGCAGCTCGGGTGGAGCATGAAGATCATCCAGCGGATCTCGGAAGCCAGCAGCGGAGAAGCGGCGTGGCTTCCACGGAGGCCCCACCGGCTGGTGCGGATGCACCGACGATCGAAATTACTGCACGGAGCCTCGGTGATCGAAATTACTGCACGGAGCCTCTGGTGGTGAAATTACTGCACGGAGCCTCCTCGCTACCCGTGGGCGATATAAAGGAGATGAAAGAATGTCATCTGTATTATCCTATCGGGAACATGTCCATGAAGGTAGCCATCGGCAGTGCTTTACCATGTTTACAGGAGCACTCCACCACAACAACCCCATTCAAGATGGCTATGCTCGTGTCACGGTGGAGGACATAGTCCAAGGGTTTGAGGACACAGAGATTGACATTGCTACACGAAGGGAGAAAAGACTTGGAGATGTCAGCGCCATTTCATTCTATGGCAAAAGAAGTTTATCAAGTTTCGAGGCGGCGCCAAGGACAACAAGTCCACCCCCTACGGTGGTGGTGGTGGCGGTGGCGGTGGTGGTGGTGGTGGTGGTGGTGGCGGTTCACCTACACCTCTGTCACATCAGCCGACGCCGCCCCGATCCTAACGTCCGTGGTGATCATCCGCCGCCCCGATCCTCGTCCGCGTGTGATCGGGCGCGCCCCCAATCCACCTCGGCAAAAAGCGAAGCAGTCTGGATTATTAACCCGGACCCTTATGTACCTAAGACCACAAAATGCGGAGCCATCATGAAGCCTCTCCCCACAAGGCCTTGGGAGCGTAGTGCCGAGGAAGTCGGCAGCGACATGCGGCTGCTGATTTGGAGAAATGGAAGGACTGCAAGAAGAAAAGAGCCCGAGCCCAAGCCGGTATTTTCGATGAGCAAAAGAAGTGGGCTAAGTCATTTTGAGCACACCGTCCCAAGCATGAAGAATCGCCTAACGACTATGAGCGTGAACTTGCAGGCAGGCACTCATGTTCAAGGAGAACAAAGAGCGGGAGAAGGCGAAAGTAAAAAAGCGGAAACAAGTTGCCCAGCTCGGGAACAAAGTAAACAATCGATTGCCCGCTTATAGTGGAAGCCTTCGTCCGGATGCCCCGAGATCATACAAGCTGCGGCAACACGAGGATTAGTATGCGAGTGCGAGAGAACAAGCGACCAACTTAGGTATTACTCTTCGTGAACTATTAGGCCTTGATGAGGCGCCCGATGAAGGAGGTAGTAATTACATATGTCAAGAATGGGCCTCTCGTCGAGCTGCTTGAGAAAAGGATCTACGACCAAATGAAAGGTCTGCTGAATTGGTACAAGGGTTACATAAAAAATAAAAGCCAAAGAATATATTTATCACGGAAGTTAGACATGAGCATCACTTCAAACATTACTATGTACAAATTGCCTTTGAGTGAATTGTTCCACTTTTCAATCTGCTTGAGCTCGACAAATCTATCATCAATTGCTACGTTACGTAAGTGATTTATTAATTTCTACCCCATCTCGTTCATATTGCCTGCACTATATATATGTCCTAACTATATTGTTGTGTCGCTATTATACATGCAGAATGAAGATTAAGGAATGCGAGTAAGGAACATCCATGATGTTGGGTTCATTGACCCACACATCGTTAATGGACATGTGTTGGGCGTCACCCCGCCGACGTGGAGGCGGACACTGTGGCAGTTTCTTACAAAGCAGGAACTCAAAAGTGATATTCTATTTCCTTACCATTTTGGGTGAGTGTTTCTGTCTTGAGCACATTCTCTTTTGTTTACTCCATGCATGGTATGTGGCGGCTAATCGATGAGTTATGCATGACGTCTTGTGCATGTATCGTGTCCGCAGTTCCTTTGGATTCTGCTAGTAATTAAAGTTAACACCTCGAATGTCTCGTCCACGACTCTCGAATATGGATCCAAAGCTTTGGGGCGACATGAGAAGAATGCTGCGAAGTAATTATTTTCATTCATTTGCGCTCTATATCGATCGGCCTATTTCGTTCATTTCCTAATATCAAGTAACTAATAACTCTCTTGTTCATTTAATTTTCTTTGCCTCGTAGGGTTTGGAGGCGGTTCGTAGATACAAAGGTCGGTGAATTCAAAAAGAGCTAGAATTCAAAGGTTAAAGCCTAAGAATCTTTGGGGATATTCAGCCACGGAGACCAATCTATGTGGATACTATATGCGTGAGATGATCCGGAGATACACCTCGGCGGGTTCGAGTGATACCAATGCTCGGAGGAATAACCTCCGGTGGATGCTTAGTCGAGCTCGCTTCCGACCACTTCAAGAGGAACTAGCTGGATGGTTCAGCGAGGAAGTCCTCCATCCTAAAGGAGAACACTATTACGAGGGCGTAGAACTTTATATGGATTAAATCATGTATGGAAACTTGTTCAAAATTGTATATGGTCATCCGATGATATTGAATATATATTGTATATTCCTCTTGAATTCTTTTGGTTCTAATTTCAAATTTATTTGAAATTGTACATTCATATGCATGTATGTAGTACCGTAGAATATATGAAACTCCTTCAAAATTAAAATAAAGCACAAAAGAAATAAAACAATACAAATTAAGCAGAAAACAGGTTTAGGGGGCTAACCCTAAACTGCGGCTGCTTTAATCGCGGTTGGCGAAAGAACCGCGACTAAAGGTCCTCCGCCGACGGCCGCTTGGCGCCCGTGGGCGGGCCATTAGTCGCGGTTCTTAAGCAGCGCGACTAAAGGTGAGGGGCTTTAGTCGCGCTTATTTGGTCGCGGTTGCGCAGCCGCGACTAATGGCAGTTGCGAACCGCGACCAAAGGCCTTTTTTCCACCAGTGTATATGCCGCACGTGGCGTCTCCGTCCGCGTTGACTCGGTCGGTCGTGCTCCCGCTTCACCACCGTTCCAGGGTGTGAAAATAAACTACACCAAAAACATTTGTGCACATATAGTAGTAGTACATATATTTTTTCCTTTTTGCGAAAATCACTCCAGTCCTATATTAAAGAACAGAAGTGAAACGAGGCACCCCATAGATAAGAAAATTACAATCGGATCCCCAGGAAGCCCGACCAACCACACCACCACCGTGAACTGAAGGCGCGCCGCCGCCGCTCCCTCGGAGCCGGCCTGACCTCGGATCTGGACAAGGATTTGCCGGAGACAGCAAGTCTTCAAAGTTAAGGTCCACATGAACCAGCACATCGGTGAGGTAGTATCACTGGTAGAAAAAAGGCCTTTAGTCGCGGTTCGCAAAGGCCTTTAGCCGCGGCTGCGCAACCGCGACTAACTAAGCGCGACTAAAGACCCCCCCCCCTTTAGTCGCGGCTGCTTAAGAACCGCGACTAACGGCCCGTCCACGTGGGCGCCAGTGACCGTCGTCAGCGGAGGACCTTTAGTCGCGGCTCTTCGCCAACCGCGACTAAAAGGCCGCCCGCAGTTTAGGGTTTTAGCCCCCTAAACCTGTTTTCTGTTTAATTTGTATTGTTTTATTTCTTTTGTGCTTTATTTTAATTTTGAAGGAGTTTCATATATTCTACGGTACTACATACATGCATATGAATGTACAATTTCAAATAAATTTGAAATTAGAACCAAAAAAATTCAAGAGGAATATACAATATATATTCAATATCATCGGATGACCATATACAATTTTGAACAAGTTTCCATACATGATTTAATCCATATAAATTTCTCGTCCTCGTAATAGTGTTCTCCTTTAGGATGGAGGACTTCCTTCGAACCATCCAGCTAGTTCCTCTTGAAGTGGTGGGAAGCGAGCTTCGGACTAAGCATCCACGGAGGTTATTCCTCCGAGCATTGGTATCACTCGGATCAACCCGCTCGAGGTGTATCTCGGATCCTCTCACGAGACATAGTATGCACATAGATTGGTCAACGGTGGCTGAATATCCCCAAAGATTCTTAGGCTTTAACAATTTGAATTCTAGCTCTTTTTTGAATTCACCGACCTTTGTATCTACGAACCGTCTCCAAACCCTACGAGGCAAAGAAAATTAAATGAACAAGAGAGTTATTAGTTACTTGATATTAGGAAATGAACCAAATAGGCCGATCGATATAGAGCGCAAATGAATGAAAATAATTACTTCTGCAGCATTTTTCTCATGTCGCCCAAAGCTTTGGATCCTTATTCGAGAGTCGTGGACGAGACATTCTGAGGTGTTAACTTTAATTACTAGCGAATCCAAAGGAACTGCGGACACGATACATGCACATCGTCATGCATAACTCATCGATTAGCCGCCACATACCATGCATGGAGTAAACAAAAGAGAATGTGCTCAAGATGTAAACACTCACCCAAAATGGTAAGGAAATAGAATATCACTTTTGAGTTCTGCTTTGTAAGAAATCGCCACAGTCCGCTCCCACGTCGGCGGGGTAATGCTGCAACACAATATCATTAACGATGTGTGGGTCAATGAACCCAACATCATGGATGTTCCTTACTCTGCATTCCTTAATCTTCATTCTGCATGTATAATAGAGGACACAACAATATATTTAGGACATATATATAGTGCAGGCAATATGAACGAGATGGGGTAGAAATTAATAAATCACTTACGTAACGTAGCAACCGATGATAGATTTGTCGAGCTCACAGCAGATTGAAAAGCTGGAACAATTCACTCAGTTCAATTTGTACATAGTAATGTTTGAAGTGATGCTCATGTCTAACTTCCGTGATAAATATATTCTTTGGCGTTTTATTTTTATGTAACCCTTGTACCAATTCAGCAGACGTTTCATTTGGTCGTAGATCCTTTTCTGCAAGCAGGCTCGACGAGAGGCCCATTCTTGACATATGTAATTACTACCTCCTTCACGGCAACTCATCAAGGTCTAATAGTTCACGAAGAGTAATACCTAAGTTGGCGCTTGTTCTCCGCACTTCGTTACTCAATCCTGTGCTGCCGCAGCTTGTATGATCTCGGGGCATCCGGACGAAGGCTTCCACTATAAGCGGGCAATCGATTGTTTACTTTGTTCCCGAGCTGGGCAACTTGTTTCCGCTTTTTACTTTCGCCTTCTCCGCTCTTTGTTCTCCTTGAACATGAGTGCCTGCCTGCAAGTTCACGCTCATAGTCGTTAAGCGATTCTTCATGGCTTGGGACGGTGTGCTCAAAAATGACTTAGCCCACTTCTTTTGCTCATCGAAAATACTTGGCTTGGGCTCGGGCTCTCTTTTCTTCTTGCAGTCCGCCTTCCATTTCTCCAAATCAGCAGCCAGCGGCAGCGTCGACTTGCTCGGCACTACGCTCCCAAGGCCTTGTGGGGAGAGGCTTGATGATGGCTCCGCACCTTTGTGGTCTTAGGTACATAAGGGTCCGGGTTAATAATCCAGACTGCTTCGCTTTTGCCGTAGGTGGATTGGGGCGCGCGTCGATCACCCGCCGGACGAGGATCGGGCGGCGGATGATCACCACGGACGTTGTGGATGGGGCGGCGTCGGCTGATGTGACGGAGGTGTAGGTGAACCGCCACCACCACCACCGTAGGGGGGTGGACTTGTTGTCCTTGGCGCCTCGCCTGGAAACTTGATAAACTTCTTTTGCCATAGAATGTAATGGCGCTTGACATCTCCAAGTCTTTTCTCCCCTTGGTGTAGCAATGTCAATCTCGTGTCCTCAAACCCTTGGACTATGTCCTCCACCGTGGCACGAGCATAGCCATCTTGAATGGGGTTGTTGTGGTGGAGTGCTCCAGGTAAACATGGTAAAGCACTGCCGATGGCTACCTTCATGGACATGTTCCCGATAGGATAATACAGATGACATTCTTTCATCTCCTTTATATCGTCCACGGGTAGCGAGGAGGCTCCGGTGCAGATAATTTCGATCACCGAGGCTCGTGCAGTAATTTCGATCGTCGGTGCATCCGCACCAGCCGGAACCTCCGTGGAAGCCACGCTGCTTCTCCGCTGCTGGCTTCCGAGATCCGCTGGATGATCTTCATGCTGCACCCGAGCTGAATCTCTTTCGGCTACTAGTACACTCATGGTTTTCTTCATCACTTCCATTTCCGATGCCAACCGCGCCACAACATCTGCTTCCCGATCCATCTTTCTCTTACGGCTTCTGTAAGCGTACGGGTCATCGTTCTGGGGGAACCCTATTTTCCACGGAATGTGCCCCATGCCTCGTACACGTCCTCCGTGTTCAGGATTCCCGAGGGCTTTTGTCGCTAGCGTCGTTCTCTCTGAACTTGATCTTCCCTGTTGAGCATCCTTCATTGCGTCAATAAGGGCTTGGGTGGGTTTAATTAATTTGCCACGTAAACACACTCCCCTGTCTCCGGTTCAGCGTTCCCCATGCCCGTACCACCAGCTTTTGGCCCTTGGGTCCCATCCCTCCGTACTGGACGGATTCCTCGCGCCCTCAGCTCGTTCTCCATCTTCTCGAACCTAGGCACCCAAATGCGATACCCTCCTGGCCCCATAACATGATTGTACTCCTTCTTAGCCGCATTTTCCTTATTTTGTTTCGATATTTGAATGAACTGCTCCGATTTCTTTTGCTTCACAAATTCTGGCCAATCATCTTTCAGTTTCTCATATTGTCCTTTGAAATCCGGAGTCTTGTTCTGCTTGACAAAGTCACGGGCTAGATTTTGCTTGAATTTCCTAATCGTCGGCCATCTTATGAAGAGCGAACTGTTTGACTAGCCTCCTCCTCTCCTTGTTTTCCTCAATCTTGTTACCCTCCTCATCGAATTTGTTGTATTCCGGAGGTAGAACGAAATGTTCCATAAGCTTCTTGAAGCAATCTTTTTTTGTTCTCTTATCGACAAAAGTGAAACCATCAATTCGTGCCTTCTTTGGCTCATTCCACTCTCGACGGTGATCGAGACGTTGTCTCTAACAATGGCTCCGCATTGGTGACAAACTTGGTGGCGTTCTTGCGGGCTCCAGCTGCTCGCGGTTGCCTTGTCGACAACCGCGATGGTGCATGTTTCTCCTTGTTTCATCTTCTTGGTTGCGCCACGCTTTGACGACGTACTCGATTGTTTCGACGATCCGCCGAGGGCTAAAATAAGAAAGAGAGTCGCGCTGTTAGTACACACATATTTATTCAAATCGGTTAGTTTGTATCACCAGAGGCTCAATGTATATATATACCTCGGCGCGGAGGTGGTTGCTACTTCCATTTGAAGATCGCTGCGTTTATCGACGCTTTCTTGACATCATCTTCTTGACGCGCCCTTCATCTTCACCGTCAAGGTTCAGATAAGAAGAGATATCATCTTCTTCTTCTCCGGTCGGCACATATTGAATATCGCCATTTATGATGCCGAACATATGTGCTTCACCGTCCGGATCATAGTTGTCCATAATCGGGTCAGCTCTATCGTCCGCCATTATGTCATCCGAAAACATGTAATAAAAACAAATTAATTAAGTGAAGAAGGGGGCGGTGGCGGTGGCGGTGGCGAAAGGGCGGTGGCAAAAGAGGGGCGAGGAAGGGGTGGGAGAGGTGTCGCGGTAGAGCGCGAGACGGGCGGCAGACGACGGCGTCACGGAGAGGAGGCGAGGACAACACATTTATAACCTCGCCGTCCCTCTCGATCCCTAAAAAAACACAGCGCGCCGCGCCCCCTCGCCGCCCCTCTCCGTATATCGTTTTTTTGTTAATTATCAAATTTTACGGTTTTTTTGTTAATTATCAAGTTTTAAGTTATTTACCGTTTTGTTAAACTAATTAACTAGTTAAAATTAAAAAGAATAAATAAAAAGAAAAAAAAGAAAAAATTCCGGTGGCCTTTTTCTTCCTTTTTTTGTTTTTCATCTGTTTTTTTTTCTTCTTCCTTCTTTCTTCTTCTTCCTTTTTCCTTTTTCTTTCTTCTTCTTCTTCCTTTTTCTTGTTCTTTCTTTTACTAAATAATTATCAAGTTTTAAGTTATTTTACCGTTTTTGTTAAACTAGTTAACTAGTTAAAATTAAAAAGAACAAAAAAGAAAAAAAAAAAAATTCCGGTGGCCCGCGGCGCCCCTCTCTCTCTCCACGATCTCGCTCTCGTGCGAGAGGCGCGTCTGTCTTGTGGCAAGAAGACTTAGCCGGCCGGCGGCGTTGAGGGCGGGCGAGGCAGACGGCCAGCGAGGTGGCGAGGAGGCCGGTGATAGCGGCCGGCGCGCCAGACGTGGGCGAGAGGGCGGCGCGTGGGCGGGCGGGCGCGCTGATGTGCAAACATACGGCGACGGGCGGCGGGGCACGAGAGGACGATGATGATGACAAGCGGGCGACGGCGGGCGGCGGCGAGGGCGGGGCGACGGCGGCAAGGCCGAGGGCGAGGGCGACGGCGAGCCTTGGCGAGGCAAAGAATCGGAGAAGACGAGGAATGGAGGCGACGGTTCGCCCTTGTATTTATAGCCCCCCTTTAGTCGCGGTTGGGGAGGCGACCATGACTAAAGGTAACCTTTAATCATGGTTGGCGGACCAACCGCGACTAAAGGGTTTTTTAGCGAGTTTTGCGTTCACATATAGCGACCTTTAATCATGGTTGGCGAACCAACCGCGACTAAAGGTATTTTTCAAAATACTTTTTCTTTTTCAAAATCTTAAAAATACAAATAATATATCAAAAATTCACAAAAATAAAACTAATTCAATTCAATATGTTAAAAACACAAATATTATATCAAAAATTCAGAAAAATAAAACTAATTCAATTCAAAATTCTAAAAATACAAATAATATATCGAAAAATTAAGAAAAATAAAACTAATTCAATTCAAAATGTTAAAAATACAAATAATATATCAAAAATTCAGAAAAATAAAACTAATTCAATTCAAAATCTTAAAAATACAAATAATATATCAAAAATTAAGAAAAATAAAACTAATTCAATTCATTATGTTAAAAATACAAATAATATATCAAAAATTCAGAAAAATAGAACTATTTCAATTCAATATGTTAAAAACACAAATATTATATCAAAAAATTCAGAAAAATAAAACTAATTCAATTAAAAATTCTAAAAATACAAATAATATATCAAAAAATTAAGAAAAATAAAACTAATTCAATTCAAAATGTTAAAAATACAAATAATATATCAAAAAATTAAGAAAAATAAAACTAATTCAATTCAAAATGTTAAAAATACAAACAATATATCAAATGGACACCAAACACATCACGGGTAATATAATTCACATGATCCATTCAACAAAGTTTGGTACAATAAATTATTACACATCAATTCTTCCCTTGTGTCCCTGCTTTCTTACGATTGTGCCGTATCCATGGAGCATCCTCATCATTTAACTTAATGCTTGGGTCGGTGTTCACTTTGAAGGGCGGAATTTCAGCAAACATATTATAATCTTCGACATGTGCATCTTGTCCTCCACTCCCACAATGTTTCTTTTCCTGAAAGAACAATGTGGCGCTTTGAATCATCGCATGATGTCTTGATCGTTTTCTTATCTTTCCGTTTCCTCGGTTTGCTACTCATGTCCTTCACATAGAAAACCCGGCGACATCTTTCGCTAGGGCGAATGGTTCGTCAAGGTAACCAAGATTGTTGAAATCCACCATTGTCATTCCGTATTGCTGGTCCACCTTTACCCCACCTCCTGTTAGCTTGAACCATTTGCACCGGAACAAAGGGACCTTAAAGGAGGGTCCATAGTCAAGTTCCCATATCTCCTCTATGTAACCATAATATGTGACCTTTTGCCCATTCTCGGTTCTTGCATCAAAGCGGACACCACTGTTTTGGTTGGTGCTCTTTTTATCTTGGGCGATCGTGTAAAATGTATTCCCATTTATCTCGTACCCTTGGAAAGTCGGTATAGTCGAAGATGGTGTCTTGGCCAACATGTACAGCTGATCTACAACATCATTGTCATTCATTAAATGTTTTCTCAACCAAGCGCCGAAAGTCTCCATGTGGGCCTTCCTAATCCAGATTCAGCTTCCCGGGTTGTCCGGCGTAAAATATTCTTGTGTTTCTCAAAATGCGGAGCCACCAAGCTGGAATTGGTCAAGACAAAGGTGGTGTGCTTGATCAAAGCAATCGGAAGCAATTGCGTCATAATCACGTGGCGATCGTGAGACTTCGAGTTTTGGAACTTTTTCTCCGCCATGTTTATTATTCCCTTTATATTGGGCGAGAATCCAGACGGGACCTTCATCTTTGCTCGGGCATTCAAAAAGATGACCTTCTCTTCTTTGGTCGAGGCGTAGCTGGCACGACCTTGAAACCATTCCGGATGCCGGTCATCGTGGTCTTTCAAACGTTCTTTGGTCTGCCGTGCTTCCTTTGTATCATTTGTCTTCCCATACACGCCCAAGAAGCTTAGGAGGTTCACGCAAATATTCTTCGTAACGTGCATCACGTCGATTGCAGAGCGGACATCTAGGACTTTCCAATATTCTAGCTCCCGAATATAGATTTCTTCTTCCACATGGCTGCGTGCCCGTCGGCTCCCTTCGAACTGATTGTCCGCGGGACCCTTTCCAAAGATGACTTTCAAATCCTTGACCATATCAAATACCTCAAGACCGGTCGTTCCGCGAGCTTCGCCGGTGATCTGCCTTGCCATTGTAATGCTTGCCTTTCTTTCTTCTTGGATGAATTTTCGGAAGAAATCGACGATGCCCAAGGTACACGTTCTTCTTACAATTTGGCAAATGTACACTTTCGGTCTCATGTAAGCGGTGCGTGCATGCATTGTATCCCTTATTTGACATCCCGAAAGGTTACTAAGAGCAGGCCAATCGTTGATGGTTCGAAAAGCAACGCCGTAGGTCAAATTCCTCTTGTTTGTGCTCATCCCACACACGGACACCACCCACAGCTGTAAAAGTTCATCAACTAATGGCCTTAGGTACACATCGATGTCGTTGCGGGTTGCTTGGACCTTGGATGAGCACGGCATCATAATGAACTTCCGCTTCATGCACAACCAAGGAGGAAGGTTGTAGATGCATAGAGTCACGGGCAGTGCTATGGCTGGAGCTCGCTCGCCAAAAGGATTCATGCCATCCGTGCTTAGAGCAAATCTTATGTTCCTTGCGTCGGTGCAAAATCTCTGAACCATCCGTCGATATTTCTCCATTGCGTTCCATCTGCGGTGTGTCTCAACTCCCGTCCGACTTACGTTCCTCTTTGTGCCATCGCAACAACTTGGCATGCTCTTTGTTCATGAGCAGACGTTTCAACCGTGGTATTATAGGAGCATACCACATCACCTTGGCGGAACCCTCTTCCGGGTTTCGGCCCTCAACATCGTCACCGGGGTCATCGCCTCGATCTTATAACGCAATGCGGTGCATACCGGGCATTCATTCAAATTCTCGTATTCACCGTGGTAGAGGATGCGATCGTTGATGCATGCATGTATCTTCGAACCTCTAAACCTAGAGGGCGACAACCTTGTTTGCTTCAGACGCGTCTTGGCGCAACTCGTTATCCTTTGGAAACATATTCTTCAACATTTTCAGCAAGTTTTCAAATGCCGAGTCAGCTACACCTGCCTCGCCTTCCATTTCAGCAAATCCGATTGTGCAGCCCAGCTTTTTGAGACCATCATCGCATCCGGGTACAGCGCCTTTACGTGATCCTCTAACATGCGATCCAAATTCTCCCTCTCCTTTTCGGTTTAGCAGCGTCTCCGTGCATCAAGCAATGGTCCGACCAAGATCATCAGCGGGATCATCACGTGCCTCTTCTTCACCTTCCCTTCACCTTCACATCCTCCATGAAAGTATCACCAAATGAGCAAGATAGCTTTCATCGATGAAATCATCCCTTCTTCATCTTCTTCCATTATAACCCTCTTTCTCCATGCTTGGTCCAACAATTATAGCTTGGCATGAAACCCTTCAAGCGGATGCATGTGAACAACTCTTGAGGAAGAGTAACCCTTCTCATTCTTACAGATAACACATGGACAGATAACAAAACCCCCGCTTGTTCGCATTAGCCACTACGAGGAAATCTTTCAAACCCGTAGTGAACTCGCGGAGAGTCGGTTACCGTACATCCATTGCCGATTCATCTGCATTATTATAATATAAAATATATAATTAACCATCATGCATTTGTTATGAACTACACACATGCATATTGACACATCAAAGGTTCATCAAGTTGCTAACCGCGATCAAGAGTGTGGCTCCAACACTTCATGTCATGTTTGTTTCATGCTCTTGGGGCATTTCATCAAACACCTTATGTGCATAAGAGGAACCAAAAGCAAACCTACACCCACTTGTGAAGAGAATGGCTCCAAAATGGCTAAGTGTTGGCTGCTGGATGGGTATATATAGGGAGGGCTTTAGTCGCGGTTGGCACAGCAAACCGTGACTAAAGGTGCCGAAAACCTTTAGTCGCGGTTGTCTGGCCAACCGCGACTAAAGCCCCTCACGCACCACTGGCCACCGAGCCTGGGCCCAGGCCTTTGGTCGCGGTTCACCTCCAGAACCGCGACTAAAGGTCCCATTGGTCGCGGTTCCTACAGCTTCGCGACTTATGGGGCTGGACGGAAAGCCTGTTTTTCCACTAGTGTATAGATCAAAATTAACCACAGCTATCCTCATCGCCTCCCGCGCCGCCGAGCCTGAGAGATGACATAGTCCTCGAATCACTCCCTCCACAACTCGGTATCATTGGTCAATGCCACCGAATAAAAGATGTAAAGTTTTTTCGGACAGAGCGGGTAATTGGCAAAGCAGGTTGTAGACTTATTGGTGGTTTGTGCCTTCGTGGCACGGTACAATCCTTAGCAAATTCTGGCAGTGATGTTTTTTTTTCAAAAAAATGTGCCAGTGATGTAACACTGGTATGTAACACTAGAAATAATATATATATCAATATTATTTAATATAATTATATGATATCGAGCTAAAATCGAGGGGGCTAGCAATGGCCATCTACCCCTCGACCTTCCTTCATGGATCTACGGCAACGACGCCCGGTCCGAGTAGATGTGGACGTACGTAGGTCGCTCAAATGAGACCGGTGTCGTCGCACGGTACAGTACGAAAAAATGTTGGGCCTCAAACGGTACCTCGATAGGTTGCTCAACCCTGGTATCCGGTGTCCTCGTCGACACCAATCCTCTACACCACCACCGGCGCTCCCCCCACCCCACCCTCCCTCTAGGGAGGAACGGCACCCGTAGAGGAGGACGATCCGCATGACGTGACTTGTCTGCCATCGGTCGGGATATGAGAGGAAATGGATGGATGGTTGTGATCGACTCAAGGGAGGTCGTCGATCCATGGGAGGTCTAGCTTGACCAATCAGATGGATGGCACATTGATCCGTGCCGCCGAATTATTAGCCCTCGGTCCTCAGAAAATTAATTGTGGGCTCGCTCCGCTGCCCAAAAATTTCATTCAATGCGCTTGGTATTTATTGTATCAAAAATAAAGGCTTGCCTTTTGGATTGTTCATTTAGCACCAATCATTCTTCTGCTATATAGTATGTTCTTAACTGATAATAGTACGTACAGAGCGTAAAGCCTTGTGCAATAAACTCCCTCCGTAAAGAAATACAAGAGCATTTAGATCACCAAAGTAGTGATCTAAACACTCTTATATTTCTTTACAGAGAGAGTAGTATGTAATACATCAGAGAGAGTAAGAAGAGAGACTAACAACCTCACCCTATTTCCCAGTATGTATGTCATACATGGGAGGGCTTTGGCGTGCGTGATCATCTCACGCGATTGACTCCATAATATATACTCCGGCTGTAGCAGCGGCAGCAGTATGCACTTTAACATCAACCATGCCAACCTGTTTAGGATACTAGTTTACTTCTCGGTTTTGACACGGCGATTCCTTTTATTATGGTGTTGGTGTGCATTGAGGGGAACAAGTTTAGCTTCTTTGTTCTGGGTGATATATATTATATGCCTGCAAAGAAATATTATTGATTTCTTCCTTGATAATGAATAACGACCTTGTTCTGAATGGCAGGCGCAATGTTTCAGCTTATCATAAAGAAATATTCAAACTTTTTCCCTCTGTCTTATGATGCGTGTGCAGACTTGAATTGTTTTATCTTGATGGAGAAGAAAACATCACACCTTTAATTTCTTTTGGAAGACACACACACACACACACACACGTCTTCATCGTTGAGCTTCACGATTGCTAGTTAACAACTATTCTTGTCTTGGCTGTTCCAAGTTCAGTCTTAGGTAGAGGAAATTGCTCATGGTTGTTAGTACAACAGTGCAATAAATTCAGAGATTCCAAGTCTCTGATTAGTTAACTACTCTAAACAAATACCCCCTCCGTTCCAAAATAGATGACTCAATCTTGTACTAACTTTAGTACAAAGTTGGGTCATCTATTTTGGAACGGAGGGAGTATAAGACATTTTGGGTCACTAAAGTAGTGAGCTAAAGTGTCTTACATTTATTTACATAGGTAGTATTTGACAGAGAGATGCAAGCTAGGGGATTACATATATGATTGTAAACTCCTAAAAAACCTTGATAGTCTGTTCCGCTTACTAGGCATAACAACCTCACCCTATTTCCCAGTATGTCATACAGGGGAGGGCCATGTGATCATCTCACACGATTGACTCCAGAATACTAAGGCTGTTGCAGGGGCTGCAGTCCAGCATCAATCATGCCAACCTGTTAAGGCTGTTAGTTTACTTGTCGGTTCTGACATGGCGATTCCTTTTATTATGGTGTGAACTTAGGAGATAAAGTTTAACTTCTTTGTTCTGGAATGGTATATATTAAGTGCCTGCAAATAAATATTCTTGATTTTCTGCAAAAAGAAACTCTTTGTTCCTTGATAATGAATATTATCTTGTTCTGAATGGCAGGAGCTATGTTTCAGCTTGTCATGAATAAATATACACACTTTTTTCCTCTGTCTTGTGATGCGCGTGCAGACTTGAATTGTTTTCGAAGACACCAACATGTCTTCATCGTTGAGCTTCACAATTGACTATCCTTGTCTTGGCCGTCACTGTGATTTATCATCTATATGCTCCAGGTTCGGTCTTAGGTAGAAAAAATTGCTCATGGTTGTTAGTACAACAGTTCAATCAATTCAGAGATGCCAAGTCTATGATTAATTAACTATTTGAGAGAGAGATGCATGCTAGGGGCATACATATATCATTGTAAACTCCTAAAAAGCTTTCATAGTCTGTTCCGCTTACTAGGCATATTATGTTCATTACTGGCATACACTTTTGGTTCTTGTCATACTGCAAGCAATTCAATTATGTGAGATCTGAAATTGCTTTTGCACCTTTGACAGGCAAGCAGTGCGCTGCTATGCTCCGCCTCGGTGTCTTCTGTTGGACGGAGCGGCTGCATCTTCGACATTGGCTACGAAACAGCCTATGTGAGCTCCTCTCCTTCGTCCTCTATTCAGTCTGAAAAAGAACATGTCAATGATCAAAACTAGCCTATTAACTTGAACAATCAAAGAGAGAATTAACCTCCAAGTCTGGATACTTAAGGCTCAAAGATAAAACTAGCCTAACAACTAGCCTCTGTGAGATCTTGTCTTCACTTTATAGTTCCAAAGTTTTGGATTGAACAGAGAGGTTTCCTTTACTTGGTACTTGTGAACTGCAGTACAACGTTGGAGCTAGACAGCAGAGCACGGCGTGGCATGGAACCCCACTGTCCCCATGTCGTATGTCTTGCTGGTGCAATCCGGAGGCCGAGCACGACGATGTGCAATTATTCTTGTCTTATCTGTCTGTGAGATTTGTCATCTATATGCTCCAGGTTCAATCTTAGGTAGGAAAAGTCTCTCATGGTTGTTAGTACAACAGTTCAGTCAATTCAGAGACGCCAAGTCTCTGATGAATTAACTATTTGTGAGAGAGATGCATGCTAGGGGCATACATATATGATTGTAAACTCCTAAAAAACTTTCATAGGCTGCTCGCCTTACTAGGCATAACATGTTCACTACCAGCACTCACTTTTGGCTCTTGTCACACTGCAAGCAATTCAATTATGAGAGATCTGAAATTACTTTTCCATCTTTGATAGGCAAGCTGCGTGGTGCTAGGCTTGGCCTTGGCGTCTTCCATTGGACGGGCCTGCTGCATCTTCGACATCGGCTACAAAACATCCACTATGAGCCTCTCTCCTTCCACTCTTCAATCTGAAAAAGAATGTACCAATGCTCAAAACTAGCCTATTAACTTGGACAATAGAAGAGAGGTTGCTGCTCCTGTCTTCACCTTTATAGTTCCAAAGTTTCGGATTGAACAGAGAGCTTTCCTACGCTTGACAGTTGCGTTCTGTAGTACAACGTTTGAGCTAGACAACACAGTAGTAGCAGGACTGAAGGTAGCCTCCTGTTTGTGCTCAAACATTGAATTGTTCCACTTATAGTGGAGGTCGACTATTTCTTTGTTTGCTGCATGATAGCACCATGCTGTTTGACTTGTAGCTTTTGTTTGTTTTGGGATGTGCTGCTGATTTAACATTTCTAGTGTTTGCTTCTGTAATTCTAATCACCATCACCCCTTTATTAGCTGGATTTATCCCTCAATTGATAATTTGGCCTTGATTTTATCTAATATTCCCTCCGTCCCATAATATAAGAGCCTTTTCGACACTACACTAGTGTAAAAAATGCTCTTATAATATGGGACGGAGGGAGTAGCACAGTGACAAGATTGATTCCTCCTAGGCTTGTTTTTTCACAGTACCTACCACATGTAAATCAGTTTGCCTCTTTTTATTAATGACCAAGTCTTGAAATAATAAAAAAGTTTTTAGGTTCCTAGATTTCGAGTGCAAACTTGCGTAGTTGTGTCAAATTGTGAAGCTATAACGTGACATTGATTTCAGTTTCTCATAATTGTGCCTTAGATCAAATACATTACCATTGAACCACCGAAAAAATTAACCATATTAGCTCATAATAAATGGTGATTTTTTTGTGCAAACCATAATCAACATGAAGAAACATTTTTATGACAACTGATAGCATTCGTGCTCATTTGAATGACTGAAAAGCAAGTGCTAGCATACTCTTTTCCCCCATTGTGTGTGCCTGAAGGTTATGAGCTTACTATTTCTCCTTTGTGTGTCACCTGATGGTTTTAGGCTCCTTAACTTCTCATTATTACCTAATACCAATATGGTTTTATGCAGGAAATGAGTTGTGCGCGTCCTGGTTACATGTCCACTTAAGAAGACATAAATGAAAAGATGAAAGCTATTCTGATAGAGGTAGAAGGGCTTGCCCTGAACCTTCTGTATCCTATAAATTGTACATATTTGAAACAACTGTGTTTGTGTCTCACCATATTTTATTCGTCACTTGATAGGTTCATATTTTATTGTACAATCAGCCGTCCTCCCTGATCCAAAGGCCCTCCTTCCTTCCCTTAGTTCTGCCATTTACTGGAAATAATGTCCAATTTTTGTGCAAGGGGAATCTACTATGGCTGTAGGTTTGGGGCCGAACAGCACACAAAGATCAATTTTTCTCTGCACCAAGCAACAATCTGTTCGATTTCTTCCTGCTCGTCCTTCTCTGTCCTCTCACTCGTTTCATTTTGGAGATACATGTCAAGTTTAAACCAGAGTTAGTTCAAGCTTTGTTTCCTTTTTCACTTCCTATGCTATTTGTTCTGCAGTATTTTCCCTGCCAATTGCCACTACTTGGTTTGTACTGTCTTTAATGCTTTCGCCATGGATGTGATGTAAAATGCCTTGGTAGCTAGATAAGATAAGCCTTGTATTCTCATCGGACAAGTTAACTATAGTTTTTATTTTTCTTGTAAGTCTTCAAACGTGCTGTCTCTTCATCCTGGGAAGTCTTCAATCCTACTATCTTGTCTCAGATGGATCTCCGTCTGCTGTTTGGCGCAAAGCCTACAGCTGTAAGAGATAAAATTTAATATACTCCTTTCAATACATATTAATTGTCGCTTATTTAGTACTATACATAGTTGTACTAAATCAACTAAAAATAATATGGATTGGAGGGACTAGCATAATTAAGGGGAAGGAAGGAGCGCCCATAGATATGAATGGATGGTTGGTTTTGACAGCTACTACCTTCGCCCCATAATATAAGATCATTTTTCCAAGCTAAAACAACTTGCAAAACGATCTTATATTATGGGACAGAGGGAGTACATCATATGTGCAGAGGAGCCGAACCCCTAGTATAATTGTAACATGCTTCAAGCACCGATTGTTTTCTGTGTGATGATGCAGTATTTAGTTTCCTGTTTCCATCTTGTTGGTAACACTATTTTTTTTTACTATAAGCAATTTCCGTAGATGTTTCACTGATTTGCAATTTAACGAGATATAGTTTCTCCTAAACATGATGATCTGTTTGTGTTACAGTCGGGCATTCTTGTCGATCATCAGTGGAGTTGTTGCTGGTATCCGGGGATTCACGGGTCTGATGGGCTTCGTCTTCTACTTTCTGATAATGATGGTGGCATGTGTGTTGCTTCTAATAGGGGTAGGTTCAACACGGAGAACAAACTTCCTCTCTGTAAACTTGCATCTTTCCGGTGCTACTTATTTTTTTTTTGTTTTTTCTGCACTGAGATAACGTTGCCATGCAGGAGTTGCTTGGCATGCGACCTTTAGGGTAGACCATGGGGTTGTGAAGACAGGTGACACTCCCCGCCTCATCGTGGATTCCATCAAGCAGTGCCATGGGCCTCCAAGATTGTTCATGCTTGACAAGTATGATGAGTTTCTGTCTTCTGTGAGTTGGAGGTGGTGAAGTGATGCACTCATGTTTATGAATCGTGATCATGTAGGTTTGCTCAACTTTCAGGTATGATATCGGCGGGGAGGGAACGCGCATGAAGAGATACTTGGAAAGCTTGCTATTCCGGGAGTTCTTGGAAGCTCGGGTTAAACCTAGGTATTTTTTATCATCTTATGACAATGTTATTTGCCTGACAAAACCTCCAAGAAGGCTGGATAGTGGTGTGTGTGTGTGTGTGTGTGTGTGTGTGTGTGTGTGTGCTGACAACTTTAAAACTCTGTGTCTAGTTACAGGTGATTTTAATTTTTCGTCAATGTATATTTAAATCTAGAAAACCCACTACTGATGCTCATATCATCTTCATTTTGTTGGCCAAGATCATGGCTAGTCGAGAACTTTAGATGATAAAT
The DNA here is from genome assembly GCA_021437245.1 of Aegilops speltoides. Classification (NCBI taxonomy): domain Eukaryota; kingdom Viridiplantae; phylum Streptophyta; class Magnoliopsida; order Poales; family Poaceae; genus Aegilops; species Aegilops speltoides. The sequence goes on from CM038145.1 coordinate 10,725,980, forward strand.
TATTAAAGCACTTCTTATACATTGAGACTCAAGCATTGTGTTTTCTCGACAAAGGAAAAACAGAACCATCTTGCTATTGCTACCCTTGCAAAGTCTTCTATACATTTTAGGCCTTGGCAATTTGATCTTGTCTTGATGCTTGGATTTATTTAGGATTTGCGTCCGCTGGTGACTCCGTTGTGGTGTGTGTTGCAGTTCGGCGCATAAGTGGCTGAGTGGCATGACCCTCCTTTCGCACAGCCACCGGGGTCTGAGTGGCTGCTATTGCACCGAGCAGCAGAGTGAATGTGTGTGTGGCAAGGAAGGAGGATAAGCTCAAAGTGAAGGATGAGTACAACAACTATAGGGTAATCTTCACATCTTTTTTCCTTTTAGATATTGCATGTAGAATTTTGTGAGTGTTGTTGTGATGAAGCCACGGATTGGAGCAACGTCTCAATTGTACCCAACTCTTTCTTCCTATGATGGTTAACATGCCCATCCCTTAGTTTTGTTAGTTCTTCCGAGTTACATGATATCAAATTGGGGAATCAGGTCCCTTGTCCTATTTGTGAGTTAGGAGTATGGTTTGTCCCATCTTTTAGTTTGGAGTATGGTTCATCTATCCTGTAGAAACAGTTATGTCATATTCTGTACATGGTTTAGAGTATGAAACAGTTTTAAGTTACCCTAGATGAATGATCATGTTGAAGTATTTGGTGCTATCTTGTACTCCCTCCGTTCCCAAATATTTGTCTTTCTAGGCATTTCAAATGGACTCAACATGCGGATGTATGTAGACATATTTTAAAGTGTAGATTCACTCATTTTGCGCCGTATGTAGTCACTTGTTGAAATCTCTAGAAAGACAAGTATTTAGGAACGGAGGGAGTAATTCTTTCCTTGACACCCTCTTGTAGGATGTTTATGATGTTGATAAAACGGAAGTAAATGATTAGTAGTGCTCCTTATCTCATGACCAAATAATTAAATTTACAGTTTTTCATGTTGTGAATATGTACATTATACAGCGGTTTGTGGAAAGCTAATTAAACTGGATTACTCTGAATCTCCAACTGAATATCATTAGCAATTGTGCAAGGTCTTCCTGAAAGTACTACCTCCGTCCGGAAATACTCATCGGAGGAATGGATGTATCTAGATGTATTTTAGTTCTAGATACATTCATTTTATGCATTTCTCCGACAAGTATTTCCGGATGGAGGGAGTAGGAAATATACCATATTATTCAAGCCAAACTGATGCTTTAAATGGATATCAATGGGTAAAAAATGCTACATCTCTATGTGTTATGCACGTTTGAGAGAAAGTTCTTGGGGTTCATGTAGAATCGACTCTCATGGTACATGGAGGCTGCCGCCATCATGGCTGTCGTGCCCTCCAGTAGAGGGGTAAGCCCCTCACCGTGTGACAAACACCTCTCAAGTTCTGAACATAATAATCAATGTTGTGTGCTGCATATAGATGAGTTGACACGATTTGTACTACTGTGTGTTTCATAGATATAGGTGGGTGCCCAGGCAATGTAGTGTATACTCTTTGTATTGTAAGAAGACCAATAACTATTGTATTACTGACAACTGGAAAACTCACTAACCTAAAATCGAAAGCTTGGACTAAAGCTCATTCTGGGAGCACGAGTTTCCCGTTTCTGGATTTTACTTTGTATTGTGAAGTGGCCCGTACTCAATCTTGTTAGAATTTTTATGTTTGGTTGTGAACTGTTTGCAGTGCTCCGCGTGTTAACGGACACCGCTCCTAGATGTTCTTTAACTGCAGCGAGTTAAAATGAAATACTCGGAGGAACCAAACAAATATTTAGTGACACTTAGAGGAACCCATCAAATACTGTGATAACTGAATCATCTGAAATAATTACAACAAGTTTGTAGATATGTCGATAATGGTATCCTGTATTTTTTTGGATAAACCATATCATGCATGGAACCACCTCATTTACTTTGTGTTTCTAGCTTCTAAGATGCGTGTACAGTTCATGTGAAATAATAGCTTCGTAGTTTAGCTATTTTCTAATTATATACGAACAAATCCTATGCATAATTGGTGCATATGCTGGCAATATGTACATATTTGACTAAGCAAACCAATGATTATTATTTTTCTGATACCTAGAAATTTAGACACCACAACCTGAGATCGAAATCTCAGACTTGTTCTTCGTCCCTGCCCTGATGTGTTTTCCCCCTTGGTTTCCTGCCTCACGTAGTATCACTAACTCAATGCAGACGCTGCCATGGAAGGTCCCCCTCGAGTCCACAACTCTCTTGTTTCCATTTGGTAGGCCCTGGCGCGATGGTTTCTTGATGCACTTCCTCACGCGCATAGGTGCAGAACAGAGCCACCTCCACTGCGGCGCCCCTCCGGTGGCCCCTATTCCTCTTCCACTCCGGCATAGCTGATGGTAAGCCTCCTCTGCTCTTCCTCCTGCTCTGCTTGCTTGTCCACGGCCATCAAGGCGTGGTTATGTTTCTACTGGGCTGCTGGCCATCGTGCCATGTCAAACTTATAGCGGTTTATGGTGTGTGGTGCCACATGTGAGCTCATATCATCCCAGAGCCTACTACTCTTAGATTTGTACTTCTGATGGTAGAGGTTGCATGGATATTGGATTTACATGTATCAGAGACAAGAGATTTTTACTTGGAGTGCTAAAAGCTATTATTGTTAGCTAAACTACTTTGTGTTGAGCGAAAATCATCACATCTTTCTTTTGTAATAAAATACAAATATGACATACATTGTTTTCCCCTAGAAAACCAAATAAGGAAAGATGGATCATTTACTTCTAAGTCGCACGATTCAAATATTGACCAATAACATTAGAGTATGTTCTGTTGCGATAACTAGTGCCACTGTTTCAGTGGATTTAGCAATGAAATCTAGCTAGCTGTGCCATCGGACATTCTATCCATGGATGATGCTAATAGGCAGGAAGGATAACAACAGGAAGAATGTTGTCCTTGTACCGAACAAGGTGCTTATGCAGAGCCAGTTGTGTTTCATGAAAAAAATTGACTTGCAATGCAGAGTGCTTCATATAGATGCTTAAGTTGACTCGCAATGCATAGTAGTTCTAACTAGTAATCCACGTAAGTGCCTACCTTAAATACAACACCCTCCTTTGAGAGAATATATTACAGTTTTATCTCGTTTTTAATATGTTGACTATGATTGATGAACATTGTTGACTGTCTCGGATTTGTTTTGGTCTACTTGCATGTGAAAGTTGCACGTCAACCACTGTTCTCTGTTAGAAAGGTCTCACATGCTACTAAACTGCACTGTCTTTTTACTGATCGTCCACACTAAAATGATTTTTTTAAGGACTCCAAAGTGTGATCCAGTTATTCAGTTTCTAGTTTGATCTCTTCTTCTTGTTGTTAAGTATAACACATGATCCAAAGCATTTTATATTTGCCTCATGGTTTTATAGATTAATTAATCCCCCACTATTACTGTGGCACTATTCCGGTGTTTATTCAGACTTCTTGTCTGACTTGACAGTGGTTAAGGTTGCACGTGCAGGTGCATCTTGTGGACGTGAAGGAGAATGGTGGTGCCTTAGACCGGTCTGAGAAGCTGTCGTCGTCCATGGAGCTCTTGGCCACTTCCGCTTTGATTATTGACATGGACTCCCCCCTCGCCCATGAAGCTCTCTGGACTGTTCTTCCCAGGCATTGGGGGTTTGACCAATCTCGAGACACAGTTTCTCTAGTATTATATCTGTTAAGAGAGCATGTTTTGTTTGGGTAGGAAGGAAGAGATCTGACCTTTTCTTCTCCCTATCCTCTTGCCTCTTGGTTATTGCAGAAGAACAACATCAATGGGCTAACCCGACGACCTTGGCAAGCAAACAGGGCTTAGGACGCTAGGTCTCTCCAGCGACCACTTCTCTGGTGAAAGCCCCAGCTTGTAAGTGCACAACTGTTCTAATGTACCATGAAAGAGTTATATTCTAAAGGTTTCCGATTTGTGGCCTGTTCCACACGAGCCACTATACCAGTAGATGTTCTCACTGTTTACATTATGCTGCTAACAAGAGGCTTAACGGCAATACCCTGTCTGGCGCATGCCCTTCATCACCGGCTAATTTGTCGTGCCTTGTTCCCTGTTGTGATTTCCTCTGCCGGCCTGCTGCTGTGAGACCTAGCCAGCGGCGAAAGCTGGTTGCAGTGCAGAGCAACCTTGTTGCTGGGTGTACCATGGTGTGGAGGCGTTGCTGTTTGGCACAAGTTTGGCCAACGAAGCAACTCTGCCTGCTCTGGCGCTCACCCCGACACCTCCCACCCTGCTCCTCTAGCACACGCTTCCTCTTCATCTCTGGCATAGGCAAGTTCTTGGTTTCCCTCTTCCCTCTCATGCCACCGAGCCTTGGATTTTTTTTGCTGGCCACCACGTCATGGCAATGATAGTGTTCTGACATGGTTATTGACTTCTGTATATTTATTACTCCCTCCGTCCCAAAATTCTTGTCTTAGATTTGTTAAATACAGATGTATCAAGTCACGTTTTAGTATTAGATACATCCGTATCTAGACAAATCTAAGACAAAAAATTTGGGACGGAGGGAGTACTGTTTATGTTTTTGAGAATGAGATGCTTTATATGCAGTACCAAAAATGTCAACATAAGAGAAGCTATGGTGTTAGAGAAATAATTAGACTAAGTATTGAATTGAAAGAAGATAGATAGGTAACTTGCTGCATTATTATAATTAATTCAAAATGGGTTCTTCCAAATCGACTAGTAGTTGGAGGTAATATGAATGCTAATCTTCATTCAGGTTCTGCATTTGTAGTTATCTCGACAAGTGATGCTCGAAAAAGCACACTCGATGTGAAACTAGTGATTCTTGCTTAGCTATGGTTAACTTGCACAGTATTAACTAGTGACATTGCTAACAATTTTTTTGTTTTGAAGTATGAACTCCAGCCTGCGATTTTTGTTCGAGTCCTTGTTCATGATTGAAATTAGACAAAATCCTTCCCTGTGGTGCTGCTCTACTTTGGTTTATGTTGTAGTGTGTTTGGCTGGTGTTGGTACAGTAGGTTGTTGAATTTTCTCAGGCCAATTTTTTTCGATGGTTCATAGCATGAACTTTCTACGACTACGAGTGGGAGTCTACTGTTAGTTGATCGCTTTGGTTTCGTATAGAGTTGTCCAATGCCCAAGATGAGAAAATCTTGTTGTCCCTGATCTAAACTTTTCTTCTTTACTCTCTTCTTTATTGGTGAACATCACCTCTGATGAGCATGGGCACGTGTATGGGGAGTAAAACAAGATGCTGAGCAACAACATGTCTGCCTTCATCAACCTGTGTTCTCCCCAAGGTTTTCGAGCCGATGAGTCGACTCGACTCATGACGAGTCAAGCCTGGCCGGTCGACAAGTCGTGACTAGTCGAGGGGTTTGAGTCAACCCTGGCAGTGTGACTCGACGACTAGTCGTGCGACTCAAAAACAGTGGTTCTCCCTTGCCTTTGATCCGATGGCATCTGCGACAACCTCACCAACTCCAAATCTGAGCCATTTGTAGCGTGGGAGGTGAGCTATAGCAGCTTCAATGCTTTAGATTTGTGATGCTCCTGCTTAGCGATAGACCAAATCAATTAATATCCATTGTTCAATCTCAGTGAATCTCACATCAAAACACCGACTTCATAGCTATAGCAACTGTACTAGAATATTAAGGTGAAAAAATAGTTCAAAGCTGAGTTCCTCTGAATTTTGTATAGGATAATAAGTTGCATGTCTTCTCTAGTTTTAATTTTTATGCTTATCATGTCCTTCGAATTGCAGGAAGTAGTCTGGCCATCGAGCCGTGAGCGACTGTGGTTCCTGTTCACCTAAGTTGTGGAAGAGACGGATAAGGAGAGAGAGCTCCGTTTTGTGGCTCAACTCACACAGATGCACGCTCACCTTGCGGCTCCCCCTGCGCCTTGGATGGCCGCTTCTTCGACTGCGGCATAGGTAAGCTAATCAATTTATCTCTGATTTTTCTCATGCTTTTTGTGCCCACGGCCATCGAGCTCTGTTAAGGCATTTGTCCTTTAATCATTACCTTTTGCTACAATTGATGTTGGGTCTGCTGTTTGGAGATGTGTTTGTTTGAGCCGCTCTTGCTCTCAGTTGGCTTTGTTTTTCATGCAAGAATGAGGTTGCAACAATGCGTTGTGTTGGGTCCTGCTAAAAGTAGGGTACAGTTAGTATTGAGTTGAGTATAAATTTTTTACGCTATGCCATTATCACTTGAAGGCATACTTGCTTTTTTATACCAGGCAATTGTTTTTTATACATTGCTTACCTTCTAAAAATAGATACACTGATGTCAGACAATGGACATTTGTAGTGTGTGAAATCTCTAAAAAAGCCATTAGCATGGCTATGTAACTAAGAAATGACCATTTTAACCTCGTAGTTGTCTTACAACAGGATGTGGTCAGAGCTTCAATTTATTCATTAGTCCACTCGCGGTCTATCTCAGTATGTGGGCTTTTTTATCTTTTGTACTGTTTCAATTTTCATGCTAGCTCGCTAAACTAATCTTCACTGCTTAAAAATTGCTCGGTATATCACTGCCAGGTGAAACCAGATAGCTCTCTTGTCATATGGTGCTTGATGTTTCGCTATCTTTGGTGTGAGGATGCATGCATATCTTGCCTTTAATAGGAACACCACATAATCCATATCAATTAAGCACTGATTACAGTCAAAGTTTTAGGTATACGTTTTTTAGCATCAAAAGATATATATACAGTTTTTCCATTTGCCATTAAGTTGTTGCAGGTTGTGATTAATTAAACCAAATGTGCTTGGTTTTAAAATTCTATTATCTGTTCTACAACACAAATAATGACCTTCACAGCATAGTGTTTATATCTATCCTGAACATAGCTGATATTTTCTTGTTTTGTGTTTTGTTCATTAGAGAGGGATCTCACATGGTGGTTTCTTTGAATATGACAGGAGCTAAAGGGGGTTAACCTGGAAGTCACAAGCTAAGGGGGGAAGTTGATCCAAGCCACTTGTAGTCGGTGGTAATGCTGATCCAGCGACTCCGTTGGTTCTGGTGAGTCCCTGGTCTTCACTCTATCTTCCTATGCCCTGAGATGACCCGGCTATTGGTTCAAGATTGACTTTGGCAGGTTGGTCTACTGTTTATCATTGGTTCACGTAATTTGCCGATGCTCTGCTCTAGCCTGCCTCTTGTTGGCTGTGAAACAAAACTACCATCCGTCCTGGGTTTTGTTTTCTTTACTGGTTGATTTATTGATACCACTATACTCCGGGGTTCTCTAATGTAGTTTCTCTTAATCTTATTTATCCTGTAATTCTATGGCCACTAACATTTTTTTTATTCACTGGAGCAGGCGCCTGACAAGGAGAGAAGCTCTTTTCCTGTGTACGAGGGTGAAGTCCTGAAGCCCCGCCTTGACAGCTCGTCAGGTAAGCAAGCAAGGAAGCATCCATCGTCGTTTCAGTTTCCAGAGCAATACTTGTACATGTCAATAGTGTCACTAATCATGTTCTTTCTCTCTCCATGCCTAGGTGAAGGGGCCTAACATGTGAATGTGATGGATTTCTTGTGGTGCAGGCTCGTTTTGTATTAAACACAAGTGCTATCTACAGGAGAGAATGACCCATGACCATTCAGATTGGAGAAGAATGTCATGGTATGATGGATGACATTGCAGTTGATGACTACCCAGAAGCTGCAATGAAATGGTCGCTGCTCCGCTAGTGTCTGTGATGCGTTGAGTTTTCATGGACTCGGTTCTGGGTGGTGGAAATTGTGGAGGTTCCATGGTGTTGTTCGGCCTCGGGTATGACCGTTGAAAGGTATATCCTCCTCTGCCCGATGTATTCTAGGGTTGCATGATACTTGTGTTATTAAGTTGGAAACTTGGCATTCTTTAATTAATAAAGTTGCTAGTCATGAATTTAGTTTGATGTGATATTTGGGAGCTCCTTTCCCTGGCCATAAAAAAAATTCTGTTTGCGTTATTCTCGTCACTCTTGAAAAGAGCTCTGCACCTAATAGATGATCACGTCAAAACAGTGTCCATGAGTCAGATTGCTGAAGAAATTGCCAGATTTCTTGTGACAAGCGTTGGGTTGCAAAGGGCACCCTTCTTGTGTGACATGAGTGTGTTCCAATTATCTATTTAAGAACGTGCAAAACAAACTGTTTTAGCCACTTGTCATTGAGTTGGGTTACTTTGTACCTGATGAGCAATCACAGGTCCAGTGCAAGAACTGTTGTTTGATCTTATGTCTATTGCTGTTTGCTGGCTTATTATTGTTGCTGTAAAAAATGTTGTATAACTCAGGATCGTGTTGTCACTATGTTGCTGTAAAGAATGTTGTATAACTCAGGATCAATGTCATTGGCAAATAACTTGATTGTATTGACTTGCGCTAAGAGCAAGATCGCTGATGAGAGCAGATCATTTTCTTGAATAAATTATCGTTACTGCAATGTACTACTCCCTCCGTCCCGAAATAAGTGACTCAACTTTGTACTGACTTTAGTACAAAGTTGAGCCACTTATTTTGGGGCGGAGGGAGTACATAATGCAGTCGAAACCATTGATTCACTACACCTTGCCATGTGATTTCTTGCAAATTTGTTGGTTGCAATAGATAGAATAGAAACAGGCTTTCTCGCGATGCTTGATCCACATGTTTACATTAAGGTCTTGTTAGGACCAATGATCAGTCCAGTTTTCTCGCTTCTAACTTCTCATAAGATGGTATGGAATTAAGGTCGGATTTTGTCTCCACGCATATGGCTTGTTCTTCTGGAATGATGCCCTTGTAGAACTAGTCAACTATGCAGTTTCTGTTCTTGAAGCTGAAGGTGTGATGAATGAATGGACCCCTTTGTTGTCACTTATTGTGTTAGCATCTTTGTCATGTCTTTGTCTTTTGTTTTTAGGGAAACCTGACTTTGGATGTTACTATTACATTACAGGAGGGAGAGCCCATCTAAAGAAAAGAGAAACTTGAAAGTTATGCTTGTTACAAGGTGAGGGCTGGAACTTTGATATGCTCAAGCCAAGGGCCACCTCACCTCGAGTTAGTTGTCAAGCTGAAGTGGCTCTACACAGTTTGATAATGAGATGTATCTGGGTTGCCCCACGAGTCTTTGTTGCCATCTTGTGACCTTTACAGCTTGCTCCAACAGCGCCTCGGGTTAGCCATCTCCTTTTTGCCGATGACTCGTTACTGGTCATGGAAGCCACACTGCAAAGTGTACATGCCATCAGTGAAATTTTACAAGTCTATGAGGAAAGCTCGGGTCAGGTCATCAATAGAGAAAAGTCCTCTGTGATGTTCAGTAGCAATGCAAAGCAAAGCGCCAAAAACATGTTTGCAACTTGGTGCTGAATCAATGAGAGGAAAATATTTGGGGCTGCCAACATACATTGGGAAGTCGGTCAAGAGATGTTTTGCATACATAAAGGACAGTATAATGAGCAGACTTCACGGAGGGATGGAGAGATGCTTGTCCATGGCAGGGAAGGAGGTGTATGTCAAAGCAGTCGCACAGGCTATACCGACGTATGCTATGGGCTGTTTTGATCTCACTAGATCCCTGTGTGATGAGATAAGCCAATTCATATGCTGATACTGGTGGAACCAACAGGCAGAGGAGAGGAAAATGCATTGGGTAGGATGGGAAAAAATGAAGTTGTCGAAGGAGGAAGGTGGGCTAGGATTTCGGGACCTGCACTCCTTCAACATGGCCATGTTGGCTCGGCAAGGATGGCGATTACTCCAGGCACCAGACTCACTTTGTGCACGAGTGCTGCGAGCCAAGTACTACCCAAGTGGGAGTTTGCTAGATGCTGCACCAGTGACGGGAATGAGTTATGTGTGGCGGAGTGTTCTCAAAGGTCTGGAAGTAATTAAAGAAGGGATCATTTGGCGAGTCGGAGATGGGTCTAAGGTGAGGATCTGGGAAGACCCGTGGATCCCAAGAGGGACTACTCCACTACAAGAAATATGTCAACTTGTGACCCTCACTATTGGTCGCTGAAAGGTCATAGTTTTTCATTTGCGACCTTTTTGTGACCAAAAACAGAAGGTCAAAAGCTGAGGGTCATTAATCGACTATAGCGACCTTCTCTGTGATATGTAAAGGTCGTTGGTTCTTTGACCAAATTTTTGGTCACTAGCAACCTCCCCAGGCCACGTAGGCATCCAGCGTGGCAAGCTGACGTGGCACAAGATTCAGCCCGGTCCGATTCGGTTTTCTACATGGGCCAAGCCCAACATTTCGGCCTTTTCAATATATATTTATTTCTGTTAATTTTCACTAGCTACATGGGCTGGCCCATTTTATTTTCTAGGGCGTTGCCTTCTATAATTCATTTCTTTTTTGGGCCTCGGCCTTTTACAATCAATCTATTTTGGGCCTCCACAACATATATTTAGAAGCTTGACATCTCAGCATGTACAAATGTATCCAAACCATTTTATTTCTTTCAACACAAAAGGATTCATTACACAACCACGATAATAGATAGTAGATACATTCGACAGAGACTGAATTAACATAGAAATGAAGCAACAAAGGGCGATCGAGAAAAGGAACTACATGGGACTACAACAACATGGGACTAGAGCTGCCATTTCTATTTCTACCAGCATTTGTAGGCGCTTGCAAGAGAGGAGAGAGATCATCCATCATCAATCGGTGTGATGGCGACGTTAGAGACCCCCTCCCCCTGCTGCTTCACGTGCCTGCTACTGCTTGTTGTGCCGCATCACTAGTCACCCTGCACACAAGAATTTTAGCTTTACATAAGGTTTACAAGAACAGGACCCTGATACATCAGATTGACATTCACAAGTTATTTTCATTTTTATTAAGAACTGTGTCACACCATTTACATTACTAGTTATGTATTGACATACTTATATAAAAGAACATATCTGTAAACATATGAATTTTATTTCTGAATACCAATCTGAAGTACTAAAAAACAAGACTAAAAATCAGTAGAAGGTAACAAGAGCTCATTACACAAGTTTTGCTAGCAATTAGGGACCCTGGTTCCTATCTCGACCACATTTGGGCATATCCTACCCTACCGTGGCTAAATCATGCAACTTTATGACTGTCAAGTAGGCCTACAGATCGATGATGGAGCAGACTCAAACATTACAAACACAACAGCTGATGCACGCCATGGAGCATGATCTGAATGTTGTTCCTCGTTTATTAAACTTAACAACAAGAAAAGCACTCAGTTGCATCTTTCGCAGACACGACAACATACATGAGCCAAATTAACAAACAAGAGGTGCAGATCTGGAACCAGTCGTCATCATCAAATGAAGCGTTTCATCACCGTGCACTGATTGAAGGGCACATGCTAACCTATACCAATGTTGATGACCCCACAAACAGACCACCATGGCTCAACACACCGACCGCCGAGTCTTACCTTTGTTTTAGCCATGCACGCTAGCTGTTGAGCGAGCAGAGCGAGCAGCGGAGGACTGTCACAGAAGAAGAGAAGGTTCCTTGACTTGACGACCACCGGATGTACATCATGCCTGCCCAGAGTAAATAGAAGGAGAACGAGTGAGATAATGCAACGAGGAGAGCAAAGAAGATAGTTCTTGAAGGTCAAGATAATACACCAAATGTGCATGAAAGACAATACAATAAACACCATCTTGTTTATAGCAAGGCAATATAGTAGCATGTCTCTAGCACATTATCTCGTTTAAAGAATGCATTCAGCAAGAAATGGACAGTTGGTCTAATTTTCTCACACTTGGCATTTTCACGATTAACACCATAATGTAAAACACCAAGCTACTCCAGGCTGGCCAATTGACTCATACTCTTCGGATAAGCAAAGTAAACTACTACCAAAATAAGAACCGGACATGGCAAGCAAACCACGGGTTGCTCTTATTGACGATAATCACAGCAGGAAATAATCCCAAGCGATTGGACAACATTGAATTCGCACTGAATCAAGTGGATTCTGCAAAATTACATTGCTACAAAAGCACAATCACATGGCACAGATCATCGCTGAAATGAACCACTACTTTTGATATGTCGGTTTACCAAAAGAAAACACAAGTTCAGTTGTTACAACCAAAGAACTAACAGGGCTTTGGCAATCATTCAACAATTCCCATCTAGCCAGCAGCAATACCACTAGTACTTAACCAAAGTCAACAAGTAGTAAGCAATGAACCAGCTAGTAGATACAAGCAACGCACTCTAAACAGAATTGATTTTGATGTCGGTTTCTAGTTTACCAAAAGAAACCGACATATGTAGCATCAAGGAACACTGCAGCTGCAGATCGATTTGATTGTGAGGAAATTTGTGGAGGGAATGGGTGAGACAAAGTGTAGTGGGAGAGAAATCTCAAGTACCTCAACTCAGCGGCGTTAGGAACGGACGATGATAGCATCCTGCTTGGCGTCCCTTATACGGCACTGACACGGCTGCGTCGCTGCGGCAGAGGGCTCTCCCGACGCGACCATCAAGAAGGAGGTGAGCAGGCCCGGCTCGATGGCGCAGACGGGAGTGCGGTCGAGACGGCGGAACCGGCGACGCAGCTGATCTGGATATGGATCAACGGTGGGATACCTACATCAAGATTCAAGAATCAAGGTTTCATCAAGAAATCATAAGAAAGAAAATCTCAAGTCAAGTTTCTGAATCAACTAGACTTCACTTTGTGTAGGTACTACCAAGTACCAACAACTTAAATGGCTAAGTACCACGCTTTAGTTCTACATCTATACAGTTCTATATTTACCAGCCCAATTTCCCACAGACATCGATTCACAGTTATTATAGCTTGCAGGTTAAGCCTAGGGAATCAAAGGAAATACACATCATAAATGCTAGGTACATGTTTGTACATCACTACAATGTTCCACACTTATTTTGCACAAAAAACATAGGAGGTTTGTTGTACTCGATTAGGAAACAAAGGACAATGGCGGGGTGAATAATTTCATCTGCGCATCTACAAGGATGACATTGTGAGGTCTTGGCACACACAAAGCACTAGTTTACCAATCAGGCTATCGCTGCTCGAAATGCATTGCTCGTTGCTAGAATTCACTGCCAAGGTACTAACAAAATAATAAATACCTAAGTGTCAAGCTACAGATCTACATTTCTACATGTTCTCAAGCAGAAAAAAAATGCTTTGTGTGTGCCTGCGTGCCTACTCCGCCTCCTTACATTGCAGATCAGCTCCCCATGGAAACCATCAGCCGCCAAGAGGTTGTCTTTCACCGTCATGGTGCTGATCTTCCCACGACAAGGGCCGACCTCCTGCATATCCTGCACAAGATGGTCGCACAAAGGATCGTAGATTGACCGAAATTCGACGATAGAGGACTATCACATCGCTCGTGGTAGATCACCTGATTTGGGCCTGCCATGTTGAGCACTTCTTTTCCTTTGCGAGTAAGGGCGACCAATGCATCACAGAATAGTTCTACATCACGTACACAACATGCTTGGAAGTAGCCCACAGGATGTTCCTCAGCTGCACATGTACAAGTATATGGTCAATGCGTTCGTACCAGAATTCTTCTTAAAACTCTGCAGAAATACAATGATGCAAATGAGTGCCATTTTATTCAAGCACACCAAATTCTACTACGATAACAAACAAGATCGCCAGATGGAGGACATAACAGTGAGCTTCTATTAAAATTTCTCGGGTAATTACAACTATGTGATTCTACTGTTAATCTAGATCTCCTTCAGGTTTTGATTCATTTAATTAAACAATAGAACACAACTGCTAGAAACTGTTAAGACATACATATTATGTGCACGCCAAAAAATAGCAGATATGTGAAGGGGGGTGTCTATTAGCAAATTTTGGTCTAAATACAACTTAGGCAGGCAAATGCTTAGTGTAACTAATGAACTGATGTTGTTTGCGTTTATGAACTTTGTTAAATGAACTCTAGACGAATACACCAAAAACTAATGAACTCTATCTCCACAGACTCCATCTCTAGACAAATGATACATTCTCATTCACATTCACTGGATAATAATCAACATCACTATTGGCAGTTTGTGGCACCTTCAAGATTTATATATATATAAACAAAATTTTCAACGGTGGGCAATCAGTCAATTAGGCACCCAAACACAATAGTAGTATAATCGCCGCTAGCCCAACTACTCAGATCCGATCGATGAGGCCAACTACTAATAATAATGTTTCCCCACGCTATGGATCCTTGCTGCTAACAACCCATCCGCACTCCTTGCAAGATGCCAAAAGAATCGGATCGATCGGAAATAGCTCTCGGACAACGGCCTCATCGCTAGTGCTAGCCATCGGTGGGGATAGATCGGATGAGTAATTACTGTGATGGCGGCCACGCACGGCTCGGCGAAGTGCCCACTGCAGACGACCACGGCATCAAACCTCCTCCTCCAGCTCGCTGCCAAAGTATGGTAGCCTCACCCTCCAGCCAGCGTCGTCGTCCCTGCTGCGGCGGACGCCACCACCTCCGTCCCGAACCGGACCAGCCCGAGGGTCGAACCGCGCGCAAACTCCTCGAGGTACCGCTGGTCGGCGGAGGAGCGGTCCGGACGACGACTACTGCGTCCCAAGATCTTGGCGCGATCTCCTCGTTCTACGGTGGCAAGTTGGATCTGGGAGTGGGGAGAGGATCTGGGGTTGGGAGGGGAGGTGTGGTGGAGGTGGGTGGCGGCGAGGAGAGGGGTGGGTGGTGGAGGTGGGTGGCGGCGGGGGAGGGGTGGTTGGCGGCGGGGGGAGGGGAGGAGTCTGGATCGGGGAGCGCTAGGGTTTGCCCGCGTGGGAGAGAAGGACGGGACAAGGAGTGGTGTGCGGGGGAGAGAGGAGCTCCCGGTGGGTGGGTGAGAGGGTGAGAGGGTGTGGGCCGTTGGATCCGGGAGTATCCAACGGTCTCTAATGCTTGATCCGCGTGACATACTCGTAGACCAATCAGAACGAAGTACAAGATTTGATGACGTTATGACCATCTAAATTGGTCACAATTGATTAACAATAGGTGGCTAATACTGAGTCGATCGGATGATTTTGTCTAGAAATCATCCGCCTAGCTAGGCGCTTGATCTGCGCATTGGTGATCGTTCGATCACATCAATATGTCACGACAGCACCGAGCATGAAAAAACTTCAACGCAGCACCGATGACATCCCCACAAAGCTCCATTGCGGCTCTCAACGGCGCGCCAAGAGCTCCAACACAGCACCACGGTGTCCGTGAAGTCCATTACAGCGTCGGGGGAGCTCCAACGCAGCACCACGACGCCCGGCGGTAAGTTCCCTTCTCTTTTTATGACAATGTTGTCTAAGGAAGTTTTCATTTTTTTGCACGGTAAATTCATTTTCCATTTTCCGAGTGCCCGAAACGAGGCTTTTTTGGGAAGGACCTACCATATATTTGTTGCAAAATTGGACCAAATCAATTTTATAAAATACTAGGTCATATTTAATGCACAATTAACCAAATGTTTGGGTGTAAAAAGCCCTCCGTTTTGACCGCATTTTGAAACGGGCATAAAATATTCAAAAAAAATCAAAAAATTGGAAAGCCTTCGCATTGTGTCATTATATGTGGCCAAGTTCACAGGAAAATTAATAAACTTGTAATACGGCAATTATTTTAAAAAAATGTTCTCAGAAATGAGCTATCATGCGTGAAGATTCATGGCTTTCAAGCCAAATGATCAATCTTATGGCCACATTCATGGCATAGTTTGTTCAAATGATCTCATATTGTGCACAAGGGTGCATATTGGAATGGCAAACAATGTTGCCTAAGGAAGTTTGCATTTTCTTTGGACGAAAAAACCATTTTTCATTTTCCGAGTGCCGAAAGGAGGTTTTTTTGTGAAGGAACTACCAAATAATTGTTGCAAAATTGGACCAAATCATTTTTCTAAAATACTAGGACATATTTAATGCACAATTGACCAAATTGTTGGGTGTAAAAAGTTTTGATCCACCTCTCGTGAAAAGACAAATTTCCACCGATTCACCGAAGCGGGTCAAATTTGAACTGCAGCTGCCTCATAGTTTTCTATTTATTTTTCTAAAATCATTTCTAGGTACATAAGTACCTATTTAATCAGAGAAACACCAAAAATTCCAAGATTCAACAACTAGCTAGGAACGGTCATTCCGCCGTTTTGACCGCATTTTGAAACGGGCATAAAAATTCAAAAAATCAAAAAATAGGAAACCTTCGCATTGTGTCATTTTATGTGGCCAAGTTCCCGGAAAAATAACAAACTTGTAATACGACAATTATTTTTAAAAGTGTTCTCGAAACGAGCTATCATCTCTGAAGATTCATGGCTTTCAAGCCAAATGATCAATCTTATGGCCACATTCATGGCATAGTTTGTTCAAATGATCTCATATTGTGCACAAGGGTGCATATTAGAATGGCAAACAATGTTGCCTAAGGAAGTTTTCATTTTCTTTGGACGAAAAAACCATTTTTCATTTTCCGAAAGTGCGAAAGGAGGTTTTTTGTGAAGGAACTACCAAATAATTGTTGCAAAATTGGACCAAATCATTTTTATAAAATACTAGGACATATTTAATGCACAATTGACCAAATTGTTGGGTGTAAAAAGTTTTGATCCACCTCTCGTGAAAAAGACAAATTTCCACCGATTCAGTTGGAAGCGGGTCAAATTTGAACTGCAGCTGCCTCATAGTTTTCTATTTATTTTTTCTAAAATCATTTCTAGGTACATAAGTACCTATTTAATCAGAGAAACACCAAAAAAATTCCAAGATTCAACAACTAGCTAGGAACGGTCATTCCCGCCGTTTTGACCGCATTTTGAAACGGGCATAAAAAATTCAAAAAAATCAAAAAATGGGAAACCTTCGCATTGTGTCATTTTATGTGGCCAAGTTCCCAGGAAAAATAACAAACTTGTAATACGACAATTATTTTTAAAAGTGTTCTCAGAAACGAGCTATCATCTCTGAAGATTCATGGCTTTCAAGCCAAATGATCAATCTTATGGCCACATTCATGGCATAGTTTGTTCAAATGATCTCATATTGTGCACAAGGGTGCATATTAGAATGGCAAACAATGTTGCCTAAGGAAGTTTTCATTTTCTTTGGACGAAAAAACCATTTTTCATTTTCCGAGTGCCCGAAAGGAGGTTTTTTTGTGAAGGAACTACCAAATAATTGTTGCAAAATTGGACCAAATCAATTTTCTAAAATATTAGGACATATTTAATGCACAATTGACAAAATGGATGGGTGTAAAAAGTTTTGATCCACCTCTGGTGAAAAAGACAAATTCCCGCCGATTCAGCTGAAAGCGGGTCAAATTTGAACTGTAGCTACCTCGTAGTTTGCTCTTTATTTTTTCCAAAAATCATTTCTAGGTAAATAAGTATCTATTTAATCAGAGAAACACAAAAAAATTTCCAAGATTCAACCACTAGCTAGGAACGGTCAAGCCCGCCATTTTGACCGCATTTTGAAACGGGCATAAAAAATTCAAAAAAAATCAAAAAATTGGAAAACCTTCGCATTGTGTCATTATATGTGACCAAGTTTCCAGGAAAAATAATAAACTTGTAATACGGTAACTATTTTAAAAAAGTGTTCTCAGAAATGAGCTATCATGCGTGAAGATTCATGGCTTTCAAGCCAAATGATCAATCTTATGGCCACATTCTTGGCATAGTTTGTTCAAATGATCTCATATTGTGCACAAGGGTGCATATTGGAATGGCAAACAATGTTGCCTAAGGAAGTTTGCATTTTCTTTGGACGAAAAAACCATTTTTCATTTTCCGAGTCTTAAAGGAGGTTTTTTGTGAAGGAACTACCAAATAATTGTTGCAAAATTGGACCAAATCATTTTTCTAAAATACTAGGACATATTTAATGCACAATTGACCAAATTGTTGGGTGTAAAAAGTTTTGATCCACCTCTCGTGAAAAAGACAAATTTCCACCGATTCAGCTGGAAGCGGGTCAAATTTGAACTGCAGCTGCCTCATAGTTTTCTATTTATTTTTTCTAAAAATCATTTCTAGGTACATAAGTACCTATTTAATCAGAGAAACACCAAAAAAATTCCAAGATTCAACAACTAGCTAGGAACGGTCATTCCCGCCGTTTTGACCGCATTTTGAAACGGGCATAAAAAATTCAAAAAAAATCAAAAAAATAGGAAACCTTCGCATTGTGTCATTTTATGTGGCCAAGTTCCCGGGAAAAATAACAAACTTGTAATACGACAATTATTTTTAAAAAGTGTTCTCAGAAACGAGCTATCATCTCTGAAGATTCATGGCTTTCAAGCCAAATGATCAATCTTATGGCCACATTCATGGCATAGTTTGTTCAAATGATCTCATATTGTGCACAAGGGTGCATATTAGAATGGCAAACAATGTTGCCTAAGGAAGTTTTCATTTTCTTTGGACGAAAAAACCATTTTTCATTTTTCGAGTGCCCGAAAGGAGGTTTTTTTGTGAAGGAACTACCAAATAATTGTTGCAAAATTGGACCAAATCATTTTTATAAAATACTAGGACATATTTAATGCACAATTGACCAAATTGTTGGGTGTAAAAAGTTTTGATCCACCTCTCGTGAAAAAGACAAATTTCCACCGATTCAGCTGGAAGCGGGTCAAATTTGAACTGCAGCTGCCTCATAGTTTTCTATTTATTTTTTCTAAAAATCATTTCTAGGTACATAAGTACCTATTTAATCAGAGAAACACCAAAAAAATTCCAAGATTCAACAACTAGCTAGGAACGGTCATTCCCGCCGTTTTGACCGCATTTTGAAACGGGCATAAAAAATTCAAAAAAAATCAAAAAAATGGGAAACCTTCGCATTGTGTCATTTTATGTGGCCAAGTTCCCAGGAAAAATAACAAACTTGTAATACGACAATTATTTTTAAAAAGTGTTCTCAGAAACGAGCTATCATCTCTGAAGATTCATGGCTTTCAAGCCAAATGATCAATCTTATGGCCACATTCATGGCATAGTTTGTTCAAATGATCTCATATTGTGCACAAGGGTGCATATTAGAATGGCAAACAATTTTGCCTAAGGAAGTTTTCATTTTCTTTGGACGAAAAAACCATTTTTCATTTTCCGAGTGCCCGAAAGGAGGTTTTTTTGTGAAGGAACTACCAAATAATTGTTGCAAAATTGGACCAAATCAATTTTATAAAATATTAGGACATATTTAATGCACAATTGACAAAATGGATGGGTGTAAAAAGTTTTGATCCACCTCTGGTGAAAAAGACAAATTCCCGCCGATTCAGCTGAAAGCAGGTCAAATTAGAACTGTAGCTACCTCGTAGTTTGCTCTTTATTTTTTTCCAAAAATCATTTCTAGGTAAATAAGTATCTATTTAATCAGAGAAACACCAAAAAAATTCCAAGATTCAACCACTAGCTAGGAACGGTCAAGCCCGCCATTTTGACCGCATTTTGAAACGGGCATAAAAAATTCAAAAAAAATCAAAAAATTGGAAAACCTTCGCATTGTGTCATTATATGTGACCAAGTTTCCAGGAAAAATAATAAACTTGTAATACGGTAACTATTTTAAAAAAGTGTTCTCAGAAATGAGCTATCATGCGTGAAGATTCATGGCTTTCAAGCCAAATGATCAATCTTATGGCCACATTCTTGGCATAGTTTGTTCAAATGATCTCATATTGTGCACAAGGGTGCATATTGGAATAGCAAACAATGTTGCCTAAGGAAGTTTTCATTTTCGTTGGACGAAAAAACCATTTTCCATTTTTCGAGTGCCCGAAAGGAGGTTTTTTTGTGAAGGAACTACCAAATAATTGTTGCAAAATTGGACCAAATCATTTTTATAAAATACTAGGCCATATTTAATGCACAATTGACAAAATGGTCTGGTGTAAAAAATTTGATCCACCTCTCGTGAAAAAGACAAATTTCTGCCGATTCAGCTGGAAGCGGGTCAAATTTGAACTGCAGCTGCCTCATAGTTTGCTATGTATTTTTTCCAAAAATCATTTCTAGTTACATAAGGACCTATTTAATCATAAATACATGGTTTGGTGGCGATACGTCGAGGTTTGGGCGGTGGCCGAGGGCCCCAACTCTAGAGCGCGTAAACTCGCATGCCCGCCGCGTGGTCACCGCATGACCGTGGCATTGCCATGTGTTCTGGGCGGCCTAGGCATGTCCAGTGGGTTGGGCACTCCCCAGGTTGGTGCTAGGAAGAAAATTACAACATAAGATTCTCATGAGGAGACCAATCGATGCTCAAACATGAATTAGCAGCCAAGTGTTTGATTAGTGGTACGGAAATGTACATGGATAATGGGCGTGAGTTTTGGTGAGGATGATCAGTTACTAAGAAGACCGTTTTCACAAATTTTCAGCTCAAAAGGAGGAGCCTAGGTGGTACTTGCTTTGCAAACCACCACACTGGACATAAATACGAATGTTGAAGCTCGGCTCAAAATAATGAATGGATTGAGCTGGCATTTGGTGTAGGATGGTTATTTGGGCATAGGAAAGCATCAGAGAAAATGGATACTATTTGGACATGCCAAAGTGGTACTTCCTTCACAAACTGTTACTCTGAACAAAATAGGAAAATGAATATTTTTGAATTATTTTGAACTAGGCAAGGAAGGTTTTACATATTTGACGAAGATATGACCCAAAGAATTTATGAGATTTTTTGGGAATTTTGGGAATGATAGAAATATAGGTTGCTTCACAACCTAGGGCAAAACTGCCACATGGACATGACACATAGGCAAAAGCCGATGAGGTGGCGCCTAGTCATAGCAACCCACCACAATTTACAAGGCTATGACCATCTATATTGGTCGTTAACAACTAGAAATAAGGCAGCAGACTAGCACTATTTGCTTTGTGACCATTTCGTGTAAGGAAATTACGACCTTCGACCAAAATGGTGCAATGGTTCGTGGTTTGGAGCCCCTGAACAGCTTTTGACCAATTGGTCTAAAATGGTCATAGATTTATGACCAATTCTTCGAGGGTCACTGACAGAAGGTCATAAGTTGACATATTTCTTGTAGTGCTCACAGACCGGCCTCGTATCGGGGCTCACATTTGTTCTCCAAAGTTTCTGAATTGCTTGATCCGATCACAGGCAGTTGGGACACAAACTTGGTTACGAACTGCTTCCACCATGATGATGTTCAGCATATCCTCCGCATCCCTATCTGTGACCAAGCGGAAGACTTTATAGCCTGGCATTTCGACAGTAAAGGAGTTTTTTCGGTCAAGTCGGCATACAAAATCCATGTACAGATGCAAAAAAAATGAGGCCATAAGGCAACAGGGCCATAGTTCTGTGGTTGCTAATCAAAATGCTGAGTTGTTCAGAGCACTGTGGAAAATTCATTGCCCGCAGCGTGTACATCATTTCCTCTGGAGGTTTGCTCACAACAGCCATCCTATGTATGTGAACATTAACAGACGGGGTGTAGATTTAGACACCAGGTGCGCGGTCTGTGAGATTTTTTTCGAAGATGGAGGGCATCTATTTGTCAAGTGCAAAATGGTTAAGCAGAGATGGCGTGCCTTGTTACTTGAGGATGTCAGGCTTCGACTTGTCGAATGCAACTCGGCCAAGGAATGTCTAGCATTCATATTCAGTCTGCCACTCGACAGTAATTTGTTCACCCATCGTAATACTTATGCTATCTTGAGAGAAGCCTCTAGTGAAACCTAGGGCCCCCGGGTCTATCTGTTATCATAGTTGCTTTCAATCTACCTTTATTTGCATCTTTACTTTTTGCATCTATATTATAAAATACCAAAAATATATTTATCTTATCATACTATCTTTATTAGATCTCACTTTCGCAAGTGGCCGTGAAGGGATTGACAACCCCTTTATTGCGTTGGTTGCGATTTCTCAGTTTGTTTGTGTAGGTGCGTGGGACTTTTGAGGAGCCTCCTACTGGATTGATACCTTGGTTCTCAAAACTGAGGAAAATACATACGCTACACCTTGCTGCATCACCCTCTCCTCTTCGAGGAAAACCAACGCAAGCTCAAGACGTAGCACATAGCAATCATCATAGCAATCATCCTTCGGTAAGCATGAAGGGGAAATAAATAATGTATGAGTTGGAGGGTTACTCTCATTAGAAGGTGGGCACGGGTAGCTAATCCGCTCTTCCTCCTTTTGTTCTTCGCTCTTCCTCATCATCTTTTTCATCCAATGAGCTCACAGTTTCATCAATTTCTTCTTCCATAACTTCCTGCAAAATATTAGTCTCTTCTTGGACAGCGGAGAACTTCTCAATATATGGTTTAACATAGGCATTAGAAGCATAATTATCATAACAATATTCAAGTATGGCAACACTTTCAGATTTGTAAAGAGTAGCATCATACTTTTCAATCAAAGAAGCAATTTCAAAAGCAACCTTAAAAGCAACAAATTCTTCAATTTGTTGAACATCATAGTAATTATAAACACCCTTAGCATACAAAGATACGATTCCATTATCAATAAACTCACATTGGTAGGGAAGGTGTTTCTTAGGGTTTTCAAAACAACAAGTAACATCATAAATTTCACATAAATTCCAAGCATAGCATTGCAAACGTTGAATTTGATCCCATAATAGTTTCCCTTTTTCAAATATACGGCGTCGCACATAACAAGCATGCTCATCTAAAGATTTGCCCTCAACTAAGCTAGTTGGGGTTTCAGCACGAGCACGTAGGGATCGAAGATGATCCATGTAAAAAGCTTCAGTAGTGTGATAGATTTTGAGTGGTTCTTCAACCATTGGAGCAGTAGGTACAACTAATTTTTTTGGTATTTTGCGTTTCCTACCCATAGCTAAAGATAGAAAACAACTAAGAATAGCAAATAAAAATTACTTAGTGATAAACCAAACAAGCACACATGAGAATATTCACCCCACGCTATGACTCCCCGGCAACGGCGCCAGAAAAAGGTCTTGATAACCTGCAAGTATACGGGATAGTTGTAGCCTCTTTCGATAAGTAAGAGTGTCGAACCCAACGAGGAGGTAAAGGTAGAACAAATGCTCTCTCAAGTCCTATCGGCCACTAATACGACTCTACACACGCTTGACGTTCGCTTTACCTAGAACAAGTATGAAACTAGAAGTACTTTGTAGGTGTGAGAGGATAGGTTTGCAAGATAATAAAGAGCATGTAAGCATAAACTAGGGGCTGTTTAGATAAAGATGCAATAAAGTAAATATAGCGAGTGTGGAAAAGTGGTAGCAGGAGTTGTGAAATTGTCCCTAAGCAATTGACTACGTTACTAGACCGGTAATCACTATTGCAATTCTATTTGAGGGAGAGGCATAAGCTAACATGTCATCCCTGACTTGGAATTCTATGCACTTATGATTCGAACTATTAGCAAGCATCCGCAACTACTAACGTTCATTAAGGTAAAACCCAACCATAGCATTAAAGTATCATGTCCCCTTTATCCCATACGCAAACAACCTACTTACTCGGGTATGTGCTTCATGTCACTCACGCCACCCACCATAAGAAAATCATAAACATATTGCAAACCCTATAGAGGGGATCCCTCATGCTTGCGCGACACAGAGGGCACAATAGGACAACACCAATAATAAAACATGCAACTCAAACCAATCATAGCAATTCATCAATTACCGATACGACAACGAAAATCTACTCAGACATCATAGGATGGCAACACATCATTGGATAATAATATGAAGCATAAAGCACCATGTACAAGTAGAGGGTACAGCGTGTTGCGGGAGAGTGGACTGCTGGATATAGATGGGGGAAGGTGATGCTGATGTTGGTGAAGATGACGACAGTGTTGGTGAAGTTCGCGGTGATGATGATGGCCCCCGGCGGCGTTACGGCGCCACCGAAAGCAAGGGGGAGAGAGCCCCCCTTCTTATTCTTCTTCCTTGACCTTCTCCCTAGATGGGAGAAGGGTTTCCCCTCTGGTACTTGGCTCCCATGGTGTGGGAGGGGCAAGAGCCCCTCCGAGATTGGATCTATCTCTCTGTTTCTGCGTTCCCAGATTCTACCCCTTCACCGTTTCTTAAATATCCGAAGATCCGTAGCTCCGATTGGGGTGAATCTTTCGCCCAGATCTTTCTCATAAAATTAGCTTTCTTGCGCCAAAAGTAGAGCGTCAACCGCCTTACGGGTGGCACACGAGAGCCCAGGGAGCACCTGCCTCCCTAGGGCGCGCCCCCTGTCCCGTGGCCACCCCTGACACTGTTTCGAGTTGATTTTACTTCCGAAAAATCACAAATATATCAAAAAAAATCTCCGTCCATTTTTATCCCGTTTGGACTCCGTTTGATATTGGGTTTCTGCGAAACAAAAAACATGCAATAGACAGGAACTGGCACTGGGCACTTGATCAATATGTTAGTCCCAAAAAATAGTATAAAAAGTTGCCAAAAGTATATAAAAGTTGAATAATATCGGCATGGAAAAATCAAAAATTATAGATACGACGGAGATGTATCACAAAGCTGCAATCATAGCACCTGGTCTGTGACTCTATGTATCTATAACCTTCCTCCTTGTTTGTGCATGAAGCTGTGACACCCCAAAAGTTTGACCTTGTTTTATTAATTAAAAATTTTGCCAGGAAATTAAAACTTTTATTTTCTGGGCTCCTTTTTGATTTTTGAACCTTTTTTTTCTCCCTTGCTATTATGGAGTTTTCCCCGAAGTGAAAACTTTTCAAATATGTTATTAGACTTGTTTAACCTCTCAAGAAAAACTTTTCTTTTATTAGTAGAACTAATTACATAATTAATTTGCTTGATCTTTATTTTCTTGAAAAATGGTTTTCCAAGGTTATATGGCCATATTTGAACTACAACCATTTGATAAGTTCACTTAAAATTCCAACCAAAATTTGGAGATGTCAGGTGATGTTTTTAAATCACTTTTATGCAAAAATATATTTTATTCATGAAATATTTTGAGCTCCACACCCAATTTTCTTCTCTGGTCCAGTGGGCAATTTTGCACTACAACTCATTTAAATACTTCTTTCTAGCCTCCACCAAAATTATGGGATGCTGGTAGTAGCTTATGATTCAACTTTATGCAAAAACCCAGTGATGTTCCTTGAAAGATTTGAGTGAATCATCCTCATCTTCATTCTGGTGCAACTTGGTGATTTGTACTGCAACCATCCCCTAACTTGCTCCTATACCCGTGAGCTTTCTCCTGCTTGTAGTGCACCTTGCCAAACCCTTAAGTCCAGGAGAGTGGACCCATTGGATGATTCTAAGTGTTTGCAATCATGCCCTTTTCTTTCTGTCAAAAACTGATGTTTTGCAAAACTTGCACTAACAAGTTTCTCCTTTTAACAAACTAACTTCACAATCCTCTCATTCATCCAAAGAGACACTAGCCTGGAGAATTTGGCCACTCCAAGAAATGCCTAGGTGCCTGTGGCATTTTGTCAAACACCTTGAGAGCATGGGCAGAATTGGCATGAGTGTTTGTTTGCATTGTGAACTTGGCCACCTCACCTAGCCACCATGCCCATTTACCTTCTGACTAATCCTAACCTAGCCCTGTTTCTTGCCAGCCTCACCCGCGACCTCTAGCATGCCTTAGCATTTCGTCGAGCACGTTCCGTGCATGCTCTGGGCGCGAGCAGAGCACGCGTATTGCACGTGCCGCGCCCGAGCCGACACGTCGCACACCTGGCTTTGCCCGCCCTGTAGAGCCATGCCACTCACTCCCCTCCTGCACCGCCACGCCACCCCGACCACCCTGGCACCCTACAGCGTCGTCGTCAGGGCACTCTTGGCGGCACGCCGGCGTCCGCAGCGCGCCTCTGCCATGGTCGGCGCCGCCCGAGCCACCCCGGCTCGCCACCTGCCCCTGGGAGCCGCGCAAGCTTATCCCCTCGCTCGTCGGGTAGCTCTCGTCGCCTCCACGTCGCCCTGCAAGCTACAGAACGTCGGTTCGCCGGCGACCTTATCCTCGGCCGCGGAACAGCCATGGCCACGCTATATAAGAAGCACCTGAGCTCGTCCAGACCTCACGCAGCCTCTCTCACTCCCTCATCGACCCACCCATAGCAGTAGGAAGACCGGGGGAGTCGTCTTCTTCCTCTCCGGCAACTCCTGCCGCCGCCACTGCCCCGGCCATTCCGGCGCCATCAGGACCTCCCCCTCTCCACTCTCTTCACCAGGAGCTCTCCCTCCCTCTCGTGAGTGCACCCCCACACTCAATTTTTGTCGGGAACCACCATAGCCCCGGCCCCCAAATCCAACCGAGGCCGCCATCCGCCGCGAGGCTCGTCGCCGACGACTCCCTCCATCCCCGTCACTCCCTCGACCACCGGAAGAACTGCCCCAGTCTTGCGGATCCATCCCCACCCTCGGGGGCCCGCGAGGAGCCGCCAAACACCGGCGACGATCGCCGGAGCCCCCGCCTCTGTTCGGCCAGAGGAAGAAGGGGGAAGGGGACTGGTCAAACCTGACCAGTGGGGCCCCTGGTCCCACTGTAAGCGACCCAGCCCGCCTCCACACGTGTTTAAGTGAAGGCGTATAACTCCCCAGTACATTTCCTCCGCTCCAAAAATGTATTCCTATCTGAAGCGTTTTCTTTTGTATTTTTTTAAAAAACAGATTTTGACCAAATCTTTGACTGGCTATAACTTTTTAAATATAACTCCAAATGAGTTGATTTTTTCCTACCTCTCTCAAATATTGTCTAGTTTATTTTAAGATATATTTCAAAAAATTCAGACAATTTGTTTGTGCTGTTTTGAAAGTATGTGTTGTTTGAATATTTTTGAAAATAGGATTTTTGAGGAGAGGAGAAAGCCTTCAAAGGTTTTGGGGTGCACCCTGCCTCCCCACAACTTGAAGGCAAGCATTCTGAACCCCGGCATAATATTTTTGGTGTGTTCGTTGACACATTTATAACACCACCCCATTTCGGAGAACTTGTTATTTCATGTGATATGATCATTTGCATGAATGCATATAAGTGATTTCCTTGCTGTTGGAAATGAATATGCTTGTGATGGTGATCAGCCTCATGTGCCTTGCATGCATGCCGGAAAGAAAATCCGGGAAAGCGTCTGCCTTGGGTAGGCGTGAGCTTGTCGTCGGTCTCCGTCGGGACGGTTATGTCCGGTATGGCACAGTAAGGTATAATGAGCGGTGATTCTGTTGGTTGAAATATTTTTGTTATACATGTCATGCAGGAAATTTATAAACCTCCTGAGTCGACCATAGATCGAGTATTGTTCCAGTAACCCCCATACTTGTTTCGTACTACCACTTGTCCCTACAACAAGTAGGGTACGGTTCAGTAAGTCGTCAAACCCTTTCAAGCACACACCATACAGAGAGGCCATGGTGGAAGATACCGGTTGTAGCCGGTAGGCAGGCCACCTGGTCCGGGGGCATGGGTGTTTTCAGTTGGGACCGAGAGGGGGGCACCCCTTAGAGCGTGCGGTATAAATTTGATCCCATGCTACGCGAGGTTGTAGCCTCCCCACTTAGAGTTTTGCTTGACAGGTGTCGTGGGTGATTCCAGACACCGGTGAGTTAAGCTGGTGTGTGCAAGTCAGGTGTGTTTTCAATTAAAAGACCATAGACGAAATTAGTCCCGATGGACTAAAGGAATCCGTTACTCGTGGGTAAAGAGTACTCCCTCTGCAGAGATTAAACCTATTCGAATAGCCGCGTCCATGGTTAAGGACTACAGTCTGGGATGGGTCAAGTGTCGGTCTTAGTGTCGGTCTTCGGAGGAGAAACTACTAAACCAAAACGTGGATCATGACTAATGACTTGTGATAATTATGTTATGTTTATTATGGACTAACCCATTATATTATTTGAGATTATCGAGTATCCCTGGGACGGTTCTACCTCCTGGATATTCATTGTGATTATATATTTTATAAGCCCTTTATGCGATGTCGCTCAGACGTCCGACTGTGGCATTGCTTATTATTTATTTTGATATAAGCCCTTTCTGCGATGTCGCTCCGACGTCCGACCGTGGCACGTATGTCATTTACTCTTTAATATAAGCCCTTTATGTGGTGTCGCACAGACGCCCGACTGCTGCATATTATTTCCACTTCATTATTGCTTATTCGTGTTGCATATAAATAACCTGCATGCATGCATCAGAGATTTTATTTTATGACTGACGATTTGATCATAGAATATTTCAGCGAACGATTATCATTTATATCATACCCGTGTTCATAATGTTTGCGAGTACATTCAAAGTACTCACTGGCTTGTCCCTGGCTATTGTCTTGGCCAGATTTCCTGCACGGAGAGGAGCGTTGCGACGACAGCCCCAGAACCTAAGCAACGGTGATAGCAGCCTCGTGAAGATAGGAGTTAACCTGGTCAGCTGTTCCTGTTGGGAAATGGAGTCGCATAGACACAGATGATCCACAAACCGCTTCCGCCATCAACCTCTAGAAATCACCTGTTGTACTCATAGGCCAGAATGGTCTTGTACTACATATTTAGTATTTTGCTTGGAAATTCTGTATCAATTTGGTGCCTCATCAGCTAACAGTAATCCTGGGGCTGGTGAGCACAATGGCCATTTTCTGGAAATTAATACCCAGAAAACCGGTCGTGACAAACTTGGTATCAGAACCAGGTTGACCATTGGCTAATCCTATCTTAGCCAGGTCGAAAAACTTAGGCAAACCAACCCACCAGACCCTAAGCAAAACCCCAGCCAAGCTTCCCGTGCAAGATAGCCACACAATGACCCCGACACTTTTGGCAGTCGGTGCCCAACATATCAGCCTAGCTTGTCGATCACACGCTAGAGACCGACACCTATATTGTCCCATTCGCAAGCGTGCGAAGGAAGACTCCGTTCCCTTTTTCTATAAAAAGGGCACGCTAGCCTCAACACAGCACAACCCCGGCCATCAACCAAAATACCTTGATGACCCCAGAAGTGCTTCGTCGCCTTTTGGGAACACGCTCCAACGGGATTGTGGCCAACAATCCCCGAGATGGTCATCATCGCTACCCCGACCCTGTAGCCCCTCAACCCCCTCCAGCAGATCACGATGGCGAAAACCGTGGAGAGACCTCGACGTCCGCGAGGCAAGCCCGCTTAGATATGAACGAGGTAGACTAAAATCGCTCAAATGATACCGAGTCTTAGAATGACCTCGCCTTGTAATCTTGTGACCCTGTATCGCCGTAATAAATGTTGTTTGATTGTGCGCCCTTTTTTTAATAGTAGCCATGCATGAGTATGTTGATGTGTGATTGCATTTTTTTTGTTATCCCAGGCGTAGCTGCCAACCTCGACGACGCAAGTTTGTGCTATAAATAAATTTTTAGTTTCTACTAACAGGAATGATATTTTCAAAACAACTCTTAACAAATCTCGAGGACGAGATATTCTTTTAAGGGGGGTAGTGTTGTGACACCCCAAAATTTAAAAATTTTGCCAGGAAATTAAAACTTTTATTTTCTGGGCTCCTTTTTGATTTTTGAACCTTTTTTTCTCCCTTGCTATTATGGAGTTTTCCCCAGAGTGAAAAGTTTTCAAATATGTTATTAGACTTGTTTAACCTCTCAAGAAAAACTTTTCTTTTATTAGTAGAACTAATTACATAATTAATTTGCTTGATCTTTATTTTCTTGAAAAATGGTTTTCCAAGGTTATATGGCCATATTTGAACTACAACCATTTGATAAATTCACTTAAAATTCCAACCAAAATTTGGAGATGTCAGGTGATGTTTTTAAATCACTTTTATGCAAAAATATCTTTTATTCATGAAATATTTTGAGCTCTACACCCAATTTTCTTCTCTTGTCCAGTGGGCAATTTTGCACTACAACTCATTTAAATACTTCTTTCTAGCCTTCACCAAAATTATGGGATGCTGGTAGTAGCTTATGATTCAAATTTATGCAAAAACCCAGTGATGTTCCTTGAAAGATTTGAGTGAATCATCCTCATCTTCATTCTGGTGCAACTTGGTGATTTGTACTGCAACCATCCCCTAACTTGCTCCTTTACCCATGAGCTTTCTCCTGCTTGTAGTGCACCTTGCCAAACCCTTAAGTCCAGGAGAGTGGACCCATTGGATGATTCTAAGTGTTTGCAATCATGCCCTTTTCTTTTTGTCAAAAACCGACGTTTTGCAAAACTTGCACTAACAAGTTTCTCCTTTTAACAACCTAACTTCACCATCCTCTCATTCATCCAAAGAGACACTAGCCTGGAGAATTTGGCCACTCCAAGAAATGCCTAGGTGCATGTGGCATTTTGTCAAACACCTTGAGAGCATGGGCAGAATTGGCATGAGTGTTTGTTTGCATTGTGAACTTGGCCACCAGACCTAGCCACCATGTCCATTTACCTTCTGACTAACCCTAACCTAGCCCTGATTCTTGCCAGCCTCACCCGCGACCTCTAGCATGCCTTAGCATTTCGACGAGCATGTTCCGTGCGTGCTCTGGGCGCGAGCAGAGCACGCTTATTGCACGTGCCGCGCCAGAGCCGACACGTCGCGCCCCTGGTTTTGCCCGCCCTGTAGAGCCAGGCCACTCACTCCCCTCCTGCACCGCCACGCCACCCCGACCACCCTGGCACCCTACAGCGCTGCCATCAGGGCACTCTTGGCGGCACGCCGGCGTCCGCAGTGCGCCTCTGCCACCGTCGGCACCGCCCGAGCCACCCCGGCTTGCCACCTGCTCCTGGGAGCCACGCAAGCTTATCCCCTCGCTCATCGGCTAGCTCTCGTTGCCTCCACGTTGCCCTGCAAGCTACATAACGTCGGTTCGCCGGCGACCTTATCCTCGGCCGTGGAGCCGCCATGGCCACGCTATATAAGAAGCACCCGAGCTCGTCCAGGCCTCACGCAGCCTCTCTCACTCCCTCACCGACCCACCCATAGCAGTAGGAACACCGGGGGAGTCGTCTTCTTCCTCTCCGGCAACTCCGGCCGCCGCCACTGCCCCGGCTATTCCGGCGCCACCAAGACCTCCCCCTCTCCACTCTCTTCACCAGGAGCTCTCCCTCCCTCTCGTGAGTGCACCCCCACGCTCAATTTTGGTCGGGAACCACGATAGCCCCGGCCCCCAAATCCAACCGAGGCCGCCATCCGCCGCGAGGCTCGTCGCTGACGACTCCCTCCATCCCCGTCACTCCCTCGACCACCGGAAGAGCCGCCCCAGTCTGGCGGGTCCATCCCCACCCTCGGGGGCCCGCGAGGAGAAGCCAAACGCCGGCGACGATCGCCGGAGCCCCCGCCTCTGTTCGGCCAGAGGAAGAAGGGGGAAGGGGACTGGTCAAACCTGACCAGTGGGGCCCCTGGTCACACTGTCAGCGACCCAGCCCGCCTCCACACATGTTTAAGTGAAGGCGTATAACTCCCCAGTATGTTTCCTCCGCTCCGAAAACGTATTCCTATCTGAAGCTTTTTTTTTGTATTTTTTTTTTAAAACAGATTTTGACCAAATCTTTGACTCGCTATAACTTTTTAAATATAACTCCAAATGAGTTGATTCTTTTTCCTACCTCTCTCAAACATTGTATAGTTTATTTTAAGATATATTTCAAAAAAAATTCAGACAATTTGTTTGTGTTGTTTTTAAAGTATGTGTTGTTTGACTATTTTTGAAAATAGGATTTTTGAGGAGAGGAGAAAGCCTTCAAAGGTTTTGGGGTGCACCCTGCCTCCCCACAACTTGAAGGCAAGCATTCTGAACCCCAGCATAATATTTTTGATGTGTTCGTTGACACATTTATAACACCACCTCATTTCGGAGAACTTGTTATTTCATGTGATATGATCATTTGCATGAATGCATATAAATGATTTCCTTGCTGTTGGAAATGAATATGCTTGTGATGGTGATCATCCTCATGTGCCTTGCATGCATGCCGGAAAGAAAATCCGGGAAAGCCTCTGCCTTGGGTAGGCGTGAGCTTGTCGCCGGTCTCCGTCGGGACGGTTATGTCCAGTATGGCACAGTAAGGTATAATGAGCGGTGATCCTGTTGGTTGAAATATTTTTGTTATACATGTCATGCAGGAAATTTATAAACCTCCTGAGTCGACCATAGATCGAGTCTTGTTCCAGTAACCCCCATACTTGTTTCGTACTACCACTTGTCCCAACAACTAGTAGGTTACGGTTCAGTAAGTCGTCAGCCCCTTTCAAGTACACACCGTACAGAGAGGCCATGGTGGAAGATACCGGTTGTAGCCGGTAGGCAGGCCACCTGGTCTGGGGGCATGGGTGTTTCCGGTTGGAACCGAGAGGGGGGCACCCCTTATAGCGCGCGGTACAAATTTGATCCCATGCTACACGAGGTTGTAGCCTCCCCACTTAGAGTTTTGCTTGACAGGTGTCGTGGGTGATTCCAGACACCGGTGAGTTAAGCTGGTGTGTGCAAGTCAGGTGTGTTTTCAATTAAAAGACCATAGACAGAATTAGTCCCGATGGACTAAAGGAATCCGTTACTCATGGGTAAAGAGTACTCCCGCTGCAGAGATTAAACCTATTCGAATAGCCGCGTCCATGGTTAAGGACTACAGTTTGGGATGGGTCAAGTGTCGGTCTTAGTGTCGGTCTTCGGAGGAGAAACTACTAAACCAAAACGTGGATCATGACTGATGACTTGTGATAATTATGTTATGTTTATTATGGACTAAACCATTATATTATTTGAATTATTGAGTATCCCTGGGACGGTTCTACCTCCTGGATATTCATTGTGATTATATATTTTATAAGCCCTTTATGCGATGTCGCTCAGACGTCCGACTGTGGCATTGCTTATTATTTATTTTGATATAAGCCCTTTCTGCGATGTCACTCTGATGTCCGACTATGGCACATATGTCATTTACTCTTTAATATAAGCCCTTTATGTGGTGTCGCACAGACGCCCAACTGCGGCATATTATTTCCACTCCATTATTGCTTATTCGTGTTGCATATAAATAACTTGCATGCATGCATCAGAGATTTTATTTTATGACTGACGATGTGATCATAGAATATTTCAGCGCACGATTATCATTTATATTATACCCGTGTTCATAATGTTTGCGAGTACATTCAAAGTACTCACTGGCTTGTCCCTGGCTATTGTCTTGGCCAGATTTCCTGCACGGAGAGGAGCGTTGCAACGACAGCCCCAGAACCTAAGCAACGGTGATAGCAGCCTCGTGAAGATAGGAGTTAACCTGGTCAGCTATTCCTGTTGGGAAATGGAGTCCCATAGACACCGATGATCCACAAACTGCTTCCGCCATCAACCTCTAGAAATCACCTGTTGTACTGATAGGCCAGAATGGTCTTGTACTACATATTTTGTATTTTGCTTGGAAATTCTGTATCAATTTGGTGCCTCATCAGCTAACAGTAATCCTGGGGCTGGTGAGCACAACGGCCATTTTCTGGAAATTAATACCCAGAAAACCGGTCGTGACAAACTTGGTATCAGAACCAGGTTGACCATTGGCTAATCCTATCTTAGCCAGGTCGAAAAACTTAGGCAAACCAACCCACCAGACCCTAAGCCAAACCCCAGCGAAGCTTCCCGTGCAAGATAGCCACACAGTGACCCCGACACTTTTGGCATTCGGTGCCCAACCTATCAGCCTAGCCTGTCGATCACGCACTAGAGACCGACACCTATATTGTCCCATTCGCAAGCGTGCGAAGGAAGACTCCATTCCCTTTTTCTATAAAAAGGGCACGCTAGCCTCAACACAGCACAGCCCTGGCCATCAACCAAAATACCTTGATGACCCCAGAAGTGCTTCGTCGCCTTTTGGGAACACGCTCCAACGGGATTGTGGCCAACAATCCCCGAGATGGTCATCATCGCTACCCCGACAACCCCCTCCAGCAGATCACGACGGTGAAAACTGTGGAGAAACCTCGATGTCTGCAATGCAAGCCCACTTAGATATGAACGAGGTAGACTAAAATCGCTCAAATGATACCGAGTCTTAGAATGACCTCGCCTTGTAATCTTGTGACCCTGTATCACCGTAATAAATGTTGTTTGATTGTGCGCTCCTATTTTTAATAGTAGCCATGCATGAGTATGTTGATGTGCGATTGCATTTTTTTTTGTTATCCCAGGCGTAGCTGCCAGCCTCGACGACGCAAGTTTGTGCTATAAATAAATTTTTAGTTTCTACTAACAGGAATGATATTTTCAAAACAACTCTTAACAAATCTCGAGGACGAGATTTTATTTTAAGGGGGGTAGTGTTGTGACAGCCCAAAATTTTGACCTTGTTTTATTAATTAAAAGTTTTGCCAGGAAATTAAAACTTTTATTTTCTGGGCTCCTTTTTGATTTTGAACCTTTTTTTCTCCCTTGCTATTATGGAGTTTTCCCCAGAGTGAAAACTTTTCAAATATGTTATTAGACTTGTTTAACCTCTCAAGAAAAACTTTTCTTTTCTTAGTAGAACTAATTACATAATTAATTTGCTTGATCTTTATTTTCTTGTAAAATGGTTTTCCAAGGTTATATGGCCATATTTGAACTACAACCATTTGATAAATTCACTTAAAATTCCAACCAAAATTTGGAGATGTTAGGTGATGTTTTTAAA
The DNA here is from genome assembly GCA_021437245.1 of Aegilops speltoides. Taxonomy (NCBI): domain Eukaryota; kingdom Viridiplantae; phylum Streptophyta; class Magnoliopsida; order Poales; family Poaceae; genus Aegilops; species Aegilops speltoides. The sequence continues at coordinate 10,760,668 of CM038145.1, forward strand.
TCACTTTTATGCAAAAATATCTTTTATTCATGAAATATTTTGGGCTCTACACCCAATTTTCTTCTCTTGTCCAGTGGGCAATTTTGCACTGCAACTCATTTAAATACTTCTTTCTAGCCTCCACCAAAAATATGGGATGCTGGTAGTAGCTTATGATTCAACTTTATGCACAAACCCAGTGATGTTCCTTGAAAAATTTGAGTGAATCATCCTCATCTTCATTCTGGTGCAACTTGGTGATTTGTACTGCAACCATCCCCTAACTTGCTCCTTTACCCATGAGCTTTCTCCTGCTTGTAGTGCACCTTGCCAAACCCTTAAGTCCAAGAGAGTGGACCCATTGGATGATTCTAAGTGTTTGCAATCATGCCCTTTTCTTTCTGTCAAAAACTGAGGTTTGGCAAAACTTGCACTAACTAGTTTCTCCTTTTAACAAACTAACTTCACAATCCTCTCATTCATCCAAAGAGACACTAGCCTGGAGAATTTGGCCACTCCAAGAGATGCCTAGGTGCCTGTAGCATTTTGTCAAACACCTTGAGAGCATGGGCAGAATTGGCATGAGTGTTTGTTTGCATTGTGAACTTGGCCACCTGACCTAGCCACCATGTCCATTTACCTTCTGACTAACCCTAACCTAGCCCTAATTCTTGCCAGCCTCACCCGCGACCTCTAGCATGCCTTAGCATTTTGTCGAGCACGTTCCGTGCGTGCTCTGGGCGCGAGCAGAGCACGCGTATTGAATGTGTCGCGCCCGAGCCGACACGTCACGCCCCTGGTTTTGCCCGCCCTGTAGAGCCACGCCACTCACTCCCCTCCTGCACCGCCACGCCACCCCGACCACCCTGGCACCCTACAGCGCCACCGTCATGGCACTCTTGGTGGCACGCCGGCGTCCACAGTGCACCTCTGCAACGGTCGTCGCCGCCCGAGCCACCCCGGCTTGCCACCTGCCCCTGGGAGCCGCGCAAGCTTATCCCCTCGCTCGTCGGCTAGCTCTCGTCGCCACCACGTCGCCCTGCAAGCTACAGAACGTCGGTTCGCCGGCGACCTTATCCTCGGCCGCGGAACCGCCATGGCCACGCTATATAAGAAGCACCCGAGCTCGTCCAGGCCTCACGCAGCCTCTCTCACTCCCTCACCGACCCACCCATAGCAGTAGGAAGACCGGGGGAGTCGTCTTCTTCCTCTCCGGCAACTCCGGCCGCCGCCACTGCCCCGGCCATTCCGGCGCCACCAGGACCTCCCCCTTTCCACTCTCTTCACCAGGAGCTCTCCCTCCCTCTCGTGACTGCACCCCCACGCTCAATTTTGGTCGGGAACCACCATAGCCCCGGCCCCCAAATCCAACCGAGGCCTCCATCCGCCGCGAGGCTCGTCGCCGATGCCTCCCTCCATCCCCGTCACTCCCTCGACCACCGAAAGAACCGCCCCAGTCTTGCGGATCCATACCCACCCTCAGGGGCCCGCGAGGAGCCGCCAAACGCCAGCGACGATCGCCGGAGCCCCCGCCTCTGTTCGGCGAGAGGAAGAAGGGGGCAGGGGACTGGTCAAACCTGACCAGTGGGGCCCCTGGTCCCACTGTCAGCGACCCAGCCCGCCTCCACACGTGTTTAAGTGAAGGCGTATAACTCCCCAGTACGTTTCCTCCGCTCCGAAAACGTATTCCTATCTGAAGCGTTTTCTTTTGTATTTTTTTAAAACAGATTTTGACCAAATCTTTGACTCGCTATAACTTTTTAAATATAACTCCAAATGAGTTGATTCTTTTACCTACCTCTCTCAAATATTGTATAGTTTATTTTAAGATATATTTCAAAAAAAATCAGACAATTTGTTTGTGCTGTTTTTAAAGTATGTGTTGTTTGAATATTTTTGAAAATAGGATTATTTAGGAGAGGAGAAAGCCCTCAAAGGTTTTGGGGTGCACCCTGCCTCCCCACAACTTGAAGGCAAGCATTCCGAACCCCGGCATAATATTTTTGGTGTGTTCGTTGACACATTTATAACACCACCTCATTTCGGAGAACTTGTTATTTCATGTGATATGATCATTTGCATGAATGCATATAAGTGATTTCCTTGCTGTTGGAAATGAATATGCTTGTGATGGTGATCATCCTCATGTGCCTTGCATGCATGCCGGAAAGAAAATCCGGGAAAGCCTCTGCCTTGGGTAGGCGTGAGCTTGTCGCCGGTCTCCGTCGGGACGGTTATGTCCGGTATGGCACAGTAAGGTATAATGTGCGGTGATTCTGTTGGTTGAAATATTTTTGTTATACATGTCATGCAGGAAATTTATAAACCTCCTGAGTCGACCATAGATCGAGTCTTGTTCCAGTAACCCCCATACTTGTTTCATACTACCACTTGTCCCTACAACAAGTAGGGTACGGTTCAGTAAGTCGTCAACCCCTTTCAAGCACACACCGTACAGAGAGACCATGGTGGAAGATACCGGTTGTAGCCGGTAGGCAGGCCACCTGGTCCGGGGGCATCGGTGATTCCGGTTGGGACCGAGAGGGGGGCACCCCTTAGAGCGCGCGGTATAAATTTGATCCCATCCTACGCGAGGTTGTAGCCTCCCCACTTAGAGTTTTGCTTGACAGCTGGCGTGGGTGATTCCAAACACCGGTGAGTTAAGCTGGTGTGTACAAGTCAGGTGTGTTTTCAATTAAAAGACCGTAGACGGAATTAGTCCCGATGGACTAAAGGAATCCGTTACTCGTGGGTAAAGAGTACTCCCTCTGCAGAGATTAAACCTATTCGAATATCGTGTCCACGGTTTAGGACTACAGTCTGGGATGGGTCAAGTGTCGGTCTTAGTGTCGGTCTTCGGAGGAGAAACTACTAAACCAAAACGTGGATCATGACCGATGACTTGTGATAATTATGTTATGTTTATTATGGACTAACCCATTATATTATTTGAATTATTGAGTATCCCTGGGACGGTTCTACCTCCTGGATATTCATTGTGATTATATATTTTATAAGCCCTTTATGCGATGTCGCTCAGACGTCCGACTGTGGCATTGCTTATTATTTATTTTGATATAAGCCCTTTCTGCGATGTCGCTCCGATGTCCGACTGTGGCACGCATGTCATTTACTCTTTAATATAAGCCCTTTATGTGGTGTCGCACAGACACCCGACCGCGGCATATTATTTCCACTCCATTATTGCTTGTTCGTGCTGCATATAAATAACCTGCATGCATGCATCAGAGATTTTATTTTATGACTGACGATGTGATCATAGAATATTTCAGCACACGATTATCATTTATATTATACCCGTGTTCATAATGTTTGCGAGTACATTCAAAGTACTCACTGGCTTGTCCCTGGCTATTATCTTGGCCAGATTTCCTGCACGGAGAGGAGCGTTGCGACGACAGCCCTAGAACCTAAGCAACGGTGATAGCAGCCTCGTGAAGATAGGAGTTAACCTGGTCAGTGTTGGGGAACGTAGTAATTTCAAAAAATTTCCTACGCACACGCAAGATCATGGTGATGAATAGCAACGAGAGGGGAGAGTGTTGTCTACATACCCTTGTAGACCCAAAGCGGAAGCGATCACAACGTAGAGGAAGTAGTCGTACGTTCTCCTCGCGATCCGACCGATCCCGGCGCCGTTACTCCGGCGCCCCCGAGTTCTTGACACACGTACAGCTCGATGACGTCCCTCGTACTCCGATCCAGCCGAGTGTCGAGGAGAGTTCCACAAGACGACGGCGTGGTGGCGATCTTGATGTTTCACCGGCGCAGGGCTTCGCCTAAGCTTCGCGACGGTATAACCGAGGTGGAATATGGTGGAGGGGGGCACCGCACACGGCTAAGGAACGATCCAAAGATCAAACTTGTGTGTTCTAGGGTGCCCCCCTGCCCCCGTATATAAAGGAGCAAGGGGGAGGGGGCTGGCCGGCCAAGGGAGGCGCGCCAGGGAGTCCTACTCCCTCTGGGAGTAGGATTCCCCCCCCCCAATCCTAGTTGGACTAGGATTCCCGGAGGGGGAAAGAGAGAGAGGGGGGCCGGCCCCTTTCCTAGTCCTAGTAGGACTAGGGGAAGGGGGGGAGGCGCGCGGCCACCTAGGGCTGGCCCCTTCTCCTTTCCACTAAGGCCCACTATGGCCCATTTACCTCCCGGGGGGTTCCGGTAACCTCCCGGTACTCCGGTAAATTCCTGTTTTCGCCCGGAACCATTCCGAACTCCAAACATAGGCTTCCAATATATCAATCTTTATGTCTCGACCATTTCGAGACTCCTCGTCATGTCCGTGATCACATCCGGGACTCCGAACTTCTTCGGTACATCAAAATACATAAACTCATAATAACTGTCATCGAAACCTTAAGCGTGCGGACCCTACGGTTCGAGAACAATGTAGACATGACCTAGAACTATTCACGGTCAATAACCAATAGCGGGACCTGGATGCCCATATTGGTTCCTACATATTCTACGAAGATCTTTATCGGTCAGACCGCATAACAACATCGTTGTTCCTTTGTCATCGGTATGTTACTTGCCCGAGATTCGATCGTCGGTATCCAATACCTAGTTCAATCTCGTTACCGGCAAGTCTCTTTACTCGTTCCGTAATACACCATCTCACAACTAACTCATTAGTTGTAGTGCTTGCAAGGCTTAAGTGATGTGCATTACCGAGAGGGCCCAGAGATACCTCTCCGACAATCGGAGTGACAAAACCTAATCTCGAAATACGCCAACCCAACATCTACCTTTGGAGACACCTGTAGTACTCCTTTATAATCACCCAATTACGTTGTGACGTTTGGTAGCACCAAAGTGTTCCTCCGGTAAACGGAGTTGCATAATCTCATAGTTACAGAACATGTATATGTCATGGATAAAAGCAGTAGCAACATACTAAACGATCGTGTGCTAAGCTAATGGAATGGGTCATGTCAATCAGATCATTCTACTAATGATGTGACCTTGTTACTCAAATAACAACTCTTTGTTCATGGTCAGGAAACATAACCATCTTTGATTAACAAGCTAGTCTAGTAGACGCATACTAGTGACACTCTGTTTGTCTATGTATTCACACATGTATTATGTTTCCGGTTAATACAATTCTAGCATGAATAATAAACATTTATCATGATATGAGGAAATATATAATAACTTTATTATTGCCTCTAGGGCATATTTCCTTCAGTCTCCCACTTGCACTAGAGTCAATAATCTAGATCACATCACAATGTGATTAATATCGATAGTTCACATCATCATGCGATTAACACCCATAGTTCACATCGCTATGTGACCAACACCCAAAGGGTTTACTAGATTCAGTAATCTAGTTCACATCGCTATGTGATTAACACCCAAAGAGTACTAAGGTGTGATCATGTTTTGCTTGTGAGAGAGTCTTAGTCAACGGGTCTTTCATATTCAGATCCGTTATTTATTTTGCAATTTTTCTATGTCTACAATGCTCTGCACGAAGCTACTCTAGCTAATTGCTCCCACTTTCAATATGTATCTAGATCGAGACTTAGAGTCATCCAGATCAGTGTCAAAACTTGCATCGGCGTAACCCTTTACGACGAACCTTTTGTCACTTCCATAATCGAGAAACATATCCTTATTCCACTAAGGATAATTTTGACCGCTGTCCAGTGATCTACTCCTAGATCACTATTGTACTCCTTACTGAAACTCGGTGCAGGGTATACAATAGATCTGGTACACAGATGGCATACTTTATAGAAACTATGGCCAAGGCATAGTGAATGACTTTCATTCTCTTTCTATCTTCTGCTTGTGGTCGGGTTTTGAGTCTTACTCAATTTCACACCTTGTAACACGTGCAAGAACTCTTTCTTTGACTGTTTCATTTTGAACTACTTCAAAATCTTGTCAAGGTATGTACTCATTGAAAAAACTTATCAAGCATCTTGATCTATCTCTATAGATCGATGCTCAATATGTAAGTAGCTTTACCGAGGTCTTTCTTTGAAAAACTCCTTTCAAACACTTCTTTATGCTTTGCGAGAATAATTCTACATTATTTCCGATCTACAATATGTCATTCACATATACTTATCAGAAATGTTGTAGTGCTCCCACTCACTTTTTAGTAAATACAGGCTTCATCGTAAGTCTGTATAAAACTATATGTTTTGATCAACTTATCAAAGCGTATATTCCAACTCCGAGATGCTTGCACCAGTCCATAGATGGATCGCTGGAGCTTGCACACTTTGTTAGCTCCCTTTGGATCGATAAAACCTTCTCGTTGCATCATATACAACTCTTCTTCCGTAAAACCATTCAGAATGCAGTTTTACATCCATTTGCCAAATTTCATAAATTGTGGCAATTGCTAACATGATTCGACAGATTTAAGCATCGCTACGCTTGAGAAAATCTCATTGTAGTCAACACCTTGAACTTGTCAAAACCTTTTTGCGACAAGTCGAGCTTTGTAGATAGTAACACTACTATCGTCGTCCGTCTTCCTCTTGAAGATCCATTTTATTTTCTGGTTTGCCGATCATCGGGCAAATCCATCAAAGTCCATACTTTGTTCTCATACATGGATCATATCTCGATTTCATGGTCTCAAACCATTTTGCGGAATCTGGGCTCATCATCGCTTCCTCATAGTTCGTAGGCTTGTCATGGTCAAGTAACACGACCTCCAGAACAGGATTACCGTACCACTCTGGTGCGAATCTCACTCTGTTTTACCTACGAGGTTCGGTAGTAACTTGATCTGAAGTTACATGATCATCATCATTAACCTCCTCACTAATTGGTATAGTAGTCATAAGAACAGATTTCTGTGATGAACTACTTTCCAATATGGGAACAGGTACAGTTACCTCATCAAGTTCTACTTTCCTCCCACTCACTTCTTTCGAGAGAAACTCCTTCTCTAGAAAGGATCCATTTTCAGCAACGAATGTCTTGCCTCCGGATCTGTGATAGAAGGTGTACCCAACAATCTCCTTTGGGTATTCTATGAAGACGCATTTCTCGGATTTGGGTTTGAGTTTATCAGGATGAAACTTTTTCACATAAGCATCGTAGCCCCAAACTTTAAGAAACGACAACTTGGGTTTCTTGCTAAACCACAGTTCATATAGTGTCGTCTCAACGGATTTAGATGGTGCCCAATTTAACGTGAATGCAGCTGTCTCTAATGCATGATCCCAAAACGATATTGGTAAATCAGTAAGAAACATCATAGATTGCACTTTATCCAATAAAGTGCGGTTATGATGTTTGGACACACCATAACATTGTGGTGTTCCAGGTGGCGTGAGCTGTGAAACTATTGCACATTGTTTTAATTGAAGACCAAACTCAGAACTCAAATATTCGTCTCGCGATCAAATCGTAGAAACCTTATTTTCTTGTCACGATGATTTTTCCACTTCACTCTGAAATTCTTTGAACCTTTCAACTATTTCAGACTTATGTTTCATCAAGTAGATATACCCATATCTGCTCAAATCATATGTGAAGGCTAGAAAATAACGATACCGCCATGAGCCTTAACACTCATTGGATCGCATACATCAAGATGTATTATTTCCAATAAGTCAGTTGCTCGCTCCATTGTTCGGAGAACGGAGTCTTAGTCATCTTGCCCATGAGGCATGGTTCGCAAGCATCAAGTGATTCATAATCAAGTGATTCCAAAATCCCATCAAGATGGAGTTTCTTCATGCGCTTTACACCAATATGACCTAAACGGCAAGTGCCACAAATAAGTTGCACTATCATTATTAACTTTGCATCTTTTGGTTTCAATATTATGAATATGTGTATCACTACGATCGAGATCCAATGAACCATTTTCATTGGGCGTGTAACCATATAAGGTTTTATTCATGTAAACAGAACAACAGTTTATTCTCTTACTTAAATGAATAACCGTTTTGCAATAAACACGATCAAATCATATTCATACTCAACGCAAACACCAAATAACATTTATTTAGGTTCAACACTAATCCCGAAAGTATAGGGAGTGTGCGATGATGATCATATCAGTCTTGAAACTATTTTCAACACACATCATCACTTCACCCTTAACTAGTTTCATTTATTCGCAACTCCGTTTGAGTTACTACTCTTAGCAACCGAACCAGTACCAAATACCGAGGGGTTGCTATAAACACTAGTAAAGCACACATCAAACACCAGTATATCAAATATACCCTTTTTCACTTTGCCATCCTTCTTATCCACCAAATATTTAGGGCAGTTCCGCTTCCAGTGACCATTTCCTTTGCAGTGTAAGCACTCAGTTTCAGGCTTTGGTTCAGCTTTGGGCTTCTTCGTGGGAGTGACAACTTGCTTGTCAATCTACTTGAAGTTCCCTTTCTTTCCCTTTGCCCTTTTCTTGAAACTAGTGATCTTGTCAACCATCAACACTTGATGCTCTTTTCTTGATTTCTACCTTCGTCGATTTCAACATCACGAAGAGCCCGGAATCATTTTCGTCATCCCTTGCATACTATAGTTCATCACGAAGTTCTACTAACTTGGTGATGGTGACTAGAGAATTCATCAATCACTATCTTATCTGGAAGATTAACTCCCACTTGATTCAAGCGATTGAAGTACCTGCATAATCGAGCACATGCTCACTAGTTGAGCGATTCTCCTCCATCTTTTAGCTATAGAACTTGTTGGAGACTTCATATCTCTCAACTCGGTATTTGCTTGAAATATTAACTTCAATTCTGGAACATCTCATATGGTCCATGATGTTCAAAACATCTTTGAAGTCCCGATTCTATGCCATAAAGCATGGTGCACAAAACTATCAAGTAGTCATCATCTTGAGCTAGCCAGACGTTCATAACGTCTCGCATACGCTCTCTGCAATAGGTCTGTCACCTAGCGGTGCATTAAGGACATAATTCTTCTGTGCAGCAATGAGGATAAACCTCAGATCACGGATCAAATCCGCATCATTGCTACTAACATTTTTCAACACAATTTTCTCTAGGAACATATCAAAATAAACATATGAAAGCAACAACGCAAGCTATTGATCTTACAACATAATTTGCAAAATATTACCAGGACTAAGTTCATGATAAATTTAAGTTCAATTAATCATATTACTTAAGAACTCCCACTTAGAAAGACATCTCTCTAGTCATCCAAGTGATCACGTGATCCAAATCAACTAAACCATAACCGATCATCACGTGAAATGGAGTAGTTTTCAATGGTGAACATCTTATGTTGATCATATCTACTATATGATTCACGCTCGACCTTTCGGTCTCTGTGTTCCGAGGCCATATCTGCATATGCTAGGCTCGTCAAGTATAACCCGAGTATTCTGCGTGTGCAAAACTGGCTTGCACCCGTTGTAGATGGACGTAGAGCTTATCACACCCGATCATCACGTGGTGTCTGGGCACGACGAACTTTGGCAACGGTGCATACTCGGGGAGAACACTTCTTGATAATTTAGTGAGAGATCATCTTATAATGCTACCGTCAATCAAAGCAAGATAAGATGCATAAAGGATAAACATCACATGCAAATCAATATAAGTGATATGATATGGTCATCATCATCTTGTGCTTCGTGATCTTCATCTCCGCAGCACCACCATGATCACCATCGTCACCGGCGCAACACCTTGATCTCCATCGTAGCATCGTTGTCGTCTCGCCAATCTTATGCTTCTACGACTATCGCTACCGCTTAGTGATAAAGTAAAGCATTACAGGGCGATTGCATTGCATACAATAAAGCGACAACCATATGGCTCCAGCCATTGCCGATAACCGGTTACAAAACATGATCATCTCATACAATAAAATATAGCATCACGTCTTGACCATATCACATCACAACATGCCCTGCAAAAACAAGTTAGACGTCCTCTACTTTGTTGTTGCAAATTTTACGTGGCTGCTACGGGCTTAAGCAAGAACCGGTCTCACCTACGCATCAAAACCACAACGATACTTCGTCAAATAGACTCCGTTTTAACCTTCTCAAGGACCGGGCGTAGCCACACTCGGTTCAACTAAAGTGAGAGAGACAGGCACCCACCAGTCACCTTTAAGCAACGAGTGCTCGTAGCGGTGAAACCAGTCTCGCGTAAGCGTACGCGTAATGTCGGTCTGGGCCGCTTCATCTCACAATACCGCTGAACCAAAGTATGACATGCTGGTAGGTAGTATGACTTGTATCGCCCACAACTCACTTGTGTTCTACTCGTGCAAAACATTAAACCATAAAAACCTAGGCTTGGATGCCACTGTTGGGGAACGTAGTAATTTCAAAAATTTTCCTACGCACACGCAAGATCATGGTGATGAATAGCAACGAGAGGGGAGAGTGTTGTCTACATACCCTTGTAGACCCAAAGCGGAAGCGATCACAACGTAGAGGAAGTAGTCGTACGTTCTCCTCGCGATCCGACCGATCCCGGCGCCGTTACTCCGACGCCCCCGAGTTCTTGACACACGTACAGCTCGATGACGTCCCTCGTACTCCGATCCAGCCGAGTGTCGAGGGAGAGTTCCGTCAGCACGACGGCGTGGTGACGATCTTGATGTTTCACCGGCGCAGGGCTTCGCTTAAGCTTCATGACGGTATAACCGAGGTGGAATATGGTGGAGGGGGCACCGCACACGGCTAAGGAACGATCCAAAGATCAAACTTGTGTGTTCTAGGGTGCCCCCTGCCCCGTATATAAAGGAGCAAGGGGAGGGGCTGGCCGGCCAAGGAGGCGCGCAGGAGTCCTACTCCCTCCGGGAGTAGGATTCCCCAATCCTAGTTGGACTAGGATTCCTGAGGGGAAAAGAGAGAGAGGGGGCGGCCCCTTTCCTAGTCCTAGTAGGACTAGGGAAGGGGGGCGCCACCACCTAGGGCTGGCCCTTCTCCTTTCCACTAAGGCCCACTATGGCCCATTTACCTCCCGAGGGGTTCGGTAACCTCCGGTACTCGGTAAATTCTGTTTTCGCCGAACCATTCCAACTCCAAACATAGGCTTCCAATATATCAATCTTTATGTCTCGACCATTTCGAGACTCCTCGTCATGTCCGTGATCACATCCGGGACTCGAACTTCTTCGGTACATCAAAATACATAAACTCATAATAACCATCATCGAAACCTTAAGCGTGCGGACCCTACGGTTCGAGAACAATGTAGACATGACCTAGAACTATTCACGGTCAATAACCAATAGCGGGACCTGGATGCCCATATTGGTTCCTACATATTCTACGAAGATCTTTATCGGTCGACCGCATAACAACATACGTTGTTCCCTTTGTCATCGGTATGTTACTTGCCCGAGATTCGATCGTCGGTATCCAATACCTAGTTCAATCTCGTTACCGCAAGTCTCTTTACTCGTTCGTAATACACCATCTCACAACTAACTCATTAGTTGTAGTGCTTGCAAGGCTTAAGTGATGTGCATTACCGAGAGGGCCCAGAGATACCTCTCCGACAATCGGAGTGACAAAACCTAATCTCAAATCGCCAACCCAACATCTACCTTTGGAGACACCTGTAGTACTCCTTTATAATCACCCGATTACGTTGTGACGTTTGGTAGCACCAAAGTGTTCCTCCGTAAACGGAGTTGCATAATCTCATAGTTACAGGAACATGTATATGTCATGGATAAAAGCAGTAGCAACATACTAAACGATCGTGTGCTAAGCTAATGGAATGGGTCATGTCAATCAGATCATTCTACTAATGATGTGACCTTGTTACTCAAATAACAACTCTTTGTTCATGGTCAGGAAACATAACCATCTTTGATTAACAAGCTAGTCTAGTAGAGGCATACTAGTGACACTCTGTTTGTCTATGTATTCACACATGTATTATGTTTCCGGTTAATACAATTCTAGCATGAATAATAAACATTTATCATGATATGAGGAAATATATAATAACTTTATTATTGCCTCTAGGGCATATTTCCTTCAGTCAGTTGTTCCTGTTGGGAAATGGAGTCCCATAGACACCGATGATTCACAAACCGCTTTCGCCATCAACCTCTAGAAATCACCTGTTGTACTCATAGGCCAGAATGGTCTTGTACTACCTATTTTGTATTTTGCTTGGAGATTCTGTATCAATTTGGTGCCTCGTCAGCTAACAGTAATCCTGGTGCTGGTGAGCACAACGGCCATTTTCTGGAAATTAATACCCGGAAAACCGGTCGTGACAGAAGCAAAGTACATTATGATGCGATTGCTCATCCAAGGCAATAAGCAACCCGGCAACGACATTGATATGTACCTAAGGCCATTAGTTGAAGAACTTTTACAGTTTTGCGATCTAAAAGGTGTATGCGTGTGGGATGAGCACAAACAAGAGGAATTTGAACTACGAGCGTTGCTATTTGTAACTATCAATGATTGGCATGCTCTTAGTAACCTTTCAGGATAGACAAACAAGGAATGCAATGCATGCACACACTGTTTAGATGAGAACTTAAGTATATATTTGGATAAATGCAAGAAGAATGTGTACCTGGGACATTGTTGATTTCTTCCGATCAAGCATCTCTAAAGAAAGAAAGGTAAGCATTTCAAAGGTGAGGCAGATCACCAGAAGAAGCCTCACCATCGTACTGGTGATCATATAGTTGATATGGTCAAGGATTTAAGAGTAATCTTTGGAACGGGTCCTTGCGGACAATCTATTCCGAATTATGATATGTCTCCATCGTATCTACTATTCAAACTCTTTTACCCTTGTTTTGGACTCCAATTTGCATGATTTGAATGAAACTAACCCGGACTGATGTTGTTTTCAGCAGAGTTGCCATGGTGTTATTTTTGTGCAGAAATAAAAGTTCTTGGATTGACTTGAAAATTTACGGAGAATATTTTTGGAATTCATAAAATATACTAGCGAAAGAATAAACCAGAGGGGACCCACCTAGTGACCACAAGGGTGGGGGTGCGCCCTACCCCCCGGGCGCGCCCCCTAGCTTGTGGGTCCCACGAAGCTCCTCCGACGCTATCTCCAACTCTATATATGCGCGTTCGGGGAGAAAAAAATGAGAGAGAAGGATTCATCGCGTTTTACGATATGGAGCCGCCGCCGACTCCTGTTCTTTGTCGGGGAGGGGGATTCGTCGCCATCATCATCACCAACCTTCCTCCATCACCAATTTCATGATGCTCACCGCAGTGCATGAGTAATTCCATCGTAGGCTTGCTGGACGGTGATGGGTTGGATGAGATTTATCATGTAATCTTGTTAGTCTTGCTAGGGTTTGATCCCTGGTATCCACTATGTTCTGAGATAGATGTTGCTATGACTTTGCTATGCTTAATGCTTGTCACTAGGGCCCGAGTGCCATGAATTCAGATCTGAACCTATTATGTTTTCATGAATTTATTTGTGTTCATGATCCGATCTTGCAAGTTGTAGACACCTATTACGAGTTATGATCCGCATACCCCAAGGTGACAATAATTGGGATTCTTTCCGGTGATTACCATAGTTTGAGGAGTTCATGTATTCACTAAGTGTTAATGCTTTGGTCCGGTTCTCTATTAAAAGGAGGCCTTAATATCCATTAGTTTCCATTAGGACCTCGCTACCACGGGAGGGTATGACAAAAGATGTCATGCAAGTTCTTTTCCATAAGCATGTATGACTATATTTGGAATACATGTTGGGGACCGCAATAATTTAAAAAAAAATCCTACAATCACGCAAGATCTATCTAGGTGAAGAATAGCAATGAGAGGGGAGAGTGTGTCCACGTACCCTCGTAGACCGAAAGCGGAAGCGTTTCAATAACGCGGTTGATGTAGTCAAACGTCTTCGTGATCCTATCGATCAAGTACCGAACACATGGCACCTCTGCGTTCATCACACGTTCAGCTCGATGACGTCCCTCGTGCTCTTGATCCAGTTGAGGACGAGGGTGAGTTCCGTCAGCACGAAAGCGTGGCGACGGTGATGATGATGCTAGCGGCGCAGGCCTTTGCCTAAGCTCTACGATGGTATGATCGAGGTGTGTAACTGTGGAGGGGGGCACCGCATATGGTTGAGAGAGAAACTTGTGTGTTCTAGGGTGCCCCCTGCCCCCGTATATAAAGGAGCAAGGGGGGAGGCCGGCCAGCCTCTAGGGCGCGCCCCAAGAGGGGAGCCCTACTAGGACTACTAGTCCTAGTAGGATTCCATCAAGAGGGAGAGATGGGGAAGGAAGGAGAGGAAGAGGGAGTAGGAAAGGGGAGCGCCCCCCCCCCCCTTACGTTGTCCTATTCAAACTCCAAGGGGGCGCGCAGCCTGCCCTGGCCTCCCTCCTCTCTCTCCACTAAGGCCTATGTGGGCCCATTAGTTCCCCCGGGGGGTTCCGGTAACCGCTTCGGCACTCCGGTTTTACCCGAAACTTCCCAGAACTCTTTTGGTGTAAGAATAACATGGTCCAATATATCAATATTTATGTCTCAACTATTTCGAGACTCCTTGTCAAGTCTGTGATCTCATTCGGGACTCCGAACAAACTTCGGTCATCAAAAACACATAACTCATAATACATATCGTCATCGAACGTTAAGCGTGCGGACCCTACAGGTTCAAGAACTATGTAGACATGACCGAGACACATCTCCGGTCAATAACCAATATCGGAACCTGGATGCTCATATTGGCTCCTACATATTCTACGAAGATTTTTATCGGTCAAACCGCATAACAACATACATTGTTCCCTTTGTCATCGGTATGTTACTTGCCCGAGATTCGACCGTCGGTATCATCATACCTAGTTCAATCTCATTACTGGAAAGTCTCTTTGCCCGTTCTGTAATACTTCATCCGGCAACTAACTCATTAGTCACAATGCTTGGAAGGTTTATAATGATGAGTATTACCGAGAGGGCCCAGAGATACCTCTCCGAAACATGGAGTGAAAAATCCTAATCTCGATCTATGCCAACCCAACAAACAACTTCGGAGACACATCTAGATCACCTTTATAAGAACCCATTTACGTTGTGACATTTGGTAGCACACAAAGTATTCCTCCGATATTCGGGAGTTGCATAATATTACTGTCTGAGGAACATGTATAAATCATTAAGGAAGCAATAGCAATGAAACTGTAAGGATCATAATACTAAGCTAATGGATGGATCATGTCCATCACATCATTCTCCTAATGATGTGATCCCATTCAGAAAATGACAACACATGTCCATGGTTTGGAAACATAACCATCTTTGATTAACGAGCAAGTGAAGTAGAGGCATACTAGGGACAATATGTTTTGTCTATTTATTCACATGTACTAAGTTTCTGGTTTATACAATTCTAGCATGAATAATAAACATTTATCATGAAATAAGGAAATAAATAATAACTTTATTATTGCCTCTAGGACATATTTCCTTCAATACATGCCTACATACATTGATGAATTGGAGCTAGTTCTGTGTCACCCTAGGTTATGACTATTGCATCATTAATGCCATCCGACATAATTATCCATCACTGATCCATTGCCTATGAGCTTTTCACATATTGATCTTTGCTACGATACTTTTCCGTTGCCATTGTTACAACTGCTACAAAACTGCTACTGTTATTTTTGCTGCCATTACTGTTACTGTCATAATACTTTGCTACTAAATTCTTTGCTACAGATATTAAGTGTTTTAGGTTTGGTTGAATTGACAACTCAGCTGCTAATACTTAAGAATATTCTTTGGCTCCCCTTGTGTCGAATCAATAAATTTAAGTTGAATACTCTACCCTCGAAAACTATTGTGATCCCCTATACTTGTGGGTTATCAAATGAAGCTGACGGACACGCACCCATGGGAAGAAGAAATCTATATTTTGGGACCTACCCTATTGGAAATTCCTAGAGCTCCGCTCTGCAATCGACGAGATGCACGTGAGGAAGAATCTTTGCGTGAACCTGCTAGGCTTCTTGGGCGTGTATGGGAAGATAAAAGATACACCAGAGGCACGGGAGGACCAGCAACATATGCACGAAAAAGATGACATGCATCCAAAGAAGTATCAAGGTCCTGCCAGCTATGCTCTTATCAAAGAAGAGAAGGAAATCTTCTTTGAATGCCTGCTCAGTATGAAGGTCTCGTATGGACTCTCATCAAACAAAAAGGAATAATAATTATGTCCGATAAAAAATTCCAAAACCTAAAGTCTCGTGACTACCACGTGATTATGACGCAATTACTTCCGATTGCATTGAGGGGGCTTCTACCAAAAACGTTCGATTAGCCATTTTGAAGCTATGTGGATTCCTCAATGCGATTTCTTAGAAGATAATCGATCCAGAAATCCTACCAAGGTTATAGAATGATTAGGTGCAATATCCTGTCAGTTTCGAGTTGGTGTTTCCACCACCCTTCTTCAATATCATGACTCACGTCCTAGTTCACCTAGTCGAAGAGATTGTCATTCTGGATCCTGTATTTCTACACAATATGTTCACCTTTGAGAGGTTCATGCGAGTACTAAAGAAATATGTTCATAACCATGCTAGGCCAGAAGGAAGCATTTCCTAGGGCCATGAAAGAGAGGAGGTCATTGAGTTTTATGTTGACTTTATTACTGACCTTAAACCGATTGGTGTTCCTTAATCGTGGCATGAGGGGAGACTGGGTGGAAAAGGCATGCTAGGAAAGGATTCAGTAATATCTATGGACGGGCATTCTTGGATGCAAGCACACTACACAGTTCTACAAAATTCCATGTTGGTTGTTGATGTCTACTACACAACCTTCTTCTTGTAGATGTTGTTGGGCCTGCAAGTGCACAGGTTTGTAGGACAGTAGCAAATTTCCCTCAAGTGGATGACCTAAGGTTTATCAATCCGTAGGAGGCGTAGGATGAAGATGGTCTCTCTCAAACAACCCTGCAACCAAATAACAAAGAGTCTCTTGTGTCCCCAACACACCCAATACAATGGCAAATTGTATAGGTGCACTAGTTCGGCGAAGAGATGGTGATACAAGTGCAATATGGATGGTTGATATAGGTTTTTGTAATCTGAAAATATAAAAACAGCAAGGTAACTAATGATAAAAGTGAGCGTAAACGGTATTGCAATGATAGGAAACAAGGCATAGGGTTCATACTTTCACTAGTGCAAGTTCGTTCAACAATAATAACATAGATAGATCATATAACAATCCTTCAACATGCAACAAAGAGTCACTCCAAAGCCACTAATAGCGGAGAAAACGTGTGCCCCAAAGATTCTACCAGAGAGTCAAGAAAACGTGTGCCAATCCCTATGCATAGGTTCATGGGCGGAACCCGCAAGTTGTTCACCAAAACATACATCAAGTGGCACGTGATATCCCATTGTCACCACAGATAAACATGGCAAGACATACATCAAGTGTTCTCAAATTAAAGACTCAATCCGAAAGATAACTTCAAGAGGGAAACTCAATTCATCACAATAGAATAGAGGGGGGGAGAAACATCATAAGACCCAACTATAATAGCAAAGCTCGTGATACATCAAGATCGTGCCATAGAGAGAACACGAGAGAGAGAGAGAGATCAAACACATAGCTACTGGTACATACCCTCAGCCCCGAGGGTGAACTACTCCTCCTCGTCATGGAGAGCACTGGGATGATGAAGATGGCCACCGGTGATGGGTTCCCCCTCCGGAAGGGTGCCGGAACGGGCTCCCGAGAGGTTTTTGGTGGCTACAGAGGCTTGCAGCGTCGGACCTCCCGATCTATCTTCGTTATCAATGTTTTTGGGGTACGTAGGCTTATATAGGCGAAAGAAGTCGGTCAGGGGAGCCTCGAGGGGCCCACGAGAGGGTAGGGCGCACCCAAGGGGGTGGGCGCCCCCCCTATCTCGTGGCCTCCTCGATGATCCCCTGGCTTGCACTCCATGTTCCTGGGATTGGTTCTGTTCCAAAAATAATTTTGCCGAAGGTTTCATTCCGTTTGGACTCCGTTTGATATTCCTTTTCTTAGAAATACTAAAACAGGAAATAAAACAACAATATGGGCTGGGCCTCCGGTTAATAGGTTAGTCCCAAAAATGATATAAATGTGTAAAATAAAGCCCATAGACAGCCAAAAGGGGTAATATAGTAGCATGGAACAATAAAAAATTATAGATATGTTGGAGACGTATCAGTTGCTCCGTATATCAAGAACCACATGGATAGCAGTCTAAGCCCTGGATTAAACGTACACACATGGCGACTTTTGGCGGTTGGTTGCAACCCTTGAATGACAACACTGCTGGAGATGAGTTGTACTTGTTGGCCAAGTCACCATCTTTGACTATATTGACTTTCAAAGGGTACGAGATAAATGGAAATACATTTTACACAATCGCCCAAGATAAAAAGAGCACAAATCAAAATAGTGGTGTCCGCTTTGATGCAACAAACAACAATAGGAAAAAGGACACATATTATGATTACATAGAGGAGATATGGGAACTTGACTATGGACCTTCTTTTAAGATCCCTTTGTTTCGGTGCAAATGGGTCAATCTGTCAGGAGGCGTGGTAAAGGAATACTCGTGGTACGGAATGACAACAATGGATCTCAACAATCTTTGGTACACAGATGAACCATTCGTCCTAGCCAATGATGTGGCGCAGGTTTTTTATGTGAAGGACATGTCTACCAAACAGAGAAAAAGAAAAGACAAGGAAGGGAATACATCATACGATGATCCAAAGCGCCACATAGTTCTTTCAGGGAAAAGTAACGTCGCGGGAGTGGAGGACAAGACAGACATGTCAGAATATTATGAATGTTTCATGAAATTCCTCCCTTCATAGTGAAGATTGACCCAAGCATCATGTTAAATGATGAAGACTGTCCATGGTTATGGTTCAAAGGGACATACACGAAGAAAAAGTTTTATACCCCAAGATCCCACTCTGGGATGTGACCTGCTTCACCGTCATCATTTTCTTCTCTAGTGAGTTTCCGGACTTATAGCTAGAAAGTCCCACTTCGGACAAACCAGAGGGAATCTTTGTAAGAGCTAGGGCATTTTGGCATTTGAAACATGATTTTTGAATAATTATTTATTAAGTTATGAATTTTCAAATATTCCTATCCTATTCACTCTAGCAAGCATTCTAGCATTCAAAATACAATCAATAAATAAAGAAATAAAGAAAACAATAAGCGAAAGAAAATAGAAACTAAAATAAAACTTCGAGGAAATCCAAATAAAAACTCCCAAGAGAACTGCAGGACTTAACTACAAATAACAAACATAGTTTTTGTCCTAAATAAAACTTAGCAGCAAAGAAAAATACTAAACTAATAACTTAACGAAAAAGAAAATATAACATTATTAGGTTAACAAAAAGTATTTTATAATATTCTTCAATAGCAAAAAGAGTCAGCTAAAAAGTTTTTATAAAACACTAGCTATGATCAAATTAATATTAACTTAGAATTAAATAAAATTTATCCAACTATAAAACTCTAGTTATGATCATTTTAGAATTAGGTAGAAGCAAAAGTAAAAAAAATAAAGCAAAAAAAAAAACAAAAGTAAAAAAACTACTTTAGTCCCGGTTGCCACCACACACCGGGAGTAAAGGCTCTCCTCCAGCGTGTATTTTGGGCCGCTGAAAAACACCTTTAGTCCCAGTTCCAGGTCCCACGTATATAAGTGTTGTCCTGGGGGCCAACCATTGTCCGAAACAGATCGACCACTGTGCCGCCATGCCGCTCGACTTCAATCTCCAACCTCCGGAGAACGCTAACACCGTCCCGCTCGCTCCGGGCCCTCCCCGAGCCCGTTGAGAGCATCGCCTCGACCTCGCCGAGCCCTCTTTGAGCCCCTCTCCTCCCTTGAAGCCCCCTCCCCGTCCGCCATTGCCGCCATGACCGCCACCGTCCTCATCCTAAACTCGAGCAAGCCCGAGCCCATCCCCCACCTAGCCACCACCGGATGCCCCCTAGATGCCCGAGAGCCGCCGCCACGTCCATCTTCGGTGTAGGAGCCCTGCAGGTGCCACCGCAAGACCTAGCTGACCGCCGGTGCACACACACACATTTATTGAATATAAGTTGGATGATATGTGGATGATATTTCGTTGCAAGTACATTTGGATGATATGTGGTTGTATAGTAGAAAAATGGTTGGATGATATTTGGATGAATATTGGTTGCAAATACATTTGGATGATATTCGGTTGTGTAGTGGACTAATGGTTGGATGAATGCTATGTTAATTTAAACTAAAAATACATGTCTATAGTCATAATTCTTTACCGAATATAAGTAGTGCATAATCTTTGCTTGCAATTTTTTTATAGTTCTCCTGGTGGGTCTTCTTCGTTGAGAACTATCTGGACATGACGTGTGTGATGTCTCTGTGTCGTAGATAGTTTTTCAAATTTGCCCATCTACTATATAGTTGTAAAAGTTTATTAAATATAACTATCATAAAAAATGATAATTATTGCACAAGAATTTGTTTTCATAAGAATTCCTCTCAACGTCGACGATGCCCGGCCCGCTTCCTCGTCGTCGACTCGGCGGTGACAACCAATTTGCGAGGCGCCATGTCCGGGACTGGGGTCCACCAGGCTGGCACTAGGAGGTTCTACCTTCTGTGGTGCGCATCTTGGTGAGGAATCGGGCTCTCCTCGTCGACCCGGAGTTTCTTTGGTGGCGGTCTCGTAGTCTACTATCATTACTACACTTGTATCACCATCTCTTCATTGAACTAGTGCACATATACAATTTACCATTTTATTTGGTGTGTTGGGGACACAAGAGACTTTCTACTATTTGGTTGCAGGGTTGTTTGAGAGAGACCATCTTCATCCTATGCCTCCCACGGATTGGTAAACCTTAGATCATCCGTTTGAGAAAAATTGGCTATTGTCCTACAAAACTCTGCGATTGGTGGCCCACCACAAATCTACAAGAACAAGTTGTGCAGTCGACATCAAGCTCTTTTCTGGCGCCGTTGCCGGGGAGGTGAGCGCATGAAGGTATATCTTTAGATCTTGCAATTGAATCTTTTAGTTTCTAATTTATTACTAGTTTCGTTTATAAAAAGACACAAAAAATGGAATTAAGGTTGCATCATATTATTCATCTTTATAATGTCTTCCGTAAAAATGATGCAAAGAAGAATTGTGCTCAATTGATAGAAGAAGATTCAATAAAATGTTTGACAAAAAATCTTTGAATGGTGAGCAAGCAATGTTGTTGGTATGAACTCTTTGCAAAACCATAACCTTGGGAATGCAATATTTGATGAAGATGATATTTTTAATCCCACAAGTTTCAATTTTAAGGATATCGTACGCCATCTACAAAATACCATTCTTTATATCAAAGTGTAATCAAATTAGTCCACCAGATAGGATATCAGATGCATGTTATCCTCGAATGTATGAATTAAAAATTTCCATTTATAAATTTGTTTGCCTTTCGACATGATTAATATTTTTGGTTGGTTTTTTGGCCAAAAAAGGATATGAAAATTTTAATATTCTCGGCAGCATAACTACAGTAACTATTAGTTGGCCTGATTTCCTTCTAATAGCAAGAGGAAGATGTCTCGGTTGGTGGCGGCGACGCAGTAGCAGATGGGCATCGTCCCATGGAGGATGTCCAAGGTGCGTGTGGCATGTGACGTGGTGTCACGTATTCACCGGTGATCACGTCCACCGTCCGACGCCCATCATCGGTGTATGAGGAGTATAACCTGGAGTCTCAGGTGCATCCAACACGAGCTCCTGGCTCACCGCTATTATATTAGACGAAGGACAGATGATCTTTGTGCAACACTCATTAACGCATAGGAGATACCATGTCTGGATGTTTGCTCCATGTTCAGTTAGTCAGAGAAACCTGGATGTTTGCTCCATGTTCAGTTAGTCAGAGAAAAACTTGTGTTTTTTAATCTACTGATCAAGTGATGTCGTGCCTAGCTAGATTTAGGACGCGTCTCCATGGGAATGTTCTCCCTGAATATGCTATTGGCCATGGCGTAGGGGCTTAATTTTGTTGAATCTTTTATTGCGGGGTTAGTTTTGTCGATCTTGCTGTTCACGCAGTAGTATGTTACTCGCGGAGCAATGTAAGTAGGTAGTAGAGTTACTTTAAAAAAAATTGAGTACGTTTACTTTCTAACAGAGCCTGCCTACTCATTTGCACAGATCTCACATGCACGTGAATTTTTTATTTGCCGCGGAATTTGGATTGATATTCTCTGAAGTACTGCACAATACAGCAGTGCAGATGACACATACTCCCTCCGTTCCTAAATATTTGTCTTTCTAGATATTTCAACAAGTGACTACATACTGAGCAAAACGAGTGAATCTACATTCTAAAATATGTCTACATACATCCATATGTTGTGTCCATTTGAAATGCCTAGAAAGACAAATATTTTGGAACGGAGGGAGTAGAACTTAGTTTACATGACAAAAATCGTACTCCATGACGCAAAACTAATAGGATGCCAACCCGTCAAATCTACTATTAGGTTTGCTGCTGCCAGGTGCCTGCATGGAGTTCTGCTTCTAAGGCAGAACTACATGAATGAACATGTTGAGTACTTTTATTTAAATAATACTCCTTTCGTTCCAAAATAATTGTCTTTCTAGCCATCTCAAATGGACTACAACGTACGGATGTATGTAGACATGTTTTAGAGTGTAGATTCACTCATTTTGCTCCGTATGTAGTCACTTGTTGAAATCTCTAGAAAGACAATTATTTCGGAACGGAGGGAGTAGATCTTTCATACGGTCTCGCAGACCAGCTCCAAAGGCGACAAATGCCTGCTGTTATCGATCACTCAGGGGCATCAACACATGTAAGATGTAATGTTCCTGTGCACGATATATACTTTGAACATAATGCCTGCATAAAAATATTGCACACGCTTTTGATATTTAATTGCACGATGTAGTTAATCAGACTTTGGAGTTCATATTGCTTGCATAAAAAACTTCTCCCGTTGCAATGCTCATGCATAAGGACTAGTCTTTCTTGGGTCTGTAAGGCGCATCTAGATGAGACTTTGTTAGAACACTTCTAACATTACTTCTTCAACAGACTGTGGTCGCCCCTCCAAGTCACCGGCCTCGGTTCGGCCGGCGCCCCGGCCACAAACACTTCCGTTTTCTTATTAGTTTACAAGAGGGAGTATATGTGAACAGAACACTGTATACTCTTTGAGCCACAACTAGACCATCCATCAACGTCCCAAAGTGATATTACACAGTGAAATCATCTTAATACACGGAATTTTCCAGATTCAAAGCAAGAGTAGAGTACATTTATTCCTATTGTTTGCATGCCGGAAATCAGGCTCTTGAGCTCGCCCTGCATTGTCGGTGGCGCCTTCACCTTGGATTGCAGTTCCTCCATCGCGCTAAACCATTTGCATGTATGCAATTTCCTGCAGAGAAATAAAAGAAACTGAACACTGGCGACAACCACTGACGATCAACTTGACACGTAAATATGAATAGTTTCACCACCTATCAGTCAATGTATGTTTCCGTAGATTCCAAGATACTAGAATCACCAGGTGTCAAAACGTCTTCTCCGTACTAGGAACCATAAGTCTGGAGTGGATCCATCAATCGTCCAAAGCGCCCGTTACCGCTGGAACCGGAATGTTGGTTCTTGCAAGAGCTAGGCAAAGAAAGCAGACCTGTCTGGCACAATAAACGCAATGAATAAGGATATGGTCCGGCGTATCTTAATCCTGCAAACACTGATAGCAGGCAGCCATGCAGTCTTGGGAGGCCATGCCTAACTCGGCGATCCGACGTCCAGATGCAGTATTGCAGCGCTAACCATAAAAAGATTTTTACATTTCGGAAAGAAGATGAACAGAAGGATGGGCTGGCGGTTGAAGGTGTTCTAACCATCCATCTCGATCCAGTCTCGTCAAGCTGAGCCATCTCCCAAAAGGATAGATTGCCAATTAGTTCCTCCTCCCAAGAGTTCTTAACATAGCCTCAGCCACCGCATGCTTGTTGATGATAGGCTTATTACCTTTCTCAATGACCAACGGAGCAATATCCTCAACCGATCACCTAGCAATCCATCTATCCTTCCAGAATAAGAATCTGTCTGCTTTCCCAACAACAAACTGAGAGAGACTGGAGAAGATTTCTTGTGGCGTTGAATCATTGAGTAATGGCGCTGGTGTTATGCATGAATCCCCGAAAACTGTTCTGTTTGAATCGTATTTTCTCAACCATTCTGGGTATATGATCAGATGCGAGCTAGAGTTACCAAAAAGGGGTGGGTCCATTCCACCGCCGCCTTCGCCTCATGCCAAAGGTCATGAGGATGAGGACGAAGCGAACCGTGGTAGAGATTGCAACCACAAGCACGAGATATCTCGATCCCAGCTGGCCCTTGAGGGGTCTAGGGCCGTCAAATCTCCTCCCAAGGAGAATGTGGGAAACTCAAGTGTCGAACCGAAATCTAACAAGACAGCCATGGCAGTGTCTCCTCCTTTCAGTAGCAGGTCAACTGTTCGAAAAATGTCTATATCATGCTTCCTTGCTTCCGTATTGGACATGTATGGTCCCATTTGTCTGGAGAAGGGCTCTCCTCCGCTGCCAAGGCTCTTTCCTCTGATCCAACTCTTGTGGGCGCCTCTGTTTCTTTCAGGGAGGAATTGGATTGTACTTGCTCCAAACAAACCTCTTCAGTGGTGAACATTTCTACTTCGCCGGAATCGCGATAGTGTCGAAGTGCATCTCCATTGGCAAGGCCTCCAAACTTCCTCAACAAGTTAGACACGAACTAGGCTGGGACATGGGATGCGCCATGGTCAACATTATTTGGAGTTCCCTGTTGCAATGCACGGGTCTGCAGGATGTTGCTCCCCAGGTGACTCCTCGAAAATCAATTGGTGGTATCTTGCTAGGTCTTCAATGTATGGGGAAAGGAAGAGGTTTACCTGGTGTTATTGATTGCTTAGAGCATATGGAGGGAAAGGAATAGCAAGGTCTTTTGATAGAACTTTCCACCCCCTACAGTGCATCAGGCAATGGGCTATGGCTAGTTCGGGTCGCTCCTGGTGTAGCCATGTAGCATTAGTTCTATCTCTTGGTGGTGGTTGTTCCTGCATCTAGTACACTGGCTGTTTCGTTGTTTATTTTAGGTCGAGTTTTGAATTGATCAGCGATGCCAGGCCTTGTTGTGGTCGTCTGTAAACTCTTCCTTTCTTAATTTTATACATGCAGTTCCCCTGCATGGTTCCAAAAAAGATTGTAGGCCATTGTTTGCACCTCCTGGAGGAATGGTGGAACTTCCAGGATACTAAACCTTCGGCACCGGCTAGTAGGATGGAATCCTGGAAACGACCAGTGGCAGGATGGGATAAGGCGCATGCTGATGGTGCCCTAGTGAAGCACTCCAGCAAGGGAGGTGGAGGCAATGGCGGAGCTGGGCGTGAGAAAATTCGCAGCCTATATCAAGAAAAGGAACTTTTGGCCTCGGGCACAACCCACTCCTAACCTCTAGTTGGGCCTCAGATCTCAGCCCAATACTAAGGCCCATTTTCCCACCTTCACATATGACCCTGAAGCTGTCGAGATTTTGGCGTGTAGCAAGGTGGACCTAGCAAAGGAAGTGGACACTGCCAGAATACTGCGGGAAACTGACAACGTTGGTGACGCTCCCAGGCTTCTGGATGGCAGGAAGGACAGGTCCCTTACATGGGCATCGGATAGAGGAGATTAAGATGCTGCTATATGGGAGCGAGGAGTTTGATGTGTGTTGGGCTCGTCAATCAGCTAATGGTGCTGCTCATAGGCTAGCTAAGGGAGGCTATGATAATGAGTTGTGTAAGATCTGGTTGCGTGTCCCTCCTGCCTGTAGTGCAAACACACTGGACTCGGATATGGCCAGGAGTGAGTAATAATAACAACAGCAAATTCCATAAAATAGAACTTAATCTAAGTTATTTCTCTCTTATAAGGCTTTAAACATTACATGTATCCGGAACTTGGTCAAGTAAGCTGATTGTCAGACATCACATGACAAAAAATTAATGTTACCTGTAGGTTGCAGCAATGTAAATGGTGGCCTCCACTCTGATATTAGCTTCACGTGTTTGGTCCCCTGTATTGGTAAGATGATTCCACTCAAGATGTACAAGATGTCCAAGGTGATTCCACTCCAGCTGGTACCTGTAATTATGGATGAAGGTGTCAATGAAGCTACCAAAAGTTCCAAACCCATCATATCTGTTTCGAAAATGAAAAGGTAGGTTAAAGTACCCTGTCAGGACCCACAGCAGTACGCGCTAGGGCTAAGCCACTAATCAGCTTGCTTTGCTGACCCTGAACCCACAACAGCGCTGAGATAGTTGGTTGCAAACTTGCGGCGCAGCAGGCCCAACATGTTCAAAGCCACGTGTCCGAAGGAAAAGGGCGGCTCTATAGGGGTTAGCCGCCATCATGTAGGCCAATAGGATCCGTAGAATGTCAACTTGCAGCAACATTGCCTCCTCCACGTACTTTCAGTAGCAAAATTGGCAAATACACCTTGTGTCCATCCAGTTGAACAAAAGCTTAGTATTCTTTCAAGGTATTGGCATGGGTAAGAATCTCTACCATAGTCTGAATTTTGTGAAAGGCGCACCAGGACAGTAGGATTCAGATGGCATATAATAGATCCAGCATACGCTTGAAATGATATAGGCTGGGATGATTTCATTTGCATTGCAAAACTGATATCATTATTTTTTTGACTGAGAAACTGCAGGGGGCGTCGACAGTAAACTTATCAAAAATTATCTGAAATACGGATATAGCATATACAAAAGAATCAACCCAGGAGTAAGATCAGCTTTCATTCTAAGTCAAAGGAGGAAAACTCCTTGAAGAGGAAGGCCAAAAGCCTATTCTAGGGTTTGAGTTGTCGGGTACATGAAAAATGTATTGGACATTCATGTGATTCTTGTAAGAGTGCATCTTCTAACAGAGAGTAGACCGACAGAGAAATTTTCAAACCTAGAAAATTAGCAAGGAAAAGAGTAGTTTATGATATTTAATTGCGAAAAGGAGATCATGTTGTGAGGGCTCACAAGGAAGATTATGTTCAATAGCAGAGGGCACATACAACTTTTGAGTCTTACCTACGACATCATCTACTCCCTCTGTACCTAAATACTTGTAGTTGGGGAGAACTCCACAACAGATCAATTTGCAAAGACCAAGTAAATATCTACATGGATGGTTTTGCCATAGGAGCAGAATGTCAATCAGTCGAACTTTTCAAGCAAAATCAACTAGAATGAATTATGTCTCGAGAAGCAATATTCGAATATGGACTATGGCGGCTTGTACTTCCATCATATCTCCCAGCATTAACGTAGCTGACAAATTGATAGGTCAACAACAGTGACAAGATAAACTAGGGATCTTATCTATTTCACCTTTGATTGAATATATCTCATCCTTCCAGTCTTGAAAAGTTAAGAACAGATTAAATAAGTATCTAACCTATGGAAAGTTTCAGCAAAATACATAATAGTTCCTAGTTTCTAGAGAAAGGGCAGTCTACAGGTAAACCCTTTCGACAAGATCGCCAAATCAATGACTCAAAACGTTTCCGTTTGTTACATAGCTAGCAGAACTACCTTTAGTTAAGTAAAGCATGAATAGTGAAACAAAGGATTGACAGCTTTTCCGCAAGAGAAAAGGATTAGTGGGCTACTAACGTCTCCTACGAATTCTATGTAATCGCTCAAGGAGGTTGTCTAACAAACAGCTAATGATTTAGAAGGCCAAATGAGTTGATTTGGGACTAAGATAATAATTCTATGCACTAATGCAGGATTAGACAATTCTAGTGACACAACTAAGAGGATGCATTATACCTGTATGAAGGTACTAACAAAATAGAGCACACAACATTCAGCATTCTCGCACGGTCATCGGTATCTCAAATTGCTCCAAGTGTTGACGAAGTAATATCCATGATCGAAGCAAAGGATTTCACGTATCACTATCAAAACATCTTACTGAACTTTCACTGGTTTTCATTGTCTGTAGACCAGTCTACTCCCAGTAAAGAACAACTTCATGCACCATTCTACTTGGACCACTTAGTTCAAACACAACTATAAACATGTGCTGCTTTAAACTGTATGAATCATACTTCAGATGGCATTCTGTATTTGAGAGGGTCTATAAGAGCGGGTGCATGAAAAACATTAAAAACTGAATGAGCAAATATTAATAAGCAAATGTTGCACCATCAGGCAATAAATACTGTAAACATACTCACAAATATTATCGGCTCCTGATTGTAGGTTATATGCCATCAGGTTGAATACATTCAAATCAAAATATCCGCTGAATAACAAACCACAACACGTTCTCCTGGTTGAAGAAATTCAAGTCCAGAAGTAATGGATGAAGCTACAAAAGCAGCGAACTTGTTACAGTGGTTACATAGTGAAGAAACAAAAAAGGAAGGGAAAGAAGGATTGTTGTTGAGTTGAAAGGGAAAATAACAACAGTTCTGGCTGTTAGCTGACTAGCATGAACATCCTTCAAAAAGTTTGCTCAAATCTGAATTTGTAACAAAGAGTAAACGGCTAATCAGACCACTTGATAGTATATGATGTATTATACGATGAAATTTGAACTGGAAACTTTTGCTGATAGGAGCAGGCAAACATTTAAGCCGGGATGTGAGAGCAATGCAGGTTTCAGCATTGCAGCATCAACATAGCAAGGATACACTGTGAAGGAGACTGACAAAAAAAAGGCACAGACACTGTGAATGAACACCTTCATTGCAACATTGGACATGTAAGCTGAATTTAGCTGACGAAATGAACACAAGTGAAATGGAACCATCAATAAGTAGTGGATCTTATCATGAAAGCATGGTTACATAGTCAATCTGCTTCAAATCAAAGCGTAAAGAAGCATAATTTTATACAGTAATGTTTCTACAAATTATATGTAGGGATACAAAATTCTACCCTTCAAATACTGCTCTTGCAATGCAGTTATGGCGAAGTGTAATTCCAGAACAGACTGCCATTGCGTGACGTGGTGCAACAGGTGATCTGAAATAGCCACTTTCCATTCAATTTCAGGCTAGTTAGGTCGCTTCCTGGTGTAGCTGTGTAGCATTAGTTTTATCTCTTGGTGGTGATTGTTCCTACGTCTAGTACACTGGTTGTTTTGTTGTTTATTTTAGGTTGAGCTTTGAATTGATCAGCGGTATTGGGCCTTGTTGTGGTCGTTTGTAAACTCTTCCTTTCTTAATTTTGCAGTTCCCCTGCATGGTTCAAAAAAGGTTGCAGGCCATTGTTTGCACCTCCTGGAGGAATGGTGGAACTTGCAGGATCCTAACCTTCGGCACTGGCTAGAAGGATGGAATCCTGGGAACGACCAGTGGCAGGATGGGATAAGGCGCATGCTGATGGTGCCCTAGTGAAGCACTCCAGCAAGGGAGGTGGAGGCAATGGCGGAGCTGGGCGTGAGAAAATTCGCAGCCTATATCAAGAAAAGGAACTTTTGGCCTCGGGCACAACCCACTCCTAACCTCTAGTTGGGCCTCAGATCTCAGCCCAATACTAAGGCCCATTTTCCCACCTTCACATATGACCCTGAAGCTGTCGAGATTTTGGCGTGTAGCAAGGTGGACCTAGCAAAGGAAGTGGACACTGCCAGAATACTGCGGAAACTGACAACGTTGGTGACGCTCCCAGGCTTCTGGATGGCAGGAAGGACAGGTCCCTTACATGGGCATCGGATAGAGGAGATTAAGATGCTGCTATATGGGAGCGAGGAGTTTGATGTGTGTTGGGCTCGTCAATCAGCTAATGGTGCTGCTCATAGGCTAGCTAAGGGAGGCTATGATAATGAGTTGTGTAAGATCTGGTTGCGTGTCCCTCCTGCCTGTAGTGCAAACACACTGGACTCGGATATGGCCAGGAGTGAGTAATAATAACAACAGCAAATTCCATAAAATAGAACTTAATCTAAGTTATTTCTCTCTTATAAGGCTTTAAACATTACATGTATCCGGAACTTGGTCAAGTAAGCTGATTGTCAGACATCACATGACAAAAAATTAATGTTACCTGTAGGTTGCAGCAATGTAAATGGTGGCCTCCACTCTGATATTAGCTTCACGTGTTTGGTCCCCTGTATTGGTAAGATGATTCCACTCAAGATGTACAAGATGTCCAAGGTGATTCCACTCCAGCTGGTACCTGTAATTATGGATGAAGGTGTCAATGAAGCTACCAAAAGTTCCAAACCCATCATATCTGTTTCGAAAATGAAAAGGTAGGTTAAAGTACCCTGTCAGGACCCACAGCAGTACGCGCTAGGGCTAAGCCACTAATCAGCTTGCTTTGCTGACCCTGAACCCACAACAGCGCTGAGATAGTTGGTTGCAAACTTGCGGCGCAGCAGGCCCAACATGTTCAAAGCCACGTGTCCGAAGGAAAAGGGCGGCTCTATAGGGTTAGCCGCCATCATGTAGGCCAATAGGATCCGTAGAATGTCAACTTGCAGCAACATTGCCTCCTCCACGTACTTTCAGTAGCAAAATTGGCAAATACACCTTGTGTCCATCCAGTTGAACAAAAGCTTAGTATTCTTTCAAGGTATTGGCATGGGTAAGAATCTCTACCATAGTCTGAATTTTGTGAAAGGCGCACCAGGACAGTAGGATTCAGATGGCATATAATAGATCCAGCATACGCTTGAAATGATATAGGCTGGGATGATTTCATTTGCATTGCAAAACTGATATCATTATTTTTTTGACTGAGAAACTGCAGGGAGGCGTCGACAGTAAACTTATCAAAAATTATCTGAAGTACGGATATAGCATATACAAAAGAATCAACCCAGGAGTAAGATCAGCTTTCATTCTAAGTCAAAGGAGGGAAAACTCCTTGAAGAGGAAGGCCAAAAGCCTATTCTAGGGTTTGAGTTGTCGGGTACATGAAAAAATGTATTGGACATTCATGTGATTCTTGTAAGAGTGCATCTTCTAACAGAGAGTAGACCGACAGAGAAATTTTCAAACCTAGAAAATTAGCAAGGAAAAGAGTAGTTTATGATATTTAATTGCGAAAAAGGAGATCATGTTGTGAGGGCTCACAAGGAAGATTATGTTCAATAGCAGAGGGCACATACAACTTTTGAGTCTTACCTACGACATCATCTACTCCCTCTGTACCTAAATACTTGTAGTTGGGGAGAACTCCACAACAGATCAATTTGCAAAGACCAAGTAAATATCTACATGGATGGTTTTGCCATAGGAGCAGAATGTCAATCAGTCAGAACTTTTCAAGCAAAATCAACTAGAATGAATTATGTCTCGAGAAGCAATATTCGAATATGGACTATGGCGGCTTGTACTTCCATCATATCTCCCAGCATTAACGTAGCCAGACAAATTGATAGGTCAACAACAGTGACAAGATAAACTAGGGATCTTATCTATTTCACCTTTGATTTAATATATCTCATCCTTCCAGTCTTGAAAAGTTAAGAACAGATTAAATAAGTATCTAACCTATGGAAAGTTTCAGCAAAATACATAATAGTTCCTAGTTTCTAGAGAAAAGGGCAGTCTACAGGTAAACCCTTTCGACAAGATCGCCAAATCAATGACTCAAAACGTTTCCGTTTGTTACATAGCTAGCAGAACTACCTTTAGTTAAGTAAAGCATGAATAGTGAAACAAAGGATTGACAGCTTTTCCGCAAGAGAAAAGGATTAGTGGGCTACTAACGTCTCCTACGAATTCTATGTAATCGCTCAAGGAGGTTGTCTAACAAACAGCTAATGATTTAGAAGGCCAAATGAGTTGATTTGGGACTAAGATAATAATTCTATGCACTAATGCAGGATTAGACAATTCTAGTGACACAACTAAGAGGATGCATTATACCTGTATGAAGGTACTAACAAAATAGAGCACACAACATTCAGCATTCTCGCACGGTCATCGGTATCTCAAATTGCTCCAAGTGTTGACGAAGTAATATCCATGATCGAAGCAAAGGATTTCACGTATCACTATCAAAACATCTTACTGAACTTTCACTGGTTTTCATTGTCTGTAGACCAGTCTACTCCCAGTAAAGAACAACTTCATGCACCATTCTACTTGGACCACTTAGTTCAAACACAACTATAAACATGTGCTGCTTTAAACTGTATGAATCATACTTCAGATGGCATTCTGTATTTGAGAGGGTCTATAAGAGCGGGGTGCATGAAAAAACATTAAAAAACTGAATGAGCAAATATTAATAAGCAAATGTTGCACCATCAGGCAATAAATACTGTAAACATACTCACAAATATTATCGGCTCCTGATTGTAGGTTATATGCCATCAGGTTGAATACATTCAAATCAAAATATCCGCTGAATAACAAACCACAACACGTTCTCCTGGTTGAAGAAATTCAAGTCCAGAAGTAATGGATGAAGCTACAAAAGCAGCGAACTTGTTACAGTGGTTACATAGTGAAGAAACAAAAAAGGAAGGGAAAGAAGGATTGTTGTTGAGTTGAAAGGGAAAATAACAACAGTTCTGGCTGTTAGCTGACTAGCATGAACATCCTTCAAAAAGTTTGCTCAAATCTGAATTTGTAACAAAGAGTAAACGGCTAATCAGACCACTTGATAGTATATGATGTATTATACGATGAAATTTGAACTGGAAACTTTTGCTGATAGGAGCAGGCAAACATTTAAGCCGGGATGTGAGAGCAATGCAGGTTTCAGCATTGCAGCATCAACATAGCAAGGATACACTGTGAAGGAGACTGACAAAAAAAAGGCACAGACACTGTGAATGAACACCTTCATTGCAACATTGGACATGTAAGCTGAATTTAGCTGACGAAATGAACACAAGTGAAATGGAACCATCAATAAGTAGTGGATCTTATCATGAAAGCATGGTTACATAGTCAATCTGCTTCAAATCAAAGCGTAAAGAAGCATAATTTTATACAGTAATGTTTCTACAAATTATATGTAGGGATACAAAATTCTACCCTTCAAATACTGCTCTTGCAATGCAGTTATGGCGAAGTGTAATTCCAGAACAGACTGCCATTGCGTGACGTGGTGCAACAGGTGATCTGAAATAGCCACTTTCCATTCAATTTCAGGCTAGTTAGGTCGCTTCCTGGTGTAGCTGTGTAGCATTAGTTTTATCTCTTGGTGGTGATTGTTCCTACGTCTAGTACACTGGTTGTTTTGTTGTTTATTTTAGGTTGAGCTTTGAATTGATCAGCGGTATTGGGCCTTGTTGTGGTCGTTTGTAAACTCTTCCTTTCTTAATTTTGCAGTTCCCTGCATGGTTCAAAAAGGTTGCAGGCCATTGTTTGCACCTCCTGGAGGAATGGTGGAACTTGCAGGATCCTAACCTTCGGCACTGGCTAGAAGGATGGAATCCTGGGAACGACCAGTGGCAGGATGGGATAAGGCGCATGCTGATGGTGCCCTAGTGAAGCACTCCAGCAAGGGAGGTGGAGGCAATGGCGGAGCTGGGCGTGAGAAAATTCGCAGCCTATATCAAGAAAAGGAACTTTTGGCCTCGGGCACAACCCACTCCTAACCTCTAGTTGGGCCTCAGATCTCAG
Organism: Aegilops speltoides; assembly: GCA_021437245.1. Lineage (NCBI taxonomy): Eukaryota > Viridiplantae > Streptophyta > Magnoliopsida > Poales > Poaceae > Aegilops > Aegilops speltoides. The sequence continues at coordinate 10,794,308 of CM038145.1, forward strand.
CCCAATACTAAGGCCCATTTTCCCACCTTCACATATGACCCTGAAGCTGTCGAGATTTTGGCGTGTAGCAAGGTGGACCTAGCAAAGGAAGTGGACACTGCCAGAATACTGCGGAAACTGACAACGTTGGTGACGCTCCCAGGCTTCTGGATGGCAGGAAGGACAGGTCCCTTACATGGGCATCGGATAGAGGAGATTAAGATGCTGCTATATGGGAGCGAGGAGTTTGATGTGTGTTGGGCTCGTCAATCAGCTAATGGTGCTGCTCATAGGCTAGCTAAGGGAGGCTATGATAATGAGTTGTGTAAGATCTGGTTGCGTGTCCCTCCTGCCTGTAGTGCAAACACACTGGACTCGGATATGGCCAGGAGTGAGTAATAATAACAACAGCAAATTCCATAAAATAGAACTTAATCTAAGTTATTTCTCTCTTATAAGGCTTTAAACATTACATGTATCCGAACTTGGTCAAGTAAGCTGATTGTCAGACATCACATGACAAAAATTAATGTTACCTGTAGGTTGCAGCAATGTAAATGGTGGCCTCCACTCTGATATTAGCTTCACATGTTTGGTCCCCTGTATTGGTAAGATGATTCCACTCAAGATGTACAAGATGTCCAAGGTGATTCCACTCCAGCTGGTACCTGTAATTATGGATGAAGGTGTCAATGAAGCTACCAAAAGTTCCAAACCCATCATATCTGTTTCGAAAATGAAAAGGTAGGTTAAAGTACCCTGTCAGGACCCACAGCAGTACGCGCTAGGGCTAAGCCACTAATCAGCTTGCTTTGCTGACCCTGAACCCACAACAGCGCTGAGATAGTTGGTTGCAAACTTGCGGCGCAGCAGGCCCAACATGTTCAAAGCCACGTGTCCGAAGGAAAAGGGCGGCTCTATAGGGGTTAGCCACCATCATGTAGGCCAGTAGGATCCATAGAATGTCAACTTGCAGCAACATTGCCTCCTCCACATGCTTTCAGCAGCACAAAAGGCAAATACACCTTGTGTCCATCCAGTTGAACAAACGCTTAGTGTTCTTTCGAAGGTATTGCCATGGGTAAGAATCTCTACCATAGTCTGAATTTTGTGAAAGGCGCACCAGGACAGTAGGATTCAGATGGCATATAATAGATCCAGCATACGCTTGAAATGATATAGGCTGGGATGATTTCATTTGCATTGCAAAACTGATATCATTATTTTTTTGACTGAGAAACTGCAGGGGAGGCGTCGACAGTAAACTTATCAAAAAATTATACGAAGTACGGATATAGCATATACAAAAGAATCAACCCAGGAGTAAGATCAGCTTTCATTCTAAGTCAAAGGAGGGAAAACTCCTTGAAGAGGAAGGCCAAAAGCCTATTCTAGGGTTTGAGTTGTCGGGTACATGAAAAAATGTATTGGACATTCATGTGATTCTTGTAAGAGTGCATCTTCTAACAGAGAGTAGACCGACAGAGAAATTTTCAAACCTAGAAAATTAGCAAGGAAAAGAGTAGTTTATGATATTTAATTGCGAAAAAGGAGATCATGTTGTGAGGGCTCACAAGGAAGATTATGTTCAATAGCAGAGGGCACATACAACTTTTGAGTCTTACCTACGACATCATCTACTCCCTCTGTACCTAAATACTTGTAGTTGGGGAGAACTCCACAACAGATCAATTTGCAAAGACCAAGTAAATATCTACATGGATGGTTTTGCCATAGGAGCAGAATGTCAATCAGTCAGAACTTTTCAAGCAAAATCAACTAGAATGAATTATGTCTCGAGAAGCAATATTCGAATATGGACTATGGCGGCTTGTACTTCCATCATATCTCCCAGCATTAACGTAGCCAGACAAATTGATAGGTCAACAACAGTGACAAGATAAACTAGGGATCTTATCTATTTCACCTTTGGACGAATATATCTCATCCTTCCAGTCTTCGAAAAGTTAAGAACAGATTAAATAAGTATCTAACCTATGGAAAGTTTCAGCAAAATACATAATAGTTCCTAGTTTCTAGAGAAAAGGGCAGTCTACAGGTAAACCCTTTCGACAAGATCGCCAAATCAATGACTCAAAACGTTTCCGTTTGTTACATAGCTAGCAGAACTACCTTTAGTTAAGTAAAGCATGAATAGTGAAACAAAGGATTGACAGCTTTTCCGCAAGAGAAAAGGATTAGTGGGCTACTAACGTCTCCTACGAATTCTATGTAATCGCTCAAGGAGGTTGTCTAACAAACAGCTAATGATTTAGAAGGCCAAATGAGTTGATTTGGGACTAAGATAATAATTCTATGCACTAATGCAGGATTAGACAATTCTAGTGACACAACTAAGAGGATGCATTATACCTGTATGAAGGTACTAACAAAATAGAGCACACAACATTCAGCATTCTCGCACGGTCATCGGTATCTCAAATTGCTCCAAGTGTTGACGAAGTAATATCCATGATCGAAGCAAAGGATTTCACGTATCACTATCAAAACATCTTACTGAACTTTCACTGGTTTTCATTGTCTGTAGACCAGTCTACTCCCAGTAAAGAACAACTTCATGCACCATTCTACTTGGACCACTTAGTTCAAACACAACTATAAACATGTGCTGCTTTAAACTGTATGAATCATACTTCAGATGGCATTCTGTATTTGAGAGGGTCTATAAGAGCGGGGTGCATGAAAAAACATTAAAAAACTGAATGAGCAAATATTAATAAGCAAATGTTGCACCATCAGGCAATAAATACTGTAAACATACTCACAAATATTATCGGCTCCTGATTGTAGGTTATATGCCATCAGGTTGAATACATTCAAATCAAAATATCCGGCTGAATAACAAACCACAACACGTTCTCCTGGTTGAAGAAATTCAAGTCCAGAAGTAATGGATGAAGCTACAAAAGCAGCGAACTTGTTACAGTGGTTACATAGTGAAGAAACAAAAAAGGAAGGGAAAGAAGGATTGTTGTTGAGTTGAAAGGGAAAATAACAACAGTTCTGGCTGTTAGCTGACTAGCATGAACATCCTTCAAAAAGTTTGCTCAAATCTGAATTTGTAACAAAGAGTAAACGGCTAATCAGACCACTTGATAGTATATGATGTATTATACGATGAAATTTGAACTGGAAACTTTTGCTGATAGGAGCAGGCAAACATTTAAGCCGGGATGTGAGAGCAATGCAGGTTTCAGCATTGCAGCATCAACATAGCAAGGATACACTGTGAAGGAGACTGACAAAAAAAAGGCACAGACACTGTGAATGAACACCTTCATTGCAACATTGGACATGTAAGCTGAATTTAGCTGACGAAATGAACACAAGTGAAATGGAACCATCAATAAGTAGTGGATCTTATCATGAAAGCATGGTTACATAGTCAATCTGCTTCAAATCAAAGCGTAAAGAAGCATAATTTTATACAGTAATGTTTCTACAAATTATATGTAGGGATACAAAATTCTACCCTTCAAATACTGCTCTTGCAATGCAGTTATGGCGAAGTGTAATTCCAGAACAGACTGCCATTGCGTGACGTGGTGCAACAGGTGATCTGAAATAGCCACTTTCCATTCAATTTCAGGCTAGTTAGGTCGCTTCCTGGTGTAGCTGTGTAGCATTAGTTTTATCTCTTGGTGGTGATTGTTCCTACGTCTAGTACACTGGTTGTTTTGTTGTTTATTTTAGGTTGAGCTTTGAATTGATCAGCGGTATTGGGCCTTGTTGTGGTCGTTTGTAAACTCTTCCTTTCTTAATTTTGCAGTTCCCCTGCATGGTTCAAAAAAGGTTGCAGGCCATTGTTTGCACCTCCTGGAGGAATGGTGGAACTTGCAGGATCCTAACCTTCGGCACTGGCTAGAAGGATGGAATCCTGGGAACGACCAGTGGCGGGATGGGTTAAGGCGCATGCCGATGATGCCCTAGCGAAGCACTCCAGCAAGGGAGGTGGAGGCAATGGCGGAGCTGAGCCCCAGGCAACCCAGGTAATGGCCTGGGGCCATAGGAACTTCCCAACCGATATATCAAAAAAAAAAAAAACTTTTGACCTAGGGCACAACCCACCACTAACCTCTAGTTGGGCCTCAGATCTCAGCCCAATACTAAGGCCCATTTTTCCCCCTTCGCCCGGACCTGGAAATTGTCGAGCTTTTGGCATGTCGCTAGGTGGACCTAGGTAGCACAGGAAGTGGACACTTCCAGAATATTGCTGGAAACTGACAACATTGGCAACGCTCCCAGGCCTCTGGATGGCGGGAAGGACAGGCCCCTTATATGGGCACCAGATAGGGGAGATTAAGATGTTGCTATGTGGGAGCGAGGAGGTTGATGTGTGTTGGGCTTGTCGATCGGCTAATGGTGCTGCTCATACGCTAGGTAAGGGAGGCTATGATAATGAGTTGTTTAAGACCTGGTTGCAAGTCCCTCCTGCCTGTATTGCGAAGACTCTGGACTCGGATATGGCCAGGAGTGAGTAATAATAACCACATTAAATTCCATCTAAACTTGGTCAAGTAAGCTGATTGTCATATATACATCATATGACAAAATTTAATGTTACCTGTAGGTTGCAGCGATGTAAATGGTGGCCTCCACTCTGATACTAGCTTCACGCGATTGATCCCCTGCATTGGTAAGATGATTCCACACAAGACGTACAAGATGTACAAGGTGATTCCACTCAGCTGTTACCTGTAATTATGGATGATGAGGGTGTCAACAGAGTTACCCAAAGTTACAAACCCATCATGTCTGTTTCTGTTTCGAAAATGAAAAGGTAGGTTGAAGTACCCTGTCAGGACCCACAGCAGTAGGTGCTGGGGGCCACTAATCAGCCTGCTTTGCTGACCCTGAACCCACAAGAGCGCTGAGATAGTTGGTTGCAAACTTGCAGTGCAGCAGGCCCAGCATGTTCAAAGCCACATGTCCGAAGGAGAAGGGTGGCTCTATGGGGGTTAGCCACCATCATGTAGGCCAGTAGGATCCATAGAATGTCAACTTGCAGCAACATTGCCTCCTCCACATGCTTTCAGCAGCACAAAAGGCAAATACACCTTGTGTCCATCCAGTTGAACAAACGCTTAGTGTTCTTTCGAAGGTATTGCCATGGGTAAGAATCTCTACCATAGTCTGAATTTTGTGAAAGGCGCACCGGGACAGTAGGATTCAGATGGGATATAATAGATCCAGCACATACTTGAAATGGTATAGGCTGGGATGATTTCATCTGCATTGCAAAACTGATCTCATAATTTTTTTGACTGAGAAAATGCAGGGGAGGCATCGACAGTAAACTTTATCAAAAACTTATACAAAGTACAGTTATAGCATATAGAAAAGAGCGGATATACAGAGGAAAATGGAGAGGAGAACAGGGGCTATACGAAAAGTGACTGTACAAAAGAATCAACCCAGGAGCAAGATCAGATTTCATTCTAAGTCAGAGGAGGGAAAACTCCTTGAAGAGGGCCAAGAGCCTATTCCAGGGTTTGAGTTGTCGGGTGCATGAAAAAATGTATTGGACAATCATGCTATGATTCTTGTAAGAGTGCATGTTTTAACAAATAGTAGTCCAACAGAAATTTTCAAACCTAGAAAATTAGCAAGGAAAAGAGTAGTTTGTGATATTTAATTGTGAAAAAGGAGATCATTTTGTGAGGGCTCACAAGAAAGATTATGTTCAAGAGCAGAGGGCACATATAACTTTTGAGTCCTACCTAGGACATCATCTATTACACAAAGGATCAATTTGCAAAGACCAAGTAAATATCCACATGGATGGTTTTGCCATAGGAGCAGAATGCCAATCAGTCAGAACTTTTCAAGCAAAATCAACTAGAATGTGTGGCGTGACGCGGTGCAACAGGCAGGTGATCTGGAACAGCCGCTTCCGATGCAATTTCAGGCGAAACAGGAGTAGCGAAACATCCAGGTGATCCATGCGTGAAATCAACAAATCAGCCCTAATTAATGACCGACTATGTTGAACAAGGGGGCCAAGCTAATTTCCTGGCAAACGGGGGAGGGCGGGCGGGCGTGGGATTGGGAACAACCTTGGATCTCACCACCGCGCGCCGCCTGAGGGAGTCGAGCTGCAGCCCATGATGAGCAGAAGAGGAACCCTAGCCACGGGCGTAGGGGAAGGCGACGGACGATCGCCGGGTGAAGGGAAGGGAAGGCCTCATCGTCTAGATAGATAGACAGACAGGTGAAGGGAAGGCCTCATCGTCTCCATCGGCCGGGGCGGGGTTCCAAGAAGGGCAGGTGAGTACGTTCGTGCTTTCTTTCCATCTTTGCCGTGCTGCAGATCACCGGAACCCAACACGTCCTGCACACAATGGAAATGGACGGCGTGATTGTCCCTCCCCTCCCTATGGTGCCACCTCCCCTCCACATTCTCCACCGCCGCCAGATGAGCATTATCCTTCTCCGGCACCGGAACCTCAAGGCTCCCCACCCCCATCTCCCCCACCCAGCCAGGGAATATCAGATACAGGAGCATCCCATGGCCTCTCCAGCGTCACCAATCAACCCACCAGCCACGCCCAGGAGGACATGAGGCAAGATTGCAAGGACAATGCGATTGAGAGCACACACAGCACAAGTGGTAATTAATTAACGCTCACCATCCTCATCTTCCTGGCTACCTATATATGTATCTTCTCTGCTTATGCTCCTTTGCATATATATATGTGTGTGTGTGTGTGTGTGTGTGTGTGTGTGTGTGTGTGTGTGTGTGTAAAGATAGATGGCTCTAATTAAGCTTTGATTGATTGATTGCCCTGCAGATTGTGAACACCAGAAGGTCCATGGGGGTGGCAGTGTTCTGCAGCCTGCACAAACTTCACCAGGAGATGACATTAAGGTATTACGTACCATTTCTGAATATTTTTACTGTTGAAGGTCTTTTGCAGCATTTGGTCCAGCACTTGGATGGCTCTAAAGTTCTTTGATTCTGAAAACAGAGTAGCTACACAAAATAATCGACGATAAATAAATTTGTTAGTAGCATGCTACTGTTCTTTTGCAGCCATGTCAGTATGCTACATTTTTTATCTATGCCGTGACATGAAGTTAGAGTTCTCTGCTCGGTGTCATATGCTGGGATTGTGTAGGCAATGTTTTTAGGAGATACTTCACCATGTCCCAGTATTGTGCAGGCTGTGAGTATTGCTGTTATGTTGTTCAGCCATGTCAGTATGTGACTGTGAGTATTGCTGTTATGTTGTTTGTATACAGGCAAACATACTTTTTTACCTTGACAAATCTTGTCTAGTCTTCACTTGCAGATTATAGGTGATGTTTAGACAGTGATCTGACATTTTTTTCGTCATACTAGCAGTTGCATTTGCCATGATGCATGATATGTACTAGTGGGAGTATTAGCTTCTGCAATCATATTTGATCTTTGCGAAAGCTAGTTTGCTAGGTATTGGTTTCTTACCTTCAATGCACCTATCTTACTGATCTGTAAGATTGCATAGCATGAAAAATGTGTTCAAAATGTGCTATTTTTGTCTGATGTTGCATGTTTTTCTTGTGCAGACTTTTTGTTTGCTGTTCTCTAAGTTTCTTTCCTGTTTTCTTTATTTCCAGGAATACTCATTGTCTTTCAGGAAGAGGCTTGCTGACACAATCTCCAAGGATAGCCCTGAGGCTAATGAAGAATTGCCGAAACAAGGGACTGAGGCGCGTAAGAAGGCCAAGATCCCCCCACGCTTCGACTAGAAGGACATCGAGGTATGTTATTTCTCTACATGTCTCTTCCAACATTTGTTCAGAACTTAAGATGGGACTGATTCTAGCTCCGCACATATTTGTTTCTGAAAATTGAGTAGTCAGTCTCCTTTGAGTAAAAGGGTCATGACAGAGCAGTGAGAAACTCGTTAGTTCCAGTCTGTGATATTTGTTAGTATTCTTTTGCAGCTATATATACCAGTATGTAAAATTGCATAGTGAAACTGTGTTCAAAATGTGCTATGTTTGTTAGATGTTGCATGTTTCCTTGTGCAAAACTTCTTGTCTGCTGTTCTCTTATTTTCCTTTTTTCTGGGGTTTTAAATTTATTTACAGGAACAGGCTGTTCCCCCTGCGAAAAGGGTGGCCAAACCCTGAGGCTGATGAAGACTAGTCGGAGCAAGGGACACGGGCGCTTATGAAGGCTAAGCTGCAGTGGTATTACCAGCACCGTACCCCAGATGATTGATGCTTAGTCTATCCTGTTTTTGGTGCAAGTTCTGTAGTTTATCCGATTTATGTCTGTAGAAGAGCACTGGATCTCAACACTTGATTGTTGTTTTGTTATGCGTCTGGGGTCTGGTTGACATTGTGTTCCCTCGTGAGATGGCAGCTGATGTAGCTCTCTTCCATGTTCATGCGGTAATTATGAAATCAATGATTACTTAGGCTCGCTGAATGTGAAATGGTGGATACAAATGTTAAGTTACGGTCTGCAGTCCACTGGTGGCACAGCTTCTCTTGACTTGTTTGTTTGTTATGGCCACTGCTACTAATTTTGGCTGAAAGATTTTTAATGAGACTTCAAACGTGGCTGGAAATTTTGATTTTATTTACTTTGCAAGTCTGGGTTAGGAAAATTTTGTTAATGTACACTTGTACAGCGACCCTTGCCGCATGGGATACTCCATCTGGCTGGCAAGGGTCCACTTAAAATTGTTGTGAACAGTGGAGGAATCTCTACTATTAAAGGAGGATCGAACGTCGTGATGGTTCGACCTCCCCTTCCCTCGTACCTGTTCCTCTCGCATTGATTTTTTCGTGCCTTCCGCTGAAAAAAAAACAGCCCCACTTCCTCCCCTTCCTCGCTCGAAAAAGAGAAAACTGTCCCTCACGTCCCCTTCCCCTCAGCCCCGATCTCGTCTCTACCCGGAGAAAAATCGCCGCCGCTTGTGCTCGCCGCCCCGCCCCCCACACACGATCCGTTGTCGGGTGCCATCTGGATCTAGAAGAAGGGGACGCCTCCCATCCCGTGCCCTCCGCCCGCCATGGAAGAGAGAGATAGATATAGAGAGAGGGGAGAGATAGGAGAGAAGAGGAGCGCAGCGGTGCTGCTTGACTGAACCCATGCGTTCCCCTCGTTCCCGATCCATTATCCTCATATGGTACCATAGCAATCGTCCCACTGCCTCCTCTCCTTGCCTCTCCTCCTCCAATCACACTCCTGGAACAACGGGGCTGAAGTCTGCAACACTGGAGGGTGAAGCAGCGCGTGGCCAAAGACGGAGGAGAGGCAGTTGGAAAAGGTGGTTGTCCGTAGGTGAACGCGGTGGAGACATAGACGAGGCAGGAATCATCGCTGGTCCGAGGGGAGTAGTGGCATCGGAGGCGAGATCTCCCCCTAGAGCCACGGGAGGAGAAGCTGGCGGGATGGGAACGGGGGGTTGCCTTTGTATTTGACCCGAGGAGCCGTTGGTGAGGATTGCCGCTGCAGCAGGGAAGGAAGGAGGGCCAACGCAGACATAAATTCTGTCCTGGCATCCATCAACACAGGCGGATTCTGGATAGGTAAACAAGCAACCTCGTCAAGGTCTTGATGAGTCCTTTCAAAAAAATAAATCTACTGATGTAGTTGTACTAGATTGATGCACTGGAGTTAAAGGTTCTACTGATCTTTAGTGTACGACGATGTCCATATGTGCATCGTTTCCTTGTTTGGCCATACAATTAGCAGCTTATGGTTATTCGAATGGTAGAACGCCCGCAGGGGCCTCACTTGTCAAGCAGGAAAGGTTGGGATGATTGCTAGAACTATCACTGTACGTCTTTATTTATCGAGTGATATGTATCCGAGCAAGATATTACATTAGAATTTTTTGGCGTGTCACAATGTGCCAATATTAGAAAGAACTCAATTATTGCTCCTGTTTTTTGAACATCTAATTCAAGCAAGTGAGGTCTATGCTTTCGGTCAACTTTTGTGAAGTAAAATGGAGCGAGTTCGGAGAGCAGCTAGGTGAGACAAAACTAATGAACAGATAAATGCAGGTTGCCAAGTTTACGGAATGAAAGAGTCGCAGAGAGCTGCGCACTGCTGATGTGAATTATCTCAGAATTATCACCTAACTGTATGCGATGCAGATGTGAGTTTCCTTGTTTATTGGTTGCCTCTCATGTTTCCGATCAAGATTTGTGCCTAAAATTGATGTACTGTTACTTTGTGTTGTGATGGTGTAGGGCATATTTTACCATCGGCCTTGTGAACGTTTTTACTGAATTTATGGAAAAAAGCAAGAAAACATTCATATCCTTGGATGTCAAACTTCATTGATGTTTACTTACAGCCAGCCACCAGGTATGCACTCTGATAGACCAGTTATGCTTAGAATTATAAATATTGTATTTAATCTGTTCCTCCTAATCATAAAAGACTAATACCCGAGCCATTTTGCTTATATTGTTATATCATATGAGTATATGCCATCTCACTATGTTGGCATATTGACAGGTAGACAACACATATGCGAAATATTGAGAGATTGGTCCACAAAGTGTGAAAGCATAGTCTTGTACGGGTAACAGGCCTACAATGTCTGTCCGCAATATAATGGTAAATGTGCAACTCTCTTCTTCCTGTTAATTACCTTTTCTTTCTATAGTTGGTGCCTCTCTTATGTTGCTGGGTTTTATTAGTGATCATATTTGGTTGAGCACTTGAAGAAGAATGCGGAGACGTCAGGGACAAGGCTCACAACCCCTGCCTCCTTGTCGCCATGAGCGAGTTTTCCAGTGTCGAGCCTCGGATGATTCCAGCAATCGCATATGCATTTTAGACTTTCATTTGCCTTCCTATTTTTTAACTGCAATTGTCCATGGGTCTGCATTCTCCCTCGTAACTATTAGTAAATATGCCAAAGTGGCAATGTCGCTTCTTGGATTTGGCTCTGCCGAATCTTTGTTAGTATGGTTGTACTTCGTACATTTATTTATGTACTTATTATTAGCATTTTAGCTCGATAATATGGAATTGTTGCATGTTCATTGTTGAGGTGTCAATTCTACTTATCCACCTCTTAGTGTAGTGTGTTGATGGCTTGCATTTTGGTTCAGCCTTACACACTTACAGGATATATGAATAACCTAGATGTATGTAGATACATTGATGTACAAGGACCCATGTTACTCCCTTTTGCATCCTCATTACCATATTCCATGTAAATGTTATAGACTGTATATACCAGCATGGTGGTAGTTCATCTCCACAGGCCACCGCCAGACCAAAAATTTAGTGGTGGTTTTTTGGTGGTGCGTCATACAAGTGAGTTGTTTAATCGTAGGATAAAACCGATCTTAGTTTCAGGATTATGCACTTGATTATTTTTATGCATTGTGTATACCCAAATTGAATCACATGATTTCTATATAATTGGTTTTGTATCAGATTATACCTCTACAAAAATCTTAAAAGGTACTGCACATGAGATTCATCGGTGAAGGCTGCGGGACACAATGAGCTACAGAATGAGGCAATAGTTGTCTAATTGCACTTTAAAAGTAGTTTATTTATTGGATTAATTATTGTGTCCCGCCCCCTCCCTGTTTACGTATCTCTTTTATCATTTATTGATGTTTTAAATGAAAGAACGTTATGCAAACAATGCCTTTCTTCTATACAGTCTGAATCCGTTAGCTATCTCGGCAGAGTTGATTTTGTGAGTTCATTAATGAGAATCAACAAAATAGCTGTTTCTTGTTTGATAAATTTACCCACCGGTAACTATATATTTCACATATGTAATATAGGACCGTCCTCTCTTGGAAACCACTACCACAGGGAGATACGAATTTGACTTCTAAAGGGGCGGACGCAAAGCTGATAAGAGGATGGGCATAGACAACCCGCAAGGAGATGGAAAAAAGCGAGAGAATGTGACTCGTTCTTGGTTGGAGGCAAAGTCGAAAAAAGAGCTCGACAGGAGTGGCACAATAAGTGCTATTTCTCACAGTGATGTTGAATATGCAGCAGAAATCTAATTAAGGTTCTGTGTCACACATTCACTGTTCTTGTTAAAATCAATGTGTCGAACTTGTGACAACTTGCTTTCATGATGATATGAGCATGCGGTAGTGACAAAGTTATACAAGGCATGATGCATGTGGTGGTTAGTGGAGGGGTGTATGATGGGGATAAGAAAGCTCGTGGCGGGAAGAAAAAAGCCACATGACAACATTCACCAAAGAGTTAATGAGGGAACAGGCAAAATGCATGAAAGTTTACTGGATAATTAGAAGGTGCGTGACTTCACAAAAAGGAAACCATACTGAGTGTCTTTGTTGAATGTTATGACTTGGTTGTTGAATACAATGTGATGAGTGTGGTTATTTACCACATATCTTTTCAGTTCATTATGAAAATGTATTCACATCATATTCTACATCTTCATAGTAAATAACGTAATCGTTAGCCCGTGGCAACGCACGGGCACTCAACTAGTTGGCCTATATTTGTCGATAGATGTTGAGGCTGAATTGAAGAACTATAGTACTGGGCACATTGACATATTGGTGAGAGTCAAAGATCAAAGCTCGTTGGAGTGGCGATTCACAGGATTATACGGTGCACTAAGGGTCGAAGATAGGCACCATATAGTTGGTGCGTTCTTCGGACATTGCATTCTTCTCGTGCATACGTACATGGCTGGGTCAGAACGGAGAAACAGCATCGTCGTCGTGTTCATGGGGAGCCAACCGGCTGGGTTGGAACGAAATGCGTGGTCGTGTTCATCGGGAGGGCTTGGACGGAACAGGAGATGGAAACGAGGCCTGGCGTACCGCAGAACGGAGGAAACGGACCTCCTACGTTCGGAACGGGGTCCTGTTGATCGGGAGGGGTGTGGCGTACCGCAAAACGGAGGAAACGGACCTCCTACGGTCGAAACGGGGTCCTGTTGATCGGGAGGGGTCTGGTGTACCGTAAAACGGAGGAAACGGACCTCCTACGGTCGAAACGGGGGTCCTGTTGATTGGGAGGGGTGTGGTGTACCGCAAAACGGACAAAACGGACCTCCTACGGTCGAAACGGGGGTCCTGTTCATCGGGAGGGGTGTGGCGTACCGCAAAACGGGACTACTGTCGACCTCCTCCAGCCTCCACAGGCTCCTGTTCATCCAGGCTCCATCGCGCGCTACTCCACCGGCTACTGTTCAACCACCCCTCCACGGGCACCCCTCCACCGTCTACTGTTCATCCAGCCCTCCACACCACGAGGTCCTGTTCAACCACCCCTCCACGGCCACCCCTCCACGGCCACCCCTCCACCATCTACTGTTCATCCAGCCCTCCACACCACGGGTTCCTGTTCATCTAGAGGCAACGCCACCACTCACTTTATTCATCCAAACCCCCCAACGCCATCGTTCATTCAATTGATCGACTTGATTAGCGCAGAGCGAAGAATCGCTCCATCGGGTTCGATTAATGACCATTGATCGATCGCTCGGGTTCGAATGTCGTAGCTGCAGCGGCAATCGCCGGGTTCGATTAGAGCCCAACGCCTCGCTTCGGGTTCGATTAGAGCCAACGCCTACGCACACGCTGCAGCGTACAGAGAGAAACGTGCATCGCTCTCCCGTAGAACCGCAACTCCCGAAATTTTACTCCCCCTCGCTTCTACCACGGTTTTTTTCGTCATGGACGGTCCAAAGAATGTCATGCAGCTGCGTCTCCGGCCCGCCCAGGACGAAAAGCCCATTTTCTGTCATGATTTTTTGTCATAGAAGTAGGAGCCCACCACATCTATGATGATACCGGGTTTTGTCACAATTATCGTCATAGAAGTGTCCTATGTATGACAGAAAAAAATTTCGTTCGTCCCAAAATGTCACGGATGTGTCTTTTTTTTGTAGTGTTGAGATCAAAGTATATAAAGGTAACTCCATCCATGGCTGGAGAATAAGTCTCCTCAAAATTGACGCCTTGCTGTAGAGTAAATCCTTGAGCAACGAGCCTTGCTTTGTACCGTGCTAACTTATCATTTTCATCTCTCTTTCAAACAAACATCCATCTATGGCTAACAGGGTGTATATGGGGAAGAGATAGACAAATGAGTCCAAAAACCTTCCTTTGTTGAGAGATAATAATTCAACGGTTATTTCCTCATGCTAATCTTTCCCTAATCTTTCATTGCAATCAGCGAGCGTGTTAGGCTCAGGGTCAAGATATATGATTGAGTCAATTTACATAGCAAAGTTAATGTCGACAATAACCGTTGCTCCATTCATGGACTCTCCCATATTAATATATTTATGGCCATTTGGTAATGGAGCACATCTGGCGCTAACTCTTGTTGTACCAAATTTTCCACTCTAGGAGCAAGGTCCTTTAGTTTTCTCGCACTCATGTGTGTGCACACATCTCTACTTGTTGTTTCCTTTATGGGAATGTTTAAGTTCAGAATTTCGTGCGCTGATTTTTTTTTTCTACTTGTGTCAGGTCTCAACTGCTCCCTGTTTCACTTTTGGGCACTTTGGTGACAGGCTGAGATAAATCTCTCTCATCCTTTTTCGTCGGGTATCCTCTAGTACTTGGGATTTGAGAAGTCAGTTTTCTCATCCTTTTAAGCCTATTTAAGGAGCCACATGGGGCCCACACTGCCACCTGGCGCGCCACCAGGCCGCATGGGACCCACCTGCACCGCCTTTCATCCATTCCACTGTCATAAATTCCTATAAATATCGAAACCTCTCGCCATAGTTTTAGAAGATTTTTTTCGCCGCCTCAAGTTCCTGTTTCGCGAAGACCTAGTCTGGAGGCCTATTCTGGTGTTCTGCGGAGTGGGAAACCATTGTCAGAGGCTTCGTCATCAATCTTGCCGCCTCTATGACCATGTGTGAGTAGTTCCCTTAGGACCTTAGAGTCTGTAGTAATACCTAGACATGTTCCCGTGAGCCGGTTCACATGATCGGGATCAATTCAATGTAATCGATGGTGTGTATATTGGGATGTGATGAATCGTCATCTTATGATCAATTGTTCAGTGAATACAATTGAAATTTTAAGGTTTTCCTATTGTATAGTTAAATAGCTTTGCATGCTCTCCAATATATCTATCTTCTCTGACAAAGTTTGATGAGGTTTTCTTCGGAGGGAGTGATGCTTTATTTTTTTGAGAATCGGGGGGTTTCCCCACCTGAATCTATTACTCAAAGTGGCCAAAATGCCAGAGTGATGATCTAGTTTATAAGGGAAACTGGATCAAAAACCTTAACAAATTGACCCCGTTTATAAGGGAAACGGGGCCGAAAACCTTACAAGGCACGGCCTAGCTGGCAGTCATAAGACCATCACCATGAGGGACACAAGTAGATGTGGGGTGTCATCGAGAGATCACAATACCAGGACTTTGCAAACAGCCGAACGCATCGGCGGGCATACCGGCCCCATGGCACAACTCAAGAGCATCCACAATCAACGAGTGTCATCCCAGACACAACCTTGACTGGGGCTCCGCCACAGAAAAACGGAACGAATAGCAGTTTGAGAGGCATCTTGCGCCATCCTTGAGCAAAGATGAGTCGAGATAACACCAAGAGCACCAAGCTCGCCGCAACACAACGGAACCATGAGAGGGTCTTGAGCAACAATTACCAACCTGAGCCGCATGAGAACACCACCACCATAGACGAAGAGCTCCAATCAACCGAGACCATCCATGATGCCTCAAGGCTATTGGCGCAGCCGAAAGGCAACGAGCGACCGAGTCCACACCCGGACGAAGAGCCACACACAGCCGAGTCTACATCACAACAGCGGCACCGCGGCGAAGCCGAAGGGCATCAAGGAGCCGAGTCTATACCAAGATCGCTTCTCCGAGCACACCAGCGCAAGCCAGCCGTGCCACCACCACCGTCCAACCCGCAGTGAGCAGCCACCACACAATCCACCAAGATGATGCCTTCAAGAAGGAATGCGACACGAAAAGCGCCGCCATCGGCCGTTCCGGACGAACCAGGAACATGGGTTTCCCCGGGAGCCTCGAAGAGTAAGTCACCATGACAGCGATGCCTCCAAGGAGATAAGCGGCACCCGCGGGCGTCGCCATCGCCGGCTCCGGCAGGAGCAGTGGCTTTCGACCAAGTAACCAGACCACCTCCGAGGAGCACCGGTAGACTGTGAATCGCTGCTCCCTGCACCACCACAGAGCAAGGGTCACTGCAGCCCGCCGCCGCACGTGACCAAATCCGGTCCATGGCAGGCCAGATCCGGCTGAATCTGGCCTACCCAATCCACCTCGCCTCACCAGCCGCACACGGCGGTGCTCCCCGCAGCGAGCTGGCAACACATTGGATTGTGCGCGCAGGTGCACACGGCAGCCACCGGGCCATAGGAACGCCACAACACCTGCCCAGAGACAGATCAAAGCGCCCCAGGCCAGCACCTAAACGGTCCGGCCAGATTCGGCACCGGTTGCACCTCCAACAGCCAGGCGGAGGAGACATCCACCCGCATCTCGCCCGCAGGACCGAGCCATCTCGTGGAGGTCACGACCATGGCAACCCGCGCATAGTAGCCCCCCCCCCCCACGCGGATCTGGGGAAAGGAGCGGCAGAGGACGAAGCGCGTTCAGGCGCACACAAATCCGGCGATGCCCGGGCGCAGCAGGAGGAGGCAGAGACCGCGTGGCTGCGCGCGCCCGTAGAGCAGGACGACGACGCAGGACACGGCTGGGATGGAGCTAAAGCGGCTGTAATTGGATCTGGAGGGAGAGCTGTGTGCGCCCGTTTCGAGCAGCAAGCATTCGCCGCCACCGGCAACGGTCGCCGGCGGCGGCGGCGAGGTGTGGCTCGAGGAGAGTGGGCCGCCGACTAGGGTTTGGGGGGCCCAGTGTCGCCCCTCAGAGCGACACGGGAGCGGGGTTCCGTTTTTTCTGGCTCTCAGCGAGTAGCAAGGAGTGATGCTTTGTAGTGAGTTCGATACTGCGATGCTCTAACCAAGGCAAAGATAGAAGTAGCGAAAGCCAACGGTGAAGATACGGGGAGGGTACGCATCCAACGGTGGAAGTCCCAACACGATGCAAACCGACTTTATCGTAGAGTTTGTTTGCTTGAGAAAGGAAAAGAAAAAGAAAAAGAAAAACCGGAGGCCACGGAACACGCGCAAGCCGCTTCGTTTCTTTCCCCCTTCTCCTCTCGCACCCGCACCAAACCCTCGCCGCCGCCGCCGCCCACCCATGGATCCGCCGGTCATCGGCGACCCTGGTTTCCCGAGGTGCCGCCCCTTACCCGAGTACCCACCATTCCTCGGCAACAACCCCTACGTCTCCCCCCATCAGCCGCTGCCGCCGCCGTCACGGTATGAACACCGCCGCCTCTTCCTTTGTTGTTTCTTCTATTGATGGATAGATAGATGGGGGCATGGTGGAAATCGAGTTGGTTTGTGTATCTATCGATGATGCTCCTTCCTGCATCCATCCTTTCCTTTGGGTTAAGGATGTACGATCTGGCTGTAGATCAACCACATTAACATAAAGTAGCTTGCTTGCTAGGAGCAAATATGATCTGACTGACTGCTGCAACTTGGTCTGTTGGTTCATCCTCGAAATTGACCTGTGTTTTTATTTTTACTGCATATAAGTAGCAAGTGTTCTGCTGTTGCATTAAGATTGGAATATAAAGTTGCCGAGGGCTCAAACAGAGCAGATGAAAAAGGAAAAAAATCCGACAGCGTTATCAACGCGTCGGCTGTACAAAAAGAGATTTTTAGACTACTCATGAAAAGCCTCCATCATCAGGAAGCAAAATCTCTACTCACTAATTGCCAAACAGTAGCAGCTGTAGCACTTTGATTTCTTAAAATCATCTTTTTTCTCTCATTCAATGTGCCATGCAGTTGGAGCCGCACAAGCCTACTCCCTCCTCTTTGCACTTTCGTTGCCATAATTGTTGATCTTCTTATACACCAGGCAGCTGGGACACACAGATATCCTCACAATAAAAATAAAAGTGAAAAAAGTGCCTGTTCTAAAGTTACAGGGAGCAACACAAAGTCCCTGCAAAGTACATTACCCTCATCAAGGACATGTACGATAATGTTGTGACAAGTGTTCAAACAAGTAATGTTGACACTGATGATTTCTCGATTAAGATAGGACTACATCAGAGGTCAGCTTTGAGCCCTTATCTTTTTGCCTTGGTGATGTATGAGGTCACAAGGGATATACAAGGAGATATCCCATTGTGTATGCTCTTTGCGGATGATGTGGTGCTAGTTGACTATAGTCGGAAGGGGGTAAATAGGAAGTTAGAGTTATGGAGACAAACCTTGGAATCGAAAGGGTTTAGGCTTAGTAGAACTAAAACCGAGTACATGATGTGCGGTTTCAGTACTACTAGGTGTGAGGAGGAGGAGGTTAGCCTTGAGGGGCAGGTGGTACCTCAGAAGGACACCTTTCGATATTTGGGGTCAATGCTACATGAGGATGGGGGTATTGATGAAGATGTGAACCATCGAATCAAAGCCGGATGGATGAAGTGGCGCCAAGCTTCTGGCATTCTCTGTGACAAGAGAGTGCCATAAAAGCTAAAAGGCAAGTTCTACAGGACGGCCGTTCGACCCGCAATGTTGTATGGCGCTAAGTGTTGGCCGACTAAAAGGCGACATGTTCAATAGTTAGGTGTGGCGGAGATGCGTATGTTGAGATGGATGTGTGGCCACACGAGGAAGGATAGAGTCCGGATTGATGATATACGAGATAGAGTTGGGTAGCACCAATTGAAGAGAAGCTTGTCCAACATCGTTTGCGATAGTTTGGGCATATTCAGCGCAGGCCTCCAGAAGCTCCAGTGCATGGAGGGCGGCTAAAGCGTGCGGAGAATGTCAAAGAGAGGCCGGGGTAGACCAAATTTGACATGGGGGGAGTCCGTTAAGAGAGACCTGAAGGATTGGAGTATCACCAGAGAACTAGTTATGGACAGGGGTGTGTGGAAGCTTGCTATCCTTGTGCCAGAGCCATGAGTTGGTCGCGAGATCTTATGGGTTTCACCTCTAGCCTACCCCAACTTGTTTGGGACTAAAGGCTTTGTTGTTGTTGTTGTAAAAGAATATATGAAAATCTTTCTTGTTCTACATCAACTTGGCCATAACACCATGATAATGCTGATTATTTCATTCATCCCCTAAGATATATGATAAGACAAAATGTACAGTTCTACTCATCATCTTGCTTCTGTTTCAGGTATGTGGAGACGGAGTATGTGCCTTGCCCTTCCCAGACTGCCTGGCGACATCCCCAGTACCCTCAGAGGCCACCAGGGCGCCGTCTTGTCCCATCTCTAGGGGCACCTTTCCTGTGCCGGAAACAATATGATTGGGGTATTGATTTCTACATCAGGATCGACAATGCGGGATACTACCATACTTATCCCCATGTTGGTGGGCCATTTCAGAACCTACAGGAAGCAGAACATGCTATCGAGCATTATCTTCATGATCGTCGGGATCCAAAAATGTAAGCGCTCCGCTTTTGTTTTTGTCCATACGAACCATCATAAGTTGTTTCTCTTTGTTCTCTAGCACATCTCAAACTAATTCACTATAAGCATATGTTGTGCTCATGACACTAGAGTTCTTGGTGTTACATTGTATTGTGGAAGCTTCTGTGAAAGTGTCATATACTAATCATATATAATTTGTTTGATGTAAACTAGGTTCTTGATGGATAATATATCTCGAGTGGACATCGCTATACGAAGCTCTCTTTACTTTCCTGATGGCACAAGGAGGAGACGTTTGAGATCGGAACCGGTTGATGAAATCCGTTATAGCGAGCTCCAGTTGGTTAATGCTTTGATGGACAAGTATAATGAGGACAACAATCTGCTGGGGGTTTGCTCTCTGTCCCTCTCTCTGGTTCTCATTTTCTGTCCTATTATTCATGGGATTGGCTAGGTAGCGGTGTCACACAAACATAACTGCTTGCCGGACTACATGCACTTAGCTGCCAGGTTTAAAATATGCTGAGTTACCAGGTTTGAAACACACTTAGTTGCCAGAAAAACAGAAGTTACTTAGTTGCCAAAAAGGTTAAACATGTCCAGTTTCCAGATTATAGATACTTGGTTGCAAAAAAATTTAAAGCTAAATTGCCATTTTTTTTTTGGTACTTGCTGTCTCTCCCAATTATTTGTTGCCAAGTTTGACCTTAGCAATCCTAAATTACAAGCTGTTTAACAGGAGTACAGGACTCGTGGCTGTTGAGAAAAAGTCAATGGCACATGATTGTAGTGTATCGTAGCTGCACTATTGCCATGCAAATCACTGTCTACCACATTTTTGCAGGACATTGTAGCGATTACTGCACTCTAGTCCTTATTTGCATCTGTTAGCCAGTTGTGCCTGAACAAGTAAAAAAATGTTTTGCTGCTCTCCTAGTCACAGGATAGATGTTGTGGGTCCGTGCGAGCTGCCACACCGTAAAGCAGCGGTGCTTGCGTTGTATCGTAAATTTTCCCATTATTCATTTATTTATTCATAACAACTAATGGCTAATTAAATTCATGCTTATTATGTTAGGATCTTGCATATGGAGTGAACGATGTAGCATGCTACCAACCGTTTTGTGAGGGTGATCTCCGTATGTGGTACCATCACATTAATTTCACTGCAAAGACTAAAGCAACACCTTATTGCGAGTTCTTCTTTGCTGAAGTCATATTTATGCAAGAAAACTCTTTGGAGTTGCCAGTCAGCTGTTTATGCAGGCTTAAACCTACTGATAATGGTAACTTACTTTTATCCCAACTTATTTGCGGTTGAAATACATTTGTGTGCGTTGCTAACTTTGACTTATGTGTTAGATAGTTATGTAAATATGTTTCAGATTCTAGTATATATGGATTCTAGTATATATGTTGTTTGCAGTATTATCTTATATGTTGTTCTTGTATATATACTCCTTGTTCATCTTGTCTAGAACCGTGAGGTTTGCATTTGTTATATCTCCAATTGTGAACGATCAAAATGACCATTTGGGCACATTTTTTTATTATATTAAATTATATTTATCACGCGTTTTGTCCCTGGTAGGTTACTTGGCAGTTCATGACAAATTTCACCTCTTTGTTGTGTTTGTTATAGGCAACTGCTTTGGTTGTATAAACAATGGAAGTGTTGATATGATGCATCCCAGTGATGTTGGTTATGCTGGTGGCCATGCGATGAACACTTACCAGCCATTCAGTGGACCTAGGGTAATGCCAGGAAGCTATGAAGAGGAAAGCGTACGTATATCATAACGATTTATTTCCTAGCAAGCCAACCTTGAGCATTTTGTTGCTTCATCCGTTGCTAATGACATATCTTTTGCAGTATGAAGCTGAGGAGGCCAGGTTGAGAAGTACTTTGCAGGTAAAAATGGCATATCTTGTGTGATACTAGTACGTACTACCTTTTAGTTAGTTGCGTTGCGTGGTTATGTATGTGGGTTACTTGGTTGATTACTCCTTGCTTGTGCATGTCTGTTGTTCAGTGCCTTGATGATCCAGAGATGATGGAAGGACCACCAAGACCGTCTAAGTTCTGGGACAGCCTTGTTAAGGTACACATTGGACCATCGGGACACTCGGACCGAGACCGTGTACCACCAGGATTCCCAGGTAGTGGAGCTACGCAACAGAGTGCACCCCCGGCCCCGCCTGCACAATACTTTGCACCTCCAGGTCTCTCGGGGTTGTCTTCTTCATAAGCCATGGATTTTATTGTAGAATCTGGTTAAATTGGAGACTGCTGTAACTAACATGCATTTGAATACTGTATACTCGTTGAGCGAATGGGAGTGCGGAGTATATACAAAGTCGTGAGACATGTTGCTTCGATCGTACCAAAAGAAGTGTGACTTGCGGATGTATGACAAATGATGCCATGCATCAACAGCTCTCTGCCGGCTTGCTCACGCATAGCATCTCTCAATGCGGAAGCATCTCGGGGCATCTCCAACATGGACTCTCAAAACGCTTGTTTGGACATCTACCAAGATGTCTGGACGTAGTTTTGCCATCCAAATCTTAGCCGGTGCTGCAGCTCTTCTCGTATGGGCGCACAACGTCGCACCCAGCCTTCCAGCACCGAAGCGCGTCGCCGGAGCTGCACGTTAGGTCCATGGCCAGGTTGAACCCCTTGAGCGTCAATGTGACACCGTAGGTGTAGTGGCCTTCCAGCACAGACACCTCGGCCATGGTCACCGGCACCGCCGGGTTGCCCCCACAAATCAGCGAGTGCCATCGCAGTCGTCGGTCTAGCACCGTCACCTGCCGGACCCGTCGAAGGAGCAGCCCGTGCGCCCCCATATGTACTGGGAGCCGATCATCGGCATGTCGAGGCTCCAGCTGGCCCGTGGGTGGAGCTCGATGTCACCGCCACCCTGGTGGAGCGCGAGCGCGACGCCGAAGTGGCACCGATTGGTGATGGTGAGCGGCGCCGCACTTGCCCCGGCGGCAAGGGCGGCGAGGACGAGCAAGAGGAGAAGGACCGGAGATGCGCGCGCTCGCGCATCGGCTTCGTGCCGGAGACGTCATTGTGTGTTGTGTGAGTTGGGATGGGGCCCGAGAGTGACCTGCATGCTTATTTACCTATCGTGGTCAACATGTGTAATCGAGCTAGACTACAAGCAGTTGGGTGGGAGTATGGAAGGCAAAGATGGCGCCAAGATTTGGGGCGTGTTTGGTTGCAGTTTGCAACAGTAGTTACATTGCATGTCCATCTCTAGCCAGCCTGGTTGCTGAAAAACAGCCTCATATGCAGCAGATGCAACCTGTTTGGTTGCCTGCATCGCATCGAGAGACACTTACCCCCTGCTGTTTGGTTGCCTGCATTTGTGCTTAGAGTGTGAGCAGATGCAAACTTCAGCTGTTTGGTTGCAAGCAACCTTTGTGTTCTGCTCACCCCATTCAAATGTGGTGGCCTTACCACCACACGTGATCAGCACAACAGCAAGATCAAACACAGCAAACTGAACACAGCAAGCACAACAAACTACTTAACTAGATAGCATAAGTCTAGATTAAGAGCAGGAGCATCCTCCTTCCCTGTTGTGCCAGGGTGCTGCTCCTGGCCAAAATATGAACAAGTTCCCAGCACAAGTCTCGATCGCCACACACCCTAAAAGTTTGCCACTAACACCTGACTTAACTTAACTACATAGCCTGCTCGATGCCACCAGGGCAGTTGTGCCTGCTGCAACGACACCTGCACATCACCGACGAGTCGTGGTTGTAGATCTGAACCTTCAGTCCCAGGCCGGAGATGCGCACAACGACGAGGTCGACGGGGACGATGCAGTGGCGGCAGCAGAAGTAGTTCCATCCCCGGCCAAGCACCATGTGGCCCTCGAAGTTCTGGACCTGCACCCAAAACACGCACCGCTTGTTGGCCGAGAGCCTGACCACGCGCGGGAGGCGCTTGATCACCAGCCAGGTGTTCATCACCTCCACGAACTTGGGAGGGACGACGAGCATGGCGAGGTCCTCGTTGTCCTTGATCTGCTGGTAGAATCTCATCGGCTCCCTGGCTCCCTCCTCGTGGCCCTGCCTCGGAGATCGTCCCCTTGAACGAGGCACGCTCATGAAGGCGATCCTGCCAGGCAGGTCCACCGTCCTGAGCCACCTGTTCGTGGGGATGAAATCGTCGGCGCGCTCAGCTCCGGCCATGACCTGAGCTCCTCCACCCGCCACATCCCAGTCAGTCTTCAGTATCTTGTCAGGCAACATGACAAATATTAGTGTCAAACAAAGCAAGCAAGCAAACAAACAAGCAAGCAAGCAAACAAGCAAGCAAGCACATGCCAATTATCAGTGGCACTTGCCCAACAACAAGTGCCACTAATCAGTGATGAATGCTAGAATGCCCAACAGCAAGTGCAGTGGCACTTGCTGTTGGGCATTCTAGCATTCATCGACTTCTGTAGTGCAAATGGCACTGATCAATGACACTGATCAGTGACTTTCCCAATAGCACAACCATGACACTGATCAGTGACTTGCCCCTAGGCAAATGCCACTTATCAATGACACTTGTTGTTGGGCAAGTCACTGATCAGTGGCATCTTCTTTGCTGCAACTAGCACTGATCACTGCACTACATAAACAAGGAAACATCGTAAAATAGCAACAGCAAGTGCCAATTGCACCCATGTGCAGCCATGCAGATTTGGGACCATCCTAAAATGGTCATAGTACATGCACGTATAACATCCACTCATGTCACAAACCCTAGCTTCAACATGCAACATGAAACAAGGACATGATCCTAACATGAACATGCCATCAGTCAACATGATGCTAGCATTCATCACTCAATTTGAACATGATTCGAGCATGAACACAGCTACTAGCATGATTCTACGATTCTAGCATGAACATGAATCTAGCATGTAACACATCTACTAGCATTCTAGCATGAACACAAGCAATAGCACACGCACTGTACAAAACAAGAACAGATCAGTCCGATTGGATTCGATTGGGATCGCATCCAATCGGATCTGCTAGAATCCTATCAATCCTAGCACATGCCTAATATATTAACCGCTAATCTACATCTAGGAGCAAGATTGGAGGGCATTTGACTCATCGGAGCACACGCAGCCGCGGCGAACCGAGCCGGGGTGAAAACCCCGGTGGGAACGATAGAGGTGGCGGAGCAGAGGACGAGCCGGCCCCGGCGACGGCCTGCGGCATCGGCCCCGTCCTCAACACCACGCCGGAGGTCGAGAAGTACGGCCCGCCGACCGGAGAAAACCCTTGGACGGGGGTCAAGAAAACCCCCGAGACCAATGGTGTCCCGAGAAGGGGCGGCTCCGTCGACGGCGCCGGTGCCCAGGCCAGGACCATGAGGTCCGGAATCGGCGGCGGAGCAGGAGCGGCCGGCAGCGCATTGGCCAGCGCTTGTGGAGGAGGCAGCCGGCAGCAGATGGGGGACGGCGCCCGCAGCACCGACGCCAGGTCGCGGCCTGAGTTCTGGAGCCCGGCCAGCCAGCGCTCCTGGATGCTAGCGATGCGCTGGTCGACCGGGGTCAGAGGGCGGCGCGGCGGTGGGCATGGCAGAACCATCGGAGGAGAGGAAAGGAGAGGGAGGGACGGTGAGGGAGAGAGGGAGCGGTGGGAACAAAGTCTTGGGGGGGAGGGGGCGGTGACAGGAGAGTGGGGGCAGTTATTGTTGAGGAACGTAGTAATTTCAAAAAAATTCCTACGCACACGCAAGATCATGGTGATGCATAGCAACGAGAGGGGAGAGTGTTGTCTCGTACCCTCGTGAGACCAAGCGAAGCGTTGACGCAACGTAGAGGAAGTAGTCGTCGTCCTCCGGTCCAACCGATCCAAGCACCGTTACTCGGCACCTCCGAGTTCTTGACACGCGTCAGCTCGATGGCGCACCCTCGATCTCCAATCCATAGAGGCTCCGAGGGGAGTTCCATCAGCCTGACGGCGTGGTGGACGATCTTGATGTTCTCTGTCGCGCAGGCTTCGCCTAAGCACAGCTACAATATGATCGAGGTGTAATATCGTGGAGGGGGCACCGCTGCACTGCTAAGGAACGATCAATGATCAACTTGTGTGTCCTAGGGTGCCCCCTACCCCGTATATAAAGGAGGGAGGGAGGAGGTGGCCGGCCTCAAGGGGGCGCCATGGGAGGGGGAAACCTACTCCAAGTAGGTTTCCTCTCTTTCCTTATCTTATTTGGAGGGGAAGGAAGGAGTACTAGTATTAGGAAGTAGTACTAGTAGTAGGAAGGAAGAGAGGGAAGGAGAGAGAAAGGGGGCGGCCCCCTCCCCAATCGAATTGGGCTTGGGGCGCGCCTCCCTTGCTCCTTCTCTCTTCCTCCTACATGGGCCCAATAAGGCCCATATACCTCCCGGGGGGTTCCGGTAACCTCCCGGAGCTCCAAACTTCTCCGGAACCTTTCCGGTGTCCAAATATATCCGTCCAATATATCAATCTTTATGTCTCGACCATTTCGAGACTCCTCGTCATGTCCGTGATCATATCTGGGACTCCGAACAACCTTCGGTACATCAAAATACATAAACTCATAATATAACTATCATCGAAACCTTAAGCGTGCGGACCCTACGGTTCGAGAACAATGTAGACATGACCGAGACATGTCTCCGGTCAATAACCAATAGCGGGACCCATATTGGTTCCTACATATTCTATGAAGATCTTTATCGGTCAAACCGCACAACAACATACGTTGTTCCCTTTGTCATCGGTATGTTACTTGCCCGAGATTTGATCGTCGGTACCCAATACCTAGTTCAATCTCGTTACCGGCAAGTCTCTTTACTCGTTCCGTAATACATCATCTCACAACTAACTCATTAGTTGAAATGCTTGCAAGGCTTAAGTGATGTGTATTACCGAGAGGGCCCAGAGATACCTCTCCGACATTCGGAGTGACAAATCCTAATCTCGAAATCGCCAACTCAACAAGTACCTTCGGAGACACTGTGAGAACCTTTATAATCACCCGATTCGTTGTGATGTTTGGTAGCACACAAAGTGTTCGTCCGTAAACGGAGTTGCATAATCTCATAGTCATAGGAACATGTATAAGTCATGAAGGAAGCAATAGCAACATACTAAACGATCGTGTGCTAAGCTAACGGAATGGGTCATGTCAATCAGATCATTCAACTAATGATGTGACCTTGTTAATCAAATAACAACTCCTTGTTCATGGTTAGGAAACATAACCATCTTTGATTAACAAGCTAGTCAAGTAGAGGCATACTAGTGACACTCTGTTTGTCTATATATTCACACATGTATTATGTTTCCGGTTAATACAATTCTAGCATGAATAATAAACATTTATCATGATATGAGGAAATAAATAATAACTTTATTATTGCCTCTAGGGCATATTTCCTTCAGTCTCCCACTTGCACTAGAGTCAATAATCTAGATTACACAGTAATGATTCTAACACCCATGGAGTCTTGGTGTTGATCATGTTTTGCTCGTGGAAGAGGCTTAGTCAACGGGTCTGCAACATTCAGATCCATATGTATTTTGCAAATCTCTATGTCTCCCATTTGGACTAGATCCCGGATGGAATTGAAGCGTCTCTTGATGTGCTTGGTTCTCTTGTGAAATCTGGATTCCTTCTCTAAGGCAATCGCTCCAGTATTGTCACAAAAGATTTTTATTGGACCCGATGCACTAGGTATGCCACCTAGATCGGATATGAACTCCTTCA
This sequence comes from Aegilops speltoides, assembly GCA_021437245.1. Classification (NCBI taxonomy): domain Eukaryota; kingdom Viridiplantae; phylum Streptophyta; class Magnoliopsida; order Poales; family Poaceae; genus Aegilops; species Aegilops speltoides. Next base: position 10,821,521 of record CM038145.1, read on the forward strand.
TCCAGACTCCTTCATTGGCTGCTTCCGAAGCAGCTATGTATTCCGCTTCACATGTAGATCCCGCCACGACGCTTTGCTTTGAACTGCACCAACCGACAGCTCCACCGCTTTGATGTAAACACGTATCCGGTTTGCGATTTAGAATCGTCGGATCGGTGTCAAAGCTTGCATCAACGTAACCATTTACGATGAGCTCTTTGTCACCTCCATATACGAGAAACATATCCTTAGTCCTTTTCGGTATTTCAGGATGTTCTTGACCGCTGTCGATGATCCACTCTGGATTACTTTGGTACCTCCTGCTAGACTTATAGCGAGGCACATATCGTGTCAGTACACAGATTGCATACATGATAGAGCCTATGGCTGAAGCATAGGAACATTTTTCATTTTCTCTATCTTCTGCAGTGGTCGGGCTTTGAGTCTTACTCAACTTCACACCTTGCAATACAGCAAGAACCCTTTCTTTGCTTGATCCATTTTGAACTTCTTCAAAACTTTGTCAAGGTATGTGCTTTGTGAAAGTCCAATTAAGCGCCTTGATCTATCTCTATAGATCTTAATGCCCAATATGTAAGCAGCTTCACCGAGGTCTTTCATTGAAAAACTTTTATTCAAGTATCCCTTTATGCTATCCAGAATTCTATATCATTTCCAATCAATAATATGTCATCCACATATAATATTAGAAATGCTACTGAGCTCCCACTCACTTTCTTGTAAATACAAAGCTTCTCCAAAAGTCTCAGATAAAACCAAATGCTTTGATCACACTATCAAAATGTTTATTCCAATTCGAGAGGCTTGCACCAGTCCATAAATGGAACGTTGGAGCTTGCACACTTTGTTAGCTCCTTTGGATCGATAAAACCTTCGGTTGCATCATATACAACTCTTCTTCCGTAAATCCATTCAGAATGCAGTTTTACATCCATTTGCCAAATTTCATAATCATAAAATGCGGCAATTGCTAACATGATTCGGACAGACTTAAGCATCGCTACGGGTGAGAAGGTCTCATCGTAGTCAACCCCTTGAACTTGTCGAAAACCTTTTGCAACAAGTCGAGCTTTGTAGACGATAACATTACTTTGTCGTCGATCTTCTTCTTGAAGATCCATTTATTCTCAATTGCTTGCCGACCATCGGGCAAGTCAACCAAAGTCCATACTTTGTTCTCATACATGGATCCCATCTCGATTTCATGGCTTCAAGCCATTTTATGAATCTGGGCTCACCATTGCTTCTTCATAGTTCGTAGGTTCATCATGATCTAGTAGCATGACTTCCGTAATAGGATTACCGTACCACTCACTGCGGATCTTACTCGCTCGACCTCGTGGTTACAGATTAACTTGATCTAAAGTTCTATGATCATTATCATCAACTTCCTCACTAGTTGGTTTTGAAGTCACGTAAACCGGTTCTGTGATGTATTATTTTCCAACAAGGAGTAGGTACAGATTACCTCATCAAGTTCTACTTTCCTCCCACTCACTTCTTTCGAGAGAAACTCCTTCTCTAGAAAGGATCCATTCTTAGCAACGAATGTCTTGCCTTCGGATCTGTGATAGAAGGTGTACCCAACTGTCTCCTTTGGGTATCCTATGAAGACACATTTCTCCGATTTGGGTTCGAGCTTATCAGGTTGAAGCTTTTTCACATAAGCATCGCAACCCCAAACTTTAAGAAACGACAACTTTGGTTTCTTGCCAAACCATAGTTCATAAGGTGTCGTCTCAACGGATTTCGACGGTGCCCTATGATGGATTCATGTACCTAGGGTAGGGTCATAGGCCTGACCTAAACGTCCTACCCAAGGGTACTCGTAGAAGAGATCATCTTCCAGTCGACCAAAGAGGAATCCACTGATCGATCGAAGGACTCGACCATGGAAGACTCACTCGACCATAAAGACTCACTCGACCACCAGAAGGTCAGAAGGCACTCCGCAGCGCAACGGTTTGCTATTGAATAGACTTAATGATAGTTAAAGCGCCTTATGAGGGGCGTTACCAGTAACCCCCCTGGCTTAATGTACTTTAATCCCTCCATAATGTGGGCTGGCTGGGGTCCTGGCGCACTCTATATAAGCCACCCCCCTCCACAGATAGAAGGGTTCAGATTCTTGTAATACTCATACTCATAATCCACTCGACCGCCTCAGGGCTCCGAGACGTAGGGCTGTTACTTCCTCGAGAAGGGCTGAACTCAGACATCCTTTGTCTTCACAACTACTCCATAACTAGAACATCGCCTCTCCTTACCTACCCCTACTTCTCCGCCGACTTAGAACCACGACAGTTGGCGCCCACCGTGGGGCTGGTGTTTTAGTGATTTGTGGAGGAGTTGCAATACTTCCGAGTACCTTCATCATGATGACTGCTGGAGTTTTTGGTGAAGGGCACGAGATCCATCTTGGTGCTCTCACTTTTTTCGCCGACGACTTCGCATGGCTCCAGGAGGCCCCTCTTGACATCGAGGCGCTCCCCGTCCGCGGGGCGACGCATTTTCGCGCATGTGTTCGCGGCGTTTTGCTTTGCGCGGCAACCGCCGACCAGACGATCGACTCCCTATCGGTCGCCGCCAGCTCCCACCAGCGCAAGCGCTCTGGTCGGTCGAGGCTTCAGCCGGGTGAAACACGCGGTGGCTCGCCAGACAGCCACCGCCAGTCGCGCTATCGAGCCCGACGAATCCTCTACGGCTGCTCGATCTGGCGACCGGCTCAGTGAGACTGCATCCGAGTGTGATAGCAGTGATCCAGCGGCGGAGATCCTCATGGTCGACGGCCCTCGCGATCCTCCCGTTTACCACGGCGCGGTGGGGCGCCGGAGGAGGTGACCCGTGCAAGAACACGAGGAGTACCAGCCCGAGACACTCGACTCTCTGCGAGAGAGAAGAGCTTCGTCGCGAGAACATGGATGCACTACATACTCCTATCGCGGAGAGACCCACGAGGCTCGTGCCTTGGAGGAAGCACGTTTGGCCAATGTGGTGAACGCGCTCGCTGGAGAATCTTCACGAGCACTCGGCGAGCCTGCTGCAACGACTCCACGATCCGATCGGCGTCGGCTCTTCCCGCCGACTCGTATACCGCCGCCAATTCAGAATTTAGTAGCTGCAACTCGCATAGCGAGTCCATCCAGCCGTCCCAAATGAAGTCGGAAGAGGCTTGCAGCAGATCGAGATTTACTCCGGCGGCAGTGACCGAACTCAGCCGTGTCGCGATCGCGCAACAGATTCACAATCGATCCGTCGCTGCGAACACCGCCGATCGGCTCACAGCCCCAGATCGCCTCCGCGGCGGAAGGGCGCGACAACCGGCGAGAGCAGCTCGAGACCGATTCGACCGAGATGACAGCGCCGGATGCCCTTTCCCCTCGAGGGAAGGGTCGCGCTCCTCGGCGGCAAGATGACGATTTACGATTCAAGATAGGCGAAGGGTTCCAATGACCCTGTGGAACCAGTGCTTTGATGCGCGATCCATTATCGTGCAAGGCTTGGTCGACCGAACAGAGCCCATCGAGGAGGGCCGAGAGGATGCACCCACCAGCAATCGAGTGCATGTCTCGGTCCGGAGTGTTTTAGCAGGCTATCAGAGCCGCAGTGATTCCCCAATTTCAGATTGGCGGCAGGAGTCTGCAAGTTCACTGGGGAATCTAAGCCTCAAACTTGGCTCGAGGATTACCGAGTGGCTGTTCAGATTGGTGGTGGGAATGATGAGGTGGCCATGAAACATTTGCCCTCATGTTGGAAGGTTCTCGCGAGCATGGCTGAGTCAATTACCTCACAAAGAAAGATATATACTTGGGAAGATTTGTCCCAGTGTTCGTCAGACTTTTGAAGGGACTTGCAAGCGACCGCTGGTTTGACAGAGCTGCAAGTTTGTGTGCGAAGACCAATGAAACTCTCCGAGAGTACATTCAGAGATGGATTACCTTGCACAATATCAGGAAAATGTGTCTCGACCATCAGCGGTTTGCGCCTTCAAGGATGGCGTCAAAAACAGAGAATTGAGTCTCAAGTTCGGTCGAACCGGAGACATGACCCGAGTCGAATGATGGAGATTGCTAGCAACTACGCCAATGGCGAGGAAGAAGACCGACTCCGAAGCGGCAAGTATAAGCCGAGCCAGTCGGAGAAGGGAAATTCCAGTCGGAAGCAGAAACGAAAAGCCGAGCCAGCAGCTCCTGGAGAGGCCCTGGCCGTGACTCAGGGGAAGTTCAAGGGAAAGCCCAAAGGGTCCTGGAATCCGAAGAAAGTGAAAGATAAAGAAGGAAATGACGTGATGGATATGCCATGCCATATTCACACGAAGAAGGATGAAGAGGGCAACATTATTTACCCGAAGCATACCACTCGCCAGTGTCGACTCCTGATCCAGCAGTTTCAAGGAAAACTGTCTAAGGATAAGGAGAAGGAGCCAGACAAGGCCGGAGATAAAGAGGACAGTGAGGAGGAATACCCGCATGTCAACTCCACTCTGATGATCTTCGCGGATGTGGAAAGCAAAAGTCGATCGAAAGTCATCAACCGGAGGTGAATATGGTTGCCCAGTTAAGCCAAGTTATGTGAAGTGGTCCCAGACACCCATCACATTCGACCAATCTGATCACCCGACTCACATTGCCACCCCTGGGCGGCAAGCGTTAGTGGTCGATCCGGTTGTCGAAGGCACTCGACCGACAAAAGTGCTGATGGATGGTGGTAGTGGGCTGAATCATTATATCGGGATACTTTGAAAGGGATGGGCATTCCGATGTCCCGATTGAGCGCCCGAGAATATGAGTTTCCACGAGTCATACCAGGAAGAAGGCCAACTCACTCGGTCAAATAGCCCTAGACGTGGTTTTGGTGATTCCAAGCACTTCCGCAAGGAAAAGTTGACCTTTGAGGTTGTGGATTTTCGAGTGCATACCATGCCATTTTGGGAGGCCGCCACGCATCGCGATTCATGGCTCGACCATGCTACGTGTACCTCAAACTGAAAATGCCAGGACCCAAAGGAGTGATCACCGCCACCGCGATCGGAAGAAGGCGAAGAGTGCTTTCGAAGGGCTCAAAGATTGCCGACTCCCAAGTGACGGCGGTCGAATTCGACGAGTACATGCAAAACGCAGATCCGAGTGATTTGCTATGATCTAAGAGGCCAGCCACGTAGTGCGATTCAAGTCGTGCGGTGAGACAAAGCCCGTCCATATTCATCCGACCGACCCGATGCAGCTCCGACCCACATATCCACAACACTCGACTCGAAATAGGAAGAAGCGCTCATCCGGTTCCTCCGTGAGAATCGGACATTTTGCATGGAAGCCACCGACATGCCAGTGTTCCTGTGGAACTGGCCGAGCATCGCCTCGAGTCGACAAGTCAGCGAAACCAGTCAAAGAGCATCTTGGCGGTCCGCCGTCCCGTAAGAGAAAGGCTATTGGTGAAGAAGTGGCTCATTGTTGACGCAGGATTTATCCGAGAGATTTACCACCCGAGTGGCTCGCTAATGTCGCCATGGTCCCCAAGAAGGATAACTCACTCCGCATGTGCATTGATTTTAAGCACATTAATCGGGCCTGCCGAAGGATCATTTTTCTCCCCGCATCGATCAAATTGTTGACTCGACCGCGGGGTGAGAGATTGTCTTTTCTAGATGCATATTCCGGGTATCATCGATCCGTCTCAGATGGACCCGATGAAATAAAAACAGCTTTCATCACTCCATTCGGTGCTTCGCTATATCACCATGCCATTCGCCTCAAGAATGCCGGAGCCACGTTTATGCGAATGATTGAAGTGTCTTCTCACTCAAATCAGTCGGAATGTGGAAGCGATATGGATGATATCGTCGTTAAGTCGCGAAAAGGTTCCGACCTGCTTGCCGACCTCGCCAAACATTTGCCAACCTCGGAAGGTGCGATATCAAGCTCAATCCGTCAAAGTGCACATTCGAGTTCCCGGTGGAAAATTACTCGGTTTTCGCTTCCGAACGAGGAATCGACGCTAACCCGAGAAGATCGGCACTATTCTCCGAATGAAACGCATACGAAAGTGCACGACGTCCGAAGCTTCTTCGGATGCTTGGCGCTTTAAGTCGATTCATCCCACGACTCGGTGAAAAGGCATTACCTCTTTACCGATGATGAAGAAGGCCGACAAGTTCGAGTGGACTCGGAAGTGATGCAGCATTTGCCGAGCTAAAAGCTCGCTCTCCACCCAGCCGGTGCTTGCTGCTCCAATCAGCAAAGAGCCTCTGTTGCTTTACATTGCAGCCATTGGACAAGTTGTCGGGCCGTGCTTACGGTCGAGCGGAAGAGGAAGGAAAGGCCTTCAAAGTTCAGCGCCGGTGTATTATTTGTCCAAGTTTTGACTCCATCCAAGCAGAGATACCCTCATTATCGAAGCTTGTGTATGGTATATACATGACCACAAAGAAGGTTGCTCACTATTTCTCCGATCATTCCATCACGATCGTCGTGACGCCCCTTTATCGTGAGATCTTGCATAACAGAGACGAACCGTCGAGTGGCTAAGTAGGCGATTGAACTTCTTCCCTTGATATCAAATTCGAGGCAAAGAAAGCCATTAAGTCCCGTGCTATAGCTGATTTCCTTGCCGAGTGGATTGAACAACAGCAGCCGACCGAAGTTCACTCGGAGCATTGGACCATGTTCTTTGACGGCTCCAAGATGCTGAATGGTTCTCGTGTTTGGGGTTGTTCTAGTTTCCCCGAGGAGATAAGCTTAAGTATGTGCTCCAGATTCACTTTGATTCCTCCAACAATGAGGCGAGTATGAGGCCCTTTTATATGGATTGCGCATGGCCATCTCACTTTCGCGTCCGTCGCTTTGATGGTTTATGGCGACTCAGATCTAGTGGTCAATCAAGTGATGAAGGAGTGGGACGTGAGAAGCCCGGCTATGACTGGATACTGCAATGCAGTGAGGAAGTTGGAAAAGAAGTTTGAGGGGTTGGAGCTCCACCACATCCCCCGACTGAAAAATCAAGCAGCAGATGATCTGGCGAAGATAGGGTCCAAGAGGGAAGCCATTCCGAGTGGCGTGTTTTTGGAACATATACACACTCCGTCAGTTAAAGAAGATCCTTCACAGAGGAAGCTCCACAACCCAAGAGTGCCACGGACTCGACTGAGGTTGAGGTCCCGGCAGTGGTCGACTTGGTCATGGAAGTTTTAGTTGTCACTCCCGATTGGACAATTCCATACATTGCGTATATTCTGAGAAAGGAACTCCCAGAGGACGAGGAAGAGGCTCGGCAGATCGTCCGTCGATCCAAAGCCTTTACCGTTATCGGTGGGCAGTTATATAGGGAAAGCCCGCGAGTCGGACAAAATGCATAACGCCGTAAGAAGGTCGAGTCATACTCAATGATATCCACTCGGGACCTGTGGTCACCATCGTCCTCTCGGACCATTGTAGCCAAAGCATACCGAGCCGGATTTTTGGCCAAGGGCAAATGAGATGGCGAAAGAAATAGTGGACAAGTCGCGAAGGATGCCGGTTCTACTCCAATATGTCACACAAGCTGCGTCGACCTTGAAGACTATTCCACTCGTCCGGCCTTTCGCGGTATGGGGTTGGACATGATCGGTCCCTTACGAACGGGTCGGAGCGGTTTCATGCATGTCTTGGTAGCGATCGACAAGTTCACCAAGTGGATTGAGGCTAAGCCAATCAAAAACTTGATGTTTGTATCGCTGTTTCCTTCGCGGAGGGTTGACGTTCGGTATGGAGTCCCGCACGGATTATCACGGACAATGGGTCAAATTTTGACTCGGAAGAATTCAAGGATTTCGCAACTCCCAAGGCACACGAGTCGACTACGCTTCGATCGCCCATCCACGATCGAGCGGACGGCGAACGAGCCAATGGATTGATCCTCAAAGTCCGAAGCCCCGCTTGATGCGAGATCTCAAGCATGCGGCCGGGGCTTGGGTCGATGAACTTCCTTCGCTTTGGGGTTTGCGGACCACGCCTAATCGGTCGATCGGGAGAACTCCTTTTTCCTGGTCTATGGGGCGTAAGCAGTTTACCAAGTGATCTCCTTCACAATGCTCCACGAATTGAACTTTATAATGAAGCATAAGCTGAGCAAGCGCGTCAGGATGCAGTCGACCTCCTGGAAGAGGAAAGGGAAATGGCTCTGGTCCGCTCGACCATTTACCAGCAAGACTTGCGCCACTGTCGCCGAAATGTGAGAGGTCGAGCCTTCCAGAAGGAGATCTGGTCCTTCGGGTGGATCAGCGAAACAACATAAGCTTGATCCCTCATGGGAAGGTCCTTCATCGTCACAAAGGTTCTCCACAATGGGGCATATCGCCTCTACAATGTCGAACACGATATCGATGAGCCCCGAGCTTGGAATGCGGATCTGCTCCGCCCGTTTTACACTTGAGGTTTTTCACTCGGAAGAGTTGTAATAAAATACTCCTGTAGCTCACGAGCTTTGAAGTAATAGTGTCATAATTCCTTCATAATTTTTGTCACTTTTTATTTTTCGTCGAGTAAAATTTTCACCTCCCCCAGTGGGTGGCTTAGTCGCGAATCCGTTCCGCCTAAGTTTATTAAAATCCTACCGAGTGGTAAGCCAGACTTCCGCTCGGAGGCTTAGCTGCAGCTTAGTGCTCGCCTAAGTTATTAAAATCCTACCGAGTGGTAAGCCAGACTTCCACTCGGAGGCTTAGCTGCAGCTCAGTGCTCGCCTAAGTTATTAAAATCCTACCGAGTGGTAAGCCAGACTTCCACTCGGGGGCTTAGCTGCAGCTCAGTGCTCGCCTAAGGTATAAGAAATCCTACCGAGTGGAGAGCAAACCTCCCACTCGGAGGCTTAGCTGCAGCCCAGTGCTCGCCTAAGATGAAAGAAATCCTACCGAGTGGAGAGCAAACCTCCCACTCGGGGCTTAGCTGCTCAGTGCTCGCCTAAGATAAAGAAATCCTCTGAGAGTGGAGAGCAAACCTCCCACTCGGGGCTTAGCTGCAGCTCGGTGCTCGCCTAAGGTATAAGAAATCCTACAGTGGAGAGCAAACCTCCCACTCGGAGGCTTAGCCGCAGCCAGTGCTCGCCTAAGATGAAAGAAATCCCACCGAGTGGAGAGCAAACCTCCCACTGGGGCTTAGCTGCAGCTCGTGCTCGCCTAAGATAAAAGAAATCCTACCGAGTGGAGAGCAAACCTCCCACTCGGAGGCTTAGCGACAGCCAGTGCTCGCCTAAGATGAAAGAAATCCTACCGAGTAGAGAGCAAACCTCCCACTCGGGGCTTAGCTGCAGCTCGCTCTGCGCCTAAGATAAAAGAAATCCTACCGAGTGGAGAGCAAACCTCCCACTGGGGCTTAGCTGCAGCCAGTGCTCGCCTAAGATAAAAGATATCCTACCGAGTGGAGAGCAAACCTCCCACTCGGGGCTTAGTTGCAGCTCGCTGCTGCGCCTAAGGAATAAGTCGACTGCAGTAGGCATCTCGCTGTTAACCTGCAAAGAGCAATTCAAGCCAAGAGCAATTATTTCCAAACATCCAATCTAAATTTAGGTCGGCACCTAAAGTAACCGAGAGTGCTCAGGCACTAAGCCTGTTAAAGTTTTATCGGTTACAATTCCACTCGGCATACCGAGGCAAATTTAAGATCAATGAAAGTTTTTTACCCCTCTTGTGGAGGGCTGGATGGAGCAACGAACTCGTCAAGGTCAATCCCGTCGGCAATCCGCGTGGCAGCAGCAATGAAAGTCTCCATGAAGGTCCTGAAGTCGTGCTTTTTGGTGTTGGCCACTCGGAGAGCCGCCAGCTTATCTTCTCGGGCTTCCTTGCAATGGACTCGCGCCAGACACAGAGCGACGTCTGCACCGCACCGAGCCGAAGACTTCTTCCACTCTTGCACTCGGTCCGGGACGGCGTTTAGTCGAGCCATCAATGACTCGAGGTCATTTTGGAGTGTCTCACCGGGCCAAAGCGTCGAGTCGATGCGGACGAGCAACCTTCGGTCTTGCGAGATAGTCCACGACAAAGAAGAACACGGGATTCCAAATGGAAGATGTTCATGGCAGTTTCATCGTTCACCGGGAATTGACAGGTCAAGGTTCGCTCTCCGGTGGCTGGTTTCTTCTTCAAAGTTGCGCGAACTCGCAAAGACAAAACCCGAATCGGAAAAACGATCGAATGGAAACATAACAGTTGGAAGAATTGGTCGAGTGAAGAAGGTTACCTTGAGCTTAAGGAACAATTTCTTAGCAAGATCGCCCAAGAAGCTTTCCAGCTCGTTCTTCTTTCCAGCCATTAGGAGGATCTTCTCGACGATTCTTCTTGTCGGCCTTCATTCGCTCAACATCCTTGCCGGCGGTGGCGAGCAACCTTCAGATTGGCGTTATCCTGCTCGAGCTTGGCGGCGAGGCCGATTTGTCATCGGCAAGCTTGATCTTCTCGAGACAGCTCAAGCTCTTTCTTCCTTTGGGCCTCCTTCACCTTGTCTCAGAATCGCAGCAAAGTCAAACGTGAAGCAAATGAGGGAGAAAAGAGTCGTCAAATCTCACCAAACATACCTTTGGTCTCCTCCTTCGCCTTCGCGATTCTCTTGCACTAGCTTCAAGTCCAACTCGAGCTGAATATGCTTCGCTCCAGCTTCAATATAGCGTGCCGCAAGATCACAAGATTTCTCGAAGGGTCACTTGCAAAAGTATCGAGATAATCCACTTCGAGTGAATAAAGAAGAATGGTGCGTTTCTAAGACTACAATCGAATGCAAGCATTCGACCGTAGTCTCGGGATTACACCCGATGGGTGCACTCAGCGTGCCCCCACCGGTCTTATTCAAGACATAGTCGACCATCGACCAAAAAAAAAAGCGAATCGACGATCGGCGAAACTTCTTCGGATCGACGACCACGGACCGAAACTTCTTGATCAGTAGTCAATCGCCAGTGATCGACCACGCCTGGGGATTACACCCGGTGGGTGCACTCAGCGTGCCCCACCGGTCTCGTAAACAATTCATTCCATTCGGATAATGATCAACATCCACTTGCTAAGCCTAAGACCGATCGCCAGCAATGACCTTAGCCTTGGGGACCACACCCGGCCGGTGCACTCAGCGTGCCCCGCCAACACGGAGTTTTACCAACACACCTAGTGGGTGACTGCTATGAATTCGTGAAAGAAAAGTTTTGATAGCATATCCTAACAGCAATGTGGTGGTCGATCGACTGAACATTGCTCTGAAGGGCAGAGCTGGCATCATAAGCTGCTTGGCTCGCTTCTCGAGCGATCTTCACCTGCTCCATCATGATCCCTGCTTGACGGATCGCCTCTTTAGCAGCATCAGCCTGGTCCTCCGGGACGTGGTGCGTGGTGAAGATCGAAGGTTGTCCAGCACTCGACGAAGTGGGTCGAGCACTCGTCAACGGATTCGCGAAGGATACGGTATGTCGAGTGCCGACCTCTCCTTCCGTCACCACGGTCTCGGGCACCGTCACACCTTGGGCTTCCTTGCCAGTAGATGCCTTCCTGCTCCTCCTAGTCCTCAATGGCTCCTCATCTTCATCATCGTCGTCAGGAAGAGTGATGATGTCATTAGTTGGAGCTTCAGAAAAGAGTTGAGGTCAGAAATCTTGAGTCAGTCGACTAAGAACAAGAATTAAAGATATAGTACCGGGATTTGAGGTGGCGGCGTCCTCCATCTCATGGTCGTCAGCCTTAGCTGAAGTTTCGGAAGTCGCAGCGCTGAAGATCCAAAGAATCAGTCGACCGATTCAAGTATCAACCAGAGACAAAATTTATATGGAACAAGAAGATTTAAGCAATATGTTTACCCTGAGATGGTGGGGATGGACACTTTCATCTTTGGCAGAGGCTTGGTTGTCCTCAACGGAACTACCTTCGCCTGCTTTGGCACTTTCTCAGTCGGCACCGGAGAAGCGGTCCGAGGGCGTTTGGTCGATCATGAGGCGATCGCGACTCCTACCGCGTTCACCGAAGGGTCGCGGCACAAGTTTTGACCGCCTTTCCAAGCGCGGTGGTGCGACTTCCTCCTCCTCATCCTCGCCATCATCGTCCTCGTCATCGCCATCATCGCTGCCGCCGCGTCTCCTGCAGCATCTGAATCCCACCCTCCCGGCTCTCACCTCCACCGCTTCCCCCTCCTCGCCGAATCTGGGCGCCGTTGGGCATTGAGTATAGCTCGTGAGGGCCTCGAAGTATCAAAGCGAGTTCACCGACCAAGCTACGAAGCACACTCGATGATATACAACGGAAAATGAACAAGTGTACCTTATCCGAACGCTGTCACGATCAAGCGGAGAAATCCTCCGGGATCCGCGAGGATTGTCCTTGTTTCGATGATCGGCCATCCATCTTTCCACTACGGCATCGCCGATCGCCTCCGGGTGGACGCGAAGTTTCGCTTGGTGCCACAATACAACCACATACAAGGACTCGAATCAAGGGGCTGGATTCGCCTCCGAAGAAAAACCTCCAGGAGGTCCATGCCAGTCACTCCGTCCCTAACCAGCTGCACCACGCGGTCCATCAGCATCTTCACTTCAGCCCTCTCTTGGAACAACCTTCAGGGAGGAGGGTCTATTCACTCGACTCATGGTGAATTCAGGGAGGCTACCGACCGGCTTGCCCGGCGTCGCCTCATTCCGGCAATAGAACCAGGTCGACTGCCAGCCCCTGACCGACTCGGGAAAATGCATAGCTGGGAAGGTGCTTTTGTTCCTCAACTGGACCCCTAAACCACCACACATCTGGACTACTTGGGTCTTCTCGTCACCAGGGCTTGCCTTCTTCACAGTCTGAGAGCGACATGTGAAGATGTACTTGAACAAACCCCAGTGCGGTCGACAACCCAGGAAGTTTTCGCACATAGACACAAACGCGGCAAGGTATGCGATAGAGTTTGGAGTAAAATGGTGGAGCTGGGCTCCGAAGAAATTCAGAAAACCTCGAAAGAAGACACTCGGTGGCAACGAAAAACCGCGGTCGACATGGGTGGCCAAAAGCACGCACTCACCCTCTTCTGGTTGAGGCTGCCACTCTCGGCCAGGAAGTCTTGCAGCGCCGTGGGGAATCAATCCGTCGTCGGCCATATCAAGGAGATCCTTCTCCCTGATCGTCGACTGGATCCAGTCTCCTTGGACCCAGCCTTTCGGCAGTTTGGATCTCGACGAAGAACCGCCATGACCGGTGGATCTCCCTTCGCCTTCTCGCCGCCGACGCTTTCTCCGCCACCGACGCTTTTCTTCGCGCTCCAACATCGTCGTCTTCTCTTTGCCCATGGCCGCCGGCGGAATGCGCAAGGGGAGAGATGGCGAGGGAGCAGCAGCGGAGGCGGAGAGCGGAGACGGAGAGAACTAAGGAGGAAGAACAAGGTACTGTGCATGAGCCTCCGGGAATTACATTTATAGCATCCCCTTCCGAGTGGATGACAGGTGGACCCAAGCAATCCAATCATATCCCGAGCAGCCGCACTGCGTGATACGTGGCGAAAAAAGCGGCGCGGAGATCGAGGCGCCCCTATTACGTCCCATCCGAGCGCCGCAGTCCGTTCCGTTTCGCGCGCTTCCCCAAATTTCGTATCCCGCGAGATCCGCGAACGACAAATCAGTCTGTCAAGTGCGAGATCTCCTGCGATCCGTTGTTCGGGAATAGCAAAAGAAGTCACTCGACTCAAGAGCAAGAATGGATCAAGTCGACTGAAGGAAAGTTTCTTGTTACCAACAGAGAAGATCTTGATCCAAGACAACACATAGCCGAATGCAAAAGGCGTTGGAAACAACGCTAACTCCTCCTTCACTCAAGCCTCAATCCATTCGGGGCTAATGATGGATTCATGTACCTAGGGTAGGGTCATAGGCCTGACCTAAACGTCCTACCCAAGGGTACTCGTAGAAGAGATCATCTTCCATCGACCAAAGAGGAATCCACTCATTTGATCGAAGGACTTCGACCATGGAAGACTCACTCGACCATAAAGACTCACTCGACCACCGAAGGTCAAGGCACTCCATGAGGCAACGGTTTGCTATTGAATAGACTTAATGATAGTTAAAGCGCCTTATGAGGGCGCACAAGAACCCCCGGCTTAATGTACTTTAATCCCTCCATAATGTGGGCTGGCTGGGGTCCTGGCGCACTCTATATAAGCCACCCCCCTCCACAGATAGAAGGGTTCAGATTCTTGTAATACTCATACTCATAATCCACTCGACCGCCTCAGGGCTCCGAGACGTAGGGCTGTTACTTCCTCCGAGAAGGGCCTGAACTCGTACATCCTTTGTCTTCACAACTACTCCATAACTAGAACATCGCCTCTCCCTTACCTACCCCTACTTCTACTGTCAGACTTAGAACCACGACACCCTATTTAACGTGAATGTGGCTGTCTCTAGAGCATAACCCCAAAACGATAGCGGTAAATCTGTAAGAGACATCATAGACCGCACCATATCAAGTAAAGTACGATTACGACGTTCGGACACACCATTACGCTGTGGTGTTCCGGGTGGCGTGAGTTGTGAAACTATTCCACATTGTTTTAAGTGTAAACCAAACTCGTAACTCAAATATTCTCCTCCACGATCAGATCGTAGAAACTTTATTTTCTTGTTACGATGATTTTCAACTTCACTCTGAAATTCTTTGAACTTTTCAAATGTTTCAGACTTATGCTTCATTAAGTAGATATACCCATATCTGCTTAAATCATATGTGATGGTGAGAAAATAACGATATCCGCCATGAGCCTCAACATTCATTGGACCACATACATCTGTATGTATGATTTCCAACAAATCTGTTGCTCTCTCCATAGTACCGAGAACGACGTTTTGGTCATCTTGCCCATGAGGCACGGTTCGCAAGTACCAAGTGATTCATAATCAAGTGGTTCCAAAAGTCCATCAAGATGGAGTTTCTTCATGCGCTTTATACCGATATGACCCAAACGGCGGTGCCACAAATAAGTTGCACTATCATTATCAACTTTGCATCTTTTGGCTTCAACACTATGAATATGTGTATTACTACTATCGAGATTCATCAAAATAGACCACTCTTCAGGGTGCATGACCATAAAAGATATTACTCATATAAATAGAACAACCATTATTCTCTCGATTTAAATGAATAACCGTCTCGCATCAAACAAGATCCAGATATAATGTTCATGCTCAACGCCGCACCAAATAACAATTATTTAGGTCTAATACTAATCCCAAGGTAGATGTAGAGGTAGCGTGCCGACCGCGATCACATCGACTTTGGAACCATTTCCCACGCCGCATCGCCACCTCGTCCTTTGCCGGTGTTCGCAATCCGTAGTCCTGTTTGAGTTGCAAATATTAGCAATGAACCAAGATCAAATACCAGTGCTATCATGAGCTCTAGTAAGGTACACATCGATAACATGTATATCACATATACCTTTGTTCACTTTGCCATCCTTCTTATCCGCCAAATACTTGGGGCAGTTTCGCTTCGGGACCGGTCCGCTTGCGAGAAGCACTCGGCCAGGCTTAGGTCCGACTTGGGTTTCTTCTCTTGAGCAGCAACTTGTTTGTCGTTCTTCTTGAAGTTCCCTTCTTCTTCCCTTTGCCCTTTTCTTGAAACTAGTGGTCTTGTTAACCATCAACACTTGATGCTCCTTCTTGATTTCTACCTCCGCAGCCTTTAGCATCGCGAAGAGCTCGGGAATCGCCTTATCCATCCCTTGCATATTATAGTTCATCACGAAGCTCTTGTAGCTTGGTGGAAGTGATTGGAGAATTCATCAATGACGCTATCATCCGGAAGAGTAACTCCCAGTTGAATCAAGTGATTACAATACCCGACATCTTGAGTATGTGCTCACCGACGTAACTATTCTCCTCCATCTTGCAGCTATAGAACTTATTGGAGACTTCATATCTTTCAATCCGGGCATTCTTCGGAATATCAACTTCAACTCTGAAACATCTCATATGCTCCATGACGCTCAAAACGTCGTTGAAGTCCTGGTTCTAAGCCGTAAAGCATGGCACATCGAACTATCGAGTAGTCATCGACTTTGCTCGCCAGACGTTCTTACGCCGCTCGGTTACATCAGCAGAAGAGCTCGCACCAGCGGTGCTTCCAGGCGTAATTTTTACATGCAGCATTGAGGATAATCCTCAAATTACGGACCCATCCGCGTAGTTGCTACCATCATCTTTCAACTTAGCTTTCTCAAGGAACGCATTAAAATTCAACGGAACAACAAAGACGGGCCATCTATCTACAAACAACATAGACAAGCAAGATACTATCGGTACTAAGTTCATGATAAATTTTAGTTCAATTAATCATATTACTTAAGAACTCCCACTTAGACGTACATCTCTAGTCATCTAAGTGATCATGTGATCCAAATCAACTAAACCATAACCGATCATCACGTGAGATGGAGTAGTTTTCAATAGTGAACATCTTATGTTGATCATATCTACTATATGATTCACGCTCGACCTTTCGGTCTCCGTGTTCCGAGGCCATATCTGCATATGCTAGGCTCGTCAAGTTTAACCTGAGTATTCTGCGTGTGCAAAACTGGCTTGCACCCGTTGTAGATGGACGTAGAGCTTATCACACCCGATCATCACGTGGTGTGCAGGCACGATTTAACTTTGGCAACGGTGCATACTCGTGGAGAACACTACTTGATAATTTTTAGTGAGAGATCATCTTAAAATGCTACCGTCAATCAAAGCAAGATAAGATGCATAAAGGATAAACATCACATGCAATCAATATAAGTGATATGATATGGCCATCATCTTCTTGTGCTTGTGATCTCCATCTCCGAAGCACCATCATGATCACCATCGTCACCGGCGCGACACCTTGATCTCCATCGTAGCATCGTTGTCGTTTACGCCATCTATTGCTTCTACGACTATCGCTACCGCTTAGTGATAAAGTAAAGCAATTACAGGGCCTTTGCATTTCATACAATAAAGCGACAACCATATGGCTCCCCGCCATTGCCGATAACTTCGGTTACAAAACATGATCATCTCATACAATAAAATATAGCATCATGCCTTGGCCATATCACATCACAACATGCCCTGCAAAAACAAGTTAGACGTCCTCTACTTTGTTGTTGCAAGTTTTACGTGGCTGCTACGGGCTTAAGCAAGAACCAATCTCACCTCGCATCAAAACCACAACGATAGTTTGTCAAGTTGATGCTGTTTTAACCTTCGCAAGGACCGGGCGTAGCCACACTCGGTTCAACTAAAGTTGGAGAAACCGACACCGCTAGTCACCGTGTGCAAAGCACGGCGGTAAAACCAGTCTCGCGTAAGCGTCTGGCGTAATGTCGGTCCGGGCCGCTTCATCCAACAATACCGTCGAATCAAAGTATGACATGCTGGTAAGCGAGATGACTTATATCGCCCACAACTCACTTGTGTTCTACTCGTGCATATAACATCAAACCATAAAAACCTAGGCTCGGATGCCACCGTTGGGGAACGTAGTAATTTCAAAAATTTCCTACGCACACGCAAGATCATGGTGATGCATAGCAACGAGAGGGAGAGTGTTGTCTACGCACCCTCGTGAGACCGAAGCGAAGCGTTGACGCAACATAGAGGAAGTAGCCGTCGTCCTCCCGGTCCAACCGATCCAAGCACCGCACTCCGGCACCTCCGAGTTCTTGACACGCGACAGCTCGATGACGCACCCTCGATCTCCAATCCAGAGAGGGTCCGAGGGGAGTTCACAAGACGACGGCGTGGTGACGATCTTGATGTTCTCTGTCGCAGCAGGCTTCGCCTAAGCACCGCTACAATATGATCGAGGTGTAATATCGTGGAGGGGGCACCGCACACGGCTAAGGAACGATCAATGATCAACTTGTGTGTCCTAGGGTGCCCCCTACCCCGTATATAAAGGAGGAGGGAGGAGGTGGCCGGCCTCAAGGGGCGCGCATAGGGAGGGGAAACCTACTCCAAGTAGGTTTCCTCTCTTTCCTTATCTTATTTGGAGGGGAAGGAAGGAGTACTAGTATTAGGAAGTAGTACTAGTAGTAGGAAGGAAGAGAGGGGAAGGAGAAAGGAAGGGGCGGCCCCCTCCCCAATTCGGATTGGGCTTGGGGCGCCTCCCTTGCTCCTTCTCTCTTCCTCCTACATGGGCCCAATAAGGCCCATATACCTCCCGGGGTTCAGTAACCTCCGGAGCTCCAAACTTCTCCGAACCTTTCCGGTGTCCAAATATATCTGTCCAATATATCAATCTTTATGTCTCGACCATTTCGAGACTCCTCGTCATGTCCCCGATCATATCCGGACTCGAACAACCTTCGTACATCAAAATACATAAACTCATAATATAACATCCATCGAAACCTTAAGCGTGCGGACCCTATGGTTCAAGAACAATGTAGACATGACCGAGATATGTCTCCGGTCAATAACCAATAGCGGGACCTGGATGCCCATATTGGTTCCTACATATTCTACGAAGATCTTTATCGGTCAAACCGCACAACAACATACGTTGTTCCTTTGTCATCGGTATGTTACTTGCCCGAGATTCGATCGTCGGTATCCAATACCTAGTTCAATCTCGCACGCAAGTCTGTTTACTCGTTCCGTAATACATCATCTCACAACTAACTCATTAGTTGAAATGCTTGCAAGGCTTAAGTGATGTGTATTACCGAGAGGGCCCAGAGATACCTCTCCGACATTCGGAGTGACAAATCCTAATCTCAAATACGCCAACTCAACAAGTACCTTCGAGACACCAGAGAGCACCTTTATAATCACCCATTCGCTGTGACGTTTGGTAGCACACAAAGTGTCCCTTCGTAAACGGAGTTGCATAATCTCATAGTCATAGGAACATGTATAAGTCATGAAGGAAGCAATAGCAACATACTAAACGATCGTGTGCTAAGCTAACGGAATGGGTCATGTCAATCAGATCATTCAACTAATGACGTGACCTTGTTAATCAAATAACAACTCCTTGTTCATGGTTAGGAAACATAACCATCTTTTATTAACAAGCTAGTCAAGTAGAGGCATACTAGTGACACTCTGTTTGTCTATATATTCACACATGTATTATGTTTCCGGTTAATACAATTCTAGCATGAATAATAAACATTTATCATGATATGAGGAAATAAATAATAACTTTATTATTGCCTCTAGGGCATATTTCCTTCAGTTATGAGGCGTCCCGTTCGTCTCCCGCGCTGCCCGAGGCGTCCAACCCCCTCGCATGCGTGGCCACGCCGAGATAGGCTCGCGAGGAACTGCCAATTCGGCAGTTCCCGCCGGGCCAGGCTGGGGCCTGCTTTAAGATCCGTGCGGGCTGCAAACCGCATGCAGCCCAGACAACCAAACAGGCCGCGCACATCCCGCGCGGGTCTGATTGGGCTGCATGCGGGCAACCAAACACACCCTTGGCTACTATGTACATACCTACTTGGATGCCAATGTTGCCAAGATTGGCCACTTTTCCCTTCTTCCGTTGAAGATCGATGACAATTCCCACCGTCTATAGTGCCACACAACTCCATGAGATAATAATGGGCCAAAGAAAGAGAAAGTTTATCTTGACGCCCTAAAATATACGTGTTCGTTGAGGCCCCGGTGTATCAACAGCGACGCGCCGACGGTGGAGCGAGCACAATGGTCTACACTCACAAAGTTTTCTGTTGGTTTATTCGGAGTTGCTAGTTCATTGTGGATTGATTTTCTCATAGCTTCGCAACTTTACATTCTTATTAAGTGAGTGATATGGACACTTTTTTCATAAACAAGTTGCACATTTTGATTAGTAGTACACAACATTCGACCTCAATGGCAGTTGTAGGGCTCTATTTAAAAAAGGGGGGGGGGGGGGTAACAACCCCGGTCTCTGCATTGATTGATCCACACAACTCCCAATTGATAATTGTATGGTCTATAAGTATCCAACAGATCTGAAAAGCAAAAATAAAGCCAGAAGGACAACAAGCTGTGAGATTACCGATCACAAAGAAGAAAATATGAGTCGTGATGCCTCGCATAACCTATTATTAGGTTGTCACCCAAATAGGTTAAAAACGCCTAGCGATCATCTTCCATAAGTTGGCCATGGATTCCTAGTCTTCCCTCCAGCGAAGATAGGACCACATGTGGATTCAGAAATTGGCTATGTACATGACCTACAAAAGGTGGGAAACTAATTTCGTCCTGGTCAAAAACACAGACATTGCGACAATCCCATATCTCCCAATGTAAAGCACAAACTCCCACTAAGATATGCACTTAAAAGTTATAATGTGCCCCACTCAACCAGTTACCGAACAAATTTGTAATACTAGTTGCGGTGGTGGTGGAAAGTTGAATGCAATATGAATAAACGCCACAATATATTAGCAAGCAGGCAATATAGGAAAAGAGAAGCTAAACCAATTCCTTATTTGCACAGAAAATACTTTTTTTGCAAACGTGTCATCGTCGCCTTTTGATGTTGTTTTTGGTTAAGATCACCCTCTCATATCTAGATACCACATAAAAATCTTTATTTTATAGGCACTTTAAGTTTCCAAATGAAAGCGTCGTTAAAATGGATGCCAATATGAATGAGATCTCAATACATTGGCTTAACCGGAAAATACAAGAATTGGTGAGTTTTCACATGAAGGAAATCGATTCAGTCGTGAGATTGACCGCCATCAACCTATTACCACTGGAGCGCAAAAGGAAGGGAGGCTGTGGAGGAGTGTGGGACATAGGGTGTGTTTGGTTTATGCCCAAGGTTGCCGGCAAGAACGGCAGATTTGACCCACGAACGAAAAGAATTCACAAAGTAAACTCTCATTGAAAAAATTTCACACAACTGACCTTTTTGTGTAGCGCCCGACAACTAGGCGTCACACTACATTGTGCAATGCCTGACTGACATGCGTTACACGTCTGGCAAGCGTCGCATCCAGACTGCCTGAAAATTGCTAAGTCATTGTGCAGAGCCCAAGAGCTAGGCGCTGCACAGTACAGTGCAGAGCCTAAGAGCTAGGCGCTGCACTAGTGGCCGCTTGAAGATGTAGTGCAACGCCTAGACACTAGGCGCTACACTATATAGTGTAACGCCTGGCTCTTAGGCGTTACACACTGACTTAGCAATTTTCAGGCAGTCCGGAGTGCGACGTTGCCCAGGCGTGTAGCGCCTGTCAATCAGGCGTTGCATAGTGTAGTGTGATGCCTAGTTGTCGGGCGCTACACAAAAGGGTCAGTTGTGTGAAATTTTTTCATGAACAGTTCAGTTTGTGAAATACTTTCTTCTGGAGGTCAAATGTGTACATTTTGCCAAGGTTGCCCCACCAAAGCATTGGCTAGGCAAAATATTGGTTGAGATTTTGGTTGCCCATGATTTGGCCAACATTGGCAAGAAAAATGAACTAGAGTTGGTTAGAGTTCATTGACATGCCAAAAAATTGGCAACCATCCAAATAAAGACCAATCTTTGGGTCATGACCAAATTTTTGGTAGGGTACACTTTGGACACAATCCAAACATACCCATAGATCCCATGTTGCTTGTCCCCACGTGTTGCTCTAGCTCAAGAGTGATGGACCCGGGCACCTTGAGTTCCATAGCACCCATCGAGGGGTTGGTTGAGTTCTACTGCGCAGCTGGTATCATGCACCAATCACATATCCTGGCAACTTCAAAAAAAAAAATCACATTCCTGGCTCAACCTCTCTAAAAAAGATAACATTTCGTGGCCATGCCATTCGAGACCCTCAGCATCAACCTGAGTCCCACCTCTAGAATAAATCAAGCTGAGTCCCAATGTTACAACATACATATATTTTTTGTGTGTGGAAGAACATACATATTTTTAGGTTATCTTGTTCAAATTCACATTCTTTTGTGTGTAAATTCCCGTAAACAATATATCAAAGGCATTCGCAAAAAAAAAGAACAATATATCAAAGGCACATCACACATGGCAACTTTATTGGAAACTCGCACGTGCGTTCATACGTGTTCGTACGTACCGCTGGGAATACATGACACGTCTGAGTATGTACTACTACACGTATATGTGTAGGACATATGTTTACGTTCTGCCGCTAGCTCATCATGGGCAGAGCACGATCTGGAGCCGGCTGCCAGCGGCGGTGCACGAGTGGTCGTTGTACTTGACGTACGGGAACGCGTCGTGGCACCCGTCCTCCCGGCACCGGAGCGCGTCGCCGGAGCTGCACGTGAGATCCATGGGCAGGTTGAACCCCTTGTCCAACGTGATGCCGTAGTGGAAGAAGCCCTCGGAGATGGCCACCTGGGCCTTGGTCGCCGGCGCCACAGGGTCGGTGCTCCGGCCGTCTGGCACCGCCCCCTGCCTGCTGCGTCGAAGGAGCAGCCCGTGCGCCCCCATATGTCAGCGGTGTAGTCGATCGCCGACGCGTCCACGGTCCAGTTGGCTCCCGGATGGAGCTCAGTGCAGAGGCCGCTGGCCACACCGTGAAGGAGCACCGGTTGGTGATGGTGAGTGGCGTCAGCGTAGACGTCGCGCTGGCCCCGGCGGCGAGGGCAGCGACCACGACGAGGAGGACCCGAGTGGCGCTCGCGCTTCCGGCCATTTTGTGAAACTGTGGGTGCGTGTGTGCTGGTTTCTGGGAGAGAGCCCATGCTTATTTATATGGGCGGTACTGGGCGCCGGTGCGCCGGCCGAAAGTTTCGGCCGGTCGCACCGCGAGCGTCCGATCTAAACGTGGGCAGCCGTCCGATCTGTCCCCTGCGGTTCCCTTCGCCAACCTCCCGCACAGGAAAAAAGCAGAGGAAAAAGAGCGCCGCCCCCGCCCGCGCCGACAGCCCCGCCTCATCTCCCCGTCTTTCCGTTCCAGCACCGCCGCGTGCGCCGCCGCGCTGCCGGGTTGCCGCCTCTCGCCGCGCGCCGGCGAGATTGCAGGGCTACCTAGGAAGATTCAAGATTCTGCCGTTTGCATCTCTTCATCGGCTTGTTCCAAGAACTGGCATCGTGGTTGCAGCACCTCCCGCCGCCGCCATGGGCTTCCACCACCGTATTTCGGCACAAAAAACTCAACGAATAGGAAAGGGGATTTCCCTAGTGGTAGCAAAAACCAAAATCCGTTCCAGCAAAAAATTATCACGGTTCCAGCAAAAAATGCACTGCCGGCGATGCCTACAAACAAAAAATCTCATCGGTTCCAGCTCTGCTTCAGCTGGTTGTAGCAAAAACGATTGTTGGTTGCATCAAAACACATGGCAGCCACCGTTTGTCATCGCCCCAGTACCATTCCTAGCCTATGCAGCTAAATCAAACACTAATTCCAGCAAAAATCAAAAGTGCTTCCAGCCAAATATTTGATGTACCAAAAAATCTTGTCTATGCAGCAAAATCGAATGTTGGTTCCAGCAAAAATCAAAAGTGCTTCAAGCCAACAAATTTGACGTAGCAAAAAATCCTGCCTATGCAGCAAAATCAAAGGTTGGTTCCAGCAAAAATAAAAAGTGCTTCCAGCCAAAATTTTGATGTAGCAAAATATCATGGACGGAGGCACCACTGCCCATCAATTTACAACAAAATTCAAAGCTGGTTCGAGCAAAAAATAGAAGCGCTTCCAGCAAAAAATCATAACAGCTCGCTGGCCGCCATCTCTACCATCCCCACCGTCGGCGCTCACCCCGGCTCCCGTAGCAATACCCCCGTGGCCCTCCCTGCAGACCGGTGTGGTTTCTAGCCGCCAGAGCGGCAGATTTTGTTGCCTTGGTGATCAGTGGAGGAAAGGGATTGCATGAGTAGAGGAGGATGTGTTCATGGAGATGGGGTAAATGAGTGGTGGAGCTCACTAGGGGAAGAAGATAAGCCACGGAGGGGGTAAATGAGTGGTGGAGCTAACTGGCGCAGAAGATAAGGAAAGGCAGACGGTGCGTAGGGCCCAGTGTAAAGAAAGGGAAAAAAGAAAAAGAGATGCGGCTGTGCGAGCGACGCGACCGGCCGAAGTTTCGGCCGGTGCGCCGAGTACAAGCGTTTTCCTATTTATATAGGGTTGATGATGAAGATGTCGATCTGACCGCCCCAGCTACTTTGGAGAACACTCATTCAATTCAAAGATAGCTACTCCCTCCGTTTTAAAATAGATGACACAACTTTGTATTAAAATTAATATAAAGTTGAGTCTTCTATTTTAAAACGGAGGGAGTACCTACCTGGGAACGACTTGTGTAGAATCTGAGCTTGTGGTGAAAAAATAGAAGAAATGATGTTGGGCCATCGGATGAGAGATCGATGGCACAGGTCCGGATGGTGGGATCTTTGCACAAAATTTGCAAAACGGTCCAACGCTACAAGCAAATTTGCTTTCGCTGCCCTCCCATGTCTGTACCAAATCCTTACAGAGCGAAGGCACGGGATCAAAGATTTCTTGGCTGCGGCTGCGGCGGCGGCGGCGGCGGCGGCGGCTGCTGCGGCGGCGGCGCAGATCCTGAGCCAAGCTGGGCGGGCACGCGCAGCAAAGAAGCTGATCCATCTCCTCCTCGATGGCTCCTAGCCGTTTCTTCGCCGGTGGCGTGGTTTGAGGCAGATTGGATCGGATTTCTCACCTCCTCCCCATTCTCAGGCTCCCAGATCAGCTCTCCGCCGTCCTCCGCCCCTGACACCCCCCCCCCCCCCCGTCACCTCCTCTCGCGATTCAGCAGTAGCTCGGCGGTCGTGGATTCTCGCCTCCTTCCCGGCCGGCCGCTTCTTGTTCTGCGAATAGGCCATCACGGTTCGTCATTCTTCAGGTAAAATATAAATGTTAATTTTTTATTAGCTAGTAGATTGATACTTCATCTCTATAGTTTTATATTTTTTCTACTTGTTAATGTTGAATCTGTCCATTTAGTTGCTGGGTAGCAACAGAAGAAGAATGAGCAGCAGCCCGAATAGCATAGAAGCTGATCTGCTCTGGGGTGATTCTTATGTTTGTTGAATTCTTATTTTTTTTCTAGAAGCAGCAAGTTGATTAGTGCTATTACTTAGTTATGGTATTGTGTAGTGCTACTGGCTCATGGAGATCTTGTGTTGGCTTCAATGGCTACTTCAGCCATACCAAGCGCGTGTACCAACTGTACATAAATGCTATCTGATTTCTAGCAGGAAGCAATACACTAGCAAATCTAGCTATTCCGTGAGATGCACTAGTACAAGAAGTAGGCTGCTCTGGCTTGTCGATTCTTCAGCGGCAAGCAAACGCACACACGTGAGACACAATGGCTATTTTTCTTTTTCTCCCTCTCCAAGATACATATGCTGAATAGACACAAAGATGCCTTTACATATTTTGCTAGGGGATTCGTTGGGTTGGCTATTCCTTTTAAATGCTTATTGATGATCTTTCATCCCCAAAAGTCTGGCATTTGTTATTGGCTGGGTGCTCGCTCCAGTATTTCTATGCACATGAATATTTCCTGTCCTTCTGAGAGTAATTAATTACATTTCCCTAATCTTTCCCATAAGCCATGCCTTTGATATGACCCATGTGGCAGAAGTTTGACATGGAAAAGATGATCCCCAGTCTAAATTTGCAATTCTCATCACAGGATCCAGTAATGGAGGGTAGCAGTGCGATGTCTCCTCTAGGAGAGCGCTCAATTCCAATGATCGCAGCATGTGCACCAGCACTATCAGGTGACAATAGCGATACGAGAAAATCAAGATATCCTAATGTATCTAACATTATGTTAATCCCTTGTGTGCTGTTGGTTGCTAAAATTTTTTTTGCAGTCATGGAATCGGTCAACAGTGTTCAAAATCAAGATTTCAGCGATGCAACGTCATTCGCAGAAATTAATTCCCCAATGCTTCTCATTGATGACTCCAGTACACCGAAAAAAAAAGAATCATTCTCTCAAGAGGTACAAGCGGTTTTTTATTTTAATATAATGTACGTAACTTCTTATTTTTGTCCATATTAAACTGCATGAATACATTCATGTTTGATAAGAAAATATACACTTATCATATGTCATGTCCATGTCAAACCTTAGGTGGCAAACAAATATGCAAAAACTAAACATCTGAGGTATGTATGGTACAAATTAGACAGCCCTATTGTGTTATAACACTTGTCACAACGTGTAATACTCGCATTAAATGGATATTCCATATGGGAGTAGTAATTTTGGCGATGACAAAATGAGATCTCATAACCGAATAACATGTAGTCTTTAGAAGTGAGATGGTGTTGTCACGTGAGGGTAATGTTCTTGAAATTGCAATCAATGTTGCAGGGTTCTTTGTATAAACCCCAGCAGACGAGGAATTGAAGCCAAAAGTAGGGATGATATTTGATGACATTGCCTCGGTGCTGGAATTTTACAGGACATATGCACACAATGTCGGATTTGGTGTGCGTCTTGGACAACAGAGGGTCGTAGATAATGTGCTTCAATGGAAACGATTCCTGTGTGCAAAAGAAGGCTTCCGTCCCAAGAAAGGTATGGTTGTTGTTGAGGCTTCAAAGAAAAGGAGAAAGGTTAAATTGACTAGATGTGGATGTGAAGCTTATATATATGTCACTCGAGAAAGTAATGGAAAATACAAGATAGCTTCACTCACTGAATATCACAATCACCCTTTTGTGCCACCGAGCCAAAGAACACTTGATTAGATCCAATCGTCAAGTTAGTGAGAGAGTGAAGACAACACTTCACGATTGTCAAAAGCTAGCATTGGCACCGCCTTAGCATATAGGCTGCTTAATGTTAGTGCTGGTGGTTTTCGAGATGTTGGGTGCACCGAAAGACCTCTGAGAATCACTACGGTGGACTGAAAAATAAAATAAGAAATTGTGATGCTCAAATGTTGGTGGACCAATTTGGTAGATTGAAGGCTCAACCTGCATTTTTCTTTGAATATGAAGTCGACGAGGTCGGTACATTGATTCGTTTATTCTGGACGGATGCATCAAGTAGGAAAAACTATGGGCATTTCAGCGATGTCGTATCTTTTGATTCGACATACAAGACTAACCAATATGAATACACCTTTGCGCCCTTCACTGCGAGAAACCATCACATGCAAAGTGTCTTTTTTTGGGCGGGTTTCTACTTCATGAGACGTAAGAATCCTATATTTGGTTGTTCAGTCATTTCTTAGAGCAATGGGTGGGATTAGCCTAGAGTGATCGTAACTGATGAATGTGTTAGGATGAAAAATGCAATTGGAAAAATTCTATCAAACACGACACATAGATTATGCATGTGGCACATTATGGAAAAGGTTCCAGGAAGGTACGCCTGGGAATTGAGGAATGACCTTGTGTTCTATGATAGGTCAAACATTGTGTGTGGAATTCAAACACACGCTAAATTTGAGGATAGATGGAAATCTTTTATCATAGAGTTTCAGGTTGGAGGATCACGAGTGGTTTGCCAAAAGATATAAGCTTCGTGCGACACGGATACCACTTACTTTATGGACATTCACCTAGCTGGTCTACTCAGACAACTTCTATTTCGAGAGTGCAAATTCATTTTTAAACGTTTCATCCGTCATAAGCTTACCTTTGTTGAGTTTTGGCTAAGGTTTGACATCGCTTTGAAATGTCAAAGGCAAAGTGAGCTGATTGTCGATAACACAAGTGAATACACAACAAGTGAGTTGTTGACATCATGGGAAATAGAGAGACAAGGTAGGGCGCTATTCACCCATGAGGTTTTTGAATTGTTTCGAGCTCGGTGCTTGCTGCCAGAGATGATTGTGATGTTCAAAGATGAAAATCGCGAGGATTAAAATCATGTTTGTCGTGATCAATACAAGAAGATTAGAGAAGTGTGTTATGACACAACATCCATGACTGCTAAATGTTCTTGCAAGCTTTTTGAGTCTAAGGGAATTGTGTGCCGCCACATTATTAGGGTATTGAGGGGTGCGAAAATAAATGAATTGCCAAGCCTTTATATTCTTAAGCGATGGCGTAAAAATTGCAAAAGGTATATTTCTTATCATGTCGATGTAGACACATTAATAGTTATCTACTTTGACCCACATGATGATGATGATGTGATAATTTTCCTATTTGTAGGGACATTGTCTATGATGGGGAAGGGAATGTGCTTGAAGAAAATTTAACAGATCCGGTTGACATTGTTTTGAAAAGGAAGATAGTTGCTGTGAGGGACAAGCTAGAAGATCTCATACGAAAATCCAAACGCTCCATGAAAGGAATTGAATTCCTGCACAATAGTCTGTGTGGCATTGAGTTGGGTTTAGCCCAACTAGTTTCGACCGTGCCATGCAATACACAAGAAAATGAGGAGTCGTGTATTGGGAGTGTCATTCCAAAGGATGTTACCATCCTCACACCTAAGGATATCAATGCAAGGGGCACATGCTCTAGAATAAAGGGCCATAGGGATGGTGCAAGGAGTGGATCCGGTGAGAAGAGAAGGCCTGAATTCATCAAAAGTCAAGCAAAATGCAGCATTTGTAAGGAAATGGCGTTTCATGATGCAAGAACATGTTCTAAGAAACAAAAAACAAAACAGTAGAGGTTTGTGCTCCTTCTTGCTTCGAAGACTACCACTTATTTGTCTTGCTATGACCGCTCAACTAGGCTGATTAAAATGATTAGGCATACATAAATCATTTACCAAAGATATGTGCGGCTTCCATTTTTTTACTGGCCTATGGTATGGCTACAAGGATGTGTGTATGTGCTTTAGTACTAATCCTTCGTCCATGACATGAGCCAATCTGCCATCTAGTTCATTTTTTTTCCATGCTTCTGTGGTTTTCTTATTATTACAAGATATAATATAATGCATGTCAACAGGTTTTTTTTATAGCTATCAAATTTGAATAATGATTTGCATCTGCAGGGCAGTCATACAACTCCCTTTAAATTGCTCAATGCCACTTATTTGTCGTTCTCATCTGTGCTTCTAACTAATCATCGAATTGTAATCCAATTATCATAGGTCTATAATGGAATAATGAACAAAATATTTGTACTCTCTCTGTTAGACATATCCAACTATCACATGCCATTTTATTTGATTTGAAAACTCCCTTGTAGATACTGGAAAGCCAGTTTAACTTACAAAGTTATCCTGACTAGTTACATATATATTAATATGTTTCAAGAATTTCATCCAAAGTTTTACATATAGGTTATGTATCCTAGGTTGGAGTGCTGAATGCAGCTAGACATATATATGATTGTCTCTCTTCTGGAGATATGCTATTTGTTATATGTTTCTGATTGACACCTATTTACTTGGTGTGTTTACCTAGGTAGGTCGAACTGATCAAGTCTATAAGAGTCCAACCTCTCCCAGCAGGAAGCTCGATTACCAGGAAGCACTAACACAAGGCAGAATGATAGATATTTTTGGTCTTGTACCAGCAAGACGCTTGTTGGGCGATGATAATTTCAGTCTTTACCACTTGGTCTTGCCGGCCATATTAGAAATGATCTGTATGTTTCATGTAGTCAAGTACTCAAATGCTTGCTGAGCACTGATAAATTCAGTCCTTAATTTGTTCTACTTCCGGTTTGACATGTACGTGTGGTCCTACTTGCCTCTTGTGATGTGTTCTCATGTACTCAAGTACTGAAATGCTTGCTGAACAGCGATAATTTCAATCCTTAAATTGCTATATTTTCCAGTTTGACATGTATGTGTGGTCGTACTTGAGCTGGGATGGTTTATTATCTTATGTGTTAAAATATTCGTGATATATATTGTCATTTCTTAGTGACCAAGATGTTCGACTCTCTTCAAAAATTAGTAGTGTCACATAAATGTGTCTGGATTTCATCCAGTAAATATTTTCTCAGATCTTATATGAGACGAGTTTGTTTCAGACTAAGAAGATATGTGCATTAGTACTGTTCATATCTGAAAAATGGTTGTATTTCACGAAGACTTGAGGTGCATAGTGCAAATGTCCTATTTCATGTCGAACTATCAGTAGGGGGGTTTCTGCAAAATCTGCATTAAGTGGGCTGAGATGCCTCCACCCAAATCTGTACCATTGATCTGCAATCTAGTGGTCCAGGATCTTTTTTTCTATTTTTGTACAGCAAGCTCAGATTCTACCCAAGTCGTTCCCTACCTACCTGGACGACTTTTGTCGGGTCCGACTTTTTCCCCTTGTGTTTCATTGAAGATAACTCCTACCGCGTGTAGTGTTGTCATGAGATTACACAGATTAAACGTATGCATCCATCATCGGATATAGAAGGGCCAAAGGAAAAAAAAAAGGGGTCACCTGAGAGAACGGTGGAGTAAATCAAGGGCGGCGACGCACCGACATGGTGGAGTTATTTTTTTAGTGGTTCGGATCCTAGCACTTCTACGCACCGTCGACACCGGATAAATCCTACGATTCCACTTGCGTTTCGGTTTGTTTTGGTCCTCTACCCGGTCCTCACGACCGAGCTCGGTGGACACATCCACCTGGGAATCAACCATAATGGAATCCCTTGGCGAAGTGACGTATTCTTCCTCCTCATTTTCAGGAAGAGAAGGTGCCAGATCCGCACAAAAGCTATCAAGCACATTGACCCCCAAAGCATCTACATCAGAATCGTTCATATGTTTAACAACCGGTAGGTTTCTAATCATCTCTAAAGCGCGCTCCGCTTCAAGATCCAAGAGATCACTAACGGACTTAGAAACTTCAATGTCGTTACTACCCAGAGAAACTCCCAAATGGCAGGTCTAAACAACATATCAGGAAATCCATGGAAGGAAAAGTAACAAACTTTCTGAAGAGGGCTTTCCAGCTTCAGACTGGAGGCACCATTACTTGGTCCCAACATTATACTGTCCACCAATATACACAAATGAACGACGCTAGTGCTATATATACTAGATAGAAAAACCTCTTTGTACAAATGACAACATATGCTCAAGTCCGGAACCACTCTATTCACGACACATCATCAAGGATGTGACATAAGCACTTCAGTGACATCTCTTATTAATTATTCGTCCTTGAATCCGTCCATCATCAGCCATGGACAATCTTCATGAGCAGCGGTATTACTAGTCTTCGTCCTCTTTCCGATCGACAAGACAACCGAGATCAGCAGAGAATGGAAATGTAGTATTAGGAGGTGGAATCTTGGAGGGGAACATTTGGTTCCTGGGTACACATGTACCCTATATGGGAAAAAAATAGCAATTCAACAAAAAATCAAAAAAATCTGAAAATATTTTTGAAATAAACTTGACTTTTCGTTGTACTAGTGAGAAAAGTTTCACAAAAAGAAAATTCCCCTTTGACTTCTTTACAAAAAAGACAAATTTTCGATCAAAATAGCATGAATAGTGTCCTATGATAGCAAATAAATTTTGTCTTTTTCGCTGTGAAGTCAACGTTGTTGTTTTTTTGTGAAAATTTATATACTGGTGTGCAAGTAAGTTAGGTTTAATCTAAAAATACTTTTGAGCTTTTTTAACTTTTTGTTTAATTATTTTAAAAAAATCACATGTAGGGTGTATATACATGCGGGAGCCAAAGGGTATTTCCCGTGGAAACCTCCCAATTGTGTGAGACTGTCCTTGATATTTGGCATTGCAAGGCAGTAGACGTGGTACAACTCAAGAGCTCTTATCGAAACAACTCAAGAGCTCTTATCGGCAGCGTGATCCCATGGAGTAGAAATTAAGTTAAGACCTGCAGTCAAGACCTTAGGCCTTGATACGATGATAAGCTTCATGCACTAGTTAAAAAGTCCAAACTGATGAAAAGACTAGGCAATCCATATATAAACTTCAACAATTCCAAAGACCTTATTTTGAATTCTGAAGTGGTGGTTCAGATAGTATTTCCGATACACAGTAAGAAGAACTTGCAAGTACACAAGGAGATAGATAGTACTCTCTTTTTTTCTTTTTGCGGGGAAGAGATGGATAGTGCTCTGATAAGCTTCATAATGAAATAAGCACCTTGAGATATTTTGCTGGATCAAACGAGGGGTGTGCGTGATGCAGGTAGTAGTAACGTCTAGTGTGTGCAATCATAGGTCATGTAACCCAACAGGCCACCTACAAACATGCCAGGAGTGGTGGATGTAGTAGTGAATAGCTTGACAGAATTCCAGAACATCACTAAAAAATACAGTAGGGTAGAAAAAATGAAAAGTTTAATACAGACATTTTGTATGAAATCCAAGAAATGTATAACGAATAAATGACACGAAGTAAATTCAAATCCATCCATGACAAGATAAATCCAACTATGTATGTGTTGACATACGAACACGTCACGTGTACCCTCGACGCCGGGGGTGATGCACCGCAGCTCACATCGAAGGAGACCCGACCGACAGCGCGATACGCAAGACAGTCGGCGGGTGCTTTTGCAACCGAAACCCACAAGACCGGGAGGGACCCCGTTAGGGATTGCGGCGGCTATGGGCTGCCCTAGGTCGATTCGCTCGCCCCTAGAGCTTCGGGATTCGCAGCTCTCAAACATGAAGAACAGCGAAGAACGAGAGAGAAAAACGGTGGAGAGATAAAAAGTAGACAGGAAAAAGTAGTATATTGATTTGTTCGATTGTGTGTTGTTCAATCGGCCGTCACCCCCAACATATATAAGAGGCGGCTAGACTTCCCGTACAAGTAAAGGATTCATCTAGGCTTTCCTTACAAGAAAAATTACATCAATTCGCGTCCTAGAGTCCTAGTTCTATTCCAACTCGGATTCAGTCTGAATCTGGCCCAACTTCTGTCTTCCTCTTTGTGCAGGCCACCGAGCCTCCATATGACCTCCGATCAAGATGGCCCAAATATCAAACTTGTGCGCCTCGACGATACGAACAACTCTCATGTTGATCACTTTTTCAAATAAGGCCATCTTGAATACTTTTCGAGGTCGTCTTTACCTTCCAGTCGGACTCGGTCTTGCGGTAGACTGAATTATCCGAGTCTTGTAGTAAATTTGCAGGCCATATACTATCTCTGATGATGATGACTCCAAAACCAAAGTTTACCGTCTTGATGATACGCACAACTTCTGTATTGAACACTTCTTCATCCGAAATCATCTTGATAAACTTTCGGGCACATGCTCAGTTTCACTTGGATTCGAGCTCATCCACTCGGATATTAGAGTCACTCGGATCGTCCGACTGGACTTTTCACTCGGATGTTAGAATCTTTCACTTGGAAGGTAATATTCCACTCGGATAATTATATTTTCACTCGGAAGGTAATCCCTTACGCGATCGATAAGTTTTCACTCGACCTTTTACTCGATCGGTAGGTTTTCACTCGACCTTTTACTCGATCGGTAGGTTTTTAACCTTTTACTCAATTGGTAGGTTTTCACTCGACCTTTTACTCGATCGGTAGGTTTTTACCCGAAAGGTAAGCTTTCACTCGACCGGTGAGTTTTCACTCGGATGGTAAGCTTTTCACTCGACCAAAAACGTAGCCTGATCTTGATTTGTCTCCCCAAGTCTCATACGACCTCGGATTGAGACAAATTATATATGAAAATCGATCGGCTCGACGAGACGAAACTTTCTCGTGTTGAAGTTTTTCCGATTCAAGGACTTCTTAAGGGCCGAATTGCTCGCGCGACCCATCAGAAAGGGCGTCTGGTACTTCGCGCCATATTTCCATTCAGCTTCGGCCTGCAGTGTATTGCCTCTAACTTCTGCATATGAACTTGGATTGAGATGATTTATATATCAAAATCGATTGCCTCGACGAGATGAAGACAATTCCTTTAGAATACTCCTTCATCCGAGATCGTCTTGAAGGCATGATCGGCCGAAAACCACTCGGAATGTTGAATTTTGTCACTCAGAGTACAACTTCGGCCACCGAGATAAGGTCGAATGGCGATAAATTAAACATCAAAGTTATTCCACTCGGCGACCTGAAACTTTGCATGCTGAAAACTCTTTCACTTGAGGCCATCTTACTTGCCTTTTGTACCTTGCCAAAATCCGATGTCAACACATGCCCTCCTGTTTTTCGGCAAAGCTTGCACGCCGAAAAATAATATGCACGGTGTTTGTTCTAAAGACGATGTCAACACTCCATCGGCCATTTATTTTCCTCAGGGCGATAATTATGTATCGGCCATGTTTGTGCTAAGGGCGATAATCGATATCGCCAATGCCTACTCAGCTTCCCGCCACACACTCGGGTGGTACTTCTTCAAATATTTTCCGTTGAGAGCTCGGGGTAACAATGCCCCTTGTATTGATTCTACCAAATATGAATTTACAGGAACAACCCTTGTAATCCTAAAAGGACCTTCCCAACTTGGAGCCCACTTCCCGAATTTTCTATCTCTTGAACCAATCGGCGGAATCACTTTCCAGACGAGTTCACCAACTTGAAAATTCTTCAACTTAACTTTCTTAGTGTAAGCTCTTGCAACCCTCAACTTGTCTCTCTCTATGGACTCCAAAGCAACCAAACGTTTATCGGCAACTTCATCAATATTGTCCATCATCAAGTTATAAAAGTCTACTGCCGATAAATCATTTTGTTTGGCTATTCTCAAAGCATTCAAATTGACTTCTACTGGTAAAACGGCCTCTTGACCATATACTAGGTCATATGGAGTTACCTTCGTAGCACCATGCCTTGAAATTCTATGTGCCCATAAAGCTTCAGACAACATGCCATCTCCTCGGATTATCCTCAATCTTCTTCTTGATGAGCTTGATTAAAATTTTATTGCTAGACTCGGCTTGTCCATTAGCTTGGGCATAATATGGAGAGGAATTGAGCAACTTTATATTATAAGATTCGGCAAACTCTCTGACTTGGTGTGACATAAAAGATGAACCTTGATCTGTAGTTAACATTTGAGGAATACAGAATCTATGAATAATGTGTTCGGTTATGAATTGAATTACCTCCGTATGTGTCATGTTCTTGAGAGGTACTGCTTCAGACCATTTAGTGAAATAATCAGTTGCCACCAATACGAACCGATGTCCTTTTGAGGAAGACGGGTGGATTTGTCCAATGAAATCTAAACCCCAACCTCTGAAAGGCCACGGTTTGATAATAGGATGTAACTGTTGGGGAACGTAGTAATTTCAAAAATTTTCCTACGCACACGCAAGATCATGGTGATGCATAGCAACGAGAGGGGAGAGTGTTGTCTACGTACCCTCGTAGACCGAAGCGGAAGCGATCACAACGTAGAGGAAGTAGTCGTACGATCTCCTCGCGATCCGACCGATCCCGGCGCCGTTACTCCGGCGCCCCCGAGTTCTTGACACACGTACAGCTCGATGACGCTCCTCGGGCTCCAATCCAGTAGAGCTTCGGGGAGGGAGAGTTTCGTCAGCACGACGGCGTGGTGACGATCTTGATGTTCTAGCGGCGCAGGGCTTCGCCTAAGCACCGCAACGATATGACCGAGGTGGATTATGGTGGAGGGGGGCACCGCACACGGCTAAGGAACGATCTCAAGGATCAACTTGTGTCTTGTAGGGTGCCCCCCTGCCCCCGTATATAAAGGAGGGAGGGGGGAGGTGCGGCCGGCCCAAGGGAGGCGCGCCGGAGGAGTCCTACTCCCACCGGGAGTAGGACTCCCCCTTCCTTGTTGGAGTAGGATTGGGGGAGGGGGAAGAGAGAAGGGGGGGCGCCGCCCCCCTCTCCTTGTCCTATTCGGACTAGGGGGGGAGGGGGCGCGCGGCCACCCCTGGCGGGCCCTTCCTCTTCTCCCTCGTGGCCCACTAAGGCCCAATAGCCTCCGGGAGGGTTCCGGTAACCCCCCGGTACTCCGGTAAAATCCCGATTTCACCCGGAACCATTCCGAACTCCAAATATAGGCTTCCAATATATCAATCTTTATGTCTCGACCATTTCGAGACTCCTCGTCATGTTCGTGATCACATCCGGACTCGAACTTCTTGGTACATCAAAATACATAAACTCATAATAACATCCATCGAAACCTTAAGCGTGCGGACCCTACGGTTCGAGAACAATGTAGACATGACCGAGACCGTCTCCGTCAATAACCAACAGCAGGACTTGGATGCCCATATTGGTTCCTACATATTCTACGAAGATCTTTATCGGTCGGACCGCATAACAACATCGTTGTTCCCTTTGTCATCGGTATGTTACTTGCCCGAGATTCGATCGTCGGTATCAATACCTAGTTCAATCTCGTTACGGCAAGTCTCTTTACTCGCTCAGTAATACATCATCTCACAGCTAACTCATTAGCTGTAATGCTTGCAAGGCTTTAGTGATGTGTATTACCGAGAGGGCCCAGAGATACCTCTCCGACAATCGGAGTGACAAAACCTAATCTCGAAATCGCCAACCCAACATCGCCTTTGGAGACACCTGTAGTACTCCTTTATAATCACCCGATTCGTTGTGACGTTTGGTAGCACCAAAGTGTTCCTCCGTAAACGGAGTTGCATAATCTCATAGTTACAGGAACATGTATATGTCATGGATAAAAGCAGTAGCAACACACTAAGCGATCGTGTGCTAAGCTAATGGAATGGGTCATGTCAATCGATCATTCTACTAATGATGTGACCTTATTAATCAAATAACAACTCTTTGTTTATGGTTAGGAAACATAACCATCTTTGATTAACAAGCTAGTCTAGTAGAGGCATACTAGTGACATATTGTTTGTCTATGCATTCACACATGTATCATGTTTCCGGTTAATACAATTCTAGCATGAATGATAAACATTTATCATGAAATAAGGAAATAAATAATAACTTTATTATTGCCTCTAGGGCATATTTCCTTGATCTCCCACTTGCACTAGAGTCAATAATCTAGATTACATAGTAATGATTCTAACACCCATGGAGTCTTGGTGCTGATCATGTTTTGCTCGTGGAAGAGGCTTAGTCAACGGTCTGCAACATTCAGATCCGTATGTATCTTGCAAATCTCTATGTCTCCCACGGACTAAGTCTCGGATGGAATTGAAGCGTCTCTTGATGTGCTTGGTCCTCTTGTGAAATCTGGATTCCTTCGCTAAGGCAATTGCTCGATATTGTCACGAAGATTTTCATTGGACCCGATGCACTAGGTATGACACCCAGATCGGATATGAACTCCTTCATCCGCACTCCTTCATTAGCTGCTTCGAAGATGCTATGTACTCCGCTTCACATGTAGATCCCGCTTCGACGCTTTGTTTAGAACTGCACCAACCGACAGCTCCTCCGTTTAGTGTAAATCGTATCCGATCTGCGATTTAGAATCGTCCGGATCGGTGTCAAAGCTTGCATCAACGTAACCGTTTACGATGAGCTCTTTGTCACCTCCATATCGAGAAGCATATCCTTAGTCCTTTTCGTATTTCAGATGTTCTTGACCGCTGTCGATGATCCATTCTGGATTACTTTGGTACCTCCTGCTAAGCTTATAGCAAGGCACACATCAGTCTGGTACACAGCATTGCATACATGATAGAGCCTATGGCTGAAGCATAGGAACATCTTTCATTTTCTCTCTATCTTCTGTAGTGGTCGGGCATTGAGTCTTACTCAACTTCACACCTTGTAACACGTGCAAGAACCCTTTCTTTGCTCGATCCATTTTGAACTTCTTCAAAATTTTGTCAAGGTATGTGCTTTGTGAAAATCCAATTAAGCGTCTTGATCTATCTCTATAGATCTTAATGCCCAATATGTAAGCAGCTTCACCGAGGTCTTTCATTGAAAACTCTTATTCAAGTATCCCTTTATGCTATCCAGAAATTCTATATCATTTCCAATCAGCAATATGTCATCTACATATAATATCGAAATGCTACTGAGCTCCCACTCACTTTCTTGTAAATACAAAGCTTCTCCAAAAGTCTCAGATGAACCCAAATGCTTTGATCACACTATCAAAGCGTTTATTCCAACTCGAGATGCTTGCACCAGTCCATAAATGGATCATTGGAGCTTGCATACTTTGTTAGCTCCTTTGGATCGATAAAACCTTTTGGTTGCATCATATACAACTCTTCTTCCGTAAATCCATTCAGAATGCAGTCTTTACATCCATTTGCCAAATTTCATAATCATAAAATGCGGCAATTGCTAACATGATTCGGACAGACTTAAGCATCGCTTCTGGTGAGAAGGTCTCATCGTAGTCAATCCCTTGAACTTGTCGAAAACCCTTTGCAACAAGTCGAGCTTTGTAGACGATAACATTACCGTCGTGTCGGTCTTCTTCTTGAAGATCCACTTGTTTTCTATTGCTTGCCTACCCTCGGGCAAGTCAACCAAAGTCCATACTTTGTTTTCATACATGGATCCCATCTCAGATTTCATGGCCTCAAGCCATTTTGCGAATCTGGGCTCACCATCGCTTCTTCATAGTTCGTAGGTTCATCATGATCTAGTAGCATGATTTCCGAATAGGATTACCGTACCACTCAGTGCGGATTTTACTCTGGTTGATCTACGAGGTTACAGTAGTAACTTGATCCGAGTTTCATGATCAACATCATCAACTTCCTCACTACTTGGTGTAGATGTCTCGAAACCGGTTTCTGCGACAAACTACTTTCAAGTAAGGAGAAGGTACAATTACCTCATCAAGTTCTACTTTCCTCCCACTCACTTCTTTCGAGAGAAACTCCTTCTCTAGAAAGGATCCATTCTTAACAACAAATGTCTTGCCTTCGGATCTGTGATAGAAGGTGTACCCAACTGTCTCCTTTGGGTATCCTATGAAGACACATTTCTCCGATTTGGGTTCGAGCTTATCAGGTTGAAGTTTTTCACATAAGCATCGCATCCCCAAACTTTAAGAAACGACAACTTTGGTTTCTTGCTAAACCACAGTTCATAAGGTGTCGTCTCAGCGGATTTTGACGGTGTTCTATTCAGTGTGAATGCGGCCGTCTCTAGAGCATAACCCCAAAGCGATAGCGGTAAATCTGTAAGAGACATCATAGATCGCACCATATCTAGTAAAGTACGATTCGACGTTCGGACACACCATTACTGCTGTGGTGTTCGGGTGGCGTGAGTTGCTAAACTATTCCGCATTGTTTCAAATGTAGACCAAACTCGTAACTCAATATTCACCTCCACGATCGATCGTAGAAATTTAATTTTCTTATTACGATGATTTTCAACTTCACTCTGAAATTCTTTGAACTTTTCAAATGTTTCAGACTTATGTTTCATTAAGTAGATATACCCATATCTGCTTAAGTCATCTGTGAAGGTGAGAAAATAACGATATCCGCCACGAGCCTCAACATTCATCGGACCACATACATCAGTATGTATGATTTCCAACAAATCTGTTGCTCTCTCCATAGTACCGGAGAACGGGTTTTAGTCATCTTGCCCATGAGGCACGGTTCATAAGTGCCAAGTGATTCATAATCAAGTGACTCCAAAAGTCCATCGAGATGGAGTTTCTTCATGCGCTTTACACCGATATGACCTAAACGGCGAGTGCCACAAATAAGTTGCACTATCATTATCAACTCTGCATCTTTTGGTTTCAACATTATGAATATGTGTATCACTACTATCGAGATTCATCAAAATAGACCACTCCTCAAGGGTGCATGACCATAAAAGATATTACTCATATAAATAGAACAACCATTATTCTCTCGATTTAAATGTATAACCGTCTCGCATCAAACAAGATCCAGATATAATGTTCATGCTCAACGCAGCACCAAATAACAATTATTTAGGTCTAAAACTAATCCCAAGGTAGATGTAGAGGTAGCGTGCCGACCGCGATCACATCGACTTTGGAACCATTTCCCACGCGCATCGTCACCTCGTCCATTGCCGGTGTTAAGCAATCAGTAGTCCTGTTTGAGTTGCAAATATTAGCAATGAACCAGATATCAAATACCAGTGCTACTACGAGCTCTAGTAAGGTACACATCAATAACATGTATATCACATATACCTTTGTTCACCTTGCCATCCTTCTTATCCGCCAAATACTTGGGGCAGTTCCGCTTCCAAGGACTATCGCTTGCGGTAGAAGCACTCGGCCAGGCTTAGGTCCGGACTTGGGTTTCTTCTCTGAGCAGAACTTGCTTGCTGTTCTTCTTGAGATTCCCTTCTTCTTCCCTTTACCTTTCTTCTTGAAACTAGTGGTCTTATTGACCATCAACACTTGATGCTCCTTCTTGATTTCTACCTCCGCAGCCTTTAGCATTGCGAAGAGCTCGGTATAGTCTTTACTAACCCTTGCATATTATAGTTCATCACGAAGCCTTTGTAGCTTGGTGGCGTGATTGAGAATTCATCAATGACACAATCATCCGGAAGATTAACTCCCAATTGTGTCAAGTGATTGTAGTACCCGGACATTCCGAGTATATGCTCACTAATGTAACTATTCTCCTCCATCTTGCAGCTATAGAACTTATTGGAGACTTCATATCTCTCAATCCGGGCATTACATTTGAATATCAACTTCAACTCTGGAACATCTCATATGCTCCATGACGTTCAAAACGTCGTTGAAGTCCCGGTTCTAAGCCGTAAAGCATGGCACATCGAACTATAGAGTAGTCATCAGCTTTGCTCGCCAGACGTTCATAACATCTGCGGTTGCATTAGCAAGAGCACTGCACCTAGCGGTGCATCCAGGGCGTAACTCTTCATGCAGCAATGAGGAAAATCCTCAAATTACGGACCCGATCCGTGTAATTGCTACCATCATCTTTCAACTTTGCTTTCTCAAGGAACGCATTAAAATTCAACGGAACAACAAAGACGAGCCATCTATCTACAATCAAACATAAACAAGCAAGATACTATCGGTACTAAGTTCATGATAAATTTAAGTTCAATTAATCATATTACTTAAGAACTCCCACTTAGAAAGACATCTCTCTAGTCATCCAAGTGATCACGTGATCCAAATCAACTAAACCATAACCGATCATCACGTGAAATGGAGTAGTTTTCAATGGTGAACATCTTATGTTGATCATATCTACTATATGATTCACGCTCGACCTTTCGGTCTCCGTGTTCCGAGGCCATATCTGCATATGCTAGGCTCGTCAACTATAACCTGAGTATTCTGCGTGTGCAAAACTGGCTTGCACCCGTTGTAGATGGACGAGAGCTTATCACACCCGATCATCACGTGGTGTCCAGGCACGACGAACTTTGGCAGCGGTGCATACTCGGGAGAACACTTCTTGATAATTTAGTGAGAGATCATCTTATAATGCTACCGTCAATCAAAGCAAGATAAGATGCATAAAAGATAAACATCACATGCAAATCAATATAAGTGATATGATATGGTCATCATCATCTTGTGCTTCGTGATCTCCATCTCTGCAGCACCACCATGATCACCATCGCGACACCTTGATCTCCATCGTAGCATCGTTGTCGTCTCGCCAATCTTTTGCTTCTACGACTATCGCTACCGCTTAGTGATAAAGTAAAGCATTACAGGGCGATTGCATTGCATACAATAAAGCGACAACCATATGGCTCCAGCCGATTGCCGATAACCGGTTACAAAACATGATCATCTCATACAATAAAATATAGCATCACGTCTTGACCATATCACATCACAACATGCCCTGCAAAAACAAGTTAGACGTCCTCTACTTTGTTGTTGCAAATTTTACGTGGCTGCTACGGGCTTAAGCAAGAACCAGTCTCACCTCGCATCAAAACCACAACGATACTTCGTCAAATAGACTCGTTTAACCTTCTCAAGGACCGGGCGTAGCCACACTCAGTTCAACTAAAGTGAGAGAGACAGCACCCACCAGTCACCTTTAAGCAACGAGTGCTCGTGGCGGTGAAACCAGTCTCGCGTAAGCGTCTGGCGTAATGTCGGTCCAGGCCGCTTCATCTCACAATACCGCTGAACCAAAGTATGACATGCTGGTAGGTAGTATGACTTGTATCGCCCACAACTCACTTGTGTTCTACTCGTGCAAAACATCAAACCATAAAACCTAGGCTCGATACCACTTTGTTGGGGAACGTAGTAATTTCAAAATTTTCCTCGCACACGCAAGATCATGGTGATGCATAGCAACGAGAGGGAGAGTGTTGTCTACGTACCCTCGTGAGACCGGCGGAAGCGATCACAACGTAGAGGAAGTAGTCGTATGATCTCCTCGCGATCCGACCGATCCGGCGCCGTTACTCGGCGCCCCGAGTTCTTGACACACGACAGCTCGATGGCGCTCCTCGGGCTCCAATCCAAAGAGAGCTGGGGAGGAGAGTTTCGTCGACCTGACGGCGTGGTGGCGATCTTGATGTTCTAGCGGCGCGAGGCTTCGCCTAAGCACCGCAACGATATGACCGAGGTGGATTATGGTGGAGGGGCACCGCACACGCTAAGGAACGATCTCAAGGATCAACTTGTGTCTTGTAGGGTGCCCCCCCCCATATAAAGGAGGGAGGGGGAGGTGCGGCCGGCCCAAGGGAGGCGCTGCGGGAGGAGTCCTACTCCCACCGGGAGTAGGACTCCCCCTTCCTTGTTGGAGTAGGATTGGGGAGGGGAAGAGAGAGGGGGCGCCGCCTCTCCTTGTCCTATTCGGACTAGGGGAGGGGCGCGCCACCCCTGGCCGCCCTTCCTCTTCTCCTCGTGGCCCACTAAGGCCTAATAGCCTCCGGAGGGTTCCGTAACCCCGGTACTCGAGAAAATCCGATTTCACCCGGAACCATTCGAACTCAAATATAGGCTTCCAATATATCAATCTTTATGTCTCGACCATTTCGAGACTCCTCGTCATGTCCGTGATCACATCCGGGACTCGAACTTCTTCGGTACATCAAAATACATAAACTCATAATAACATCCATCGAAACCTTAAGCGTGCGGACCCTACGGTTCGAGAACAATGTAGACATGACCGAGACACGTCTCGGTCAATAACCAACAGCGGGACCTGGATGCCCATATTGGTTCCTACATATTCTACTGAAGATCTTTATCGGTCGACCGCATAACAACATACGTTGTTCCTTTGTCATCGGTATGTTACTTGCCCGAGATTCGATCGTCGGTATCCAATACCTAGTTCAATCTCGTTACGCAAGTCTCTTTACT
Organism: Aegilops speltoides; assembly: GCA_021437245.1. Taxonomy (NCBI): domain Eukaryota; kingdom Viridiplantae; phylum Streptophyta; class Magnoliopsida; order Poales; family Poaceae; genus Aegilops; species Aegilops speltoides. Next base: position 10,864,544 of record CM038145.1, read on the forward strand.
CGCTCGTAATACATCATCTCACAGCTAACTCATTAGCTATAATGCTTGCAAGGCTTCAGTGATGTGTATTACCGAGAGGGCCCAGAGATACCTCTCCGACAATCGGAGTGACAAAACCTAATCTCGAAATACGCCAACCCAACATCTGCCTTTGGAGACACCTGTAGTACTCCTTTATAATCACCCAGTTACGTTGTGACGTTTGGTAGCACCCAAAGTGTTCCTCCGGTAAACGGGAGTTGCATAATCTCATAGTTAAAGGAAATAAATAATAACTTTATTATTGCCTCTAGGGCATATTTCCTTCAGTAACATAGCAGCAGGAGCCAATTGAATATCACCAAACTTTTGACAAGCTTCACACCCTTTATAATATCTGGAGCAATCATTAATCATAGTCGGCCAATAAAACCCAGCACGTCGCAATAACCATTTCATTTTGGGAGCCGACTGGTGAGTGCCACAAATACCTTCATGTACTTCTCCCATAGCAACTCTTGCCTGGTCCTCATCCAAACACTTTAGAAGAACATCATCGACTGTTCGGCGATAAAGACCATCATTTCTCATTGTATACTTGAAAGCCATACGCCGAACAGCCCTGTCCACCCTTTCACTCGGATTGCACAAGTAATCAACAATGGGCTTTCTCCAGTCGGAATTATCACCTGCACTAGATTTTTTGTTAATGGCCGAATTAGTGGGTTCAGGTTCGGCCTCTCCCATATTGGCAAGACAAGACATCGGTCTTTGAGAGATATGAAACATGCCATGATCAACATGATATCCAGATGCTTGCTGTGCCAACTCATTTGCTTTCCAGTTGTCATGTCTAGATATATGTGCAATGCTAAAACAATCCAAAGTAGAAATTATATCTAGACATTTATCAAGATAAACATTAAGTGATTCATCAAAACACTGAAAGACTCTGGATATTTGCTGCACCACTAGTAACGAATCACCGTAAGCCTCAATATGTGTAACACCTATAGAAAGTAACATCTCTAGACCGAATAACAATGCTTCATATTCGGCTTGATTGTTTGTGCAAAATATTCTAAGCGGCATGAGGCTTCAAAAACAGCACCATGAGGAGATATATAAACAATACCAACACCTTGGCCATTGCTACAAACTGAACCATCAAAGTACAATCTCCATGGCACTAATGAAACAAGGTTCATATCAACATCATGCTTGTCATTAATCCGATGTTCAACAATGAAATTAGCAACAATTTGGCCTTTCATGGATTTTAGAGATTCATAAGCCAAATCATACTCAATCAAAGCATAAGCCCACTTGCCAATTCTACCACTAAGAATTGGCCTATGCAACATGTACTTAATGACATCGGTTTGACAAGCTACTACACAAGAACTCGGCACTAGGTAATGTCTCAATTTTGTGCAAGCGTAATATAAGCATAGACATAGTTTTCCAATAAATGTATACCTTGTCTCAGCGTCCAATAAACGTCTGCTCAAATATGTAATGGCATGCTCTTTTCCTTCGGTATCTTGAGTCAAAACAGCACCAATAACACCTTCCTCTGCTGCGATATAAAGTTTAAAAGGCTCTCTATGCTTGGGTGCTTTCATCACCGGAGGAGTGCACAAATAATTCTTGATCATATCAAAGGCTTCTTGCTGTTTTGCCCCCCAAGTGAAATCAACATCATTCTTTAACCGAAGGATAGGAGTAAATGCATCAACTTTCCCTGACAGATTAGCTATGAACCTTCTCAAATAATTGACCTTGCCAAGGAACTTTTGCATATCTCTCTTGCATGTTGGAGCCTCCACTTTCTGTATGGCCTCTATCTTTTTGGGATCGATTTCGATGCCATCTTCATGAATAATGAAACCCAAAAATTTGCCAGCTGACACGCCGAATGCACACTTCAAAGGATTCATCTTCAGTCCATAATTTTTTATTCTTTCAAAAGCTAAACACAAATCGGCCAAGTGAGATTCAAAAGCACCCGATTTGACAACAATATCATCAATATAAACTTCAAGTATGATACCGAGTAAATCATGAAAAATCAAATTCATAGCCCTTTGATATGTGGCCCCAACATTTTTCAATCCGAATGTCATCACTGTCCACTCGAATAAACCAAGGAAACCAGGACATCGGAAAGCTGTTTTGTACATGTCCTCTTCGGCCATAAAAATTTGATTGTATCCGGCATTACCAGCTAGAAAGCTAATAACCTTATGTCCAGAAGCATCATTAATAAGCATATCGGCTATTGGCATGGGATAATCATCTTTGGGTGTAGCCCTATTCAAATCTTTGAAGTCAATGCACACCCTCAACTTGCCGGATCCCTTCTTCTCCATTGGGACAATGTTAGAAATCCACTCGGCATACCTGCAAGGTCGAATGAACTTAGCTTCAAGCAGTCGACCGATCTCTTCCTTGATCCGGTCATATGTTTTCGGATTAAACTTTCTGGCCGACTGTTTATAAGGTCTAAAACCAGCTTTTATAGGCAACCGATGCTCCACCAGCTCTCGGCTCAACCCTGGCATCTCATGATATTCCCATGCAAAGCAACAAACATATTCTTTCAATAGCTCGATTAATTTAGCCTTACAATCGGCTTTCAAATTTTTGTTTATAAATGTCGGTCGAGTGACTGAACCATCTCCAATATCTATCTCTTCTAATGGATCAGCCGATGTAAAACCTTGTCCAAGTTTATCCATGTCATCCAACTCCTCTATAGACTCATACATATCGTCCTCACTGGATCGATATTTTACAAGACGTTTTTGTAACCACTCGGAATTAGAATCCATTTAAACATATCATACCTTGGAGCCGATTGCATTCAGTCGGCTTTAAAGACACGGGCACAAAACCATTCTTGGTCGCGCTGAGAAAATCAAACTCTGATAAGTCACGTCCCGTCAAGCAAGTAGCACTGGGATGTTGCCAATCCACCGATGCATCGGCCAAAGCAACACAGGCCGAGTTATCCGCATGAATGACTTCCACTTCATCATCAACCCACAGAATCAAAAACTGGTGCATAGTGGATGGCACGCCTTTGGTTTGCATGAACCCAATCACGGCCTAGTATAACGTTGTAGTTACCTTGCACCTCAAATGACAAAGAATGCAAGTGGCCAAAGTTTTGCTTCCGATTGTAAGCTCCACATACATTACACCTTTGGCTTCAGTTTTCTCTTTGCCTTCAAACCCGTTGAGCACCATATTGGTCTTGATCAATTCTTCATCAGGCAAACCCAATTTCTTGAAGACCGAATAGGGCATAAGATTTACCACAGCACCTCCATCCACAAGTATCCGAGTGAGCGGCGACCCATTGATATGACCTCTGAGATATAACGGTTTCAGATGCGTTACTGGTTCTTTTGGCTTCTCAAATATTGCATTTTAGGGCCAAAATCCAGCTGAGCCACCTCCCCTTCCTCATCTACAGCATGAAACTCAGCAGGTAAGTAATACACCATATTGATATCCATACATTCATGAACCGGCGTAGACTCATAGTCCAACATATCAACCTCTTCTTCAAGTGGATCGACCGATCTTGAAAGCTGGCCGAGTGAAGGAGAAGTAAGAAGTGTCGCAGACGATGTAATAGCTGTCACATCGTCCTCCTTGGGTGGTGTAGGCACTTTTGTGATAGATGTAGAAGCTGATGTATCTTGTATTTGTTTTGGCCTCCACACTTGTTTTGCTGGAACCATGGGCCGAGTGTCATTGAACAACTTATCCCTTTGCTTCTCGGCCTCCTGCTCCGCCATCTCTTGACTCCTTAACCTCTGTAGTTTCCTCTTCTGTGTCTTTGTTAGCCCTGGAGGACACCACTCTGGTCGAGTGTATTTAGCATCTCTCACCTTTACTTGGCTGGTGCTTGCTTCATGGTCATTAACCGAGTGCTTTGGCGCGATAGCAAGTATCGGCTCAGTTGAGTGATTATGCACAGTCGGCTGCTGTATGGGGAATGTTTTGGTGCCCAAGATAAGTGAGTCGACATCCATTTTCTCCTTGCCTTTTCCCGACTCAACTGCTGCAACACTTGGTGACTTAACACACCATTCTTTTCGACTTTCCAGATGCATGAAATTTCCACTCGGGCGCACCTTTTTACTCGAATGGAATCCACTCGGATGGACGTCACTCTGATGGAATCTACCCATCCATATTTTTTCATTTGGATAGCTTCCACCTGGGTGCATTCTTACACTAGGATAGTTTCCACTCGGTCGCATATTTTGACCAGCCGACCGATAGTCGCCAATGTTCAGTCGGCCATTATACGAGTATTCAAGTCGGTCCCAAACAGTTTGCCTTGCTCTTCTGGAAACAGTGCCTTTGGTCCACTCGGTTTTGCATACCGACTGAACATATCATCTGATGGTGACCGTGGTCGCTTCAAGTGTGATGGCCGGTTAGAGCTGGGACCAGCCGACTGATTAGCATATTTGGACAGCAACATATCAAAAGTTGGCTTGATCCGCTTGCGTTGCACTTTAGCTTCATTCCTCTTCCATTTGCCAACTTCGGACTCTTGGGCTTGACAAATTTAACTCGAGTGTCCTGCTTTGCACCGTGTTTGCCCGAGTGTAGGATTCTTGATGGTGATCTTGATCACTTCCTTGCCATCGGGTTGCTTATCAAGCACAACATGTCTCCCCAAGACGTTGTCACCCTCCTTGTCTTTCCTGGGCTCACCAACAATGACATTAGCGTTATTAGCAGATTCGGCTACCTCCGGCCAAATGAGCAGCTTCTTCCCTTCTAAATCCATGGTGTTCATTGGATAGGGCTGTTTATCAACTTGCATCTCAGAAAAGTGTTGGGGAACGTAGTAATTTCAAAAAATTTCCTACGCACACGCAAGATCATGGTGATGTATAGCAACGAGAGGGGAGAGTGTTGTCCACATACCCTTGTAGACCCGAAGCGGAAGCGATCACAACGTAGAGGAAGTAGTCGTCGTTCTCCTCGCGATCCGACCGATCCGGCGCCGTTACTCCGACGCCCCGAGTTCTTGACACACGTACAGCTCGATGGCGTCCCTCGTACTCGATCCAGCCGAGTGTCGAGGGAGAGTTTCACGGACGACGGCGTGGTGACGATCTTGATGTTTCACCGGCGCAGGGCTTCGCCTAAGCTTCGCGACGGTATGACCGAGGTGGAATATGGTGGAGGGGGGCACCGCACACGGCTAAGGAACGATCTAAAGATCAAACTTATGTGTTCCAAGGTGCCCCCCTGCCCCCGTATATAAAGGAGGGAGGGGGGAGGCCGGCCGGCCTAGCTAGGGCGCGCCGGGAGGAGTCCTACTCCCACCGGGAGTAGGACTCCCCCCCTTTCCTAGTTGGAATAGGATTGGGGGGAGGGGGAAGAGGAGAGGGGGCGCCGCCCCTTCCTTGTCCTATTCGGACTGGGGGGGGCGCGCGGCCACCTCCTGGCCGGCCCCTCCTCTTCTCCCTCGAGGCCCACCGAGGCCCATTTACCCCCCGGGGGGTTCCGGTAACCTCCCGGTACTCCGGTAAATTCCTGTTTTCGCCCGGAACCATTCCGAACTCCAAACATAGGCTTCCAATATATCAATCTTTATGTCTCGACCATTTCGAGACTCCTCGTCATGTCCGTGATCACATCCGGGACTCCGAACTTCTTCGGTACATCAAAATACATAAACTCATAATAACTATCATCGAAACCTTAAGCGTGCGGACCCTACGGTTCGAGAACAATGTAGACATGACCTAGAACTATTCACGGTCAATAACCAACAGCGGGACCTGGATGCCCATATTGGTTCCTACATATTCTACGAAGATCTTTATCGGTCAGACCGCATAACAACATACGTTGTTCCCTTTGTCATCGGTATGTTACTTGCCCGAGATTCGATCGTCGGTATCCAATACCTAGTTCAATCTCGTTACCGGCAAGTCTCTTTACTCGTTCCGTAATACATCATCTCACAACTAACTCATTAGTTGTAGTGCTTGCAAGGCTTGATGATGTGTATTACCGAGAGGGCCCAGAGATACCTCTCCGACAATCGGAGTGACAAAACCTAATCTCGAAATCGCCAACCCAACATCTGCCTTTGGAGACACTGTAGTACTCCTTTATAATCACCCGATTCGTTGTGACGTTTGGTAGCACCAAAGTGTTCCTCCGTAAACGGAGTTGCATAATCTCATAGTTACGGAACATGTATATGTCATGGATAAAAGCAGTAGCAACATACTAAGCGATCGTGTGCTAAGCTAAGGGAATGGGTCATGTCAATCGATCATTCTACTAATGATGTGACCTTGTTAATCAAATAACAACTCCTTGTTCATGGTCGGAAACATAACCATCTTTGATTAACAAGCTAGTCTAGTAGAGGCATACTAGTGACACATTGTTTTGTCTATGCATTCACACATGTATCATGTTTCCGTTAATACAATTCTAGCATGAATGATAAACATTTATCATGAAATAAGGAAATAAATAATAACTTTATTATTGCCTCTAGGGCATATTTCCTTGATCTCCCACTTGCACTAGAGTCAATAATCTAGATTACATAGTAATGATTCTCACACCCATGGAGTCTTGGTGCTGATCATGTTTTGCTCGTGGAAGAGGCTTAGTCAACGGTCGCAACATTCAGATCCGTATGTATCTTGCAAATCTCTATGTCTCCCACCGACTAAGTCCGGATGGAATTGAAGCGTCTTTTGATGTGCTTGGACCTCTTGTGAAATCTGGATTCCTTTGCTAAGGCAATTGCTCGATATTGTCACGAAGATTTTCATTGGACCCGATGCACTAGGTATGACACCTAGATCGGATATGAACTCCTTCATCCGACTCCTTCATTAGCTGCTTCCGAAGCTGCTATGTACTCCGCTTCACATGTAGATCCCGCCTGACGCTTTGTTTAGAACTGCACCAACCGACAGCTCCTCCGTTTAGTGTAAATATGTATCCGGTTTGCGATTTAGAATCGTCCGGATCGGTGTCAAAGCTTGCATCAACGTAACCGTTCGATGAGCTCTTTGTCACCTCCATATCTGAAACATATCCTTAGTCCTTTTCGGTATTTCAGGATGTTCTTGACCGCTGTCCAATGATCCACTCTGGATTACTTTGGTACCTCCTGCTAGGCTTATAGCAAGGCACACATCAGTCCGGTACACAGCATTGCATACATGATAGAGCCTATGGCTGAAGCATAGGAACATCTTTCATTTTCTCTCTATCTTCTGCGTGGTCGGGCATTGAGTCGACTCAACTTCACACCTTGTAACACGGCAAGAACCCTTTCTTTGCTTGATCCATTTTGAACTTCTTCAAAATTTGTCAAGGTATGTGCTTTGTGAAAGTCAATTAAGCGTCTTGATCTATCTCTATAGATCTTAATGCCCAATATGTAAGCAGCTTCACCGAGGTCTTTCATTGAAAAACTTTTATTCAAGTATCCCTTTATGCTATCCAGAATTCTATATCATTTCCGATCAGCAATATGTCATCTACATATAATATCGAAATGCTCTGAGCTCCCACTCACTTTCTTGTAAATCAGGCTTCTCCAAAAGTCTCAGTACAAACCCAAATGCTTTGATCACACTATCAAAGCGTTTATTCCAACTCGAGATGCTTGCACCAGTCCATAGATGGATCATTGGAGCTTGCACACTTTGTTAGCTCCCTTTGGATCGATAAAACCTTCGTTGCATCATATACAACTCTTCTTCCGAAATCCATTCAGAATGCGGTCTTTACATCCATTTGCCAAATTTCATAATCATAAAATGCGGCAATTGCTAACATGATTCGGACGGACTTAAGCATCGCTTCGGGTGAGAAGGTCTCATCGTAGTCAATCCCTTGAACTTGCGAAAACCTTTTGCGACAAGTCGAGCTTTATAGACGATAACATTACCGTCGTCGTCAGTCTTCTTCTTGAAGATCCACTTGTTTACTATTGCTTGCCTACCCTCGGGCAAGTCAACCAAAGTCCATACTTTGTTTTCATACATGGATCCCATCTCAGATTTCATGGCCTCAAGCCATTTTGCGGAATCTGGGCTCACCATCGCTTCTTCATAGTTCGTAGGTTCATCATGATCTAGTAGCATGATTTCCAGAACAGGATTACCGTACCACTCAGTGCGGATCTTACTCTGGTTGATCTACGAGGTTCTGCGGAACTTGATCTGAAGTTTCATGATCAACATCATTAACTTCCTCACTACTTGGTGTAGGTGTCTCAGAAACCGTTTTCTGCGACGAACTACTTTCAAGTAAGGGAGAAGGTACTATTACCTCATCAAGTTCCACTTTCCTCCCACTCACTTCTTTCGAGAGAAACTCCTTCTCTAGAAAGGATCCATTCTTAACAACGAATGTCTTGCCTTCGGATCTGTGATAGAAGGTGTACCCAACTGTCTCCTTTGGGTATCCTATGAAGACACATTTCTCGATTTGGGTTCGAGCTTATCGAGTTGAAGCTTTTTCACATAAGCATCGCATCCCCAAACTTTAAGAAACGACAACTTTGGTTTCTTGCTAAACCACAGTTCATAAGGTGTCGTCTCAACGGATTTCGACGGTGTTCTATTCAGTGTGAATGCGGCCGCCTCTCGAGCATAACCCCAAAACGATAGCGGTAAATCTGTAAGAGACATCATAGATCGTACCATATCTAGTAAAGTACGATTCGACGTTCGGACACACCATTACTGTTGTGGTGTTCGGGTGGCGTGAGTTCTAAACTATTCGCATTGTTTCAAATGTAGACCAAACTCGTAACTCAAATATTCACCTCCACGATCGGATCGTAGAAACTTAATTTTCTTGTTACGATGATTTTCAACTTCACTCGGAAATTCTTTGAACTTTTCAAACGTTTCAGACTTATGTTTCATTAAGTAGATATACCCATATCTGCTTAAGTCATCTGTGAAGGTGAGAAAATAACGATATCCGCCACGAGCCTCAACATTCATTGGACCACATACATCCAGTATGTATGATTTCCAACAAATCTGTTGCTCTCTCCATAGTACCGGAGAACGGTGTTCTAGTCATCTTGCCCATGAGGCACGGTTCGCAAGTGCCAAGTGATTCATAATCAAGTGACTCCAAAAGCCCATCGTATGGAGTTTCTTCATCGCTTTACACCGATATGACCTAAGCGGCGAGTGCCACAAATAAGTTGCACTATCATTATCAACTCTGCATCTTTTGGTTTCAACATTATGAATATGTGTATCACTACTATCGAGATTCATAAAAATAGACCACTCTTCAAGGGTGCATGACCATAAAAGATATTACTCATATAAATAGAACAACCATTATTCTCGATTTAAATGAATAACCGTCTCGCATCAAACAAGATCCAGATATAATGTTCATGCTCAACGCAGCACCAAATAACAATTATTTAGGTCTAAAACTAATCCGAAGGTAGATGTAGAGGTAGCGTGCCGACCGCGATCACATCGACTTTGGAACCATTTCCCACGCGCATCGTCACCTCGTCCTTTGCGAGTTAAGCAATCGTAGTCCTGTTTGAGTTGCAAATATTAGCAATGTAACCGAGATCAAATACCAGTGCTACTACGAGCTCTAGTAAGGTACACATCAATAACATGTATATCACATATACCTTTGTTCACCTTGCCATCCTTCTTATCCGCCAAATACTTGGGGCAGTTCCGCTTCCGAGGACGATGCGCTTGCGAGAGAAGCACTCGGCCAGTGCTTAGGTCCGACTTGGGTTTCTTCTCTGAGCAACAACTTGCTTGCTGTTCTTCTTGAATTCCCTTCTTCTTCCCTTTACCTTTCTTCTTGAAACTAGTGGTCTTATTGACCATCAACACTTGATGCTCCTTCTTGATTTCTACCTCCGCAGCCTTTAGCATTGCGAAGAGCTCGGTATAGTCTTTACTAACCCTTGCATATTATAGTTCATCACGAAGCCTTTGTAGCTTGGTGGCGTGATTGGAGAATTACATCAATGACACAATCATCCGGAAGATTAACTCCCAATTGTGTCAAGTGATTGTAGTACCCGGACATTACGAGTATATGCTCACTAATGAACTATTCTCCTCCATCTTGCAGCTATAGAACTTATTGGAGACTTCATATCTCTCAATCCGGGCATTACTGTTGGAATATCAACTTCAACTCTGGAACATCTCATATGCTCCATGACGTTCAAAACGTCGTTGAAGTCCCGGTTCTAAGCCGTAAAGCATGGCACACTGAACTATAGAGTAGTCATCGACTTTGCTCGCCAGACGTTCATAACATCTGCAGTTGCATTAGCAAGAGCACTGCACCTAGCGGTGCATCCAGGGCGTAACTCTTACAGGCAGAATGAGGAAAATCCTCAAATTCTGGACCCGATCCGTGTAATTGCTACCATCATCTTTCAACTTTGCTTTCTCAAGGAACGCATTAAAATTCAACGGAACAACAAAGACGAGCCATCTATCTACAATCAAACATAAACAAGCAAGATACTATCGGTACTAAGTTCATGATAAATTTAAGTTCAATTAATCATATTACTTAAGAACTCCCACTTAGAAAGACATCTCTCTAGTCATCCAAGTGATCACGTGATCCAAATCAACTAAACCATAACCGATCATCACGTGAAATGGAGTAGTTTTCAATGGTGAACATCTTATGTTGATCATATCTACTATATGATTCACGCTCGACCTTTCGGTCTCCGTGTTCCGAGGCCATATCTGCATATGCTAGGCTCGTCAAGTATAACCCGAGTATTCTGCGTGTGCAAAACTGGCTTGCACCCGTTGTAGATGGACGAGAGCTTATCACACCCGATCATCACGTGGTGTATCCGGGCACGACGAACTTTGGCAACGGTGCATACTCGGGGAGAACACTTCTTGATAATTTAGTGAGAGATCATCTTATAATGCTACCGTCAATCAAAGCAAGATAAGATGCATAAAAGGATAAACATCACATGCAAATCAATATAAGTGATATGATATGGTCATCATCATCTTGTGCTTCATGATCTCCATCTTGCAAAGACCACCATGATCACCATCGCCACCGCGCGACACCTTGATCTCCATCGTAGCATCGTTGTCGTCTCGCCAAACTTATGCTTCTATGACTATCTCTACCGCTTAGTGATAAAGTAAAGCATTACGAGGCGATTGCATTGCATACAATAAAGCGACAACCATATGGCTCCAGCCGATTGCCGATAACCGGTTACAAAACATGATCATCTCATACAATAAAATATAGCATCACGTCTTGACCATATCACATCACAACATGCCCTGCAAAAACAAGTTAGGCGTCCTCTACTTTGTTGTTGCAAATTTTACGTGGCTGCTACGGGCTTAAGCAAGAACCAGTCTCACCTCGCATCAAAACCACAACGATACTTCGTCAAATAGACTCGTTTTAACCTTCTCAAGGACCGGGCGTAGCCACACTCAGTTCAACTAAAGTGAGAGAGCAGCACCCACCAATACCTTTAAGCAACGAGTGCTCGTGGCGGTGAAACCAGTCTCGCGTAAGCGTCTGGCGTAATGTCGGTCCAGGCGCTTCATCTCACAATACCGCTGAACCAAAGTATGACATGCTGGTAGGTAGTATGACTTGTATCGCCCACAACTCACTTGTGTTCTACTCGTGCAAAACATCAAACCATAGAAAAAACCTAGGCTCGATACCATCGCTGTTGGGGAGCGTAGTAATTTCAAAAATTTCCTCGCACACGCAAGATCATGGTGATGTATAGCAACGAGAGGGAGAGTGTTGTCCACATACCCTTGTAGACCCGGCGGAAGCGATCACAACGTAGAGGAAGTAGTCGACGTTCTCCTCGCGATCCGACCGATCCGGCGCCGTTACTCCGGCGCCCGAGTTCTTGACACACGTACAGCTCGATGGCGTCCCTCGTACTCGATCCAGCCGAGTGTCGAGGGAGAGTTTCGTCGGACGACGGCGTGGTGACGATCTTGATGTTTCACCGGCGCAGGCTTCGCCTAAGCTTCATGACAGTATGACCGAGGTGGAATATGGTGGAGGGGGCACCGCACGGCTAAGGAACGATCTAAAGATCAAACTTATGTGTTCAAGGTGCCCCCTGCCCCGTATATAAAGGACGGAGGGGGAGGCCGGCCGGCCTAGCTAGGGCGCAGGAGGAGTCCTACTCCCACCGGAGTAGGACTCCCCTTCCTAGTTGGAATAGGATTGGGGGGGGAAGAGGAGAGGCGCCGCCCCTTCCTTGTCCTATTCGGACTGGGGGAGGGCGCGCCACCACCTCCTGGCCGGCCCTCCTCTTCTCCCTCGAGGCCCACCGAGGCCCATTTACCCCGGGGTTCCGGTAACCTCCGGTACTCGGTAAATTCTGTTTTCACCGGGACCATTCGAACTCCAAACATAGGCTTCCAATATATCAATCTTTATGTCTCGACCATTTGAGACTCCTCGTCATGTCCGTGATCACATCCGGACTCGAACTTCTTCGGTACATCAAAATACATAAACTCATAATAACATCGCCATCGAACCTTAAGCGTGCGGACCCTACGGTTCGAGAACAATGTAGACATGACCTAGAACTATTCACGGTCAATAACCAACAGCGGGACCTGGATGCCCATATTGGTTCCTACATATTCTCTGAAGATCTTTATCGGTCGGACCGCATAACAACATCGTTGTTCCTTTGTCATCGGTATGTTACTTGCCCGAGATTCGATCGTCGGTATCAATACCTAGTTCAATCTCGTTACGGCAAGTCTCTTTACTCGTTCCGTAATACATCATCTCACAACTAACTCATTAGTTGTAGTGCTTGCAAGGCTTCGATGATGTGTATTACCGAGAGGGCCCAGAGATACCTCTCCGACAATCGGAGTGACAAAACCTAATCTCGAAATACGCCAACCCAACATCGCCTTTGGAGACACCTGTAGTACTCCTTTATAATCACCCGATTCGTTGTGGCGTTTGGTAGCACCAAAGTGTTCCTCCGTAAACGGAGTTGCATAATCTCATAGTTACGGGAACATGTATATGTCATGGATAAAAGCAGTAGCAACATACTAAACGATCGTGTGCTAAGCTAAGGGAATGGGTCATGTCAATCAGATCATTCTACTAATGATGTGACCTTGTTAATCAAATAACAACTCCTTGTTCATGGTCAGGAAACATAACCATCTTTGATTAACAAGCTAGTCTAGTAGAGGCATACTAGTGACACATTGTTTTGTCTATGCATTCACACATGTATCATGTTTCCGGTTAATACAATTCTAGCATGAATGATAAACATTTATCATGAAATAAGGAAATAAATAATAACTTTATTATTGCCTCTAGGGCATATTTCCTTCAAAAAGTTCAATCATCCATCATTAATGGCCAATTGTATCTGTCGTCGAAAAACATTGCAATCGTTAGTAGCATGAGAAAAAGAGTTATGATACTTGCAATAAGCACGCCGTTTCAGCTCTTCAAACGGCGGTAAAGTATGAGATATTCTAATAATCTTAACCTGCAGCAAAGCATCAAATATTCTATCACACTTAGCAATGTTAAAAGTAAACTTCATCTCTTCATCACGATTCTTATGAATCGGTTTCAGATCATTGCAAGTAAAGGGTTTGGCCTTAGATGGCCAAACAAATTCAGTAGCAAAAACATCACCCTCATCGTCCGAGTGATCACTATCATATTCCACCATATTCATCTTTGGTCGATCGGCTTTGTATCTATGCACTTCTTTGAGATCTTTGCTTCGGCTTTCCTGAGCCAAGGCCCTTTGTAAGACTTGGTTGATATTTAAAAACTCATAGCCTTCTAGCTTTTCTCAAATGGGAGTTCTCAAACCACTCAGCACTAGGTCTGCCAAGTCTCTCTCGGTTATCACCAAACTAAAACACCGGTTTTTCGTTTCTCTAAATCTCTTGACGTAATCGGAGACCGATTCATCATGCTTCTGCTTAACCGATATTAGATGTGACAACTTGAGTTCATTGTCGCCGCTATAAAAGTGATCATGAAATTTCTACTCTAGCTGCGACCAAACTCGAATGCAACCATGTGGTAAAGAAGAAAACCATGAAAATGTGGTACCAGTTAATGACAAAGGAAATAAATGCACTTTCAACTCATTCAGTGAGCCTGCCTCACCCAATTGTGCTAAGTATTGACTAACATGCTCCCATGTGGTTTTTGTGCCTTCTCCATTAAACTTAACAAAATCTGGAATTTTATATCCTGGAGGGCACGGATGGCATCAAAGTACTCGGGTGCGGCTTTTGGTAAATCCGATTCGAGGTAACTCAACTCCAAAATTCTCTCGAAGCATCTTAGCCATCTCCTCTCTAAGATTAGCTAAACCATCATCCATAGTAGACGATGAAGCTGGTGGCAGTGCCATAGGAGGAGTAGGGTTACTAGCTGTAGGTAGGAATTGTGGCAGGTATGTCGACCCATAATTTGCTAGTGGTCGAGTGGTTGTAGCGGTAGGTAAGGTTGGGTTCGGCGTTGCCACCGAACCTGGCGTTCTCATAATAGGATAATGGGTGCAGCCACAATCTAATTTGTTTGGGTAGGATAATAAGTCATCCGCACGGGGGGCACCGATGAGATAGGTAAAGTCACGTTAGGGTTTTGCACACTATCAGCTACACCATTATTACCACTAGTCGATTGAGATGTATTCTTCTGAGCATTAGTATTTTCTATGAAAGTTTGATAGACTAGATGATTACCATCAGCAATACGACTTTCAATCTCAGCCCACTGCTCAGGAGAAAAGGTAGTACTTACAGAGGGTTTAACCTGCTCGGCTTGAAGAGGAGGGAACTTGATTTCTTCAATCGGAGTGATGTTGCCTTGGCGATCCTTCTTGAATTTTGCGAGGAACTCCTGCAAGTCCTTCTCCTCACGGGCCTTCTTGTACTCCTCAAAGACTTGGCGATGATCGGCCGATATCTCATCAAGACTGGGCTTGATGATGTTATCGGCGTCTACCTCAGATGGCTTGGGAAGATCGGACATGGTGGATGGTGACGATTGATCTTCGTTCCCCACCGGAGTTGCCAAAAAGTGTGTTGACACACGAACACATCACGTGTACCCTCGACGCCGGGGGTGATGCACAGCAGCTCACGTCGAAGGAGACCCGACCGACAGCGCGATACGCAAGACAGTCGGCTGGTGCTTTTGCAGACCCGAAACCCCGCGCACCCGGGAGGGACCCCGTCAGGGATTGCGGCGGTTATGGGCTGCCCTAGGTAGATTCGCTCGCCCCTAGAGCCTCGGGATTCGCAGCTCTCAAACACGAAGAACAGCGAAGAACGAGAGAGAAAAACGGTGGAGAGATAAAAAGTAGACAGGAAAAAGTAGTATATTGATTTGTTCGATTGTGTGTTGTTCAATCGGCCGTCACCCCCAACATATATAAGAGGCGGCTGGACTTCCCGTACAAGTAAAGGATTCATCTAGGCTTTTCTTACAAGAAAAATTACATCAATTCGCGTCCTAGAGTCCTAGTTCTATTCCAACTCGGATTCAGTCTGAATCTGGCCCAATTTCTGTCTTCCTCTTTGTGCAGGCCGCCGAGCCTCCATATGACCTCCGATCGAGATGGCCCAAATATCAAACTTGTGCGCCTCGACGATTCGAACAACTCTCATGTTGATCACTTTTTCAAATAAGGCCATCTTGAATACTTTTCGAGGTCGTCTTTACCTTCCAGTCGGACTTGGTCTTGCGGTAGACTGAATTATCCGAGTCTTGTAGTGAATTTGCAGGCCATATACTATCTCTGATGACGATGACTCCAAAACCAAAGTTTACCGTCTTGATGATACGCACAACTTCTGTATTGAACACTTCTTCACCCGAGATCATCTTGATAAACTTTCGGGCACATGCTCAGTTTCACTTGGATTCGAGCTCATCCACTCGGATATTAGAGTCACTCGGATCGTCCGACTGGACTTTTCACTCGGATGTTAGAATCTTTCACTTGGAAGGTAATATTCCACTCGGATAATTATATTTTCACTGGAAGGTAATCCCTTACTCGATCGATAAGTTTTCACTCAGACCTTTTACTCGATCGGTAGGTTTTTAACCTTTTACTCAATTGGTAGGTTTTCACTCGACCTTTTACTCGATCGGTAGGTTTTTACCCGAAAGGTAAGCTTTCACTCGACCGGTGAGTTTTCACTCGGATGGTAAGCTTTTCACTCGACCAAAAACATAGCCTGATCTTGATTTGTCTCCCCAAGTCTCATACGACCTCGGATTGAGACGAATTATATATGAAAATCGATCGGCTCGACGAGATAAAACTTTCTCGTGTTGAAGTTTATCCGATTCAAGGACTTCTTAAGGGCGAATTGCTCATGCGACCCATCGAGACGATGCGTCGGTTCTTCGCGCCATATTTCCATTCAACTTGCCTGCGATTGCATTGCCTCTAACTTTTGCATATGAACTCGGATTGAGATGATTTATATATCAAAATCAATTGCCTCGACGAGACGAAGACAATTCCTTTAGAATACTCCTTCATCCGAGGTCGTCTTGAAGGCACGATCGGCCGAAAACCACTCGGAATGTTGAATTTTGTCACTCGAAGTACAACTTAAGCCACCGAGATAAGGTCGAATGGCGATAAATTAAACATCAAAGTTATTCCACTCGGCGACCTGAAACTTTGCGTGCTGAAAACTCTTTCACTTGAGGCCATCTTACTTGCCTTTTGTACCTTGCCAAAATCCGATGTCAACAGTATGGACAGGGCCGGTTAATGTAATTTCCATGTTAGAGAAAACTGGTGTTGGATAGGTTTTGAGACTTTTTCCTTTTACTTTTTGCATGTAGATTTATATTATCAATGAAAATTACCGTAGAACAATTGAATCTATGGTTTCGGGGATATAAAAAAAGATAAATCCAGCTATGTATGGACAGGGCCGGTTCTGGGCCTAAGCGGGAGGGGTGACCAAGTTACTTGAACCGTCTGAATTCAGACAAAGTTTATACGCCTTCTTTTGAAGCACCGATGGACTGTTCAATGTTGCCGCAATTGACTTTTTTTCAGAGATCTTAATCAAGTCGCCATCGATCAGTCACACATGACCCCCACTAAAAAAAAGACCAGTCACTTGTGAATGGCAGGTCTAAACAACATATGAAGAAATCCATGGAAGGAAAGGTAACAAACTTTCTGAAGAAGGCTTTCGAACTTCAGACGGACGGCGCGAGGAAGCGCGGGGCGAAGAAGTGGACCAACCGCGACCTCTCGCCGCCGCCGAGCTTCCGTGTCCGGGAGACGGACGAATACAACCGTCGGCACGGCTGTACGCCGTCCTTGGCCGCGAGCTCGTCCTCGGCGGCGAGATCTTCTTCGTACGCAGGGAGCTCCTCCTCTTCCGGCGCGGGCCTTCTCCCCGTGAAGAGGGAGTGGTTAGAGGAGCCGGAGGAGGTCCCCGTGAAGCAGGAGCCCGAGGAGCTCGGCAGCCGCGGAGTCATCGGGCCGGAGGACTTCGTCGCCAATGTCGACGCGGTCGCGACCGACATTGCCGAGCGGAGCTTCCGCGAGGATGCGGAGCGACAGCGCCACCACGAGGAGCTCGAAGACCTCGTGTTCAAGCAGGCGGTCGCGCCCAACCTCGCCGCCAAGGAGAAGGACGACGAGTGGCGGCGCATCCGCGAGGAGCAGAAGGAGAAGTACATCGACCTCGGCAGCTCCGGCGAGGAGGATTGAGCTCCTCCACGGTGTCGTCCATGGCCGCGAGCTCGCCGCCGTGAGATCCCCACCACCTCTAGTACTAGTAGTGATGTAGTATGTAGTATGAAGTAATGTTTGTAGTGTTTGATCATGTGATGAACTAATATATGTAGTATGTGATGATGAACTACTATGATGCAATTTTTTTCGTAAATCTGTTTTTTCCAATTATGCAGTTTCATCTACGGTTCCTGATCTGCTGCGCTCGTTCTCGACCCGCAAACGAGTTTTATGTTCAACTGCAACCCCGTTTTGCGGGTCGGAATTTTGTGAGGTCTGCTAGAGTTGCTCTAAAAGGCATCCAGGTTGGTCACGTTACTCATGAGACCTGTAAAATGAATTCAAACAAAGTGTTCTACTCGAAAGAATGCACAAGATGACAGGAGCAATACGTACCAGTAGGAGGCGGCGGCAGGAAACCGTAGCGATTAGCGATTGGGAGATCAGATCGATTTTGGGCTCAATTGCATAATACTAGGAACTCCTAATTGGCGCCTTTAGCACCAGTTCAAGGAAGAGCAACTAATTAATGAGTGCTCCTTCGGGAGCCTCGCAACGATTATCGCCATTTGGCGCGCTTTCAGCTATTCATCATGTGTCACGCTCTGTGCGCTTCCTTCAGATTTTGTTCTTTTATTTTTTCGCATGCGTTTTCGGCTTTTTAAACGGGTTTTTTTTTTCAGGTTTTTTCGATGTTTTAGTTTTCCACCAGTATTCCCTAGCCTTTCGAGCAAAAAAATTTTGAAAAAAAATTTTTGTGCAAAAAAGTGTGTTTTCTTTTTTTTCACGAGTCACGGCCGTGCCTCTCGGAAACGAAAAAAACACATTTTTTGTTTTTTCCTTTCGCGGGAGTCACGGTTTTGCTTCCACGAGAGGCACGGTTGTGCTTTCGCGAGAGTCACGGCCGTGCCTCTCGGAAACGAAAAAAAACGTGTTTTCTGAAAACAAATTTCTTTTGCGATAGTCACAGTTTTGCTTCCACGAGAGGCACGATTATGCTTTCGCGAGAGTCACGGTCGTGCCTACTCGAAAATGAAAAAAACACGTTTTATATTTTTAGAGTCACGGTTTTGCTTCCGCGAGAGGCAACGGTTGTGCTTTCGCGAGAGTGACAGCCGTGCCTCCTCAGAAACGAAAAAAACGTGTTTTCTCTTTTCTTTTTCCTTTCACGAGAGTCACGGTTTTACTTCCGCGAGAGGCACGGTTATGATTTCATCAGAGGCATGGGCGTGCCTCTTTCGGAAGGGAAAAAACCCGTGCTCCCGGTTTGGTTTTTTCATCCGTTTTTCTGCGAAAAAAAAGTTCGTCAGAACCTATCAACATGGGATCTAGTTTTGAAAATGTCGACGCGAGGAATCCAACGGCGAAAGCGGTTTGATATTTATACGCACGGTTTGAGAGATAAAACGTTTTGAATAAACGGATCGACGAAAAAGGGGAAACTCTCAGGTTGCAACAAGTGACGCACATGCAGCATGCCACTTGTCGCAACCTGGATAAGTTGGAGTGATCTTCGCAATGAGTACTCCTTAATTAATGTCGAGTTAAAGGATGCGGCGTTCACGCGAACCCCCAATGGGCCAGCCCACAGAATGAGCCGAGCGCTTGATCGGGACCCCTGTTTTTCCGGTTTGCTAGTTGTGGTTGACAGGTTCACCGCGGACCGTTGACTTTTGGAGCCAAACTTTGGCAAAAAATATATAAAAAATCAAAAAATTTAACCAACTAGAAAAATAACAAAATTGAGAACAAGTTCATCAACATTATAAAAAATTCGCAAAATGGAAAACATTTCAACAATTTTTAAAGAAGTTCATCAAATTTTAAAAAAATCACATAATTTCAAAATCTTCACTCTTTTTGAAAAATGTTCATAGTTTTTGAAAAAAAATTCAATAATTAAAAAAAGGTTAATATATTTTGAATAAAAATTTCAAGTATTTGAAAAGGAAAAATTCACGCAATTTGAAGAAAAAGAAAGAAAAAAGGACAGAGAAACAACTAAAGCAAAAGAAAAGAAGAAAGAAGAAAAAAGTGTGAGTAATCACACCAAGTAAATTGGCTGGTTGGTTAGTGCAGATTGCACTGAATGATGAATCCTTTGGTTCGAATCACGCCTCTTGTTCATAATTTTTTTCAATTTAAACAGAAAAATGGGTAGAATGGGCTGGCCCAGCTCGGAGGGGGGTGGGCACCCGTTTTCCAAAAGCCAACTAACGGGCGCCCATAATACTACTAGGATAGTCCATGATACATTGAGGGGGGTGATCGGGGGCTTACCCCTGCTCACACCCTGTCTCCGGTCCAGCATTACTAGTAGAACCCTCAAACCCTCAAATCCTTATAAATAATTATTTTTTTTACAGTTTGCGAGCAAAAAATCGCGTAGACTAGAACCCCTTAACCCTCAAACCCTTAAATTTTTTTAAGGGTCCAACCGTCAAACCCTCTCCCAACCCTCAGAAGTAAGGGTTGGGGAGCAAAACCTACCCCAATCCTCACTTGGCGGTTATCTTCGCGCCAACTCCGCCCGCGCCCGCGCCCGCGTCCGGCACCGCTAATCGCCCCGCCGCCGCCGCCCGCCCGTCGACCTCCGCGCCGCTTTGACCGCCAGCCTCTCTCCGCCTCCTCCGGCCATGGCCCTTCGCCCCCCCCGGCCGTCGCCATCAAATCTGCCGCCCGCGCCGCTGCTTGCCGCCGACTTCTACTCCGTCGCCGCCCGCCCCCCGCCCGCCACCCTCCAGCCCGCCCGCCCGCTTCTACTCCCGTCGCCCCGCCGCCTCCGCCTCCTTTTGGCCTCTCCTCCTCCGGCCCTCCGACTCGCGCCCTCGCCTCGACCCCGCCGCGCCCGCCCGGCCGTGCCAGCTCCCGCCCTCGCCTCCGCCCCGCGCCCTCGCCTCCGCCTCCCATCCCACAGCCCTTTGCCCTCCTTGCGCCCGCCCGCCATCCGCTTTCTGCCCCATGCGCCCTCATTTGTCGTGCACGAGGTGCTCGACGGTATGCCCGCAACGACAATATCGTTCATGGGGAATATTCCGTTATAAGGGTTGGGTTTGAGGGTTCTAATCTTTGCCCCTGTTTTTCAACCCGTAAAAGTGCACAAAAAGACCATTTCTGGATCCTTAAAACACTAGTGAGGGTTTGAGGGTTCTACTAGTAATGCTCTAACGGTAGCCAACCCCTAATAGAGTGTCACGCGCAGCTAGTGCATGAGATACTACATTAAATGATCTACATGATCTTGATACAACAGACATTCTGAAGTTTTCAAAACCAACTCATGACATGGCTTTTATTTCTCTAAATGAAAACGTCTAGCGGCCCTAGATCATAATCACTTGATGTAGTAGCTTTCTTCAAAACCGTCGAATCTATCTCCAGAATCACCTGCTTACACACCATTTGTTGAGGCTCCTCGATCATTCCTGATGAGTTTGGTTTGCTGTGTTCGAGCTCTTGTTCATTCTCATCGATGAGTTTCAGTTCAGTTTTTCCTTTTAGATGGTCTGGTTCGGTCGGCAGAGACCGAACGGCTCACATAGAATAAGATCTTGTGTGCAAAGTTTAACCAAGTCACTTGAACCGTTTGAATTCAGACGAAACTTAACTGAGGGAACCCGCGAAAAAAAAACAAAGCAGTAAAGGCCCACAATGGAAAGAAAACCGAATGGTTCGCTGAATACTAGCAAAGCTGGTGAAACTTACAAACATATCAAGCAATGCAATTACTTACTTTGTCCCAAAAATTATACTGGCCACCAACAGCCACAGATGAACGACGCTGGTGCTATACTATTAGATAGAAAAACCTCTCTGTACACATGACAACATATGCTCAAGTCTGGAACCACTCTATTCGCGACACATCATCAAGGATGTGACATAAGCACTTCGGTGACATCTCCGATTAATTGTTTGTTCATCCGTTCGTTCAATCCGTCATCAACCACTGGACAGTCTGCATGAGCAACATGGTATTTATCAGTCTTCCTCTACATTCCATCGACACGGGCCGAGGTCGGTAATGGAATGGGGATGTAGCATGAGGGGGGTAGAAACATGGGAACGGTGCGAGCCTGACCTTGATATCTGGCGCTGCAAGGCGGTACAACAACTCAAGAGCTCTTGTCGGCGGTTTTCGTTGAAGGCAGCGTTCCAAACACGTGGTCCCACAGGGTCGATGTTATTCCAAAGCCCTTGTTTTGGATTCTGAAGTGATGGTTCAGATGGTATTTCTGATATGCAGCACAAACAATATGTTAGTTGGTGCACAAAGAGATGGGGGTGCTTCGATAAGCTTCAGGATGAGATAGTAAGCACCTTGAGATATTTTGCTGGATCGAATGAGGGCTGTGCGTGATGCAGGTAGTAGTGTGTGCAATCATAGATCACGTAGCCCAACAGGCCACCTCCAAACACGCCAGGAGTGGTAGTTGTAGTAGTGAAGAGCTTGACAAAATTCCAGAACTGGATGGACAAGAACAGCATGAAAAATTAAATACAGCATATGGTAGAACAAAATGGTAAGTTAAATACACGTTCTTTCACAATCTTGCAGAGGGCATCCAACTCGGTTCGAATGGCTAACACTCTTTCATGTACAGGCAGGCACTAAAAGGCTACAGCAGTATATATAACAAATGCGGAAAAGTGTTGCCATGCTTCAGTTGATGGGTGCCACTAACAGTGTTGTCCTGATATTTTACCAATGAGGAAAATTATATTTACCGGATAGCACAAGATGGCTGCGGCAGTTGGCGGAAATACAAGTCGAAGCCCATCCATTGGATGCTTGTGATGGCATCCATGAAGAAGATAATGAGCTGTATTTGTCCTGCCATGCCAAAACAGCTATGATCAGGAGATGGTCGTCTCATCTGTTAGACTTATAAGCAGTAAATGGGAGCACAACTTACCAGTAACTTTTAGTATCGATGTGGAACAGGTACCGATGCAGCACGTATTCAACCAGTGTCCAGATAAATATTCCTGCCACAACCATCAGCGCTACTTGTGGAACTGTGTGGCCCATTTGGATCGATGTATTCAGGCACCAGCAAACAACAGGCAACCAAATGAGAGGAACTGCCCACCATTTCGTACGTGTTAAGAACTGAAATGAGCCATTCATCAGAACATAATGTCCAAATTTTCAAATAGATGAAGTGCAAAAGAAAACAGAATATTCACCTCCAATACATCATTGGCAAAAAAGCGTGGCCCCTCCTTGCTAACAATTGGCTGGTGAACCCAGTCCTGATACTGTTCCTCCAGATGACCAACCTGAAAAATTACACCCAAATATTTGAATTCATAATCAAAGAGCAGGCCTGGATTTCAACTGCACCCAAACACCAAAGCTTAAACAGAAGAATTAGGCAACAGTCATGATCAAAGATTACTGATACATCTTGGGAATGACCAAAGGAATTCTACAGCTTCTCAATCTAACTATCATAAATTACATTTACTACTAATACATAAAAATATGTACTTTACATCTTCGGGATGAGCAAACAATGTGCTATAAGAACTAACAGCACCTGTATCTACAAACTCTTAGTCATATGTACTCTACACTATCTTATTCCTTTGGAGAATCCACTTATACCACAATTCTTTTATTAAAAAAAGAACATAAAGGCAATATGCCAAATAGGCACTCAGAGTTGAAAAAATAGTGCAAAACTAAATACAGGCATATATTTACCTGAAATACAAGAGGCTTGTCCAAATCAACGGTAAAGGCTTGTGCAACCATTGTCTTGGACTGTGATTACTGCTACTGTACATAAGAAAAAGTAAGAATAGAGGTATTTCATACAAAAGGTCCAAGAAATGTAGAACAAATAAATGATACTCCCTCCGTAAAGAAATATAAGAGCGTTTAGATTACTAAAATAGTGATCTAAACACTCTTATATTTCTTTACAGAGGGAGTACTACAAATCCATGCAGGGCAAGATGAACTAATGGGATCACTACCGGTGTGTGACTGCTACCGTGCAACATTCGCAGTCTGTACTATCTTCTGCATTTTTACTGTCTAAGTTGGGTAATTTTTAATTGACACTCAAGTGACACCACACCACCATGCTCCCACATTTCTTTCATGATATGGACCCACCAGCCAGCTCTCAGTGCCCCCGATATTTAACAATTTGAGCAGCTGTTCTCAGCCAACCGATTGAACATTTAAACAAACAAAACAAAGGAGCAAGTGGCCATGACGCCCTGGCGTCACTATTCTATGAGGACCTTGGGCCCAAGGGCCGAATCAGGCCTTGGTCTCAGGGCGTGGCACAGCACCACAGACTGAGAATATGCTCAGATCGTCCAGATCACATGATCTGGTTTTTGAGTCCATTCATTACAAAAAAAAAGGAGCAAAAAAACTGAAATTCCAGTTCAGAGACAGGTGCACATGGGGGCAAAGCCTTTTTGCCATGTTACACAAATCCATGGCAATTTGACTCCACGGCATATTCTATCTATCTAACAAAGCTGTGCAAGAATACAAGAGAGGCACAGCTCAGAACCCGGCTGTATGGCATCTCAGCACCCCACTGGAATCCAAGGGGGAAAGCTGTGTGCCGGCTGGGGGATTGCTTAATCACAACCCCCATAATTAGAAAACTTATGATGGGTGGCCAGTTTAGCCTAAACTGGGACGTAAACATCGCTCGTTCCAACAGTTGGCCGGCTAAATAAAGAGCATAATCAAGCAGGCATCTCACTACGCGACCGGGATTAATTGTCGCCGCGTCGATTCCGTGGCTTGCACAAAAATCTGATCATGCTCACGCACGCATCGTCCCGGACTACGACGGCAAGCATGATTTCGGCAACACTTTGCGTGGCTGGTCCCAACGTAAATTTCCCAAGAGTGGACGGCGGGCGAGCACTCGTCGTAGCAATGATGGGTCGTCGGCCGGCCGCCCATTGTGAATTTCACGGGAATCTGAATGCTGACGAGCCCTTTGACTGTTATAAGCTTAGGGGCGAAGCAAAGAATCGGAGGTCGCTATCCGGCCACAGCCACACAGCCACGCAAAGAAAAATATGCTATGCTCGAGAGCTCCCAACGCGAAACCACCGTCGCCGTCCACAGCCAAAGCATGAAAAGACAGATTCTTGCCCGAGGCGGGGCGGGGCGGGGCGCTGTCGGCCGAAGAAGGAAATTCCCAGATGCGTCAGCAGCTCCGCACTGCGCGCGCGGCCTACTACTAGGCTCGGAGAGGCCGCTGACGACGCTGGCTCTCCGGCGAAGGGCGGCCGGCCGACTAATGCGGGGCCGGGCGGCGGATCTGGCCGCCGTTTCCGGCCGGATCTAGCGCCTAGTGGAACGAAGGCCGAGACAGAGAGGGCGGGGCGGGGGGACGGAGCGAACCTGCGCGGCGCAATGCCGTCCGCCGACGGCGCCGGAGGGGGAGGGGCGGCGGGGGCCGGGCCGGGCCGGCGAGAGCGGCTGGGGCGCGCGCGTGGGTGGGGAGGGAGGGAGGCCGGCCGCCGCTGCTGCTCGGGAGCTCGCTCGGAGATGGGATGGGATGGGAGAGGGGAAGGCCGAAGGCGGGGTGCGCTTTAGTTATAGCGGAGACGACTTGGCATGGTGTGGTGTGCTGGTCTGCTGCTGGCGTCTGGCTTTTTGTAGATCGCTCCCTCGGCTTTAGGGGTTTTGCTAGTCGGTCCCGTCATCTCTACTCCTAATGAAGCAGTTGGTAGCCTTGTAATTAAGAATTCAGAAATTGCATCGTATATGTGAGATCGCCTTCCTAAAAGACTGACATAAGAATTTTCTCGATAACCTTCCATAATAAAATGAGATATTCCTTCCATAACAAATCACTAACTCCGCGTGCTATGCTTGACAATCACAAGTTTCATATGGGCGTACGCATTTGCGCGCCCCTGCGGAGGGACGTCGTGCACGACAACGTGGAAGATGTCGTGGCTGGGCCTAACGATGGTGCAATGCTCGAGAATGTCAGGGCTTGGATCACAGCGTCGAGGACGACCGTGGCGGGAAGCGGGTCGTCAGACAGCCACGTGGACACGATCATATTATATTTCTTGTCAGTCAAACAAAGAGTCGGACATGCTACATTCTTAAATTAAGTGTGTCCATTTAAATGTCAAGAAATTCGTTCAGAAAATGTGTCCTACATTACTTGGTAATTGTCGTCGTCGTTTGTAGCAGCCATTTATGCAAAAATATTATAGAAATCGGGCACTCAATCAATTTGAAAATCAAACACTTCATGCAATTATTTAGCTAGACAGTTAATTGCGTATGCAATTAATTATGTTTATTTAAATAGATTTTTTTCACTCGAATCAATTTGGAAATCGAGTCAGTAATGCACTTGGTAGCCTAGTAAGGTTTATTTTCGTATGGTTTTTCTTCGTCCCACCTCCCACCACCCCGTCCCATTGGTTTTTCTCCCTCCCATTAAAAACCCAAATTCTATTAAGGGGATCTTGTTTCGCGCTTCCTTTGGTAGGTGCTAATTCAATTCTATCACGTAAACAATAAGTAATTAAGCATTCAGAAATTGCATCGTATATGTGAGATTACTTCCCTAAAAGGCGGCCATAAGATTTTTCTCGATAACCTTACATAATAAAATAAGACATTCCTTCATAACAAATTGCTAATCCCGACGCTATGTCGTTTATTATTATCATTATCTGTACTATTAATCAACAGTCACAAGTTTCCTATGGGCGTACGCATCCGGGCGCTCCTGTAGAGGGACGTCGTGCATGGCACCATGAAAGATGTCATGGCCGGCCTAACCCTGGCGCGATGCTCGAGAATGCCAGACCATGGCGTGAGGCGGGTCGTCAGACCGCCATGTGGACGCGGTCATATTTTATTTCTTGTCAGACAAATAGAGAGCCAAACGGCTACATCCTCAAGTGAGTCCATTTAAATGTCAAGAAATTCGTTAAGGTAATGTGTCCTATATTTAATTTGTTAGTCGTTTGTAATAGCCATTCATGTGAAAATAATTTAAAAATTGAGCAATGAATCAATTTGGAAATCAAACCATTGATGGAATCAATCAGCTAGACAGCCAATTACTTATGCAATTAATTAGGTCCATTTGAATAGGAATTTTTGCGCACCGAATCAATTTAAAAATTGAGTCATTAATGTAATTAATTAATTTGTTAGACAATTCTTTATGCCTGCACTTAATTAGAAGTAGGAATTTTTTTTCCAATTAGTCAGATAATCAATTGATTTGGTTGGCAGATAATTAGATAGGTCATTAATTTATTGTGTACTTAATTAATTAAGCAAGCAGTTAATCATGGCTAATCAATTTGAAAGCGCTGGTAGGCAAGAACGATCAACCGGCTCTCAACTACATGGCCAAACACCGATCACCGCTTGCCAACATCGACAACGGACACCATGAGCTCGCGACATGGGCGACATAGCATTCACCAAGATGGATGACGTCTATGCTTTGCAGGATATCCACATGCTAACGGTTGTCGAAATGTTCGTGTGTGAGGATAACACGACACAACACTGGCCAGGTGGTTCATGCTATAATAAAAAGGAAAGTGTTCCAAGAACAAGAAGGAAAAAGAACTAAAGCCGTGTTGGAGAAAGAAAGAGTGTTCCAAATAATAAGAGGGAAAAAAGAGTATTCTAGGAAATAAGTAGGAACGAGAACTAAAGTTGGCGAGGAATGAGAAGAAGAAGATGAGGCATCGATGACGAACGCACTAATGTTGACGTGATGTTGGTTGGCGCCAATGAAACGGGTTGGCGAAGAGGCGAGGAGTAGAAGATGTAGGAAAAGACAAGGAAGAGAAGAACGACAATTATCCCTTCTAGCATACGTGGGATGGAGGTGAAGCTTATTGATAACTAGGAATACATTCACGTTGCCACTCTCCTCCAATGTCAATTTGCATTTGCAAAGTTGAATGTGTTGGAAATATGCCCTAGAGGCAATAATAAAAGGATTATTATTATATTTCCTTGTTCATGATAATTATCTATTATTCATGCTATAACTGTGTTATCCGGAAATCGTAATACACGTGTGAATACATAGACCATAATATGTCCCTAGTAAGCCTCTAGTTGACTAGCTCGTTGATCAACAGATAGTCATGGTTTCCTGACTATGGACATTAGATGTCGTTGATAACGGATCACATCATTAGGAGAATGATGTGATGGACAAGACCCAATCCTAAGCATAGCACAAGATAGTGTAGTTCGTTTCGCTAGAGCTTTTCCAATGTCAAGTATCTTTTCCTTAGACCATGAGATCGTGTAACTCTCGGATACCGTAGGAGTACTTTGGGTGTACCAAACGTCACAACGTAACTGGGTGACTATAAAGGTGCACTACAGGTATCTCCGAAAGTGTCTGTTGGGTTGACACGGATCAAGACTGGGATTTGTCACTCCGTATGACGAAGAGGTATCTCTGGGCCCACTCGGTAATGCATCATCATAATGAGCTCAAAGTGACCAAGTGTCTAGTCACGGGATCATGCATTACGGCACGAGTAAAGTGACTTGCCGGTAACGAGACTGAACGAGGTATTGGGATACCGACGATCGAGTCTCGGGCAAGTAACGCATCGATTGACAAAGGAATTGTATCTGGGGTTGATTGAATCCTCGACATCGTGGTTCATCAATGAGATCATCGAGGAGCATGTAGAGCCAACATGGGTATCCAGATCCGCTGTTACGTTATTGACCGGAGAGCCGTCTCGGTCATGTCTCGTGTCTCCCGAACCCGTAGGGTCTATACATAAGGTTCGGTGGCGATAGGGTTGTAGAGATATGAGTATGCAGCAAACCGAAAGTTGTTGAGTCTGGATGAGATCTCGGACGTCACGAGGAGTTCGGAATCGTCGAGGTAAAGAATAATATATAGGAAGTGCAGTTTGACCATCGGGAGAGTTTGAAGTCACGGTATTGTATCGGGACCACCTAAGGTCGAGGTCCACCGGTGGGGCCACCTATCTCGGAGGGCCCGTGGGCTGAAGTGGGAGGGACCAGCCTGGTGGGCTGGTGCGCCTGGCCCCCTCTGCGCCTAGGGTAGGGAACCCTAGGGGAGGCGCCTCCACTTGCCTTGGGGGCACACCCCTTGCCGCCGCCCCTAGAGATCCCATCTCTAGGGCGGTGCCCCAGGGGCCTATATAAGGAGGGAGGAGGCGGCCGCACCTGAAGTCTTGGCGCCTCCTCTCCCTGCTACACCTCTCCTCTCGCAGGCTCGTGAAGCTCTGCCGAAACTCTGCTGCATCCACCACCACGCCGTCGTGCTGCTGGATCTTCATCAACCTCTCCTTCCCCCTTGCTGGATCAAGAAGAAGGAGACGTCATCCGCTCCGTACGTGTGTTGAACGCGGAGGTGTTGTCCGTTCGGCACTTGGTCATCGGTGATTTGGATCATGATGAGTACGACTCCCTCAACCCCATTCTCTTGAACGCTTCCGCTCACGATCTACAAGGGTATGTAGATGCGCTCCTATCACTCGTTGCTAGATGAACTCATAGATGGATCATGGTGAAACCGTAGGAATTTTTTATTTTCTGCAACGTTCCCCAACAGTGGCATCATGAGCTAGGTCTATGCGTAGTTCTCTATTGCACGAGTAGAACACAATTTGTTGTGGGCATAGATGTTGTCAACTTTCTTGCCGCTACTAGTCTTATTTTTCTTCAGCGGTATTGTGGGATGAAGCGGCCCGGACCGACCTTACACGTACGCTTACGTGAGACAGGTTCCACCGACTGGCATGCACTAGTTGCATAAGGTGGCTAGCGGGTGTCTGTCTCTCCCACTTTAGTTGGAGCGGATTCGATGAAAAGGGTCCTTATGAAGGGTAAATAGAAGTTGACAAATCACGTTGTGGCTTTTTCGTAGGTAAGAAAACGTTCTTTCTAGAACCCTATTGTAGCCACGTAAAAGATGCAACAACAATTAGAGGACGTCTAACTTGTTTTTGCAGCAATTGCTTTGTGATGTGATATGGCCAAAAGTTGTGATGAATGATGAATCATATATTGTGATGTATGGGATCATGTTCTTGTAATAGGAATCACGACTTGCATGTCGAAGAGTATGACAACCGGCAGGAGCCATAGGAGTTGTCTTAATTATTGTATGACCTGCGTGTCAATGATTTAACGCCATGTAATTACTTTACTTTATTGCTAAAACGTTAGCCATAGTAGTAGAAGTAATAGTTGGCGAGGCAACTTCTTGGAACACGATGATGGAGATCATGATGATGGAGATCATGGTGTCATGCGGTGACGAAGATGATCATGGAGCCCAAGATGGAGATCAAAGGAGCTATATGATATTGGCCATATCATGTCACTACTATATAATTGCATGTGATGTTTATTATGTTTATGCATCTTGTTTACTTAGAAGAAGGTAGTAAATAAGATGATCCCTTATAATAATTTCAAGAAAGTGTTCTCCCTAATCGTGCGCGTTGCTAAAGTTAAATGCGTTTGAAGCACCACGTGATGATCGGGTGTGATAGATTCTTACGTTCACATACAACGGGTGTAAGACAGTTTTACACATGCAAAAACACTTAGGGTTAACTAGACAAGCCTAGCATGTACAGACATGGCCTCGGAACACAAAGACCGAAAGGTCGAACATGAGTCGTATGGAAGATACGATCAACATGGAGATGTTCACCGATGATGACTAGTCTGTCTCACATGACGATCGGACACGGCCTAGTCGACTCGGATCATGTAACACTTAGATGACTAGAGGGATGTCTAATCTGAGTGGGAGTTCATTAGATAATTTGATTAGATGAACTTAATTATCTTGAACTTAGTCTAAAACCTTTGCAAATATGTCTTGTAGATCAAATGGCCAACGCTCATGTCAACATGAACTTCAACGCGTTCCTAGAAAACCAAGATGAAAGATGATGGCAGCAACTATCTGGTTTGGGTCCTAACACGAGATCATCCTCATAGCTGCCAAGAAAGCATATGTCCTAGAAGGACCGCTAGGTGAAGCACCCATCGAGAGAACCAAGGCGTTATGAGCGCTTGGCGGTCATGTCTTGATGATTACTCCCTCGTTCGGTGCGGCATGCTTTACTGACTTAGAACCGGGCTCCAAAAGCGTTTTGAGCAACACGGAGCATATGAGATGTTCGAGGAGCTGAAAATGGTTTTCCAAGCTCATGCCCGGGTCGAGAGATATAAAGTCTCCGACAAGTTCTATAGTTGTAAGATGGAGGAAAATAGTTACATCGGTGAGCACATACTCAAAATGTTTGGGTTGCACAACCTCCCCGTCCCAGTGGACATTAACCTCCGGATGAGGCGGTCATTGACAAAATCCTTGATCGCTCCCACCGAGCTACAAGAGCTTTGTGATGAACTACAATATGCGGGGATGGTGAAAACTATTCTGAAGTATTTTCAATCTTTGAAGTCGGCAGAGGTAGAAATCAAGAAAGAACATCAAGTGTTGATGGTCAATAAAACCACCAAGTTCAAGAAGGGCAAGGGTAAGAAGAACTTCAAGAAGGGCGGCAAGGATGTTGCCGCCCCCGTAAGCTAGTTGCCGGAAGAAGTCAAAGAATGGACCCAAGCACGAGACTAAGTGCCTTTATTGCAAAGGAAGGGTCCTTTGAAGCGGAACGCCCCAAATACTTAGCGCACAAGAAGGCCGCAACACTAAAGGTATATGTGATATACATGTAATTGATGTGTACCTTACCGATTACTCGTAGTAACTCACAGGTATTTGATACGGTGCCGTTGCTCATATTTGTAACTCACAGCAGGAGCTGCGGAATAAGCGGAGACTGGCGAAGGACAAGGTGACGATGCGCGTCGGGAATGGTTCCAAGGTCGATGTGATCTCCGTCCGCACGCTACCTCTACATTTACCTACGGGATTAGTCTTAAACCTCAATAATTGTTATTTAGTGCCAAGTTTGAGCATGAAAATTGTATCTGGATCTCGTTTGATACGAGATGGCTACTCATTTAAATCTGAGAATAATGTTTGTTCTATTTATATGAGAGATATGTTTTATGGTCATGCCCCTAAGGTCAATGGTTTATTCTTAATGAATCTCGAGCGTAATGTTACACATATTCATAGTGTGAATACCAAAAGATGTAATGTTGATAACGATAGTCCCACATACTTGTGTACTTCGCCGCCTTGGTCACATTGGTGTCAAGCGCATGAAGAAGCTCCATCTTGATGGACTTTTAGAGTCTCTAGATTATGAATCATTTGACACATGCGAGCCATGCCTCATGGGCAAGATGACCAAGACTCCGTTCTCCGGAACAATGGAGCGAGCAACCAACTTGTTGGAAATCATACATACCGATGTGTGCGGTCCAATGAGCGTTGAGAATCGCGGAGGATATTGTTATGTTCTCACTCTCACTGATGACTTGAGTAGATATGGGTATGTCTACTTAATGAAACACAAGTCTGAGACCTTTGAAAAGTTCAAGGAATTTCAGAATGAGGTAGAGAATCAATGTGACTAAACGATAAAGTTCCTACGATCAGATCGTGGAGGAGAATATTTAAGTCACGAATTTGGTACGCACTTAAGGAAATGTGGAATCGTTTCACAACTCACGCTGCCTGGAACACCTCAGCGTAACGGTGTGTCCGAACGTCGTAATCACACTCTATTGGATATGGTGCGATCCATGATGTCTCTTATCGATTTACCGCTATCATTTTGGGGATACGCTCTAGAGACAGCTACATTCACTTTAAATAGGGCTCCGTCTAAATCCGTTGAGATGACACCGTATGAATTATGGTTTGGGAAGAAACCTAAGCTATCGTTTCTAAAAGTTTGGGGATGCGATGCTTATGTCAAGAAACTTCAACCTGAAAAGCTCGAACCCAAGTCGGAAAAATGCGTCTTCATAGGATACCCTAAGGAAACCATTGGGTATACCTTCTACTTAAGATCCGAGGGCAAGATCTTTGTTGCCAAGAATGGATCCTTTCTGGAAAAAGAGTTTCTCTCGAAAGAAGTAAGTGGGAGGAAAGTAGAACTCGATAAAGTACCACCTCTTGAACGGAAAGTAGTGCAGCTCAGAAAATGTTCTGTGGTGCCTACACCGACCGGAGAGGAAATTAATGATGATGATCAAGGTACTTGGATCAAGTTGCTCTTGAACCGTGAGGTCCACAAGGACACGTTCCACACCAGTGGTATGGCAACCCTGTCACGGAAATCATGTTGTTAGACAACGGTGAACCTTGAACTATGAAGAAGCGATGGCGGGCCAGATTCCAACAAATGGCTTGAAGCCATGCAATCCGAGATAGAATCCATGTATGAAAACAAAGTATGGACTTTGACAGACTTGCCCGATGATCGGCGAGCGATAGAAAACAAATGGATCTTTAAGATGAAGACGGACGCGGACGGTAATATTACCATCTATAAGGCTTGACTTGTCGCTAAGGGTTATCGACAAGTTCAAGGGGTTGACTACAATGAAACATTCTCTCCCGTAGCGAAGCTGAAGTCCGTCCGAATCATGTTATCAATTGCCGCATACTATGATTATGAGATATGGCAGATGGACGTCAAAACGGCATTCCTTAACGGACATCTTAAGGAAGAACTGTATATGATGCAGCCGGAATGTTTTGTCGATCCTAAGAATGCTAACAAAGTATGCAAGCTCCTGAAGGAAATATGCCCTAGAGGCAATAATAAAGTTATTATTTATTTCCTCATATCATGATAAATGTTTATTATTCATGCTAGAATTGTATTAACCGGAAACATGATACATGTGTGAATACATAGACAAACATATAGTCACTAGTATGCCTCTACTTGACTAGCTCATTAATCAAAGATGGTTATGTTTCCTAACCATAGACATGTGTTGTCATTTGATTAAATGGGATCACATCATTAGGAGAATGATGTGATTGACATGACCCATCCGTTAGCTTAGCACTTGATCGTTTAGTATTCGCTATTGCTTCCTTCATGACTTATACATGTTCTGTAACTATGAGAATTGTGTAACTCCGTTTACGGAGGAACACTTTGGGTACTACCAAGCGTCTGGCGTAACTTGGTGATTATAAAGGAGTACTACAGGTGTTTCGAAGGTACATGTTGAGTTGGCATAATTGAGATTAGGATTTGTCACTCCGATTGTCGGAGAGGTATCTCTGGCCTGTCGGTAATAATCATCACCTAAGCCTTGCAAGCATGTAACTAATGAGTTAGTTATGAGATGACGGATTCTGAGCGAGTAAAGAGACTTGCCGTGCGAGATTGAACTAAGGTATTGGATACCGACAATCAAATCTCGGGCAAGTAACATACCGATGACAAAGGAACAAAGTATGTTGTTATGCGGTTTGACCGATAAAGATCTTCGTAGAATATGTAGGAACCAATATGGGCATCGAGGTCCGCTATTGGTTATTGACCGAAGACATGTCTCGGTCATGTCTACATTGTTCTCGAACCGTAGGGTCCGCACGCTTAAGTTTTCGATGACGGTTATATTATGAGTTTATGTATTTTGATGTACGAAGGTTGTTCGAGTCCGGATGTGATCACGGACATGACGAGGAGTCTCGAAATGGTCGAGACATAAAGATTGATATATTGGACGGATATATTTGGACACCGGAAAGGTTCCGGAGAGTTTGGGAATATCTGAGCTCAGGAGGTTACCGGAACCCCCCCGGTAAGTATATGGGCCTTATTGGGCCCAAGTGGAAGGAAGGAGAAGGAACAAGGAGGGGCACGCCCCCAAGCCCAATCCGAATGGGGGGGGCGGCCCCCCCCTTTCTCCTCCCCCCTTCTCCTTCCTACTACTAGTACTCCTTCCTTTCCCCTCCAAGTTGGATTAGGAAAAAGAGGGGAAACCTACTTGGAGTAGGTTTCCTCCTCCTATGGCGCGCCCCTCCTTGGGCGGCCACCTCCTCCCTCCTCCTTTATATCTCTGGGGTGAGGGGCACCCTAGAACACACAAGTTGATCATTGATCGTTCCTTAGCCGTGTGCGGTGCCCCTCCATGATATTACACCTCGATCATATTGTAGCGGTGCTTAGGCGAAGCCTGCGACGAGAGAACATCAAGATCGTCACCACGCCGTCGTCTTGTGGAACTTCCCCTCGGGCCTCTCTTGGATTGGAGATCGAGGTGCGTCATCAAGTCATCTGCGTGTCAAGAACTTCGGAGGTGCGAGTGCGGTGCTTGGATCGGTCGGGCGGGAGGGCGTCGACTACTTCCTCTACGTTGCGTCAGCGCTTCGCTTTGGTCTACGAGTGCGTGAGCAAGACTCTCCCCTCGTTGCTATATCATCACCATGATCTTGCATGTGCGTGGGAAAATTTTGAAATTACTCGTTCCCCAGCAAAGGTATCGAGCCTAGGTTTTATGGTTTAATGTTATTTGCACGAGTAGAACACAAGTGAGTTGTGGGCGATATAAGCCATCTTGCTTACCGACATGTCATACTTTGGTTCAGCGGTATTGTTGGATGAAGCGGCCCGTCCGACATTACAGCGTGACGCTTCTGCGAGACTGGTTTTACCGCCGTGCTTTGCACACGGTGACTAGCGGTGTCGGTTTCTCCAACTTTAGTTGAACCGAAAAGTGGCTCGCCGGTCCTTGCGAAGGTTAAAACAGCATCAACTTGACAAACTATCGTTGTGGTTTTGATGCGTGGGTGAGATTAGTTCTTGCTAAGCCCGTAGCAGCCACGTAAAATTTGCAACAACAAAGTAGAGGGCGTCTAACTTGTTTTTGCGGGGCATGTTAATGATGTGATATGGCCAAGGCGTGATGCTATATTTTATTGTATGAGATGATCATGTTTTGTAACGAAGTTATTGGCAATGGCAGCAGCCATATGGTTGTCGCTTTATTGTATGAAATGCAAGCATACATAATTGCTTTACTTTATCACTAAGCGGTAGCGATAGTCGTAGAAGCAATAGATGGCGTAACGACAACGATACTACGATGGAGATCAAGGTGTCGCGCCGGTGGCGATGGTGATCACGGCGGTGCTTGGAGATGGAATCACAAGCACAAGATGATGATGGCCATATCATATCATCTATATTGATTGCATGTGATGTTTATCCTTTATGCATCTTATCTTGCTTTGCTTGACGGTAGCATTTTAAGATGATCTCTCACTAATTATCAAGAAGTGTTCTCCATGAGTATGCACCGTTGCGGAGGTTCTTCGTGCTGAGACACCACGTGATGATCGGGTGTGATAGGCTCTACGTTCAAATACAGCGGGTGCAAAACAGTTTGCACACGCGGAATACTCGAGTTATACTTGACGAGCCTAGCATATCTGAGATATGGCCTCGGAACACGGAGACCGAAAGGTCGGCGTGAATCATATAGTAGATATGATGAACATAGAGATGTTCACCAATGAAACTACTCCATCTCACGTGATGATCGGACATGGTTTAGTTGATTTGGATCACGTAATCACTTAGATGACTAGAGATATATGCGTCTAAGTGGGAGTTCTTTAGTAATATGATTAATTGAACTTAAATTTATCATGAACTTAGTACTGATAGTATTTTGCTTGTCTATGTTTGTTTGTAGATAGATGGCTCGTCTTTGTTGTTCCGTTTAATTTTAATGCGTTCCTTGAGAAAGCAAAGTTGAAAGATGATGGTAGCAATTACGAATTTGGGTTAAATAACGTGAGGATTATCCTCATTCTTTGCCTGAAAGAGTTATGTCCTAGAAGCACCGCTGGGTGCCGAACTGCTTCTTGATGCAATGACGGCGTTAAGAATGTCAGCAAAGCAAAGTGATGACTACTCTATAGTTCGATGTGCCATGCTTTACGGCTTAGAACCGGGTCTTCAACGGCGTTTTGAGCGTCATGGAGCATATGAGATGTTCGGGAGTTGAAGTTAATATTTCAAGCAAATGCCGGATTGAGAGATATGAAGTCTCCAATAAGTTCTCTGTTGCAAGATGGAGGAGAACGATTCTGTCGGTGAGCATATACTCAAAATGTGCAGGTATAATAATCACTTGATTCAACCGGGAGTTAATCTTACGGATGATAGCGTCATTGACGAATTCTCCAATCACGCCACCAAGCTACAAGAGCTTTGTGATGAACTATAATATGCAAGGGATGAACAAGACTATTCCCGAGCTCTTAGCGATCTTTGAAAGCAGCGGAGGTAGAAATCAGAAGGAGCATCAAGTGTTGATGGTCAACAAGACCACTAGTTTCAAGAAGAAGGGCAAAGGGAAGAAGAAGGAACTTCAAAAGAACGACAAACAGGTTCTTTGCTCAAGAGAAGAAACCCAAGTGCGGACCTAAGCTGGCCGAGTGCTTCTACTACAAGCGGTGGACCTTTGAAGCGGAAGTGCCCCAAGTATTTGGCGGATAAGAAGGATGGCAAAGTGAACAAAGGTATATGTGATATACATGTTATTGATGTGTACCTTACTAATGCTCGCATGAGCACCGGGTATTTGATACTAGTTACATTGCTAACATTTGCAACTCGAAGCAGGACTACGGATTAAGCGAAGATTAGCTAAGGGCGAGGTGACGATCTTGGCGTGGGAAATGGTTCCAAAGTCGATGTGATCGCGATCGACACGCTACCTCTACATCTACCATCGGGATTAGTATTAGACCTGAATAATTGTTATTTGGTGCTGCGTTGAGCATGAACATTATATTTGGATCTTGTTTGATGCGAGGCGGTTATTCATTTAAATCGAGAGAATAATGGTTGTTCTATTTATATGAGTAATATCTTTTATGGTCATGCACCCTTGAAGAGTGGTCTATTTTATTGAATCTCGATAGTAGTGATACACATATTCATAATGTTGAAGCCAAAAGATGCGAGTTGATAATGATAGTGCAACATATTTGTGGCAATTGCCGTTTAGAGTCATATCGGTATAAACGCATGAAGAAACTCCATCTTGATGGACTTACGGAATCACTTGATTATGAATCACTTGGTACTTCGAACCGTGCCTCATGGGCAAGATGATCAAAACACCGTTCTCCGGATCTATGGAGAGAGCAACAGATTTGTTGGAAATCATACATCTGAGATGTATGTGGCCGATGAATGTTGAGGCTCGTGGCGGATATCGTTATTTTCTTACCTTCACAGATGATTTGAGCGAGATATGGGTATATCTACTTGATGAAACACAAGTTTGAAACATTTGAAAAGTTCAAAGAATTTTAGAGTGAAGTAGAAAATCATCGTAACAAGAAAATAAAGTTTCTACGATCGATCGTGGAGGAGAATATTTGAGTTCTGAGTTTGGTTTACATTTGAAACAATGTGGAATAGTTTAGCAACTCCGCCACAGAACACCACAGCGAAATGGCGTGTCGAACGTCGTAATCGTACTTTACTTGATATGGTACGATCTATGATGTCTCTTACCGATTTACCGCTATCGTTTTGGGGTTATGCTTTAGAGACGGCCGCATTCACGTTAAATTGGGCACCATCAAAATCCGTTGAGACAACACCTTATGAACTGTGGTTTGGCAAGAAACCAAAGTTTTCGTTTCTTAAAGTTTGGGGCTGCGATGCTTATGTAAAGAAACTTCAACCAGATAAGCTCGAACCCAAATCGGAGAAATGTGTCTTCATAGGATACCCAAAGGAGACTATTTGGTACACCTTCTATCACAGATCTGAGGGCAAGATTTTCGTTGCTAAATTCGGATCCTTTCTAGAGAAGGAATTTCTCTCGAAAGAAGTGAGTGGGAGGAAAGTAGAACTTGATGAGATAAGCGTATCTACTCCCTTATTGGAAAGTAGTTCATCACAAGAACCGGTTCTGTGACAACTACACCAATTAGTGAGGAAGCTAATGATATTGATCATGAATCTTGAGATCAAGTTTCTCTTGAACCTCGTAGGTCTACCAAAGTAAGATCCGCACAGTGGTACGGAAATCCTATTCGGAAGTCATGTTACTTGACCATGATGAACCTACGAACTATGAGGAAGCGATGATGAGCCCAGATTCCATAAAATGGCTAGAGGCCATGAAATCGAGATAGGATCCATGTATGAAAACAAAGTATGGACTTTGGTTGACTTGCCCGATGATCGGCAAGCCATTGAGAATAAATGGATCTTTAAGAAGAAAACTGACGCTGATGGTAATGTTACCGTCTACAAAGCTCGACTTGTTGCAAAAGGTTTTCGACAAGTTCAAGGGGTTGACTACGATGAGACTTTCTCACCCGTAGCGATGCTTAAGTCTGTCCGAATCATGTTAGCTATTGCAAGGTTGAAACGTCACAAACGTCACAACGTCAGGTGACACTTTGGGTGCTACCAAACGTCACAACGTAACTGGGTGATTATAAAGGAGTACTACAGGTGTCTCCAAAGGCAGATGTTCGGTTGGCGTATTTCGAGATTAGGTTTTGTCACTCCGATTCCAATAGCTTAGCACAATATGTATGCAGCTTCACCGAGGTCTTTCATTGAAAAACTCTTATTCAAGTATCCCTTTATGCTATCCAGAAATTCTATATCATTTCCGATTAGTAATATGTCATCTACATATAATATCGAAAATGCTCTGAGCTCCCACTCACTTTCTTGTAAATACAGGCTTCTCCAAAAGTCTCAGATGAACCCAAATCTTTGATCACACTATCAAAGCGTTTATTCCAACTCGAGATGCTTGCACCAGTCCATAAATGGATCATTGGAGCTTGCACACTTTGTTAGCTTCCTTTGGATCGATAAAACCTTACGGTTGCATCATATACAACTCTTCTTCCGTAAATCCATTCAGAATGCAGTCTTTACATCCATTTGCCAAATTTCATAATCATAAAATGCGGCAATTGCTAACATGATTCGGACAGACTTAAGCATCGCTTCTGGTGAGAAGGTCTCATCGTAGTCAATCCCTTGAACTTGTCGGAAACCCTTTGCGACAAGTCGAGCTTTGTAAACGATTACATTACCGTCGTCGGTCTTCTTCTTGAAGATCCACTTGTTTTCTATTGCTTGCCGACCCTTGGGCAAGTTAACCAAAGTCCATACTTTGTTTTCATACATGGATCCCATCTCAGATTTCATGGCCTCAAGCCATTTTATGAATCTGGGCTCACCATCGCTTCTTCATAGTTCGTAGGTTCATCATGATCTAGTAGCATGACTTCCGAACAGGATTACCATACCACTCAGTGCGGATCTTACTCGGTTGATCTACGAGGTTCAGTAGTAACTTGATCTGAAGTTTCATGATCAACATCATCAACTTCCTCACTATTTGGTGTAGATGTCTCAGAAACCGGTTTCTGCGACAAACTACTTTCAAATAAGGGAGAAGTTACAATTACCTCATCAAGTTCTACTTTCCTCCCACTCACTTCTTTCGAGAGAAACTCCTTCTCTAGAAAGGATCCATTCTTAACAACAAATGTCTTGCCTTCGGATCTGTGATAGAAGGTGTACCCAACTGTCTCCTTTGGGTATCCTATGAAGACACATTTCTCCGATTTGGGTTCGAGCTTATCGGGTTGAAGCTTTTTCACATAAGCATCGCACTCCCGGACTTTGAGAAGCGACAACTTTGGTTTCTTGCTAAACCATAGTTCATAAGGTGTCGTCTCAGCGGATTTTGACGGTGTTCTATTCAAGTGAATCGGCCGTCTCAAGAGCATAACCCCAAAACGATAGCGGTAAATCAGAAGAGACATCATAGATCGCACCATATCTAG
The DNA here is from genome assembly GCA_021437245.1 of Aegilops speltoides. Classification (NCBI taxonomy): domain Eukaryota; kingdom Viridiplantae; phylum Streptophyta; class Magnoliopsida; order Poales; family Poaceae; genus Aegilops; species Aegilops speltoides. The sequence goes on from CM038145.1 coordinate 10,905,164, forward strand.
TAAAGTGCGATTACGACGTTCGGACACACCATTACGTTGTGGTGTTCCGGGTGGCGTGAGTTGCGAAACTATTCCGCATTGTTTCAAATGTAGACCAAACTCGTAACTCAAATATTCACCTCCACGATTAGATCGTAGAAACTTAATTTTCTTATTACGATGATTTTCAACTTCACTCTGAAATTCTTTGAACTTTTCAAATGTTTCAGACTTATGTTTCATTAAGTAGATATACCCATATCTTCTTAAATCATCTGTGAAGGTGAGAAAATAACGATATCCGCCACGAGCCTCAATATTCATCGGTCCACATACATCTGTATGTATGATTTCCAACAAATCTGTTGCTGTCTCCATAGTACCGGAGAACGGGGTTTTAGTCATCTTACCCATGAGGCACGGTTAGCAAGTGCCAAGTGATTCATAATCAAGTGACTCCAAAAGTCCATCGGTATGGAGTTTCTTCATCGTTTTATACCGATATGACCTAAGCGGCGATTACCACAAATAAGTTGCACTATCATTATCAACTCTGCATCTTTTGGCTTCAACATTATGAATATGTGTATCACTACTATCGAGATTCATCAAAAATAGACCACTCTTCAAGGGTGCATGACCATAAAAGATATTACTCATATAAATAGAACAACCATTATTCTCTTATTTAAATGAATAACCGTCTCACATCAAACAAGATCCAGATATAATGTTCATGCTCAACGCAGGCACCAAATAACAATTATTTAGGTCTAAAACTAATCCCGAACGTAGATGTAGAGGTAGCGTGCCGACCGCGATCACATCGACTTTGGAACCATTTCCCACGCATCGTCACCTCGTCCTTTGCTAGTGTTAAGCTTAATCCGTAGTCCTGTTTGAGTTGCAAATATTAGCAATGAACCGATATCAAATACCAGTGCTATTATGAGCTCTAGTAAGGTACACATCAATAACATGTATATCACATATACCTTTGTTCACCTTGCCATCCTTCTTATCCGCCAAATACTTGGGGCAGTTCCGCTTCCGAGACCGATCCGCTTGCGGTAGAAGCACTCGATTTCAGGTTTAGGTCCAGACTTGGGTTTCTTCTCTGAGCAACAACTTGCTTGCTTTGTTCTTCTTGAAGTTCCCTTCTTCTTCCCTTTGCCTTTCTTCTTGAAACTAGTGGTCTTATTGACCATCAACACTTGATGCTCCTTCTTGATTTCTACCTCCATGACCTTTAGCATTGCGAAGAGCTCGAGCATAGTCTTTACTAACCCTTGCATATTATAGTTCATCACGAAGCCTTTGTAGCTTGGTGGCGTGATTGAAGAATTACATCAATGACACAATCATCCGGAAGATTAACTCCCGGTTGAGTCAAGTGATTGTAATACCCGGACATTACGAGTATGTGCTCACCGACGAACTATTCTCCTCCATCTTGCAGCTATAGAACTTATTGGAGATTTCATATCTCTCAATCCGGGCATTCTGTTGGAATATCAACTTCAACTCTGGAACATCTCATATGCTCCATGATGTTCAAAACGTCGTTGAAGACCGGTTCTAAGCCGTAAAGCATGGCACAATGAACTATAGAGTAGTCATTAGCTTTGCTCGCGGGACGTTCTTAACGTCGTCGGTTACATCAAGAGCAGGCTCGCACCCGGCGGTGCATCGGGGCGTAACTCTTACATGCAGCAATGAGGATAATCCTCGAGTTACGGACCCGATCCGTGTAATTGCTACCATCATCTTTCAACTTTGCTTTCTCAAGGAACGCATTAAAATTCAACGGAACAACAAAGACGATCCATCTATCTACAAACAAACATAGACAAGCAAGATACTATCGGTACTAAGTTCATGATAAATTTAAGTTCAATTAATCATATTACTTAAGAACTCCCACTTAGGCAGACATCTCTCTAGTCATCTAAGTGATCACGTGATCCAAATCAACTAAACCATAACCGATCATCACGTGAGATGGAGTAGTTTTCAATGGTGAACATCTTATGTTGATCATATCTACTATATGATTCACGCCGACCTTTCGGTCACCGTGTTCCGAGGCCATATCTGCATATGCTAGGCTCGTCAAGTATAACTCGAGTATTCTGCGTGTGCAAAACTGGCTTGCACCCGTTGTAGATGGACGTGAGAGCTTATCACACCCGATCATCACGTGGTGTCTCGACACGACGAACTTTGGCAGCGGTGCATACTCGGGAGAACACTACTTGATAATTTTAGTGAGAGATCATCTTAAAATGCTACCGTCAATCAAAGCAAGATAAGATGCATAAAGGATAAACATCACATGCAATCAATATAAGTGATATGATATGGCCATCATCATCTTGTGCTTGTGATCTCCATCTCCGAAGCACCGTCGTGATCACCATCGCCACCGGCGCGACACCTTGATCTCCATCGTAGCATCGTTGTCGTTTCGCCATCTATTGCTTCTCGACTATCGCTACCGCTTAGTGATAAAGTAAAGCAATTACGATGCGTTGCATTTCATACAATAAGCGACAACCATATGGCTCCAGCTAGTTGCCGATAACCGGTTACAAAACATGATCATCTCATACAATAAAATATAGCATCACGTCTTGACCATATCACATCACAACATGCCTGCAAAAACAAGTTAGACGTCCTCTACTTTGTTGTTGCAAATTTTACGTGGCTGCTACGGGCTTAAGCAAGAACCAATCTCACCTCGCATCAAAACCACAGCGATACTTCGTCAAATAGACTCCGTTTAACCTTCTCAAGGACCGGGCATAGCCATACTCAGTTCAACTAAAGTGAGAGAGCAGACACCGCCAATCACCTTTAAGCACGAGTGCTCGTAGCAGTGAAACCAGTCTCGCGTAAGCGTCTGGCGTAATGTCGGTCCGGCCGCTTCACCTCACAATACCGCTGAACCAAAATATGACATCTTTGGTAGGTAGTATGACTTGTATCGCCCACAACTCACTTGTGTTCTACTCGTGCAAAACATTAAACCATAAAACCTAGGCTCGGATGCCACCGTTGGGGAACGTAGTAATTTCAAAAATTTCCTACGCACACGCAAGATCATGGTGATGCATAGCAACGAGAGGGAGAGTGTTGTCTCGTACCCTCGTGACCGAAGCGGAAGCGTTCTGGCGTAGAGGAAGCGGTCATCGTTCTCCTCGCGATCCAACCGATCCAGCGCCGTTACTCGGCGCCTCGAGTTCTTGACACGCGACAGCTCGGTGGCGCTCCTCGGGCTCCGATCCAGCGAGCTTGGGGAGGAGAGTTACATCGACCTGACGGCGTGGTGGCGATCTTGATGTTCTACCGACGCAGGCTTCGCCTAAGCACCGCTACGATATGACCGAGGTGGATTATGGTGGAGGGGCACCGCACGGCTAAGGAACGATCTCAAGGATCAACTTGTGTGTTCTAGGGTGCCCCCTGCCCCGTATATAAAGGAGCAAGGGGGGGGCCGGCCGCCCTAGGAGGCGCGCCAAGGGGGGAGTCCTCCTCCTAGTGGGAGTAGGACTCCCTTTCCTAGTCCAACTAGGAAGGAGGAAGGGGAAGGAAGGAGAGGGAGAGGAGAGGAAAGGGGCGCGCCCCCTCCTTGTCCTATTCGGACTCCCACAGGGCGCCACCACCGGTGCGGCCCTCTCTCTCCCTCTTGGCCCACTAAGGCCCATAACTTCCCGGGGGTTCGGTAACCCCTCGGCACTCCGGTTTTCTCCGGAAACTTCCGGAACCTTTCGGTGTCGAATATAGCCGTCAATATATCAATCTTTATGTCTCGACCATTTCGAGACTCCTCGTCATGTCCGTGATCACATCCGGACTCGAACTTCTTGGTACATCAAAATACACAAACTCATAATATAACCGTCATCGAAACCTTAAGCGTGCGGACCCTACGGTTCGAGAACAATGTAGACATGACCGAGACACGTCTCGGTCAATAACCAATAGCGGACCTGATGCCCATATTGGCTCCTACATATTCTCGAAGATCTTTATCGGTCGACCGCATAACAACATATGTTGTTCCCTTTGTCATCGGTATGTTACTTGCCGAGATTTGATCGTCGGTATCCAATACCTAGTTCAATCTCGTTACGCAAGTCTCTTTACTCGTTCCGTAATACATCATCTCACAGCTAACTCATTAGTTGTAATGCTTGCAAGGCTTAAGTGATGTGTATTACCGAGAGGGCCCAGAGATACCTCTCCGACAATCGGAGTGACAAAACCTAATCTCGAAATCGCCAACCCAACATCGCCTTTGGAGACACTGTAGTACTCCTTTATAATCACCCAGTTACGTTGTGACGTTTGGTAGCACCCAAAGTGTTCCTCCGGTAAACGGGAGTTGCATAATCTCATAGTTATAGGAACATGTATAAGTCATGGATAAAAACTGTACATGCTAGGCTCGTCAAGTTAACCCTAAGTGTTTTCGCTGTGTAAAACTGTCTTACACCCGTTGTATGTGAACGTAAGAATCCATCACACCCGATCATCACGTGGTGCTTAGAAGCGACGAAACTGTAGCAACGGTGCACGATCGAGGGAGAACACTTCTTGAAATTTTGTAAGGATCATCTTATTTACTACCGTCGTCCTAAGTAAACAAGATGCATAAACATGATAAACATCACATGCAATCAAATAGTGACATGATATGGCCAATATCATTTTGCTCCTTTGATCTCCATCTTGAGGGCTCCATGATCATCATCGTCACCGACATGACACCATGATCTCCATCATCATGATCTCCATCATCGTGTCTCCATGAAGTTGTGTAGCCAACTTATTACTTCTACTACTATGGCTACGGTTAGCAATAAAGTAAAGTAATTACATGGCATTGTTCAATGACACGCAGGTCATACAATAAATTAAGACAACTCCTATGGCTCCTGCGGTTGTCATACTCATCGACATGCAAGTCGTGATTCCTATTACAAGAACATGATCAATCTCATACATCCCATATCATTCATCACATTCTTTTGGCCATATCACATCACATAGCATACCCCGCAAAAACAAGTTAGGCGTCCTCTAATTGTTGTTTGCATGTTTTACGTGGCTGCTATGGGTTTCTAGCAAAACGTTTCTTACCTCGCAAAACCACAACGTGATATGCCAATTGCTATTTACCCTTCATAAGGACCCTTTTCATCGAATCCGTTCCGACTAAAATGGGAGAGCGGCACCGCTAGCCACCTTATGCACGAAGTGCATGTCAATCGGTGGAACTTTGTCTCACGTGGAAGTGCGTGTAAGGTCGGTCCGGGCCGCTTCATCCCACAATACCGTCGAAACAAGATTGGACTAGTAACGGTAAGCATATTGAACAACATCAACGCCCACAACTACTTTGTGTTCTACTCGTGCAAAGAATCTACATAATAGACCTAGCTCATGATGCCATTTGTTGGGGAGCGTGGCGAAATTCAAAATTTTCCTCGTGTCACCAAGATCTATCTATGGAAAGACCAGCAACGAGGGAAGGAGAGTGCATCTACATACCCTTGTAGATCGCTAAGCGGAAGCGTTCAAGTGAGCAGGGTTGATGGAGTCGTACTCGTCGTGATTCAAATCACCGATGATCAAGTGCGAGCAGACGGCACCTCCGCGTTCAACACACATACAGCCCGTGGCGTCTCCCCGCCTTGATCCAGCAAGGAGAGAGGAGAGGTTGAGGAAGACTCCTCCAGCAGCAGCACAACGGCGTGGTGGTGATGGAGGAGTGTGGCAATCCAGCAGGGCTTCGCTAAGCACCACGGGAGAGGAGGAGTACTTGGGAGAGAGGAGAGGGCTGCAACCAAAGGCAGAGATCGAATCACGTGTATTCTGTGTGTTCTCTGGGCAGCCCTATGCCTCACTATTTATAGGGGGAGAGAGGGGCTGCGCCCCCTTTAGGGTTTCCACCCCAAGGGGTGCGGCCAGCCTCGAGATCCAATCTGGGTGGCGGCGGGAGGAGGAGAGGGAGGCGCAGGAGCATGGGCCTTAGGGCCCATCGCCTAGGGTTTGCCCCTCCACCTCCCTGCGCCTTGGGCCCCTTGTGGGGCGCACCAGCCCACACAGGGCTGGTTCCTCCCACACATGGCCCATGCAGCCCTCTGGGGTAGGTGGCCCCACTTGGTGGACCCAGGACCCTCCGGTGGTCCCAGTGCGTTACTGATAAACCCCAAACTTTTCCGGTGACCAAAACAGGACTTCCCATATATAAATCTTTACCTCCGGACCATTCCGGAACTCCTCGTGACGTCCGGGATCTCATCCGGACTCAAACAACATTCGGTAACCACATACAAGCTTCCTTTATAACCCTAAGCGTCCATCGAACCTTAAGTGTGTAGACCCTACGGGTTCGGAGACATGTAGACATGACCGAGGCGTTCTCCGGTCAATAACCAACAGCGGGATCTGGATACCCATGTTGGCTCCCACATGTTCCACGATGATCTCATCGGATGAACCACGATGTCAAGGACTCGATCGATCCGTATACAATTCCCTTTGTCTAGCGGTATTTTACTTGCCCGAGATTCGATCGTCGGTATACCGATACCTTGTTCAATCTCGTTACGGCAAGTCTCTTTACTCGTTCCGCAACACATCATCCGTGATCAACCCCTTAATCACATTGTGCACATTATGATGATGTCCTACCGAGTGGGCCCAGAGATACCTCTCCGTTTGCGGAGTGACAAATCCCATCTCGATCCGTGTCAACCCAATGACACTTTCGAGATACCTGTAGTGCACCTTTATAGTCACCCGATTCGTTGTGGCGTTTGATACACCAAAGCACTCCTACGGTATCCGGAGTTACGATCTCATGGTCTAAGGAAGAGATACTTGACATTGGAAAAGCTCTAGCAAGCGAACTACGATCTTTGTGCTATGCTTAGTATTGGGTCTTGTCCATCACATCATTCTCCTAATGATGTGATCCCGTTATCAATGACATCCTATGTCCATAGCAGAAACCATGACTATCTGTTGATCTGTGAGCTAGTCAACTAGAGGCTCACTAGGGACATATTGTGGTCTATGTATTCACACGTGTATTACAATTTCCGGATAATACTGATTATAGCATGAATAAAGACAATTATCATGAACGAGGAAATATATAATAATACTTTTATTATTGCCTCTAGGGCATATTTCCAACAGTCTCCCACTTGCACTAGAGTCAATAATCTAGTTCACATCGCTATGTGATTTAACATTGACAGGTCACATCACCATGTGACCAACATCCAAAGAGTTTACTAGTGTCATTAAACTAGTTCACATCACCATGTGATTAAGACTCAATGAGTTCTGGGGTTTGATCATGTTTTGCTTGTGAGAGAGGTTTTAGTCAACGGGTCTGAACCTTTCAGATCCGTGTGTGCTTTGCAAATTTCTAGGTCATATTGTAAATGCTGTTTCGATGCTCCACTTGGAGCTATTCCAAATGGTTGCTCCACTATCGTATCCGGTTTGCTACTCGAGTCACTTTCGGATAGGTGTTAAAGCTTGCATCGGCGTAACCCTTTACGCCAACTCTTTATCACCTCCATAATCGAGAAACATGTCCTTATTTACTCCAAGGACAATTTTGACCGCTGTCCAATGATCCATTCTGGATCATTCTTGTACCCTTGACTATGGCAAGGCACACTTCGATCTTGTACACAAGATAGCATCTTATAGAGCCTATGTATAAAGCATAGGGGACGACCTTCGTCCTTTCTCTCTCTTCTGCCGTGGTCGAGCTTTAAGTCTTAACTTCATACCTTACATCTCAGGCAAGAACTCCTTCTTTGACTGATCCATCTCAAACACCTTCAAGATCATGTCAAGGCATGTGCTCATTTGAAAGTACTATTAAGCATTTTGATCTATCTTATAGATCTTGATGCTTATTGTTCAAGTAGCCTAATCCAGGTTTTCCATTGAAAAACAATTTTCAAATAACCCTATATGCTTTCTAGAAATTCTACATCATTTCTGATCAACAATATGTCAATAACATATACTCATCAGAAATTCTATAGTGCTCCCACTCACTTCTTTGGAAATACAAGTTTCTCATAAATTTGTATAAACCCAAAGTCTTTGATCATCTTATCAAAGTACATATTCCAACTCCGAGATGCTTACTCCAGTCCTTAGAAGGATCACTGGAGCTAGCATACCTTTTAGCATCCTTAGGATCGACAAAACTTTCGGATTGTATCATATACAACCTTTCCTTACAAAGACTGGTAAGGAAACTCGTTTTGACATCCATCTGCCAGATTTCATAAATGCAGCTAATGCTAACATGATTCCGACGGACTTTAAGCATCGCTACGGGTGAGAAAATCTCATCGTAGTCAACTCCTTGAACTTGTGAAAAGCTCTTCGCCACAAGTCGAGCTTCATAGGCGGTGACATTACCGTCCACGTCCGTCTTCTTCTTAAATATCCATTTATCTCAGATTTCATGGCTTCTAACCATTTGTCGGAATTTGGGCCCACCATCGCTTCTCCATAGCTCGTAGGTTCATTGTTGTCTAGCAACATGACCTTCAAGACAGGATTACTGTACCATTCTAAAGTAGTACGCATCCTTGTTACCCTACGAGGTACGGCAGTGACTTGATCCGAAGTTTCATGATCACTATCATAAGCTTCTACTACAATTTGTGTAGGTGCCACAGAACAACTTCACGTGCCTGCTACACACTAGTTGAAGTGATGGTTCAATAACCTCATCAAGTCTCCACCATCCTCCCACTCAACTTTTCGAGACAAACTTTTCCTCGAGAAAGGACCCGATTCAAGAAACAATCCTTATTGCTTTGGATCTGAATTAGGAGGTATACCCAACTGTTTTGGGTGTCCTATGAAGATGCATTTTATCCGCTTTGGGTTCGAGCTTACCAACCTGAAACTTTTTCACATAGGCGTCGCAGCCCCAAACTTTTAAGAAATGACAGCTTAGGTTTCTCTAAACCATAGTTCATACGGTGTCATCTCAACGGAATTACGTGGTGCCCTATTTAAAGTGAATGTGGTTGTCTCTAATGCCTAAACCATAAACGATAGTGGTAATTCGATAAGAGACTTCATGGTATGCACCATATCCAATAGGGTGCAACTATGATGTTCAAACACACCATCAAACTATGGTGTTCCAGGCGGTATTAATTATGAAACAATTTCCACAATGTCTTAATTGCGTGCCAAAGTTCGTAACTCAGATACTCATCTCTATGATCATATCATAGACATTTCATCCTCTTGTCACGATGATCTTCAACTTCACTCTGAAATTACTTGAACCATTCAATAATTCAGACTTGTGTTTCATCAAGTAAATATACTCTACATCTACTCGAATCATCTGTGAAGTAAGAACATAACGATATTCCTGCATGCCTCAACACTCATTGGACTGCACACATCAAAATGTGTTACTTCCAACAAGTTGCTATCTTGTTCCATCTTCTTTGAAAACGAGGCTTTTAGTCATCTTGCCCATGTGGTATGATTTGCATATCTCAAGTGATTCAAAATCAAGTGAGTCCAAGCGATCCATCTGCATGGAGTTTCTTCATGCGTATACATCAATAGACATGGCTCGCATGTCTCAAACTTTTCAAAACGAGTGAGTCAAAGATCCATCAATATGGAGCTTCTTCATGCGTTTATACCAATATGACTTACATGGCGATTGCCACAAGTAAGTGGTACTATCATTATTATCTTATATCTTTTGGCATGAAAATGTGTATCACTACGATCGAGATTTCAATAAACCATTCATTTGGTGCAAGACCATTGAAGGTATTATTCAAATAAATAGAGTAACCATTATTCTCCTTAAATGAATAACCGTATTGCGATAGACATAATCCAATCATGTCTATGCTCAACGCAAACACCAAATCTCGATGGTAGAGGGAGCGTGCGATGCTTGATCACATCAACCTTGGAAACACTTCCAACACATATCGTCAGCTCACCTTTAGCTAGTCTCCGTTTATTCTGTAGCTTTTATTTGAGTTACTAACACTTAGCAACCGAACCGGTATCTTAATACCACGGTGCTACTAGGAGTACTAGTAAAGTACACATTAACATAATGTATATCAATATACTTTTATCGACCTTGCCGACCTTCTCATCTACCAAGTATCTAGGGTAATTCCGCTCGATGGTGGTTCCCTTTATTACAGAAGCACTTAGTCTCGGGTTTGGGTTCAACCTTGGGTTTCTTCACTGGAGCAGCAACTGTTTTGCCGTTTCATGAAGTATCCCTTCTTGCCCTTGCCCTTCTTGAAACTAGTGGTTTCACCAACCATCAACAATTGATGCTTCTTCTTGATTTCTACTTTCGCGGTGTCAATCATCGTGAATACCTCAAGGATCATCATATCCATCCCTGATATGTTATAGTTCATCACGAAGCTCTAGCAGCTTGGTGGCAATGACTTTGGAGAAACATCACTATCTCATCTGGAAGATCAAATCCCACTCGATTCAAGTGATTGTTGCACTCAGACAATCTGAGCACAAGCTCAACGATTGAGCATTTCTACCTTAGTTTGTAGGCTAAGAAAATCATCGGAGGTCTCATACCTCTTGACGTGGGCACGAGCCTGATATCTCAATTTCAGCCCTCGAAACATCTCATATGTTCCGTGACGTTTCGAAAAACATCTTCGGTGCCTTAATTCTAAACCGTTTATCTGAACTATCACGTAGTTATCAAAACGTGTATGTCCGATGTTCGCAACATCCACAAACGACGTTTGGGGTTCAGCACACTAAGCGGTGCATTAAGGACATGAGCTTTCTACTGTCCGCATAATCGCTACTGTCAACTTTCAACTATATTTTCTCTAGGAACATATCTAAACAGTGGAACTAAAGCGCGAGCTTACGACATAATTTGCAAAGATCTTTTGACTATGTTCAGGATAATTAAGTTCATCTTATGAACTCCCACTCAGATAGACATCCCTCTGGTCATCTAAGTGATTACATGATCCAAGTCAACTAGGCCGTGTCCGATCATCACGTGAGACGGACTAGTCATCATTGGTGAACATCTTCATGTTGATCGTATCTACTATACGACTCATGCTCGACCTTTCGGTCTCCGTGTTCGAGGCCATGTCCGTACATGCTAGGCTCGTCAAGTTAACCCTAAGTGTTTTCGCTGTGTAAAACTGTCTTACACCGTTGTATGTGAATGTAAGAATCCATCACACCCGATCATCACGTGGTGCTTAGAAGCGACTTAACTGTAGCAACGGTGCCTGATCGGGAGAACACTTCTTGAAATTTTGTAAGGATCATCTTATTTACTACCGTCGTCCTAAGTAAACAAGATGCATAAACATGATAAACATCACATGCAATCAAATAGTGACATGATATGGCCAATATCATTTTGCTCCTTTTGATCTCCATCTTCGGGGCTCCATGATCATCATCGTCACCGGCATGACACCATGATCTCCATCATCATGATCTCCATCATCGTGTCTCCATGAAGTTGTGTCGCCAACTTATTACTTCTACTACTATGGCTACCGGTTAGCAATAAAGTAAAGTAATTACATGGCATTGTTCAATGACACGCAGGTCATACAATAAATTAAGACAACTCCTATGGCTCCTGCCGGTTGTCATACTCATCGACATGCAAGTCGTGATTCCTATTACAAGAACATGATCAATCTCATACATCCCATATCATTCATCACATTCTTTTGGCCATATCACATCACATAGCATACCTGCAAAAACAAGTTAGGCGTCCTCTAATTGTTGTTTGCATGTTTCTGATGGCTGCTATGGGTTTCTAGCAAAACGTTTCTTACCTCGCAAAACCACAACGTGATATGCCAATTGCTATTTACCCTTCATAAGGACCCTTTTCATCGAATCCGTTCCGACTAAAATGGGAGGCGGCACCGCTAGCCACCTTATGCACGGTGCATGTCAATCAGTGGAACTGTCTCACGTGAGATGCGTGTAAGGTCGGTCCGGGCGCTTCATCCCACAATACCGTCGAAACAAGATTGGACTAGTAACGGTAAGCATATTGAACAACATCAACGCCCACAACTACTTTGTGTTCTACTCGTGCAAAGAATCTACGCAATAGACCTAGCTCATGATGCCATTTGTTGGGGAGCGTGGCGAAAATTCAAAATTTTCCTCGTGTCACCAAGATCTATCTATGGAAAGACCAGCAACGAGGGAAGGAGAGTGCATCTACATACCCTTGTAGATCGCTAAGCGAAGCGTTCAAGTGAACGGGTTGATGGAGTCGTACTCGTCGTGATTCAAATCACCGATGATCAAGTGCGAACAGGACGGCACCTCCGCGTTCAACACACATACAGCCCGGTGGCGTCTCCCGCCTTGATCCAGCAAGGAGAGAGGAGAGGTTGAGGAAGACTCCCTCCAGCAGCAGCACAACGGCGTGGTGGTGATGGAGGAGTGTGGCAATCCAGCAGGCTTCGCTAAGCACCACGGGAGAGGAGGAGTACTTGGGAGAGAGGAGAGGGCTGCAACCAAAGGCGGAGATCGAATCACGTGTATTCTGTGTGTTCTCTGGGCAGCCCTATGCCTCACTATTTATAGGGAGAGGGGCTGCGCCCCTTTAGGGTTTCCCACCCCAGGGGTGCGGCCAGCCTCGAGATCCAATCTGGGGTGGCGGCGGAGGGAGGAGAGGGAGGCGCAGGGAGCATGGGCCTTAGGGCCCATCTGCCTAGGGTTTGCCCTCCCACCTCCCCGCCTTGGGCCCCTTGTGGGGCGCACCAGCCCACCCAGGGCTGGTTCCTCCCACACATGGCCCACGCAGCCCTCTGGGGTAGGTGGCCCCACTTGGTGGACCCAGGACCCTCCGGTGGTCCCAGATGCGTCGATAAACCCGAAACTTTTCCGGTGACCAAAACAGGACTTCCCATATATAAATCTTTACCTCCGGACCATTCCGAACTCCTCGTGACGTCAGGGATCTCATCCGGACTCGAACAACATTCGGTAACCACATACAAGCTTCCTTTATAACCCTAGCGTCATCGAACCTTAAGTGTGTAGACCCTACGGGTTCGGGAGACATGTAGACATGACCGAGGCGTTCTCCGGTCAATAACCAACAGCGGGATCTGGATACCCATGTTGGCTCCTACATGTTCCACGATGATCTCATCGGATGAACCACGATGTCAAGGACTCGATCGATCCGTATACAATTCCCTTTGTCTAGCGGTATTTTACTTGCGAGATTCGATCGTCGGTATACCGATACCTTGTTCAATCTCGTTACGGCAAGTCTCTTTACTCGTTCCGCAACACATCATCCGTGATCAACCCCTTAATCACATTGTGCACATTATGATGATGTCCTACCGAGTGGGCCCAGAGATACCTCTCCGTTTGCGGGAGTGACAAATCCGATCTCGATCCGTGTCAACCCAATGACACTTTCGGAGATACCGTAGTGCACCTTTATAGTCACCCGATTCGTTGTGACGTTTGATACACCAAAGCACTCCTACGGTATCCGGAGTTACACGATCTCATGGTCTAAGGAAGAGATACTTGACATTGGAAAAGCTCTAGCAAACGAACTACACGATCTTTGTGCTATGCTTAGTATTGGGTCTTGTCCATCACATCATTCTCCTAATGATGTGATCCCGTTATCAATGACATCCTATGTCCATAGCGAGAAACCATGACTATCTGTTGATCTGTGAGCTAGTCAACTAGAGGCTCACTAGGGACATATTGTGGTCTATGTATTCACACGTGTATTACGATTTCCGGATAATACAGTTATAGCATGAATAAAAGACAATTATCATGAACGAGGAAATATATAATAATACTTTTATTATTGCCTCTAGGGCATATTTCCAACACGTAAATGGTTACGTCGATGCAAGCTTTGACACTGATCCGGACGATTCTAAATCGCAAACCGGATACGTGTTTATATTAAACGGTGGAGCTGTGAGTTGGTGCAATTCTAAACAAAGCGTCATAGCGGGATCTACATGTGAAGCGGAGTACATAGCTGCTTCTGAAGCAGCAAATGAAGGAGTCTGGATGAAGGAGTTCATTTCCGATCTAGGTGTCATACCTAGTGCATCGGGACCAATGAAGATCTTCTGTGACAACACTGGTGCAATTGCCTTGGCAAAAGAATCCAGATTTCACAAGAGGACCAAGCACATCAAGAGACGCTTCAATTCCATTCGGGACCAAGTCCAAGTGGGAGACATAGAGATTTGCAAGATACATACGGATCTGAATGTTGCGGACCGTTGACTAAGCCTCTCTCACGAGCAAAACATGATCGGCACCAAGACTCCATGGGTGTTAGAATCATTACTATGTAATCTAGATTATTGACTCTAGTGCAAGTGGGAGACTCAAGGAAATATGCCCTAGAGGCAATAATAAAGTTATTATTTATTTCCTCATATCATGATAAATGTTTATTATTCATGCTAGAATTGTATTAACCGGAAACATGATACATGTGTGAATACATAGACAAACATATAGTCACTAGTATGCCTCTACTTGACTAGCTCATTAATCAAAGATGGTTATGTTTCCTAACCATAGACATGTGTTGTCATTTGATTAAATGGGATCACATCATTAGGAGAATGATGTGATTGACATGACCCATCCGTTAGCTTAGCACTTGATCGTTTAGTATTCTCGCTATTGCTTCCTTCATGACTTATACATGTTCTGTAACTATGAGAATTGTGTAACTCCGTTTACGGAGGAACACTTTGGGTACTACCAAACGTCACAGCGAATCGGGGTGATTATAAAGGAGTACTACAGGTGTTTCCGAAGGTACATGTTGAGTTGGCATAATTCGAGATTAGGATTTGTCACTCCGATTGTCGGAGAGGTATCTCTGGGCCCTCTCGGTAATACTCATCACCTAAGCCTTGCAAGCATGTAACTTATGAGTTAGTTATGAGATGACGTATTACAGAACGAGTAAAGAGACTTGCCGGTAACGATATTGAACTAAGGTATTGGATACCGACGATCAAATCTCGGGCAAGTAACATACCGATGACAAAGGGAACAAAGTATGTTGTTATGCGGTTTGACCGATAAAGATCTTCGTAGAATATGTAGGAACCAATATGGGCATCTAGGTCCCGCTATTGGTTATTGACCAGAGACATGTCTCGGTCATGTCAACATTGTTCTCGAACCGTAGGGTCCGCACGCTTAAGGTTTTGATGACAGTTATATTATGAGTTTATGTATTTTGATGTACCGAAGGTTGTTCGGAGTCCCGGATGTGATCACGGACATGACGAGGAGTCTCGAAATGGTCGAGACATAAAGATTGATATATTGGACGGATATATTTGGACACCGGAAAGGTTAGGGAGAGTTTGGGAATATCTCGAGACTCAGGGAGGTTACCAAACCCCCGGTAAGTATATGGGCCTTATTGGGCCCAAGTGGAAGGAAGGAGAAGGAACAAGGGAGGCGCCCCAAGCCCAATCCGACTGGGGAGGGGCGGCCCCCTTTCCTTTCTCCTTCCCCCTTCTCCTTCCTACTACTAGTACTCCTTCCTTTCCCCTCCAAGTTGGATTAGGAAAAAGAGGGGAAACCTACTTGGAGTAGGTTTCCTCCTCCTATGGCACGCCCCCTCCTTGGGCCGGCCACCTCCTCCCTCCCTCCTTTATATACGGGGGTAGGGGGGCACCCTAGAACACACAAGTTGATCATTGATCGTTCCTTAGCCGTGTGTGGTGCCCCCCTCCATGATATTACACCTCAATCATATTGTAGCGGTGCTTAGGCGAAGCCCTGCGACAGGAGAACATCAAGATCGTCACCACGCCGTCGTCTTGTGGAACTTCCCCTCGGGCCTCTCTTGGATTGGAGATCGAGGTGCGTCATCAAGCTGTCGCGTGTCAAGAACTCGGAGGTGCGAGTAACGGTGCTTGGATCGGTCGGGCCGGAGGGCGTCGACTACTTCCTCTACGTTGCGTCAGCGCTTCGCTTTGGTCTACGAGGGTGCGTGAGACAGCACTCTCCCTCGTTGCTATATCATCACCATGATCTTGCGTGTGCGTAGGAAAATTTTGAAATTACTACGTTCCCCAACAGCTCCAGCGATCCATTTATGGGCTGGTGCAAGCATCTCGGAGTTGGAACATTCGCTTTGATGAGATGATCAAAGTGTTTGGGTTTATCTTGAGACTTATGGAGAAGCTGCGTTTACAAGAAAGTGAGTGGGAGCTGTGTAGCATTTCTCATATTATATGTAGATGACATACTCTTGACGGGAAATGATATAGAACTTTTGGACAGCATTAAGGCCTACTTGAATAAGTGTTTTTCAATGAAGGACCTTGGAGAAGCTGCTTACATATTAGGCATCAAGATCTATATGGATAGATCGAGGGCGCCTCATAGGTCTTTCACAAAGCACATACCTTGATAAGATTTTGAAGAAGTTCAAAATGGATCAGTCCAAGAAAGGGTTCTTGCCTGTATTGCAAGGTGTGAGATTGAGCTCGGCTCAATGCCCGACCACGGCAAAAGATAAAGAAGAGATGAGTGGCATCCCCTATGCTTCAGCCATAGGATCTATTATGTATGCCATCTTGTGTACTGACACTGATGTAAACCTTGCCGTAAGTTTGGTAGGAAGTTACCAAAGTAATCCCGCAAGGAGCTTTGGACAGCGGTCAAGAATATCTGAAGTACACGAAAAGGACAAAGGACATGTTTCTCGTTTATGGAGGTGACGAAGAGCTCGTCAGAAAGGGTTACGTCGGCGCTAGCTTTGACGCAGATCTGGATGACTCTAAGTCACAAACCGGATATGTGTATATGTAGAATGGTGGAGCGATGGCTGGTGCAATTGCAAGCGAGCGTCGTGGCGGGATCTACATGTGAAGCGGAGTACATGGCAGCCTCGGAGGCAGCGCATGAAGCAATTTGGGTGAAGGAGTTCACCACCGACCTAGAGTCATACCCAATGCGTCGGGGCCGATCAAACTCTTCTGTGACAACACTGGAGCTATTGCCCTTGCCAAGGAGCCCAGGTTTCACAAGAAGACCAGGCACATCAAGCGTCGTTTCAACTCCATCCGTGCAAATGTTCAAGATGGAGACATAGATATTTGCAAAGTACATACGGATCTGAATGTTGCAGATCCGTTGACTAAACCTCTTTCGCGAGCAAAACATGATCAACACCAGAACTCTATGGGTGTTAGATTCATCACAATGTAACTAGATTATTGACTCTAGTGCAAGTGGGAGACTATTGGAAATATTCCCTAGAGGCAATAATAAAAGGATTATTATTATATTTCCTTGTTCATGATAATTGTCTATTATTCATGCTATAACCGTGTTATCCGAAAATCGTAATACACGTGTGAATACATAGACCATAATATGTCACTAGTAAGCCTCTAGTTGACTAGCTCGTTGATCAACAGATAGTCATGGTTTCCTGACTATGGACATTAGATGTCGTTGATAACAGGATCACATCATTAGGAGAATGATGTGATGGACAAGACCCAATCCTAAGCATAGCACAAGATAGTGTAGTTCGTTTCGCTAGAGCTTTTCCAATGTCAAGTATCTTTTCCTTAGACCATGAGATCGTGTAACTCTCGGATACCGTAGGAGTACTTTGGGTGTACCAAGCGTCACAACGCGTCGGGTGACTATAAAGGTGCACTACGGTATCTCCGAAAGTGTCTGTTGGGTTGACACGGATCAAGACTGGGATTTGTCACTCCGTATGACGGAGAGGTATCTCTGGTCCCACTCGGTAATGCATCATCATAATGAGCTCAAAGTGACCAAGTGTCTGGTCACGGGATCATGCATTACGGTACGAGTAAAGTGACTTGCCGGTAACGAGACTGAACGAGGTATTGGGATACCAACGATCGAGTCTCGGGCAAGTAACGTACCGATTGACAAAGGGAATTGTATACGGGGTTGATTGAATCCTCGACATCGTGGTTCATTCGATGAGATCATCGAGGAGCATGTGGGAGCCAACATGGGTATCCAGATCCCGCTGTTGGTTATTGACCGGAGAGCCGTCTCGGTCATGTCTACGTGTCTCCCGAACCCGTAGGCTCTACAAACTTAAGGTTCGGTGACGCTAGGGTTGTAGAGATATGAGCATGCAGCAAACCGAAAGTTGTTTGGAGTCCCGGATGAGATCCCGGACGTCACGAGGAGTTCCGGAATGGTCCGGAGGTAAAGAATAATATATAGGAAGTGCAGTTTGACCATCGGGAGAGTTTGAGGTCACCGGTATTGTCTTTGGGACCACGGAAGGGTCCCGGGGTCCACCGGTGGGGCCACCTATCCGGGAGGGCCCGTGGGCTGAAGTGGGAGGGACCAGCCTGGTGGGCTGGTGCACCCCACAGGCCCCTCTGCGCCTAGGGTAGGGTACCCTAGTGGAGGCGCCTCCACTGCCTTGGGGGCACTCCACCCCTTGGCGCCGCCCCCTAGAGATCCCATCTCTGGGGCGGTGCCCCAGGGGCCTATATAAGGAGGGAGGAGGCGGCTGCACCACAAGTCTTGGCGCCTCCCTCTCCCCTGCTACACCTCTCCCTCTCGCAGAAG
This sequence comes from Aegilops speltoides, assembly GCA_021437245.1. Classification (NCBI taxonomy): domain Eukaryota; kingdom Viridiplantae; phylum Streptophyta; class Magnoliopsida; order Poales; family Poaceae; genus Aegilops; species Aegilops speltoides. The sequence continues at coordinate 10,923,842 of CM038145.1, forward strand.
CTCGGCGAAGCTCTGCCGGAACTCTGCTGCATCCACCACCACGCCGTCATGCTTCTAGATCTTTCATCAACCTCTCCTTCCCCCTTGCTGGATCAAGAAGGAGGAGACATCATCCGCTCCGTACGTGTGTTGAACGTGGAGGTGCTGTCCGTCGGCACTTGGTCATCGGTGATTTGGATCACGACGAGCACGACTCCCTCAACCCCGTTCTCTTGAACGCTTCGGCTCGCGATCTACAAGGGTATGTAGATGCACTCCTATCACTCGTTGCTAGATGAACTCATAGATGGACCTTGGTGAAACCGTAGGAAATTTTTTATTTTCAACAACGTTCCCCAACAGAATGGACCTTTGAGAATGATCTATGTAGTTATTTGTTGTTTTGTTCTAATAGTATGTGTTAGTTTAACCCATTATATTATATTTTAAACATGATTGCAATGCATGGCGAAGATGAGGTGGGCGTCATCTACTTTTAAAGGAGGTGGCTCCAGCGATAAAAAACGAGAAATCTCCCGCTACAGCAGAAAACCAGTCCGAAATGAGAGGTTCCGATAGAAAAAATGAAGGTGCGTCATTTGATGGTTTTTTTTCTTTAACCCGGGTATTACAGATATTGTGGATAGCCTATAGCAACGCACGGATGTTCTGCTAGTCATGGTGTGGTGGTTGATGACCTATAAGTATAGGGGATCAATCGTAGTCCTTTCGATAAGTAAGAGTGTCGAACCCAACGAGGAGCAGAAGGAAATGATAAGTGGTTTTCAGTAAGGTTTTCTCTGCAAGCACTGAAATTGTAGGTGATAGATAGTTTTATGATAAGATAAATAGTAACGAGTAACAAGTAAATAGAGTAAGTAAAGTGCAGCAAGGTGGCCCAATCCTTTATGTAGCAAAGGATAAGCCTGGACAATTTCTAATAATGAGAAAGGAGCTCCCGAGGACACATTGGAAATTATTGTCAAGCTAGTTTTCATCACGTTCATATGATTCACGTTCGGTACTTTGATAATTTGATATGTGGGTGGACCGGTACTTGGGTACTGCCCTAACTTGGACAAGCATTCCACTTATGATTAACCCCTATTGCAAGCGTCCGCAACTACAAAAGAAGTATTAAGGTGAACCTAACCACAACATTAAACATATGGATCCATATCAGCCCCTAACAAAGCAACGCATAAACTAGGGTTTAAGCTTCTGTCACTCTAGCAACCCATCATCTATTTATTACTTCCCCATGCCTTCCGCTAGGCCCAAATAATGGTGAAGTGTCATGTAGTCGACGTTGAAGGAAATATGCCCTAGAGGCAATAATAAAGTTATTATTTATTTCCTCATATCATGATAAGTGTTTATTATTCATGCTAGAATTGTATTACCTGGAAACATGATACATGTGTGAATACATAGACAAACATAATGTCACTAGTATGCCTCTACTTGACTAGCTCATTAATCAAAGATGGTTATGTTTCCTAACCATAGACATGTGTTGTCATTTGATTAACGGGATCACATCATTAGGAGAATGATGTGATTGACTTGACCCATTCCGTTAGCTTAGCACTTGATCGTTTAGTATGTTGCTATTGCTTTCTTCATGACTTATACAAAGTTCCTACAACTATGAGATTATGCAACTCCCGTTTACCAGAGGAACACTTTGTGTGCTACCAAACGTCACAACGTAGCTGGGTGATTATAAAGGTGCTCTACAGGTGTCTCCGAAGGTACATGTTGGGTTGGCGTATTTCGAGATTAGGTTTTATCACTCCGATTGTCGGAGAGGTATCTCTGGGCCAGCTCGGTAATGCACATCACTTAAGCCTTGCAAGCATTGTAACTAATGAGTTAGTTACGGGATGATGTATTACGGAACGAGTAAAGAGACTTGCCGGTAACGAGACTGAACTAGGTATTGAATACCGACGATCGAATCTCGGGCAAGTAACATACCGATGACAAAGGGAACAACGTATGTTGTTATGCGGTTTGACCGATAAAGATCTTCGTAGAATATGTAGGAGCCAATATGAACATCCAGGTTCCACTATTGGTTATTGACCGGAAACAGTTCTCGGTCATGTCTACATAGTTCTCGAACCCGTAGGGTCCGCACGCTTAACGTTACGATGACAGTTTTATTATGAGTTTATAAGTTTTAATGTACCGAAGGTTGTTCGGAGTCCCGGATGTGATCACGGACATGACGAGGACTCACTAAATGGTCAAGACATAAAGATCGATATATTGGACGACTATATTCGGACACCGGAAGTGTTCCGGGTGATTTCGGAGAAAACCGGAGTGCCGGAGGGGTTACCGGAACCCCCCGAGGAAGTATTGGGCCTTAGTGGGCCTGAGGGGAGAGAGAGGGCAGCAGCCCAGGAGGTGGCGCGCCCCCTCCCATGGGGAGTCCGAATTGGACTAGGGGAGGGGGCGCGGCCCCTCTTTCCCTCCCCCCTCTCTCTCTTTCCTTCCCCCTCTCTCTTCCTAGTTGGACTTGGAAAGGGGAGTCGTACTCCCACTAGGAGGAGGACTCCCCCTCCTTGGCGCGCCCCCTAGGGCCGGCCGGCCTCCCTCCCTTTCTCCTTTATATACGGGGGCAGGGGGCACCCTAGGACACACAAGTTGATCATCATGATCGTTCCTCAGCCGTGTGTGGTGCCCCCCTCCACCATATTCCACCTCGGTTATATCGTAGCGGTGCTTAGGCGAAGCCCTGCGTCGGTAGAACGACATCACCGTCACCACGCCGTCGTGCTGATGGAACTCATCCCTGACACCCTGCTGGATCGGAGTCCGGGGATTGTCATCGAGCTGAACGTGTGCAGAACACGGAGGTGCCGTACGTTCGGTACTTGGATCGGTCGGATCGTGAAGACGTACGACTACATCAACCGCGTTGTCATAACGCTTCCGCTTACGGTCTACGAGGGTACGTGCACAACACTCTCCCCTATAGTGTTATCAGAGCCTAGGTTTTATGCATTGATGTTATATGCACGAGTAGAACACAAGTGAGTTGTGGGCGATACATGTCATATTGCTTATCAGCATGTCATACTTTGGTTCGGCGGTATTGTTGGATGAAGCGGCCCGGACTGACATTACGCGTACGCTTACGCGAGACTGGTTCTACCGATGTGCTTTGCACACAGGTGGCTGGCGGGTGTCAGTTTCTCCAACTTTAGTTGAACCGAGTGTGGCTACGCCCGGTCCTTGCGAAGGTTAAAACAGCACTAACTTGACAAACTATCGTTGTGGTTTTGATGCGTAGGGTAAGAACGATTCTTGCTCAGCCCGTAGTAGCCATGTAAAACTTGCAACAACAAAGTAGAGGACGTCTAACTTGTTTTTGCAGGGCATGTTGTGATGTGATATGGTCAAGACGTGATGCTATATTGTATTGTATGAGATGATCATGTTTTGTAACCGAGTTATCGGCAACTGGCAGGAGCCATATGGTTGTCGCTTTATTGTATGAAATGCAAATGCCCTGTAATTGCTTTACTTTATCACTAGGTGGTAGCGATAGTCGTAGAAGCAATAGTTGGCGAGACGACAACGATGCTACGATGGAGATCAAGGTGTCGCGCCGGTGACGATGGTGATCATGATGGTGCTTCGGAGATGGATATCACAAGCACAAGATGATGATGGCCATATCATATCACTTATACTGATTGCATGTGATGTTTATCCTTTATGCGTGTTATCTTGCTTTGATTGACGGTAGCATTTTAAGATGATCTCTCACAAAAATTATCAAGAAGTGTTCTCCCTGAGTATGCACCGTTGCCAAAGTTAAATCGTGCCCGGACACCACGTGATGATCGGGTGTGATAAGCTCAACGTCCATCTACAACGGGTGCAAGCCAGTTTTGCACACGCGGAATACTCAGGTTAAACTTGACGAGCCTAGCATATGCAGATATGGCCTCGAAACACGGAGACCGAAAGGTCGAGCATGAATCATATAGTAGATATGATTGAAGGAAATATGCCCTAGAGGCAATAATAAAGTTATTATTTATTTCCTCATATCATGATAAATGTTTATTATTCATGCTAGAATTGTATTAACCGGAAACATGATACATGTGTGAATACATAGACAAACATATAGTCACTAGTATGCCTCTACTTGACTAGCTCATTAATCAAAGATGGTTATGTTTCCTAACCATAGACATGTGTTGTCATTTGATTAAATGGGATCACATCATTAGGAGAATGATGTGATTGACATGACCCATCCGTTAGCTTAGCACTTGATCGTTTAGTATTCGCTATTGCTTCCTTCATGACTTATACATGTTCCTGTAACTATGAGAATTGTGTAACTCCGTTTACGGAGGAACACTTTGGGTACTACCAAACGTCACAACGTAATCGGGTGATTATAAAGGAGTACTACAGGTGTTTCCGAAGGTACATGTTGAGTTGGCATAATTCGAGATTAGGATTTGTCACTCCGATTGTCGGAGAGGTATCTCTGGGCCCTGTCGGTAATAATCATCACCTAAGCCTTGCAAGCATGTAACTAATGAGTTAGTTATGAGATGACGGATTACAGAACGAGTAAAGAGACTTGCCGGTAACGAGATTGAACTAAGGTATTGGATACCGACAATCAAATCTCGGGCAAGTAACATACCGATGACAAAGGGAACAAAGTATGTTGTTATGCGGTTTGACCGATAAAGATCTTCGTAGAATATGTAGGAACCAATATGGGCATCCGGTCCGCTATTGGTTATTGACCGAGACATGTCTCGGTCATGTCAACATTGTTCTCGAACCGTAGGGTCCGCACGCTTAAGGTTTTGATGCGGTTATATTATGAGTTTATGTATTTTGATGTACGAAGGTTGTTGAGTCCGGATGTGATCACGGACATGACGAGGAGTCTCGAAATGGTCGAGACATAAAGATTGATATATTGGACGGATATATTTGGACACCGGAAAGGTTTCGGAGAGTTTGGGAATATCTCGAGCTCAGGAGGTTACCGAACCCCGATAAGTATATGGGCCTTATTGGGCCCAAGTGGAAGGAAGGGAGAAGGAACAAGGGAGGGGGGCGCCCCCCCCCAAGCCCAATCCGAATTGGGGAGGGGGGCCGACCACCCCTTTCCTTTCTCCTTCCCCCTTCTCCTTCCTACTACTAGTACTCCTTCCTTTCCCCTCCAAGTTGGATTAGGAAAAAGAGGGGAAACCTACTTGGAGTAGGTTTCCTCCTCCTATGGCGCGCCCCCTCCTCCCTCCCTCCTTTATATACGGGGGTAGGGGGGCACCCTAGAGCACACGAGTTGATCATTGATCGTTCCTTAGCCGTGTGCGGTGCCCCCCTCCACGATATTACACCTCGATCATATTGTAGCGGTGCTTAGGCGAAGCCTGCGGCAGAGAACATCAAGATCATCACCACGCCGTCGTCTTGACGGAACTCCCCTCGGGCCTCTCTTGGATTGGAGATCGAGGGTGCGTCATCAAGTTGTACGCGTGTCAAGAACTCGGAGGTGCCGGAGTAACGGTGCTTGGATCGGTCGGGCCGGGAGGACGTACGACTACTTCCTCTATGTTGCATCAACGCTTCTGCTTTGGTCTACGAGGGTATGTAGACAGCACTCTCCCCTCGTTGCTATATCATCACCATGATCTTGCTTGTGCGTAGGAAACTTCTGAAATTACTACGTTCCCCAACAGTGGTATCAGAGCCTAGGTTTTTATGGTTTGATGTTATTTGCACGAGTAGAACACAAGTGAGTTGTGGGCGATATAAGTCATCTTGCTTACCAAAGATGTCATATTTTGGTTCAGCGGTATTGTTGGATGAAGCGGCCGGACCGACATTACGCGTATGCTTACGCGAGACTGGTTTTACCGCCGTGCTTTGCACACAGTGACTAGCGGTGTCGGTTTCTCCAACTTTAGTTGAACCGAGTGTGTACTCGCCGGTCCTTGCGAAGGTTAAAACAGCATCAACTTGACAAACTATCGTTGTGGTTTTGATGCGTAGGTGAGATTGGTTCTTGCTAAGCCCGTAGTAGCCACGTAAAATTTGCAACAAAAAAGTAGAGGACGTCTAACTTGTTTTTGCAGGGCATGTTGTGATGTGATATGGCCAAGACGTGATGCTATATTTTATTGTATGAGATGATCATGTTTTGTAACCGGTTATCGGCAATCGGCAGCAGCCATATGGTTGTCGCTTTATTGTATGAAATGCAACGCCTTGTAATTGCTTTACTTTATCACTAAGCGGTAGCGATAGTCGTAGAAGCAATAGATGGCGTAACGACAACGATGCTACGATGGAGATCAAGGTGTCGCGCGGTGGCGATGGTGATCACGACGGTGCTTGGAGATGGAGATCACAAGCACAAGATGATGATGGCCATATCATATCACTTATATTGATTGCATGTGATGTTTATCCTTTATGCATCTTATCTTGCTTTGATTGATGGTAGCATTTTAAGATGATCTCTCACTAATTATCAAGAAGTGTTCTCCACGAGTATGCACCATTGCGAAAGTTCTTCGTCTTTGAGACACCACATGATGATCGGGTGTGATAGGCTCTACGTTCAAATACAACGGTGCAAAACAGTTGCACACGCGAATACTCAGTTATACTTGACGAGCCTAGCATATCTGATATGGCCTCGGAACACGGAGACCGAAGGTCGGCGTGAATCATATAGTAGATATGATCAACATAGAGATGTTCACCAATGAAACTACTCCATCTCACGTGATGATCGGACATGGTTTAGTTTATTTGGATCACGTAATCACTTAGATGACTAGAGAGATGTCTGCCTAAGTGGGAGTTCTTTAGTAATATGATTAATTGAACTTAAATTTATCATGAACTTAGTACTGATAGTATTTTGCTTGTCTATGTTTGTTTGTAGATAGATGGCTCGTCTTTGTTGTTCCGTTGAATTTTAATGCGTTCCTTGAGAAAGCAAAGTTGAAAGATGATGGTAGCAATTACACGGATTTGGGTCCGTAACGTGAGGATTATCCTCATTGCTGCCTGAAAGAGTTATGTCCTAGAAGCACCGCTGGGTGCCGAACCTGCTTCTGATGCAACCGACGACGATAAGAACGTCTGGCAAAGCAAAGTCGATGACTACTCTATAGTTCGATGTGCCATGCTTTACGGCTTAGAACCGGGTCTTCAACGACGTTTTGAATGTCATGGAGCATATGAGATGTTCGAGAGTTGAAGTTAATATTTCAAGCAAATGCCCGGATTGAGAGATATGAAGTCTCCAATAAGTTCTACAGCTGCAAGATGGAGGAGAACAGTTCACAAGGTGAGCATATACTCAAAATGTCCGGTATAATAATCACTTGATTCAACTGGGAGTTAATCTTCCGGATGATAGCGTCATTGATTGAATTCTCCAATCACGCCACCAAGCTACAAGAGCTTTGTGATGAACTATAATATGCAAGGGATGAACAAGACTATTCGAGCTCTTGGCGATCTTTGAAAGCATGGAGGTAGAAATCAAGAAGGAGCATCAAGTGTTGATGGTCAACAAGACCACTAGTTTCAAGAAGAAGGGCAAAGGGAAGAAGAAGGGAACTTCAAAAGAATAGCAAACAGGTTGCTGCTCAAGAGAAGAAACCCAAAGTCTGGACCTAAGCCTGAAATCGAGTGCTTCTCCGCAAGCGATCGACACTTTGAAGCGGAACTGCCCCAAGTATTTGGCGGATAAGAAGGATGGCAAAGTGAACAAAGGTATATGTGATATACATGTTATTGATGTGTACCTTACTAATGCTCGCAGAGCACTGGTATTTGATATCGGTTACTGTTGCTAACATTTGCAACTCGAAACAGGGACTACGGATTAAGGGAAGATTAGCTAAGGATGAGGTGACGATGCGCGTGGGAAATGGTTCCAAAGTCGATGTGATCGCGGTCGGCACGCTACCTCTACATCTACCATCGGGATTAGTATTAGACCTGAATAATTGTTATTTGGTGCCTGCGTTGAGCATGAACATTATATCTGGATCTTGTTTGATGCGAGACGGTTATTCATTTAAATCAGAGAATAATGGTTGTTCTATTTATATGAGTAATATCTTTTATGGTCATGCACCCTTGAAGAGTGGTCTATTTTTATTGAATCTCGATAGTAGTGATACACATATTCATAATTTTGAAGCCAAAAGATGCAGAGTTGATAATGATAGTGCAACATACTTGTGGCACTGCCGTTTAGGTCATATCGGTATAAAACGCATGAAGAAACTCCATACTGATGGACTTCTGGAATCACTTGATTATGAATCACTTGGTACTTGCGAACCGTGCCTCATGGGCAAGATGACCAAAACACCGTTCTCCGGATCTATGGAGAGAGCAACAGATTTGTTGGAAATCATACATACAGATCTATGTGGCCCGATGAATGTTGAGGCTCGTGGCGGATATCGTTATTTTCTTACCTTCACAGATGATTTGAGCAGATATGGGTATATCTACTTGATGAAACACAAGTCTGAAACATTTGAAAAGTTCAAAGAATTTCAGAGTGAAGTAGAAAATCATCGTAACAAGAAAATAAAGTTTCTACGATCTGATCGTGGAGGAGAATATTTGAGTTATGAGTTTGGTTTACATTTGAAACAATGTGGAATAGTTTCGCAACTCACGCACCGGAACACCACAACGAAATGGTGTGTCCGAGCGTCGTGTCGTACTTTACTTGATATGGTACGATCTATGATGTCTCTTACCGATTTACCGCTATCGTTTTGGGGTTATGCTTTAGAGACGGCCGCATTCACGTTAAATAGGGCACCATCAAAATCCGTTGAGACGACACCTTATGAACTGTGGTTTGGCAAGAAACCAAAGTTGTCGTTTCATAAAGTTTGGGGCTGCGATGCTTATGTAAAGAAACTTCAACCAGATAAGCTCAAACCCAAATCGGAGAAATGTGTCTTCATAGGATACCCAAAGGAGACTATTTGGTACACCTTCTATCACAGATCTGAGGGCAAGATTTTCGTTGCTAAATTCGGATCCTTTCTAGAGAAGGAATTTCTCTAGAAAGAAGTGAGTGGGAGGAAAGTAGAACTTGATGAGATAACTGTATCTACTCCCTTATTGGAAAGTAGTTCATCACAAGAACCGGTTCCTGTGACAACTACACCAATTAGTGAGGAAGCTAATGATATTGATCATGAATCTTGAGATCAAGTTTCTCTTGAACCTCGTGGGTCTACGAGTAAGATCCGCACTGAGTGGTACGGAATCCTATTCGGAAGTCATGTTACTTGACCATGATGAACCTACGAACTATGAGGAAGCGATGATGAGCCCAGATTCCATAAAATGGCTAGAGGCCATGAAATCGAGATAGGATCCATGTATGAAAACAAAGTATGGACTTTGGTTGACTTGCCCAATGATCGGCAAGCCATTGAGAATAAATGGATCTTTAAGAAGAAGACCGACGCTGATGGTAATGTTATCGTCTACAAAGCTCGACTTGTTGCAAAAGGTTTTCGACAAGTTCAAGGGGTTGACTACGATGAGACTTTCTCACCGTGGCGATGCTTAAGTCTGTCCGAATCATGTTAGCTATTGCTGCATTTCATGATTATGAAATTTGGCAAATGGATGTCAAGACTGCATTCTTGAATGGATTTCTAGAAGAAGAGTTGTCTATGATGCAGCCTAAAGGTTTTGTTGATCCAAAAGGTGCTGACAAAGTGTGCAAGCTCCAGCGTTCCATTTATGGACTGGTGCAAGCATCTCGGAGTTGGAATAAACGCTTTGACAGTGTAATCAAAGCATATGGTTTTATACAGACTTTTGGAGAAGCCTGTATTTACAAGAAAGTGAGTGGGAGCTCTGTAGCATTTCTAGTTTTATATGTTGATGACATATTGTTAATTGGAAATGATATAGAATTTCTGGATAGCATAAAGGGATACTTGAATAAAAGTTTTTCAATGAAAGACCTCGGAGAAGCTGCTTACATATTGGGCATCAAGATCTATAGAGATAGATCAAGACGCTTAATAGGACTTTCAACAAAGCACATACCTTGACAAAATTTTGAAAAAGTTCAAAATGGATCAGGCAAAGAAAGGATTCTTGCCTGTGCTACAAGGTGTGAAGTTGAGTCAAACTCAATGCCCGACCACAGCAGAAGATAGAGAGAAAATGAAAGGTGTTCCTATGCTTCACCATAGGCTCTATCATGTATGCAATGTCTGTGTACCGACCTAACGTATGCTTAGCAATAAGCTTGGCGGTAGGTACCAAAGTAATCCAGAGTGGATCATCGGACAGCGTTCAAGAACGTCCTGAAATACCTGAAAAGGACTAAGGATATGTTTCTAGTATATGGAGGTGACAAAGAGCTAGTCGTAAATGGTTACGTTGATGCAAGCTTTGACACTGATCCGGACGATTCTAAATCGCAAACCGGATCGTGTTTATATTAAGCGGTGGAGCTGTGAGTTGGTGCGAGTTCTAAACAAAGCGTCGTGGCGGGATCTACATGTGAAGCGGAGTACATAGCTGCTTCTAAAGCAGCAAATGAAGGAGTCTGGATGAAGGAGTTCATTTCCGATCTAGGTGTCATACCTAGTGCATCGGGACCAATGAAGATCTTCTGTGACAATCTCGGTGCAATTGCCTTGGCAAAAGAATCCAGATTTCACAAGAGGACCAAGCACATCAAGAGACGCTTCAATTCCATTCGGGACCAAGTCCAAGTGGGAGACATAGAGATTTGCAAGATACATACGGATCTGAATGTTGCGAGACCGTTGACTAAGCCTCTCTCACGAGCAAAACATGATCTGCACCAAGACTCCATGGGTGTTAGAATCATTACTATGTAATCTAGATTATTGACTCTAGTGCAAGTGGGAGATCAAGGAAATATGCCCTAGAGGCAATAATAAAGTTATTATTTATTTCCTCATATCATGATAAATGTTTATTATTCATGCTAGAATTGTATTAACCGGCAACATGATACATGTGTGAATACATAGACAAACATATAGTCACTAGTATGCCTCTACTTGACTAGCTCATTAATCAAAGATGGTTATGTTTCCTAACCATAGACATGTGTTGTCATTTGATTAAATGGGATCACATCATTAGGAGAATGATGTGATTGACATGACCCATCCGTTAGCTTAGCACTTGATCGTTTAGTATTCTCGCTATTGCTTCCTTCATGACTTATACATGTTCCTCGTAACTATGAGAATTGTGTAACTCCGTTTACGGAGGAACACTTTGGGTACTACCAAACATCACAACGTAATCGGGTGATTATAAAGGAGTACTACAGGTGTTTCCAAGGTACATGTTGAGTTGGCATAATTCGAGATTAGGATTTGTCACTCCGATTGTCGGAGAGGTATCTCTGGGCCCTCTCGGTAATACTCATCACCTAAGCCTTGCAAGCATGTAACTAATGAGTTAGTTATGAGATGACGTATTACAGAACGAGTAAAGAGACTTGCCGGTAACAAGATTGAACTAAGGTATTGGATACCGACGATCAAATCTCAGGCAAGTAACATACCGATGACAAAGGGAACAAAGTATGTTGTTATGCGGTTTGACCGATAAAGATCTTCGTAGAATATGTAGGAACCAAATGGGCATCCAGGTCCCGCTATTGGTTATTGACCAGAGACATGTCTCGGTCATGTCTACATTGTTCTCGAACCGTAGGGTCCGCACGCTTAAGGTTTCGATGATGGTTATATTATGAGTTTATGTATTTTGATGTACGAAGGTTGTTCGAGTCCGGATGTGATCACGGACATGACGAGGAGTCTCGAAATGGTCGAGACATAAAGATTGGTATATTGGACGGATATATTTGGACACCGGAAAGGTTCCGGAGAGTTTGGGAATATCTAGAGCTCCGGGAGGTTACCGAACCCCCGTAAGTATATGGGCCTTATTGGGCCCAAGTGGAAGGAAGGAGAAGGAGCGAGGGGCGCCCCCAAGCCCAATCCGACTGGGGAGGGGGCCCCCTTCCTTTCTCCTTCCCTTCTCCTTCCTACTACTAGTACTCCTTCCTTTCCCCTCCAAGTTGGATTAGGAAAAAGAGGGGAAACCTACTTGGAGTAGGTTTCCTCCTCCTATGGCGCGCCCCTTCCTTTGGCCAGCCACCTCCTCCCTCCCTCCTTTATATACGGGGGTAGGGGGGCACCCTAGAGCACACAAGTTGATCATTGATCGTTCCTTAGCCGTGTGCGGTGCCCCCCTCCACGATATTACACCTCGATCATATTGTAGCGGTGCTTAGGCAAAGCCCTGCGACAGGAGAACATCAAGATCGTCACCACGCCGTCGTGCTGACGGAACTCCCCTCGAGCCTCTCTTGGATCGGAGATCGAGGGTGCGTCATCAAGCTGTACGCGTGTCAAGAACTCGGAGGTGCCGGAGTAACGGTGCTTGGATCGGTCGGGCCGGGAGGACGTACGACTACTTCCTCTATGTTGCGTCAACGCTTCCGCTTTGGTCTACGAGGGTACGTAGACAACACTCTTCCCTCGTTGCTATATCATCACCATGATCTTGCGTGTGCGTAGGAAAATTTTGAAATTACTACGTTCCCCAACAATGATCAACATAGTGATGTTCACCATTGAAAACTACTCCATCTCACGTGATGATCGGTTATGGTTTAGTTGATTTGGATCACGTGATCACTTAGATGACTAGAGAGATGTCTGTCTAAGTGGGAGTTCTTAAGTAATATGATTAATTGGACCTAAAATTGTCATGAACTTAGTACCTGATAGTATTTTGCTTATCTATGTTTGTTGTAGATAGATGGCCCATGCTGTTGTTTCGTTGAATTTTAATGCGTTCCTTGAGAAAGCAAAGTTGAAAGATGATGGTAGCAATTACATAGACTGGGTCCGTAACTTGAGGATTATCCTCATTGCTGCCTGTAAGAATTACGTCCCGAAGCACCGCTGGGTGCCGAACTGCTGCAGAGCAACGCCAGATGTTATGAGCGTCTGGAAGAGCAAAGTGATGACTACTCAATAGTTCAATGTGCCATGCTTTACGGCTTAGAACCGGTCTTCAACGACATTTTGAGCGTCATGGGGCATATGAGATGTTCCAGAGTTGAAGTTAATATTTCAAGCAAATGCCGGATTGAGAGATATGAAGTCTCCAATAAGTTCTATAGCTGCAAGATGGAGGAGAATAGTTCATCGGTGAGCATATACTCAAAATGTCCGGGTATAATAATCACTTGATTCAACCGGGAGTTAATCTTTCGGATGATAGCGTCATTGATGAAATTCTCCAATCACGCCACCAAGCTACAAGAGCTTCGTGATGAACTATAATATGCAAGGGATGAACAAGACAATTCCGAGCTCTTCGCAATGCTAAAAGCTGCGGAGGTAGAAATCAAGAAGGAGCATCAAGTGTTGATGGTCAACAAGACCACTAGTTTCAAGAAAAGGGCAAAGGGAAGAAGAAGGAACTTCAAGAAGAACAGCAAGCAAGTTGCTGCTCAAGAGAAGAAACCCAAGTCTGGACCTAAGCTCAAACCGAGTGCTTCTCTTGCAAGCAAACTGGTCACTAGAAGCGAAACTGCCCCAAGTATTTGGTGGATAAGAAGGATGGCAAGGTGAACAAAGGTATATGTGATATACATGTTATTGATGTGTACCTTACTAGAGCTCGCAGAGCACTGGTTTTTGATATTGGTTCATTGCTAATATTTGCAACTCAAAGCAGGGACTACGGAATAAGCGGACAGCGCTAAGGACGAGGTGACGATCTTGCGTGGGAAATGGTTCCAAAGTCGATGTGATCGCGATCGGCACGCTACCTCTACATCTACCATCGAGATTAGTTTTAGACCTGAATAATTGTTATTTGGTGCCAGCGTTGAGCATGAACATTATATCTGGATCTTGTTTGATGCGAGACGGCTATTCATTTAAATCAGAGAATAATGGTTGTTCTATTTATATGAGTAATATCTTTTGTGGTCATGCACCCTTAAAGAGTGGTCTATTTTTGATGAATCTCGATAGTAGTGATACTCATATTCATAATGTTGAGGCCAAAAGATGCAGAGTTGGTATAGTGCAACTTATTTGTGGCACTGCCGTTAGGTCATATCGGTGTAAAACGCATGAAGAAACTCCATACTGATGGATTTTTGGAACCACTTGATTATGAATCACTTGGTACTTGCGAACCATGCCTCATGGGCAAGATGACTAAAACGCCGTTCTCGGTACTATGGAGAGAGCAACAGATTTGTTGGAAATCATACCATACAGATGTATGTGGTCCAATGAATATTGAGGCTCGTGGCGGATATCGTTATTTTCTCACCTTCACAGATGATTTAAGCAGATATGGGTATATCTACTTAATGAAGCATAAATCTGAAACATTTGAAAAGTTCAAAGAATTTCAGAGTGAAGTTGAAAATCATCGTAACAAGAAAATAAAGTTTCTACGATCTGACCGTGGAGGAGAATATTTGAGTTACGAGTTTGGTCTACATTTGAAAAATTATGGAATAGTTTCGCAACTCACGCCACCCGGAACACCACAATGTAATGGTGTGTCCGAACGTCGTAATCGTACTTTACTAGATATGGTGCGATCTATGATGTCTCTTACCGATTTATCGCTATCATTTTGGGGTTATGCTTTAGAGACGGCCGCATTCACGTTAAATAGGGCACCATCAAAATCCGTTGAGACGACTCCTTATGAACTATGGTTTGGCAAGAAACCAAAGTTGTCGTTTCTGAAAGTTTGGGGCTGCGATGCTTATGTGAAAAAGCTTCAACCTGATAAGTTCGAACCCAAATCGGAAAAATGTGTCTTCATTGGATACCTAAAGGAGACAGTTGGGTACACCTTCTATCACAGATCCAAAGGCAAGACATTCGTTGCTAAGAATGGATCCTTTCTAGAGAAGGAGTTTCTCTTGAAAGAAGTGAGTGGGAGGAAAGTAGAACTTGATGAGGTAATAGTACCAGCTCCCTTATTGGAAAGTAGTTCATCACAGAAATCAGTTCCTATGACATCTACACCAATTAGTGAGGAAGTTAATGATGATGATCATGAAACTTCAGATCAAGTTGTTACTGAACTTCGTAGATCAACCAGAATAAGATCCGCACTAGAGTGGTATGGTAATCCTATTCTGGAAGTCATGCTACTAGATCATTGTGAACCTACGAACTATGAAGAAGCAATGGTGAGCCCAGATTCCGCAAAATGGCTTGAAGCCATGAAATCTGAGATGGGATCCATGTATGAGAACAAAGTGTGGACTTTGGTTGACTTGCCCGATGATCGGCAAGCAATAGAGAATAAATGGATCTTCAAGCAGAAGACTGACGCTGACGGTAATGTTACTGTTTACAAAGCTCGAGTTGTTGCAAAAGGTTTTCGACAAGTTCAAGGGATTGACTATGATGAGACCTTCTCACCCGTAGCGATGCTTAAGTCTGTCCAAATCATGTTAGCGATTGCCGCATTTTATGATTATGAAATATGGCAGATGGATGTCAAGACTGCATTCCTGAATGGATTTTTGGAAGAAGAGTTGTATATGATGCAAGCGGAAGGTTTTGTCGATCCCAAGGGAGCTAACAAAGTGTGCAAGCTCCAGCGATCAATTTATGGTCTGGTGCAAGCCTCTCGGAGTTGGAAAAAACGCTTTGATAGTGTGATCAAAGCATATGGTTTTATACAGACTTTGGAGAAGCCTGTATTTACAAGAAAGTGAGTGGGAGCTCTGTAGCATTTCTGATATTATATGTGGACGACATATTGTTGATTGGAAATGATATAGAATTTCTGGATAGCATAAAAAGATACTTGAAAAAAAGTTTTTCAATAAAAGACCTCGGTGAAAAAAGCTGCTTACATATTGGGCATCAAGATTTATAGAGATAGATCAAGACGCTTGATTGGACTTTCACAATGCACATACCTTGATAAAGTTTGAAAAAGTTCAATATGGATCAGGCAAAGAAAGGGTTCTTGCCTGTATTACAAGGTATGAAGTTGAGTCAGACTCAATGCTCGACCACTGCAGAAGATAGAGAGAAAATGAAAGGAGTTCCCTATGCTTCAGCCATAGGCTCTATCATGTATGCAATCTTGTGTACCGCACTGATGTGTGCCTTGCTATTAGTTTAGCAGGGAGGTACCAAAGTAATCCAGGAGTGGATCACTGGACAGCGGTCAAGAACATCCTGAAATACCTGAAAAGGACTAAGGATATGTTTCTCGTTTATGGAGGTGACAAAGAGCTTGTCGTAAAGGGTTACATCGACGCAAGCTTTGACACTGATCCGGACGATTCTAAATCGCAAACCGGATACGTATTTATATTAAACGGTGGAGCTGTTAGTTGGTGCAGTTCTAAACAAAGCGTTGTAGCGGGATCTACATGCGAAGCGGAGTACATAGCTGCTTCGGAAGGAGCAAATGAAGGAGTCTGGATGAAGGAGTTCATTTCCGATCTAGGTGTCATACCTAGGGCATCGGGACCAATGAAGATCTTCTGTGACAATACTGGTGCAGGCAAAGGAATCCAGATTTCACAAAAGGACAAAGCACATCAAGAGACGCTTTAATTCCATCCGGGACCAAGTCCAGATGGGAGACATAGAGATTTGCAAGATACATACGGATCTGAATGTTGCAGACCCGTTGACTAAGCCTCTTCCACGAGCAAACCATGATCAGCACCAAGACACCATGGGTGTTAGAATCATTACTATGTAATCTAGATTATTGACTCTAGTGCAAGTGGGAGACTGAAGGAAATATGCCCTAGAGGCAATAATAAAGTTATTATTTATTTCCTCATATCATGATAAGTGTTTATTATTCATGCTAGAATTGTATTACCCGGAAACATGATACATGTATGAATACATAGACAAACATAATGTCACTAGTATGCCTCTACTTGACTAGCTCATTAATCAAAGAAGGTTATGTTTCCTAACCATAGACATGTGTTGTCATTTGATTAACGGGATCACATAATTAGGAGAATGATGTGATTGACTTGACCCATTCCGTTAGCTTAGCACTTGATCGTTTAGTATGTTGCTATTGCTTTCTCCATGACTTACAAAGTTCCTACAACTATGAGATTATGCAACTCCTGTTTACCAGAGGAACACTTTGTGTGCTACCAAACGTCACAACATAACTGGGTGATTATAAAGGTGCTCTACAGGTGTCTCCGAAGGTACATGTTGGTTTGGCGTATTTCGAGATTAGGTTTTATCACTCCGATTGTCGGAGAGGTATCTCTGGGCCAGCTCGGTAATGCACATCACTTAAGCCTTGCAAGCATTGTAACTAATGAGTTAGTTACGGGATGATGTATTACGGAACGAGTAAAGAGACTTGCCGGTAACGAGACTGAACTAGGTATTGAATATGATCGAATCTCGGGCAAGTAACATACCGATGACAAAGGGAACAACGTATGTTGTTATGCGGTTTGACCGATAAAGATCTTCGTAGAATATGTAGGAGCCAATATGAACATCCAGGTTCCACTATTGGTTATTGATCGGAAACAGTTCTCGGTCATGTCTACATAGTTCTCGAACCCGTAGGGTCCGCACGCTTAACGTTACGATGACAGTTTTATTATGAGTTTATAAGTTTTGATGTACCGAAGGTTGTTCGGAGTCCCGGATGTGATCACGGACATGACGAGGAGTCTCTAAATGGTCAAGACATAAAGATCGATATATTGGACGACTATATTCGGACACCGGAAGTGTTCCGGGTGATTTCGGAGAAAACCGAAGTGCCGGAGGGGTTATCGGAACCCCCCGGGGAAGTATTGGGCCTCAGTGGGCCTGAGGGGAGAGAGAGGGCAGCAGCCCAGGAGGTGGATCGCCCCCTCCCATGGGGAGTCCGAATTGGACTAGGGGAGGGGGGCGCGGCCCCTCTTTCCCTCTCCCTCTCTCTCTCTTTCCTTCCCCCTCTCTCTTCCTAGTTGGACTAGGAAAGGGGAGTCCTACTCCCACTAGGAGGAGGACTCCCCCTCCTTGGCGCGCCCCCTAGGGCCCGCCGGCCTCCCTCCCTTTCTCCTTTATATACGGGGGCAGGGGGCACCCTAGGACACACAAGTTGATCATCGTGATCGTTCCTCAGCCGTGTGCGGTGCCCCCACCACCATATTCCACCTCAGTCATATCGTAGCGGTGCTTAGGCGAAGCCCTGCGTCACCACGTCGTCGTGCTGACGGAACTCATCCCCGACACCCTGCTGTATCGGAGTCCGGGGATCGTCATCGAGCTGAACGTATGCAAAACACGGAGGTGCCATACGTTCGGTACTTGGATCGGTCGGATCGTGAAGACGTACGACAACATCAACCGCGTTGTCATAACGCTTCCGCTTACGGTCTACGAGGGTACGTGGATAACACTCTCCCCTCTCGTTGCTATGCATCACCATGATCTTGCGTGTGCGTAGGATTTTTCTTGAAATTACTACATTCCCCAACAGACGTTCACATAACACCACTAGAGGAAAAGATAACATACATCTCATCAAAATATCAACCGAATACCAAATTCACATGACTACTAATAGCAAGACTTCACCCATGTCCTCAGGAAAAACGTAACTACTCACAAAGCATATTCATGTTCATAATCAGAGGAGTAATAATATGCATAAAGGATCTGAACTTATGATCTTCCACCAAGTAAACCAATTAGCATCAAATACAAGGAGTAATTAACACTACTAGCAACCTACAGGTACCAATTTGTGGTTTTGATACAAGATTGGATACAAGAGATAAACTAGGGTTTTGAGAGGAGATGGTGCTGGTGAAGATGTTGATGGAGATTGACCCTCTCCCGACGAGACGATCATTGGTAATGACGTTGGTGATGATTTCCCCCTCCCGGAGGGAAGTGTCCCCGACAGAATTGCTTCGCTAGAGCCCTAGATTGATTCCGCCAAGGTTCTGCCTCGTGGCGGCGGAGTTTCGTCCCATAAGCTTGCCCCCCATTTTTTCCAGGATAAAAGCGATGATATAGCAGAAAATGGACACCGGAGGCCCACCAGGGGGCCCAGGAGATAGGGGGGGCGCCCTATAGGGGGGGGCGTCCTCTCTCCTGGACAGGGTGTGGGCCCCCTGGTGTATTTCTTTCGCTCAAAAATTCTTATTAAATCCAAAAAGATGTTTTGTGGAGTTTCAGGACTTTTGGAGTTGTGCAGAATAGGTTTCCAACGTTTGATCCTTTTCCAGCCAGAATTCCAGCTGCCGACATTCCCTCTCTTCATGGTAAAACTTGTAAAATAAGAGAGAATAGTCATAAGTATTGAGATATAATATATAATAACAGCCCATAATGCAATAAATATTGATATAAAAGCATGATACAAAATGGACATATCAGTGGTCCGCTGGGGCGGCTGAGCTGGTCTGGGCTGTTGAACTCTCAGATAGGTCTTGATGTTCGGCTTGGTGACATGGCATTCCCAAACAATCCTAACAACATCCATAGCCGGATGCCTCAAACCGGCCTCAAATGCTTATGGATGGACCGGTCACTGACATGTCATAAACAATAATCCACCTAGGCATCTTAAACCGGTCTCAAACGTCTGGTTTCTCCTGCTAGCGTGCTGGTCTGCTGCTAGTATTTGTCTTTTTGTAAATGGTTACCTGGGCTCTAGGGGTTTCGCAGGCCAGTCCCGTCGTCATGGTGGTCTCTGCTAGGTCGACTAGCCTGGGTTGTTGAGCACTTCGATAGGCCTTGGTGTTCGACTGTTGTTCTTGTTGTTGTTCGACCTGGTGACATGGCATTCCTCGTTTGGTAGCCCAAGCTAACAATCCTAAGAGCATCTCTAGCAGACACCTTAAAATCGCAAAGGTAAAACTAGGATATGGGTCGGAAAAAATGCATCTTAATGGTTCATTTTAGCTACTGCCGAATATATACTGTAAAATAAACTGTAAAACTGGGATAAAGAGCTCCTTCCTCAAGTCTGACGGCTGCGGCCCCTTCCCCCAGCCGGCTGCGCCGGCCACGCCCCGTCGCCCGCCAGCCGTGCCTCCTCGCCCGTTGTCCATGCCCGTCCTGCCGGACGCACCCCGTCGCCCGCCGCTCGTTCCCCGTCGACCGTCGGCCGTGCCCTGTCACCACCCCGGCCGTGCCCAGCTTTGCCGGCCAAGCCCCGTTGCCTCTGCCGTCTGCGCCTTGCTTTATTGCCAGCCGAGCCGTGCCCCTTTGCCTGCCGCACCGGGAGGATTCCGGCGGCCAGGCTGAGGCCATGGGAGGCCATGGCGATATCGACCTCGTCCAATTCGAACCGGCGGCGATCAATTGCGGCATCTTGCGGCCTTTTTTGGTGTGCGGTGATGAATTCCGACGAGTTTAGGGCAGATTCCGGCAAACTCCGCGGCGGCGTGTTTGCTCCGACGAGGTTTGACTGGTATACGGGGCCCCTTACGTTCGGTCTTCCAACCTCCAAATATAAGGGTTTTGGTTGTGCATTTTCGGTGGCCCTTAAAAAATTTACAGGTTGGACCACTTTTACGGTTTCTGTTCCGCATACTTTTTCTGACCAAAACTGTAAAATGCAAAAATTATGCGGGTTTGACCAATTATACGGGGTCTGTTAGAGATGCTCTAACCCAACTTTGAAATGGAGGACGGATGTATTTAGAAGAAAATGAACTCCGCAAGGGGCTATATCTCACTTACTGCAAGACCACCCACAAGACGCCCCATCCGTGTCGGTCCAATTAGCTCCGGTTTTAAAAACTTTCTATCCCTCCAGTCCACAATCATCAAACTTTCTGCTGGTTCTTTTTTATTATTCTATGCTATGTTTCCAATTTTGTTGCTTCTTCTATTTCTCCTTTTCCTTTTCAAATTCATGGTTTTTTTAACCAACCAAGTTTTAGTGAACAGACATTTTACATGTCATGAACAATTTTTAAAAGTTGTGTCAACGCACACCTATATTTTCATGAACACTTTTATTAAATGTCAACTACCATCTTTTAAACGTCTGAATATTTCTGTTAAATGGTACCAATATATTTGCAATGGCACACACATTTTACTAAAATGTGTAAACAATTTCGTTTTTCATGAAAAAAATCCTAATGTGTGAATTTTTTTTTCAAACATTTCAATACTAGTCTTTAAAATTGCATGGGCACTACTTTGAATTCCATGAACAATTTTCTAAAACTGTGTGGACACTTTCTTGAATTGCATGGAAAATGAACATAAAAACTAACTTTTTAGAACATATAATTTTTGATGAATAGAAAAAAGTAAGTAATAATAAGATGGAAACAAATGTGTGTACCTTGTGCTATTACGGAAAATTTCCTTTGCTTTATTCCTTTCAAACCAAATGGATAGATAGTGCCACAAAACAAGATTTCATATTTCTAATGTTTTTTCTTCACTTCTCCTTCTAAACAGAGTGCTGGGTTGGGTTGGGGCTGGCTGGTGATAGTTTCTTGGGCTTGTTGACAACATATGAGGTGCCCTTGCCAAGCCTAGCCCAGTCCGAAAAGGAGGCCTGATGCACCTGTAAAATTTGTTCGCAGACGTTATATCTCGCTTATAGCAAGACTAACAGACGTCTCGTTGAATGTTTTATCCCCCACCTGCAGCTACTTGGCTGGCCCAATTTGTTTCTTGTTCGCTGGTTTCGATCAAGTTTGCTTGCTTCGTTCGTTGGGTTTCATTCTCCAGGGCTTTTCGTTTTTTTTCTTCCTACTTTTCTGTTTCTTCCCTAGTTTTCTCGAGTTTTCTTTGTTTCTTCACTGGTTTTATTAGTTTCTTTCTTATATTTTTTCTTTTCCTTTGTTTTTCTTTGTTTCTTTCTCGGGTTTTACTGTTTTCTCTTTGCTTTTCTTTTTTTTAGTTTGGTTTTCATTGTTTCTTTTTTGGGTTTTCACCCTTTCTTTGTTATTCTTCATTTTCATTTGTTTCATTCTTGGTTTTCATTTTATTTTTATTTTGTCTTTCATTCTACATTTCTCGTATACGCCAAGAACATTTGTCCAATACATGTTTAATATTTTCTAAATACAAGTTTAATATTTTTTAATACATGGTCAACATTTTACTCTACACATTTTTGACATTTGTCAAATGCTTGATTAACATTTTTCAAATATAAGTGTAATTTTTTAAAAATAAAATACAAGATTAAAATTTTGAATTCATGGTCAACTTGTTTTCTATACACATTTAACATTTTTAAATAATTGTTTACATTTTACCAAATGTTGATTAACATTTTGTAAACACATGACCAACTTATTTTCACACATATTGTATAATTTTTGTATACATTTTACATATACATGTGAAACATTTTCTCTATACACATTTAAAAAAATTCAAATGCTTGGTTAATGTATTTTTTTAAAACATTCAATATAAAGTGATTTTTCAAATATATTTATTTAGAATATTTGTAAGTATAAAAAGAAAGTTTTAAAAAAAAGAAAAAACAATATAATAAACGTGAAATGAAAACAAAAGACGCCGTGACCTCCCGTGCGCCTGGGCTGGCCCATCTGGCTCTCCCAACCAAGGCTTCCCTAGGTCGCTATCAGCGAGACATAGTAGCGCCCAAATTCCTGTGTTTCTTTTTCTTTGAAAACCGAGTTCTTAGATGCTCTGCCATTTTGCTTCGCTTCATTCATTTGATGGATAGTGTCACAAAGGAAAAAAAATCCCATATTCCTATGTTTTTTCCTCCACCAAAGAGTCAACAAATGCTAGTGGGTATGATTATGCTTGCGTTTGGGCATAAATGTTATAGGATTCCCATCAAGGAAAGATAGAAATGCCATGAGGTGATCCGTTGCCATTTAGTGCACAAAGAGCAAAGCCCTAAGGTTTGATCTGAGGGATCTTCCATCTTCCTCCAGAAAGAAAGTACATTCAGATATATCGGAAGAGATTGGCTGCAGCACTTCCCCGCCCCGACTCGTTGACAAATGACATTAGAGTAAAAGTTGTGTTCTTACTTTGGCGTTGTTGGCATCTGCATGACAACTAAGGTTTTGGTTACCGAATGAGGCAAATTTACCGAGGGGGACGGGTAAACGTGGTTACCACAGTTACTGGGAAATACCGAGAATATTTCGAACGAATTTTATAGTTGAATTTTGAATTCAAATAAATGAATGAACGAACATTCGAACTAGAGACTTGTCAAAACAGGAACTAGGTTGCTACGAACGCGTCAAAATCAACTCTCATGGAATTAATTAGATTCTACGCACTTTACTACAAATGGAGCGTTTAAATTAAAAAATTTCAAAAAAAAAATGGTATTTTTGCTCGGTATCAGAATTTATCGAGGGGCACGGAATATGCGGTAACCATGGGAAATTTTGAAATTTCGACCGGTAACCAAAACCTTGATGACAACTGCATCCACGGTAATGGCAAGGAATCAATCTCAAGCTCGGTTCATTTCTTGATTAGATACGAGGAAGAATGGAAAAATGCCGCAGTTGACATGCAGGCCAACGAGAGCAAGTGAGTGTGCACTGGGAATCAGTCTGTAAATTTCTGTTGCATCTTTCAGTGTAGAGGAGGCAGGAGGAAAGGCTGCCCTGGTTGGTCTGCGGGCACTACCGATGCTTTTCCGAGGCTCTGCCTGTGGAGCTCCAGGTAGTTTGTGCACTCTAGACTCTAGTCCTATTTTTTTTTTTGCTATGAGATGATCCGTTGATGGTGCGCATGTTAAAACACACACATCTGCTCTGGTTTCCCTCTCGGATGCAATGATTGGTCTCGATCTATGCGATTACGCAGAGGCTGATTGCATTTTTGCCATTTTCAGGTAGAGTATTTCTATAGTTCATCATGACCTTGCAAAGGAAATACCTGAAAGCCCAACCATTGGCAGGCATGATCAAACACCATATATACTTAGAATCCAGAAGACCAGAATCCAAGGATCCTTTTCCTCTTGCAGATATTTTGTCAACTCCAAGAACATGAATCCACTGATGAAGTTATTTCTTCTTACTGTGATGTGGTTGGTGTTAACGCATTTATTCATTGATTGATTGTTATGAGTGCGTGCATCGATGTAAGTAATCACTCTGCGCGCGCGCGCACACACACACACACACAAAAGAAGAGTGACTCTAATCAACTCAGGTACTGTGATCGTTTGATGGTGTAGGCTCCCCCGGGTTGAATACCTGACGCCGACAAGATTTCCTTTCCATTTTGCAGAAGAGACCTATAGCTCCAAGGACCAAGGAAGCCCTACTATCGACATCGGAGGAGTCCCAAGTGACCCGGAGTTGAGAGTGGACCTAGCCTTGGCAAGTCGCGTTGATTCTAATATAGAAGTGGGTTACATCCACAATGCGACCGAACCTATTTAAAGAAAAACACCATCATGTCTAACTTTGCTCAGTATGCATCCCTACTGATTTTTTTCACAACCGCTAACCATCAATGACCTAATCTCCTATTTTGCGACTAATAATTCCGGATGGAGGGAGTATTATGTAATGTTTAAGATTAAGTAGGATTTTTTGGCGAATAAGAGCTGACATCTTGTTAACAGGGAAACATGTCTTATCTTAAGTGTGAGAAGATTAATTATGATTATCTCTTACCTCAGCAATCATCTTACATATGGACATGACATCGCGGAGAGAAGTCAAGGGTCTCGGAGATCACCGTAATGTACATGATAAGATTATTGGTTGATGGCAAAGAAAAAGTATGCACAGTGCATATACATATTCCTAACCATGCACATAGCCACTTGCCATATGGGGTTGCTTGATGGGAAGGAAGTTCATGTTCATTTTGTGCTTCAAGTTCTTTTCCCCACAATTATTTTTTAGTCACACTGCACAAAAACTTGTATGTTCCTGGTCTGATGGCGGAGCTGACCGGACCACTCTTCTTTCTAAGCCGAGATGTAGTGCCACGAGGAGGTGTGTGGATGATGGCTTTGTTCCGAAGGGAAGACTTTGCCCCCAAGGGTTGGCGTTGCAAAGGCATTATTGGGTGTAACAACATCACAAATGGAGATGTTTTGACTTTGATGTATGCAATTGTGTGTCTGCAACAAATGTATGTGTTATGTGAACGTCAAAATGTATATCCAATGAGCATTATAGAATATTCATCATTAACCATCCATAGTGACACAGATGGTCGGTGGTGACCTTTCTTTGTCGGCCCTTTGATATTCATCAGCGACCCCCCCTCTCCCCGCCGATTTGTGATGACTCGCCATTACTCACAAGTCATTTGGCCAGTCAGTGATGAGGTAGTCATCAGTGATGAAAAACCATTGACGGGTCACTGGCTAGTGAGTGATGGTAGTTTTTGTCCGATCAGTGATGACTGACTTTGTAATAGTGTCCGGCTTTGATTGGTACCTAAATTGGCACGTCGTTCACAAACACTTCAGCCTCATGCCCATCCATATGAAAAGACAGAACAAATGACACAGTTGCACTGCAATTTGTATGTTATATGTAACATCGTTGTGTACAACATTAAATAGTATGATGAGATTGCACGTCTTGGACTGGTAGCCATATCCACAAATGTCCACTGGTGCTCGACCAATCATCTTCCTCAATCTCCTGGGTCGCCAACCATTCAAATCGATACCATTGGTGTAGTGTGTCCAATCTAATCGGAAAAAGAGTTCTTGTGAGCCTCACAAGAACAATAGTTGTGCAAAATAATTGTCCAATTGAACAATGAAGTTCCATGGAGAAATGGCTCTTCTAAATTTTATGAGTATCTTGTTGCAAGTAATATAGAAAAATGTTTACCATGATCTTTTGTTTTTTTTCAATATTCCATAGTATCAAATAGATTGAAAATTCATATACATAAATATAAAAAATATATGTAAATAAACGAGGGTTGAAGATGCCGATTGCATTCTTGTTGCTTCCAGAAAAACTGTTTTGAAATTTCCTCATGACCTTGCAAAGGAAAAATATCTGCAAGCCCAACCACTGACAGGCATAATCAAACACGATGCATACTCAAAATCGAGAAGACCAGAATCCAAGGATCGTTTTCCCCTCCTGCAAATATTTTGTCAATTCTTACTTTTGTATCTCCAAGAACTCGAACCCGCTGCTGCAATATTCCCGCTTACTGTTGTGATGGTTGGTGTTAACGCACACATTTATAATGATGCAATTATTGATTGATTGGTGTGAGTGTATGCGTCGCTATGACTAATCATTCTGCACAAACAGAAAAGAGTGAGTAATCAACTTAGGTACTGTGATGGTTTGATGGTGTAGGCTCCCCCAGGGTTGAATGCCTGACGCCGACAGCATTTCCATTCCACTTTGCACAAGAGACATATAGCTCCCCAAGGGAGCCCTACTATCGACATCGGAGGAGTCCCAAGCGACGCGGAGTCGAGAGTGGACCTGTGGGTTGATCCTGACATAGAAGTAGATCACACCCACAAAGCGACCGAACCTATTTACAGAACACTTGAGTGTGCAATTACCTTAGTATAAGGTCGTTGCGTACGCCCCTACCAATTTTTTTCTCAACCGCTAACAATCAGTAACGTTATCTCCTCCATGCAAAAAAAAAAAAAAAAGTAACGTTATCTCCTACTGTGTTGACGGCGACAACAAATGCTGACATGTCCCTAGTTTTATGTAATGCTTAAAATTAAGTAGGCAAGAAAAATATATACGCGAATAAAAGCTGACATCTCGTTAGCAGGGAAACATATGTTTTATCTTATATAAGCGCGAAAGGACCGCGGTCATCTTTTAGCTCAGCAATCATCTTACGTACGGACATGACATCGCCAAGATAAGTGTGGTGTCATCACCTTATTGTACAGGATAAGATGATTGGTTGATGGCGACGAAAAAAAGTATGCAAAGTGCGTACATTTGTGCGGCTTCAAGATGCAGAGAATCGATTGTTGCAGAGGCAGCATGCTGTTTCCAGGAAAGCTGGTTTCAGTTCAGAGTTGATCACCATCTTGCAGACGAGATATCTGACACCCAACTACTGACATTCGAAAAACAAAAGAAAAAGGAAAATACGACCACTGACAGACATGATCGTCTAACAATCAGAATCCATATGGTCGATGCTACAGTGAAGAACACGTAGCCGACGGACACAGACCACAGCACGCTGATTGTTTATCAGTTGGTATGACGACGATATTTTCTCACCCAGAACCTGAACCTGAACCACGGAAAACTTGCGCACATGGGAAACGCCCACATTTGGTCTGACTTCCCATCGGATGCAAATGCTATTATTATTGGTTGATTGATCGTAGTAATAGTAGTACTAGTAGTATGATGGTGTGGGGGCTCCCCCCGGAGTTGAATGTCTGACGCCGACAGAATTTTCAGTCTAACTGCGTTCCATTTCATTTCATATCATGGATAGAATCTCTTCTTCCATTTGATGTTCCTTCTGACCGGAAGTCCTATTGTGATCCCGAGCTCAAATGCATCCCGATTAACAGTAAAATAAGAAAATGCAGAATAACAGTCACAGAATAACAAGGATCCTGCTTTTCTCTGTTATAATCTACACCAAAGAAAATGCAGCCGACAGTCACAGACCAGAGCACGCGCATTGTTCATCAAGAATTCAATATCATGGCGACATTTTTTTCTTCTCACCAAGAACTTGCTGAATCTGCTTCTGTTTCTGTCGTGGTGTGGTTGGTGTTACCACCACGCACATGGAAAACACCCAAATTTGTTTCCTCTCCTCTCCTCTCGGATGCAATTATTGGTTGATCCGTCTGATGATATTTGCTACAGTACAGTTGATCACTCTGCTACAGAAAAGACCAGTCCACTCAGATAGCATCATGATCTGGGCTCCCCAGGGAGTTGAATGCCTGACGCCGACAGAATTTCAGTTTAATTCCATTTCATCCCGTAGATAAATTCTTCCATCTATCATCACCGTCGCGTCTGACTCGTGAACTGTGGTCGCACGCTAACGGTTTTGCACGATCGCTGTCATGGAAGAACTGTTCATTTCAACATGCTGCACTGCACACTGGAAAGAGATTCAGACATGACATGCCAACAGCATCCAGGAACCAGGACATCTATCCAGGGAGACAAACAAGTTCACAATTAGAAAAGTGAAATCAACATGTATGGATTTCTTCTTCTGCTTCTGTCTCTGATTTTTTACAAACGGACGGACGGACGGACTCGCTGATCTCCCCCGGTTTCGAGGGGATCGATCGGAACTCTCTGATTCTCACTCGGCCGCTCGCTGGCTGCCTGAATTCGCTCGACGGCGCGCGCCGAACAAGGCCACGCAGAGCACGGCCAGCGCCGTCGCCGGGAGCTTCCCGGCGGCGAGGCCTGCCAGGATCACCGGGACGAACGCCGCCAGGGGGAACCCGCCCCCTCGCCTCTCCGTCTCCACCGACGACTCTGTGCTTGGTTCCGACGGCGTCTGCTCGGCGAAACAAGGGGCTAGAAAGGCCTCGGTTCTAACTGGCTCGGCGCCGTCCGGCTGCCCGACCTCGCCGTCGCTAGAGGCCGAGGCGTCCTTCGCCTTGGGCTTCTTCTGCAGCGTCTTGGAGATCATCTTCCTCAGCGACCTCCTCGCTTTCCTATTCGGGCTGGCCGGATCTTCGCCGCCGGAGACGAGCTCGCGCCTCTCGGAGGGCCGAGGGGAGGGGGCCTCGCTACTCTTGTCGGAATCGGAGCAGCCGGGCGCTTCTTCCACCTCCCGAATCGGCGATACGGGGGCGGGGCAGCGCGAATAGGGCAGCTCCGCCGGGCGCCGGCGCCGGCGGGACGCCGACTCGATCCAGAGCAGGGACAGCGAGGCGATTGTGAAGGCCGCGACGGTCCCCTCGCTCCACACGGCGAGCAGCGCGAGCGCCACGGCCCCGCCGAGCGCGAGGAGCTCCGGGCGGGGCCGGAACAAGGCGGCGCCTTTGGGCGCGTCCAGCCGCCGCGCCACCGGGGCCGAGGAGCCCTCCACGACCACCGGCGAGAGAGGCCCGGGCGATGGCGGCAGCGAAGGAATCTCCTCTACCTCCACCGCGTTCTCCGCCGGAGACGGAGGCAGCGCCAGGGCGGTGGGGCGGCGCGGCCTGCGGGGCTTCCTGAGGCGGCCATGGTTCTTGACGACGAGGTCGGCGAGGGAGGTGGGGAAGCCGGTCTGGACCGGGACGCGGGACGGCGAGCGGAGGGCGGCGAGCAGGCGGCCGAGGGAGGGGCGCTTCAGCGGGCCGGCCATCGCCGGCGGCGAGCATACAGGAGCTTCCGGAGTGTGAAGTGGGATGGTCTCTTTTGGTTTCCCTTGGCTTTTATGGCCTCCTTTGTCTCCACTTTGGCTTTGGATTTCGTGAGCGAAGAAAACAAGAAAACCGCCGCTACTGCAAACATTTACTACATACTCTAGTTTTTTGAAGTAGGATTACAAAATTATGTTTGGATTTTGTGTGCATTTGGTCTACTACAAAATTTGTAGCTGTTGACAAACAAAATTATGCCCAAAGTTGTCATTCAAAATTCTTGTTGGCAAGTGCTCAAAAAAGGAGAAGTCAATTTAGTTGAAACATTCCACTGCAAATTGAGCATTAGATTTTTGAACATGTCAAATAGAACTCCTGGGATACATCCAATTTTATCCATTTGTATAACAAGTATTTCCGGACGGAGGGAGTAGTACGAAACAAGAGCAAGTCTAACAATTTTTTGGCGGAAAAATGTTTCGTGTTTATACCATAGTCACATTCGCTTTAATTGATTGATGCCGGATAAGATTAACAGGGCACACTTAAGAAATAAAAGGCTCCTTTCAACATTAATACAAGATACACCCGCAAAAAAACATCAATACAAGATAAGATAAGATATGAAGCCTATAATAAATGTTGAAAAAGATATGATGCATTGGTCCTCATTTTTTTTCGAAAAGGGGATATAGCATGAAAATTTTGCCACAAATATATAAGACAGGCCATCCCTTGCCTATGAATTTCAAGATTTGTGAATTCATGGGTTCACTAAAGCCCGTGCAGAACGACTCACTTTTTAATGCAATTTTTTGCCCTAACTGGGTACACAATGCATCTACTTCACAATATAATACTTGTGCAATCAAAGCACGAGCATTATCCTATATATTCTTATTTTATTTAGGTTAAAATCAAACAAAAATGCAATGTGAAATAGAAGCACATGTTTAAGGGAAACCAAGCGAATTGTTCACATCTCCCTCCACACGTGATTGTGGGAATAGTATGTTTTCAACCCCCTCACCGGCATCGACGTTGTTCTGTCCCGTCTCGGGTGGTCCTATTGGACCTGGATGTGTAGCAAACCCCAACCCCCGCCGACGAGGGGGCCCTTGTCCTTGCTTTAGGTAGTTTTAGTTTCTTGGTCGGGACGATGAAATGGCAGCATCCCAAGGTTAGAATAATGTGCTCTTGTTTGATCCTCTTACATCTGGTCGGTGTTGGTCTCCGATGGGTCTGCTTGAATCTGGTCGGCTTTTGTCTTTAGTTGATCCATCTTGATTCGGGTAGCCCTTGTTTTCATTGTTTTTTTTGGATGTATGGCCCTTTTGATTTATTCTTCTCATCGTTGACGACTATCGTTGTTTTCGTGCATTGGTCCTTTGGGCCTTAGGATGACGACTTATTACAACATGGTTTGCACGGTTTTCGTGAGGGAAGGATGATGATGACAGTGTCCTTGGCTTGCCCCAATGCTTGTAGTTATTGCTAGATTGTTCTTGGTTATATATTTTTTACTTAAGGAGATCTTTGTATGCGTCGATACATATTGTTAATAGATCAAAGGCTTTTTTCAGGGAAAAATGATAGACGGGTATCATGAGGCACAATGTTTTCGTTGGAAAATTAATGATATCTTTTTATAAAATTCTATATACCTAAATAGCTGACCTTCACCTATCTCTAATTCTCTAATATGCAGTCTTCCACTTTACCAAGTGCGCCACGTAGGCATCCATTAACACTATTATTCAGCCTCATGCAAACCACATATGTACTATGTTTGCACATAAGGCAAGTATAGATCATGTCTACATTTAAAAATAGTTGCTTTTGATTTAGACCTTTTTTTTCATTCATAATTTAGCTGAAACAAATTAATCTTTTTTTGGATTAGCTTGAATTGCTTATCAGTGAATTCGTATTCAAAAGAAGTTTCCAACTATATAATTTTTGCTCCCGTCGCAGTCAGTCTCGTTGCTTAAATTTATGATCAAAGTTGAACCTCGAGAAGCGTGGGCGCACTATATTTTCAAACGGACGGAGTATGTAAATCCCCGCACAGGAAAATCACTTATAGTTTGAAAAATGGAATTGATTTTTTTTTTTGCATGGTAATACGTGTCTCATTCATATCATAAAGGTCAAATTACAAGTCACGTAAAGACCGACATGACAAAACTGAAAAGATAGCGGAACATTGCTAAGCTTGACACCAACGTCCGTCACTTGCCTCTGGCACCACCACAGGAGCCACCAAAGAAAAAAATGACGGATCACCTCCTCACCCGAGCTCGACGCGGCTCCATCGCTGATATGCAGCTTTGCGGACTTCCAAGGTGGCTCACCAAAGATGAAGCCATTGCCGTTGAACGAATCAGACCGGGGCAACACCCCGGACACCCTATCGAACTCCAGATCTGAGACCCCACAACGACTAAGACGCCGAAGTAGGAAACCATACCTGCCATCCATCAACCACGAACTCAAAGACACGTTCGTCTTCCAGATGTCGTCGATGCAGATCACAATCTGCATCTGCTCCTGAACTACCTCCCAAGCTCCGCGCCGACGCTGGAGCAGACGTCGTCGCAACGGCGGAGCCCGAGGACACAAGTCCACCACAAGGATGCCGTCGCCGCCACGATATCCCCGCTTGAACAGACTGGTTCCCAAATCCATCACCGAGCAAAGAGACGATCGCCTCGCCGGAGAAGAACCTGGAGCTTCTTTATTCAGCATCGCCGTCGCCGCCGTCGAAGCCAAGACGTCGGACGATCTAAAAACCTAGGCTATTAGGGCTCTAAACCTAATGCAAAAACGATCCGCACGCACGGGATCCGGCGACCCCCCTCACGACCGACGACCAAGAGGTCGCCGGCGGAGGAGAGCCGCCGAAAAACGGCGCCGGAAAGATGGCTCTCTTGGCGGCGGCGGCTAGGTTTTGGTGGCTAGCCAAACCCGCCCCGAGTAAAAAAAAAGGAATTGATTGATTGATTCACTTATAGTTGCTTTTGAGTACTGTACACGTACCATGGCGAGTCGTGGTCAGTGTTGGTTGGGTGTCTGGTTGACCAAGACTTGTCCCGTGGCCCAGCCCAAGGGCACCAGCAGGCGTTGCGTTGCATTGCATCCATGTCCATATCATGGAAAAACAAAATGTTTTTTAGCAAGAGGAGGCGGAATGAAACGGGTCATGCTTCACTAGTGGAAAAACAGGCTTTCCGTCCAGCCCATAAGTCGCGAAGCTGTAGGAACCGCGACCAATGGGACCTTTAGTCGCGGATTCGAGGTGAACCGCGACCAAAGGCTCGGGCCTGGCGCTCGGTGGCCAGTGGTGCGTGAGGGCTTTAGTCGCGGTTGGCGAGTGCCAACCGCGACTAAAGGTTTCGGCACCTTTAGTCACGGTTTGCCGTGCCAACCGCGACTAAAGCCCTCCCTATATATACCCATCCAGCAGCCAACACTTAGCCATTTGGAGCCATTCTCTTCACAAGTGGGTGTAGGTTTGCTTTTGGTTCCTCTTATGCACATAAGGTGTTTGATGAAATGCCCCAAGAGCATGAAACAAACATGACATGAAGTGTTGGAGCCACACTCTTGATCGCGGTTAGCAACTTGATGAACCTTTGATGTGTCAATATGCATGTGTGTAGTTCATAACAAATGCATGATGGTTAATTATATATTTTATATTATAATAATGCGAGATGAATCGGCAATGGATGTAAGGTAACCGACTCTCCGTGAAGTTCACTACGGGTTTGAAAGATTTCCTCGTAGTGGCTAATGCGAACAAGCGGGGGTTTTGTTATCTGTCCATGTGTTATCTGTAAGAATGAGAAGGGTTACTCTTCCTCAAGAGTTGTTCACATGCATCTACTTGAAGGGTTTCATGCCAAGCTATAATTGTTGGACCAAGCATGGAGAAAGAGGGTTATAATGGAAGAAGATGAAGAAGGGATGATTTCATCGATGAAAGCTATCTTGCTCATTTCGGTGATACTTTCATGGAGGATCTTTGAAGGTGAAGGGAAGGTGAAGAAGAGGCACGTGATGATCCCGTTGATGATCTTGGTCGGACCATTCTTGATGCACGGAGACGCCGCGAAACCCGAAAAGGAGAGGAGAATTTGGATCGCATGTTAGAGGATCACGAAAGGCGCTGTACCCGGATGCGATGATGGTCTCAAAAGCTGGGCTGCACAATCGGATTTGCTGAAATGGAAGGCGAGGCAGGTGTAGCTGACTCGGCATTTGAAAACTTGCTGAAAATGTTGAAGAATATGTTTCCAAAGGATAACGAGTTGCCCGCCAAGACGTCTGAAGCAAAGAAGGTTGTCGCCCTCTAGGTTTAGAGGTTACGAAGATACATGCATGCATCAACGATCGCATCCTCTACCGCGTGAATACGAGAATTTGAATGAATGCCCGTATGCACCGCATTGCGTTATAAGATCGAGGCGATGACCACGGTGACGATGTTGAGGGCGAAACCCGTGAAGAGGGTTCCGCCAAGGTGATGTGGTATGCTCCTATAATACCACGGTTGAAACGTCTGCTCATGAACAAAGAGCATGCCAAGTTGTTGCGATGGCACAAAGAGGAACGTAAGTCGGACGGGAGTTGAGACACACCGCAGATGGAACGCAATGGAGAAAGATCGACGATGGTTCAGAGATTTTGCAGTGACGCAAGGAACATAAGATTTGCTCTAAGCACGGATGGCATGAATCCTTTTGGCGAGCGAGCTCCAGCCATAGCACTGCCCGTGACTCTATGCATCTACAACCTTCCTCCTTGGTTGTGCATGAAGCGGAAGTTCATTATGATGCCGTGCTCATCCAAGGTCCGAAGCAACCCGGCAACGACATCGATGTGTACCTAAGGCCATTAGTTGATGAACTTTTACAGCTGTGGGGTGGTGTCCGTGTGTGGGATGAGCACAAACAAGAGGAATTTGACCTCTGACGTTGCTTTTCGTAACCATCAACGATTGGCCTGCTCTTAGTAACCTTTCGGACTGTCAAATAAGGGATACAATGCATGCACGCACCGCTTACATGAGACCGAAAGTGTACATTTGCCAAATTGTAAGAAGAACGTGTACCTTGGGCATCGTCGATTTCTTCCAAAATTCATCGATGAAAAAGAAAGGCAAGCATTACAACGGCAAGGCAGATCACCGGCGAAGCTCGCGGAACGACCGGTGCCGAGGTATTTGATATGGTCAAGGATTTGAAAGTCATCTTTGGAAAGGTCTGGCGGACAATCAGTTCGAAGGGAGCCGACGGGCACGCAGCCATGTGGAAGAAGAAATCTATATTCGGGAGCTAGAATATTGGAAAATCCTAGAAGTCCGCTCTGCAATCGACGTGATGCACGTTCTGAAGAATATTTGCGTGAACCTCCTAAGCTTCTTGGGCGTGTATGGGAAGACAAATGATACAAAGGAAGCACGGCAGACCAGAACGTTTGAAAGACCACGATGACCGGCATCCGGAATGGTTTCAAGGTCGTGCCACCTACGCTCGACCAAAGAAGAGAAGGTCATCTTTTTGAATGCCCGAGCGAGATGAAGGTCCCGTCTGGATTCTCGTCCAATATAAAGGGAATAATAAACATGGCGGAGAAAAAGTTCCAAAACTCAAGTCTCACGACGCCCACGTGATTATGACGCAATTGCTTCCGATTGCTTTGAGGGGCTCTGCCGGAAAATGTTCGATTAGCCATTGTGAAGCTATGTGCATTCCTCAATGCAATCTCTCGAAGGTAATCAATCCAAGTTCTACCACGGTTCTGAGCGATGTGATCCAATGTCTTGTCGGGCTTGAGTTGGTGTTCCGCCATCCTTCTTCAATATTATGACGCACCTCCTGGTTCACCTAGTCGAAGAGATTTCCGTTCTCGGTCCTGTATTTCTACACAATATGTTCCCCTCGAGAGGTTCATGGGAGTATTAAAGAAATATGTTCAGAACCGTGCTAGGCGGAAGGAAGCATCGCCAAGGGCTATGGAAATGAGGAGGTAATTGAGTTTTGTGTTGACTTTGTTCCCGACCTTAAGCCGATTGGTCTTCCTCGATCGCGCACGAGGGGAGACTAAGTGGAAAAGGCACGATCGGAAGGAAATCAACGATATGTATGGACGGCCATTCTCGATGAAGCACACCACATTTGTCTTGACCAATTCCAGCTTGGTGGCTCCGTGCTTTGAGAAACACAAGAATATTTTACGCTCGGACAACCCGGGAAGCTGAATCTGGATTAGGAAGGCCCACATGGAGACTTTCGCAGTTGGTTGAGAAAACATTTAATGAATGACAATGATGTTGTAGATCAGTTGTACATGTTGGCCAAGACACCATCTTCGACTATAACGACTTTCCAAGGGTACGAGATAAATGGGAATACATTTTACACGATCGCCCAAGATAAAAAGAGCACCAACCAAAACAGTGGTGTCCGCTTTGATGCAGCAACCGAGAATGGGCAAAAGGTCACATATTATGGTTACATAGAGGAGATATGGGAACTTGACTATGGACCCTCCTTTAAGGTCCCTTTGTTCCGTTGCAAATGGTTCAAGCTAACGGAGGTGGGGTAAAGGTGGACCAGCAATACGGAATGACAATGGTGGATTTCAACAATCTTGGTTACCTTGACGAACCATTCGTCCTAGCGAAAGATGTCGCTCAGGTTTTCTATGTGAAGGACATGAGTAGCAAACCGAGGAAACGGAAAGATAAGAAAACGATCAAGACATCATGCGATGATCCAAAGCGCCACATTGTTCTTTCAGGGAAAGAAACATCGTGGGAGTGGAGGACAAGACAGACATGTCGAAGATTATAATATGTTTGCTGAAATTCCGCCTTCAAAGTGAACACCGACCCAAGCATTAAGTTAAATGATGAGGATGCTCCATGAATACGGCACAATCGTAAGCAAGCGAGGGACACAAGGGAAGAATTGATGTGTAATAATTTATTGTACCAAACTTTGTATTTGGTCGATGAACTGAATGATGTATCAAACCTTTTGTCAAACCTTCAAGGGATTAGTTTTATTTTTCTGATTTTTTTGATATATAATTGTATTTTTAAGATTTTAAAATGAATTAGTTTTATTTTTCTGATTTTAAAAGGAAAAAGGAAGAAGAAGAAAGAAGGAAAAGGAAAAAAACAGAAGAAAAAACAGAAGAAAAAGGAAAAACAGAAGAAAAAAAAAAAGCAGAAGAAAAAAGGAAAAGCAGAAGAAAAAAACAAACAGAAGAAAAACATAAGAAAAAAACAAATGAAGAAAAAAGAAGAAAAAGGAAAAAGGAAGAAAGGAAGAAAAAAGAAGAAAAAACAACAAAAAGGAAGAAACAAACAGAAGAAAAAAAAGAAAAAAAAGGAAGAAAAAAACAGAAGAAAAACAAGAATTTAAAATGAATTAGTTTTATTTTCTGATTTTTTTGATATATAATTGTATTTTTAAGATTTTAATAACATAAATAAATAAGTAATTAGAAACTTTAATAGCAAAAATAATTATCATAAAGTAAAATAAATAAGTAATTAGAAACAAAATAAAATAAAATAAAGCAAAAAATGAAAACAAAAAACAGGCAAAAAATAAAAAATATGCCACCTACTGGGCCACCACGGCCTGAATACGACTAGACACCCATTAATGGGCCAGGATTCAGGCCCGCAGAAGGCCCAATAGGACCACAGGCTCATAGTAACAGAATAGGCCCATAAGCCTGCATTTGAGAGGAGCTCGAAGTGGTGAGCGCAGCCGCGCTTATAAACCACTCTCGAAACCTCTCGGCTAGCGAGGTGGGACTAAACATCCCACCGCACCGCGCCAGCCCAAAGACACACCTTTAGTCGCGGTTGGGGAGGCGGGCGCGACTAAAGTTACCCTTTAGTCGCGGTCCGCCTCCCACCGCGACTAAAGGGTCTTCTCACTGAACGGCAGGCGGCAAAATCCTTTAGTCGCGGTTGGGGAGGCGGGCCGCGACTAAAGGTTACCCTTTAGTCGCGGCTGCGGAGACGGACCGCGACTAAAGGTACCCTTTAGTCGCGGCTGGGGAGGCGGACCGCGACTAAAGGTTAGTCTATAAATACTGCACTTAGCAGTTTTGCCTCCCATTCGCCTCTCTCGACGCCGCCGCCGCCCGCCGATCGACGCCGACGCCGACGCCGAGCGCCGCCTCCGACGCTGATCGACGCCGACGCCTGCTGCCGCCGCCGCCCGTCCCGATGGCGCCGCCGCCCGTCCCGATGGCGCCGCTGCCTTACCCGCCCCGCCCCTACCGCCCGCCGCCGCGCCGCCCCGCCGCCCGCCGCCCAGCCGCCTGCGCCTCACGCCCTTGCCCGCCCGCCGCCCGCCGCCGCCGCCTGCTGCCGCCAGCCCCCCTCCGTCCTCCAAGAAGAAGAAAGAAGAAGAAAAGGAAGAAGAAGAAGAAAGAAAAGGAAAAGGAAGAAGAAGAAAGAAGAAGAAAGAAGAAGAAAGGAAAAGGAAGAAGAAGAAAGAAAAGAAAAGGAAAAAGGAAGAAGAAGAAAAGGAAAAAGAAAAAGGAATTTTTTTTTTTTTTTTTTTGTTCTTTTAATTTTAACTAGTTAATTAGTTTAACACAAACGGTAAATAACTTAAAACCCTAAACCCCAAAAAAAAAACAACAAAAAACCGCCAAAGAAAAACAAAAAGGAAAAAGGAAGAAGAAGAAAGAAGAAGAAAGAAGAAGAAAGGAAAAGGAAGAAGAAGAAAGAAAAGAAAAGGAAAAGGAAGAAGAAGAAAAGGAAAAGGAAAAGGAATTTTTTCTTTTTTTTTTTTTTTTCTTTAATTTTAACTAGTTAATTAGTTTAACAAAAGCGGTAAATAACTTAAAACCCTAAACCCCAAAACAAAAAACAACAGAAAACCGCCAAAGAAAAACAAAAGGAAAAAGGAAGAAGAAGAAAGAAGAAGAAAGAAGAAGAAAGGAAAAGGAAGAAGAAGAAAGAAAAGAAAAGGAAAAGGAAGAAGAAGAAAAGGAAAAGGAAAAGGAATTTTTTTTTTTTTTTTTTTTTGTTCTTTTAATTTTAACTAGTTAATTAGTTTAACAAAAGCGGTAAATAACTTAAAACCCTAAACCCCAAAAACAAAAACAACAGAAACCGCCTGTCTCGCTCTACCGCGACACCCTCTCCCACCCCTTCCTCGCCTCCTTTTGCCACCGCCTTTCGCCACCGCCACCGCCACCGCCCCTTCTTCACTTAATTAATTTGTTTTACTACATGTTTTCAGGATCGACATAATGGCGGACGATAGAGTGACCCGATTATGGACAACTATGATCCGGACGGTGAAGCACATATGTTCGGCATCATAAACGGCGATATTCAATATGTGCCGACCGGAGAAGAAGAAGATGATATCTCTTCTTATCTGAACCTTGACGGTGAAGATGAAGGGCGCCGTCAAGAAGATGATGTCAAGAAACGTCGATAAACGATTTATCTTCAAATGGAAGTAGCAACCACCTCCGCGCCGAGGTATATATATACATTGAGCCTCGGTGATACAAACTAACTGATTTGAATAAATATGTGTGTACTAACGCAGCGACTCTCTTTCTTATT
The DNA here is from genome assembly GCA_021437245.1 of Aegilops speltoides. NCBI lineage: Eukaryota > Viridiplantae > Streptophyta > Magnoliopsida > Poales > Poaceae > Aegilops > Aegilops speltoides. The sequence continues at coordinate 10,962,798 of CM038145.1, forward strand.
TTAGCCCTCGGCGGATCGTCAAACAATCGAGTACGTCGTCAAAGCGTGGCGCAACCAAGACGATGAAACCAGGAGAAACATGCACCATCCAGGTTGTCGATCGTGAAACCGGCAGGTCACTGGAGCCCCGCAAGAACGCCACCAAGTTTGTCACCAATGCGGAGCCATTGTTAGAGACAACGTCTCGATCACCGCCGAGAGTGGAATGAGCCAAAGAAGGCACGAATTGATGGTTTCACTTTTGTCGATAAGAGAACAAAAAGATTGCTTGACGAAGCTTATGCAACATTTCGTTCTACCTCCGAATACAACAAATTCGATGAGGAGGGTAACAAGATTGAGGAAAACAAGGAGAGGAGGAGGCTAGTCAAACAGTTCGCTCTTCATAAGATGGCCGACGATTCGGAAATTCAAGCAAAATCTAACCCGTGACTTTGTCAAGCGAACAAGACTCCGGAGTTCAAAGGACAATATGAGAAACTGAAAGATGATTGGCCAGAATTTGTGAAGCAAAAGAAATCGGAGCAGTTCATTCAAATATCGAAACAAAATAAGGAAAATGCGGCTAAGAAGGAGTACAATCATGTTATGGGGCCAGGAGGGTATCGCATTTGGGTGCCTAGGTTCGAGAAGATGGAGAACGAGCTGAGGGCGCGAGAATCCGTCCAGTGCGGAGGATGGGACCCAAGGGCCAAAAGCTGGTGGTACGGGCATGGGGAACGCTGAACCCGGAGACAGGGAGTGTGTTTACGAGGGCAAATTAATTAAACCCACCCAAGCCCTTATTGACGCAATGAAGGATGCTCAAGAGGGAAGATCAAGTTCAACAGAGAGAACGACGCGGCGACAAAAGCCCTCGGGAATCTGAACACGGAGGACGTGTCGAGGCATGGGGCACATTCCGTGGAAAATAGGGTTCCCCGAGCGATGACCCGTCACGATTCTGAAGCCGTAAGAGAAAGATGGATCGGGAAGCGGATGTTGTGGCGCGGTTGGCATCGAAATGGAAGTGATGAAGAAAACCATGAGTGTACTAGTAGCGAAAAAGATTCAGCTCGGTGCAGATGAAGATCATCCAATGGATCTCGGAAGCCAGCAGCGAGAAGCAGCGTGGCTTCCACGGAGGCCACCGGCTGGTGCGGATGCACCGACGATCGAAATTACTGCACCGAGCCTCGGTGGTCGAAATTACTGCACCGGAGCCTCCTCGCTACCCGTGGGCGATATAAAGGAGATGAAAGAATGTCATCTCATTATCCTATCGGGAACATGTCCGTGAAGGTAGCCATCGGCGATGCTTTACCATGTTTACTCGAGCACTCCACCACAACAACCCCATTAAAGATGGCTATGCTCGTGTCACGGTGGAGGACATAGTCCAAGGGTTTGAGGACACGGAGATTGAAATTGCTACACCAAGGGGAGAAAAGACTTGTAGATGTCAAGCGCCATTACATTCTATGGCAAAAGAAGTTTATCAAGTTTCGAGCGAGGCGCCAAGGACAACAAGTCCACCCCCTACGGTGGTGGTGGTGGCGGTGGCGGTGGTGGTGGTGGTGGTGGTGGTGGCGGTTCACCTACACCTCCGTCACATCACCCGACGCCGCCCCAGATCCACAACGTCCGGCGGTGATCATCCGCCGCCCCGATCCTCGTCCGTGGTGATCGACGCCGCCCCGATCCTCGTCCGTGGGTGATCGACGCCGCCCCAATCCACCTATGGCAAAGAAGGTAGCAGTCCCGGATTATTAACCAGACCCTTATGTACCTAAGACCACAAAGGTACGGAGCCATCATCAAGCCTCTCCCCACAAGGCCTTGGGAACGTAGTGCCGAGGAAGTCGACGCGCGCGGCTGCTGATTTGGAGAAATGGAAGGCGGACTGCAAGAAGAAAAGAGAGCCCGAGCCCAAGCCAGATTTTCGATGAGCAAAAGAAGTGGGCTAAGTCATTTTGAGCACACCGTCCCAAGCCATGAAGAATCGCCTACCGACTATGCACGTGAACTTGGCAGGCAGGCAGGCATGTTCAAGGAGAACAAAGAGCGGAGAAGGCCGAAAGTATAAAAGCGGAAACAAGTTGCCCAGCTCGGGAACAAAGTAAACAATCGATTGCCCGCTTATAGTGGAAGCCTTCGTCCGGATGCCCCGAGATCATACAAGCTGCGGCAGACAGGATTGATCATAACGAGTGCGAGAACAAGCGCCAACTTAGGTATTACTCTTCGTGAACTATTAGACCTTGATGAGTTGCCGTGAAGGAGGTAGTAATTACATATGTCAAGAATGGGCCTCTCGTCGAGCTGCGCGAGAAAAGGATCTACGACCAAATGAAACGTCTGCTGAATTGGTACAAGGGTTACATAAAAATAAAAACGCCAAAGAATATATTTATGCGGAAGTTAGACATGAGCATCACTTCAAACATTACTATGTACAAGTTGAACTGAGTGAATTGTTCCAGCTTTTCAATCTGCTTGAGCTCGACAAATCTATCATCGGTTGCTACATTCGTAAGTGATTTATTAATTTCTACCCCATCTCGTTCATATTGCCTGCACTATATATATGTCCTAACTATATTGTTGTGTCCTCTATTATACATGCAGAATGAAGATTAAGGAATGCGAGTAAGGAACATCCATGATGTTGGGTTCATTGACCCACACATCGTTAATGATATTGTGTTGAAGCATTACCCCGCCGACGTGGAGGCAGACTGTGGCGATTTCTTACAAAGCAGGAACTCAAAAGTGATATTCTATTTCCTTACCATTTTGGGTGAGTGTTTCATCTTGAGCACATTCTCTTTTGTTTACTCCATGCATGGTATGTGGCGGCTAATCGATGAGTTATGCATGACGTCTTGTGCATGTATCGTGTCCGCAGGTTCCACCGGATTCGCTAGTAATTAAAGTTAACACCTCGTAATGTCTCGTCCCACGACTCTCGGATAAGGATCCAAAGCTTTGGGCCGACATCGAAAAATGCTGCGAAGTAATTATTTTCATTCATTTGCGCTCTATATCGATCGGCCTATTTCGTTCATTTCCTAATATCAAGTAACTAATAACTCTCTTGTTCATTTAATTTTCTTTGCCTCGTAGGGTTTGGAGACGGTTCGTAGATACAAAGGTCGGTGAATTCAAAAAAGAGCTAGAATTCAAAAGGGTAAAGACTAAGACTGGGGATATTCAGCCACCGTTGACCAATCTATGTGCATACTTTGTCTGTGAGATGATCCGGAGATACACCTCTGAGCGGGTTGATCCGAGTGATACCAATGCTAAGAGGAATAACCTCCGGTGGATGCTTAGTCCAGAAGCTCGCTTCCGACCACTTCAAGAGGAACTAGCTGAATGGTTCTGCAGGGAAGTCCTCCATCCTAAAGGAGAACACTATCACGAGGACGAAGAACTTTATATGGATTAAATCATGTATGGAAACTTGTTCAAAATTGTATATATATATGGTCATCCGATGATATTGAATATATATTGTATATTCCTCTTGAATTCTTTTTGGTTCTAATTTCAAATTTATTTGAAATTGTACATTCATATGCATGTATGTAGTACCGTAGAATATATGAAACTCCTTCAAAATTAAAATAAAGCACAAAAGAAATAAAACAATACAAATTAAACAGAAAACAGGTTTAGGGGGGGTGGGGCTAAAACCCTAAACCTGCGGCGGCCTTTAGTCGCGGTTGGCCAGAAGAACCGCGACTAAAGGTCCTCCGCCCCGACGGCCGCCTGGCGCCCACGTGGACGGGCCTTTAGTCGCGGTTCTTAAGCAGCCGCGACTAAAGGTGGTGGGCTTTAGTCGCGCTTTGCTGGTCGCGGTTGCGCAGCCGCGACTAATGGCAGTTGCGAACCGCGACCAAAGGCCTTTTTTCCACCAGTGCTTCGAACTGCTCATGGAAAATATTGTTCGGTCGCATTCAGCCGGCAATAGCCGGCAACGAAGGAAAAACTAATGCCTTATATTAGAGAGAGAAAAAGGACATGCTCGTACGGTACACAAAATAGAACCCGAGCTCACGTGCTCCTCGTTGAACAATAAACATTTAAAAAAAAATTACCTCCTGTTCATCTGGGAGCTAAAATGCTCTTGTGATCCATCATGTAGAAAACAAATTTAAATGCTTTAAAATTTTCTGAAAATAATTTTCAATGTTCACATGACATTTTCTACAATATCTAAGAAATTTAAATTGCATGTTAAGAAATAAAAATGACAAATCCATATGAATAGTGCGACAAAATACAAAAGCAAAAAACATGCACTATTCTCATCCTGATCTGTCTTTTTTTTTTTTGTATATCCATGTGTGTTTCAAATTTGGATTTGTTTTTTTAGGGATTTTAGACACATGTCTTATGAACATTCACAATTTATGTTAAGATTTTTAGAAAACAAATATTTATCTAAGGTGTGGAAGCGCAAGATATGCACTCTCCAAAATGCTATCCTATGCTAGTTGTAAGTAGTATAATCATTTCACTTGTCAGTTAGATCTTCTTTGCAAGAGCATGTATTTGGCGAAAACTGATTTACACTGAAATAATTTTGATAAATCATGTTTGGAAGTTGGAAAAAAAATCTTGAAAGGATATTGTTTGTTACAAAGACGATTTTGATAAATATGTTAAATTTGAAGTTCAAACTAATATTCATTTTATTTGGGAGGTAAGAACAAAAATTATACATGAACAACAGAGTTGTACTGTTCATCAGTATTTGTTGTTGAACTTGTTTCTAGTAATTCCCAAATGAATATGATTTTAAACCAGAAATTATATATGTTTGTAGAATATCACCTCTTCAACATACTATATATTTGCGAACAATACGTGGTTGGATGGTGAGGAGGATAGTGGTAACCCCAATCCACCAGAGTTCAAGTTCTAAACTTGACGTTGGTACTCGCATTATGCTGGATTTATTTCAGGCCTTCCGGCGATGTGCGTCCAGTGGAAGGAGATGTCCCCGTCGATTATGAAGGCATGTATGGCAACTTCGTCAATATCAAGATGATCTGCCAGCCTAGTCTTTCGCAGGTGCTCACAGGGGTAGGGCGTACGTGCATGCCTTCATAGGGGGGAGTGTATGCTCATGTATATGAGCGACTTTGATTATACTGTGTTCGAAAAAACATACTCCCTCCGTTCCAAAATATTTGTCTTTCTAGAGATTTCAACAAGTGACTACATACGGAGCAAAATGAGTGAATCTACACTCTAAAATATGTCTACATACATCCGTATGTTGTGCCCATTTGAAATGCCTAGAAAGACAAGTATTTTGGAACGGAGGGAGTACTTTATAGTTTTTCATGATTTTTAGAAACTTGAAATATACTCCCTCACTAAAATAGTAATCTAAACGCTCTTATATTTCTTTACGGAGGAACTAGTTTTCACTGTATCTTGGCTTCCACCGACTGTTTTCAGCCTTGTGGAACTTGCAGTCAATTTGTTCCCAAGCGTGAAAAGGGGCACGGAGACGAGGATCGCCCCATGCATGTCGATCCAGAGACCTACGAAAGCGACTCAAATTGAACAAAATCTCAGGTAATTCCTTTCCTCTGTCACCTTTTGTGCATCTAGCCTTTTTACCTTGTTAATTCCACGCTTTATTGTTGCTTCTTCACACTTTTCACACCCTGTTACTTAGAGCATCTCTAGCACATCCCTTAAAATCACCATCCGTATAAGTGTTTTACGGGCTGAGGAAAACACATTATAAAGGTCGATTTTAGCTGCGGCCGAACAGTACCCGTATAATCAATCTATAAAAAAGAATATTCTCTAAATATATCATCTTCCTCCTCACGTTCTTCCCATCTCGACCTCCGTTCCCTCGGCGTGTGCGCGTCCAGCCTCCGCGACCGTCTCCTCGTGCTCGCCACCGAGCACGACCGGGTTGGGGCCAGCAGCAGTGCCGACTGCAGCAGCAGACAGCTGCGGCGTGCGGGCGGAGGCCAAGGCCGCGGGGGCCGCGCGGGCTGCGGCCGAACTCCTCCGTTTGCTAGCGAGCTAGCTAGACGCGCATCGATTAAGCTGCTAGCTAGATGATCCGTCTGAATCGATTCAGCTAGCTAGCTAGCTAGCTCCTCCATCGAGAGAGCCGCAGGCCGGCACGGCGGACAGCCGGCGGGCTCGGCCGTCGACCGGCAGGCGCCGCGGACGGCAGACGGGCGTGGCGGACGGGGCGGACGGCTGATGGGCGTGGCAGTCGGGGCTGGCGCAGCGGCCGGGGCGGGCGCCGGCAGGCGGGGACGGGTGGACGGGAGCAAGCCGTGAAGTTTTCGATGGCAGTTGGATTCCCGCCAACGGGCTTTCGTGTATACAGGGTCCCTTCAGGTCGCCTCCAAAATCCTTATTTTCACGGGTTTGACGGGGATGTTTTCCGCGCCCCTTAAAAAAATTACGGGCCCTACGCGTTTGCTGAAACTATTATTCTAAAAATTACATTAAGTCACACGTTTCACTGTTTGAGTTTGAAACTATTATTTAAAAAACAATAATTATTTAGTAACACTAATATTTCTTCAATAATAGTTTGACAATAATTTGACCAGATTTGACCAAAACTCAAAAAATTGAAATAATTATTTAGTAACACTAATATTCTTAAATAATTACGTAGTAACACTAATATTTCTTGAATAAGTAGTTTGACCATAGTTTGACCCGATTTGACCACAATTTGACTAGATTTGATCAAAATTCTAAAAAACGTAATAATTATTTAGTAACACTAATATTAATGAATAATTGTTTAGTAACACTAATACTTCTAGAATAAGTAGTTTGACCAAAGTTTCACCTGATTTAACCAAAATTCAAAAAAAATTTGAAATTTGAGCATAACTTTTTTTTTTCCTTTTAGAATTTGAGGATTCTAAATATTGCAAACAGGCCGTAGACCATCAAAATTGGATGTAGATTTTCGTGCTGAACATTTTGATATATTTTACGTTTTTTCTAGCATCGTATGCAAAAGTTATAGCCGTTTTACATTTTGCCCTACACTTTTTGCAAAACATGTCCAAATTTAAGTTTTTCAATTTTCCTAACTAGTACATGTAGTAACGAAAGGAAAAACTAATGGCTTATATTAGAGAAAAAAGGACGTGCGTCTACGGTACTCAAAATACAACCCGAGCTCACGTGCTCCTGGATGAACAATAAATTTGAAAAAAGCTACCCCCGGTTCATCTGGGAGCTAAACTGCTCTTGTGATCCATCATGTAGAAAACAAACTTAAATGCTTTAAAAATTTCTGAAAATAATTTTCAATGTTTACATGACATTTTCTACACATCTAAGAAATTTAAATCCACATTGAAGATATATACATGTCAAGAAATAAAAATGACAAATCCATATGAATTGTGCCACAAAATAAAAAAGCAAAAAACATGCACTATTCTCATCCTGTTCTGTCTTTTTTTATATATCCATGTGTGTTTCGAATTTGGATTTTTTTTTGGGGGATTGTAGACACATGTCTTGCGAACATTCATAATTTATTTTAGGGTTTTTAGAAAACAAATGTTTATCTAAGTTATGGAAGCGCAAGATATGCACTCACCAAAATGCTATCCTATGCTAGTGGTAAGTAGAATGAATGACCATTTCACCACAATTTAATTGAGGATGAGTTGAGGGATCCTGATCTTCTTGACATTGGCGATGTGCGTTCAGTTGGAGGAGACATTTCTGTCTATTGAATTTATGCTCAGTCAACTCATCTAAAAGTCCAAACCGATGGAGAGAGACGGCCTATATGTTTCAACAACCCCTTCATGTCTAGGCTTATTTAGTCCTTAGACGTGAAAATTATTTAGGCCGCGGAATCATTTTTTTAATACTGCGTTGGCAGAATCTTAAATTCAAGACCTCATGACTCAGATACCATACTGAATTCATGCACCAGCCAACTTATCCAAAAGTCCGAACTGAAGGAGGGAGGTGGTCAATACATTTCTACACTTCCCCTCACGTCTAGGCTATTCTAGTCCTTAGACAAGGGATCGATGCAGGCAACATAATCGTTTTATTTAATACTGCGTTGGCAGGATTTTGAACTCAAGACCTCTTGGCTCTGATATCATATTGAATTCATGCTTCAATCAACTCATCCAAAAGTCCGAACTGATGAAGACAGATGGGTGGGCAATATATTTCAACACGGTCGGCTACAAAGGCATCTGTGGCGACTTCGTCAATCCCAATATGATGTGTCGTCTCAACCTCTCGGAGGTGCTCATAGTAGTAGGGTATGCGTGCGTGCGTTCATAGGGTGAGTGTATGCTCGTATATGTGAGCGACTTCGATTGTACCAAGTTAAAAAAAAACACATTATATATTTTTTCATGATTTCTAGAAACTTGAAACATAGTTTTCTTTTTCTTCAGCCTTGTGGAACTTGCACTCAATTTGTTCCAAAGCGTGAAAAGGGGCACGGAGACGAGGATCACTCCATGCATGTTGATCCAGAGACTTTCCCCTGTCACCTTTTGGGCATCTAACCTTTTTACCTTGTTAATTCCAACATTCCTGGCTTTATTGTTGCTTCTTCACACTTTTCACACCCTGCACTTGCACCCTGTTTGTTAGTTGCTTCTATGAATGTTCCTACTTATCAGGCTATCAGCTACTCAGATCCTCTGCAGTTGAAAAGGGACAGGAGAACCTGCCAACTAGCCATGCATGCCACCAGGCTGCGGCTGGTATATACATCGCCCTTTATCAAAAGCATTCATATTCTAGCATATTTGATACTTTTCAAAATAAATAAAATGCAGCGCACTTGGCGAACTCGATTGCTTTCAAAAGAGGAAAGTAATAATAACGAATTTCTTCCCAGCAACCTGGCTTGTTAATGCGCAACTTTAACGAACAGTATATATAAGAAAGTATATGGATTAGGTACATGTAAACAGAATTATCATATTTGTCATATGAAAACGGCCGGGAAATGCGAAACTACACATTTCACAATATTCCTATAACACTATCAGAAAAAGGGCTAGAAAACGTGAAAGGTTTCCACGGTGCCCTTTTCATTGTGTACTAGGATCACAGAACACTAATGTCATCCGATCCTGGACCCTCAAAACAACGTGATTTAGCTATTTCTCAATAGGGAAAAGAGTTATCTTCCCGACAATCTCCTCTTCTTCGGCGACAAGACCGTGACGAACCGATACGACAATGGAGCTGGGTGGAGGCGAGATGAGGTTTGAGCTGCGGCCAAAAATGATGTGGAATGACATCGCCGAGCAGAGACAAGCTTCAAAGATCGAGTTGGGCCGACGACAACACGACATTGTTGGAGTCAGAGCGGCGGGGCAATGGCACCAGCACGGACATGCCCCTAGGTGAAGGTAAGATAACGATATAGGAGTTGCGCACGTGCCCAATCCAAGGACGGTGGTGGAGCCGCTTAAGTGGAGGAGGAAGAAGAGGGAGACAAGTCGGAGTTGGACGTGTCGAGTAGGAAGAGGGAGAATCCCGCTTGCAAGTGCGATCCTAGCTGTCCAATCTCAGTCCACCCATGCAAAATAAACTAATCCAGCTTTGACCAATTGAAGTCAGTCAAACTGTTCAATAAACAGATTCTCCCCGTCAAGTTAGTTCTTTTTATTGGATCCATCATCCATATATAGAAAGGCTACTAGCTATAACCATTAGTATTTTTTTCTATCAAAAATCGCTTCCGTTTCGAAAAGAAACAAAAGGACATTTTCATCCGGTCGATATATCAAAGTGATACCATCACACCGAGTGAATTCCTGACCACTTCATAATGCGATGCACATAACGGGCACGTCCAACACAATTAAATAGGAAAAAAAATCGTCTTACCACAAAAATAAAAAAGCCCAGCCTAAAACTGCTAGGTGAGTAGGTGTTAATTAATCATCTCATCAGCAAAACGGCATGGCCCAGCAAAAAGAAAAACAGCACTTGTATGCGGTGTGTGATGAGTCATGTTATCCCAACACAAAAGAGAGGAGAAAGCAACATCCTGATATATCATTGGCCGTTAACTACTAGTGGTGTGCATCCTATGATATGATTGGCCTTTTCAGCTGGTTAGAAATATCTGAAGCACATGACGTGCGCACGTACGTGTAGGCAGGAGCAGCACCGTGTCGATCCTAGGTGTCGAGAGCTGAAAGTTCCAGAATAGCTAGCTCGCACGCTTTGATGGACGCGCGCACGTGCACAACATGTTTCGCGGCGAGCATATGCACGAAGCGGTCGAGCTTCTGGAGTTTGAACCGTCAAGTGGGATGGTCTCTTTTGGGAGGTTTTCTTTGGTTTGATGGGGAGCGTCTTCTTGTTTCCATGGCTTTGGAGTTTGTGAGCCAAGAAAACAAGGGAACCGCTGAGTCCAATAATATTACTCCATTCGTATGGATGCATCGGGCATCTTAGGTTGTGCATCGTGATTAAAGCGGAGAGAAAAACAGTCAATGAGCATTGTTCACGGCGCGCCACCCTTGGATGCAGGTGAAAAAAAAAAATACTCCCACACCGTCAAGGACTTCAATGAATTTGTCTATTTTCTGTAAGGGTGCGTTGGGACAATCTGTGGTATTTAATATATAACCTTAGGCCAATCTGTAAAATAAAGTTAGCATGCACCACTATTGTTATTGTGAAAAAGACGGCCTGAATTTTGCCCCCTCCCACTCCCGCTGCATTTTTCTTTTAACTGGGCACAAGATGAATATATTTCAAACTATTATATTCGTGGAATCGAAGGGCCTTTGTAAAGGTGCATAATTCATTGCTGCATTTTTTATTCAGTTAAAATAAGGCACACATATGAGTATATTTATGTTGATAGGAATTATACATCGATCATCTGTCTAATTCAGCTAAAAATATTTGCCTACTCTAGTTTGTGGTCGGGGCAGTTTGATTATTACTAATACTCTACTCCCTTCGTTTTTATTTAGTCCGCATATTAGCTTTAGTCAAAGTCATGCTTTGTAAACTTTGACAAAGTATATAAACAAAAATATGAACATATACAATAACAAATCAATACCATTAGATTTATTATTGAATGTACTTTCACATCATATAGATTAGTCATGGTAATATTTATATTTTTTTCATAAACTTGGTCAAACTTACAAAGTTTGAATTCAGTCAACTCTAATATGCAGAATGAATAAAAACGGAGGTAGTATAATATTAGGAATGGAGATCTTGTGTACTCCATTTTGTCTAGAAATATTTGCGGTCGTTACCAATCAAAATTATCTCGAACTTGCAATTCTAAATATTGGTTAGCCAGTTACTCAAAATCTCAAAACACAACAAATTTTACAAAAAAATTGGCAGTGTCGTACCTTGATCATTATGGACACCAATGTTTGCGATGCTATAATCTGCACCTATAAAACATGGTAAACTATATAATTTTAGGTGTGGCTATTGTCTTGTTTTCATAACTTTACAAAGTACTCTATATCTAAGTAGCAACAGGATCGAGCAGCCACGCCACTTAATTGCCTTTGATGCAAATCAGGCAGCAAGGGGGGTGCGGCCTGCGCCACCTCATCGATCCGCGGCACGGGCTTCCCTCTGCCATCCCTCAAGAGATAGAGCATGTTCTGTCCACCGTCTCTCTATGGTCTTTAAATACAAGAGATGGTGATGCGTCCGCGTGCGGGGTGCGCGTGCGACTTGGACTTGGGGCTTGGGCGACGGCGAGGAGGAGGAGGAGGAGGAGGCTCTTGTTGTTCTTGTTGAATTTGGACTTGGTATATATGGTAGGTGCCGATCGAGTTGTGTTGTTTTCATGTCTGAGAATCTATCTGATGGAATGGAATGGCGCAGCAGCTCCAAAAAAGAGGACGGCGACAAACAAGAACAAGAGCGAGCAAAACAAACGAGAGCTGAACCGCGCGAGCGAGCGAGATGAGATGGGATGAGATGGACCGACGTGCGCATCGACAGGTGGGCATGGCTGCGTTTTTTTTTAAAATTTGATTTGACTCTCGGTTTGGATTCCAATCTCTACGATGCCAAGGCAAAGGAAGGCAAGGCAAGGCTCTAGCTTTTCCTGATCTACGCTGCCATCCAGATCCATGGCGGCCGCCTGCTGCGTCCTCCTCGATTCCGTGGCCTACATCGACACTACCAACGACAGCACCAACGACAGCACGGCCCAAACTTTTACCAGCACAGGCAATCTGATCGTGGTTTCCTTATGGCCTGCTCAGCCGCCGATCCCCTCCCGTCTCTCCATGCACCTCAAGAAGAGGATGCAGCATCCCGGCCAAGACTTCCTCCAGGAACCCAAGATCCTTTGCTCGGCGGACGGCTTCTTTGTCCTCCGCGTCGCCATCGGCCGCAGCCCCCCACCCTTCAACATCACGCAGAAGATGAGCGACTACTTCGTCTACCAGCCAGCCAGCTCCACAGGGGGAGGCCCGTCGCTCAGGCTCCTCGCTCACCCTCACCCTCACTTGTTCGGAGACGGTCAGGTTGGCCTCCTCCCCCGCGGCGGCGGCCACCACTTCACCATCGCCGTGCTGTCTCAAGCCTCGTATTACAAGTTCGAGCTCTACCTGTTCAAGTCCGAGGACTGGTGCTGGACCTCCAAGAAGGTGCTGGTGGACTCGCCGCGGATACCCTTCCCGATGCCGCTCCCCCCTGACCATGTCCATGGCCACTTTCAGCATCTTACCAACTCGGTCATCACCATCGGGAGCACGGGACTCGTTGGCTGGGTTGATCTCTGGCATGGGATACTGCTCTACGACGTGCTCCGTGACGACGACGACAAGATCCGCCTTGTGCCGCTGCCGGTAAGGCCGGGAAGTCATTGCGGCAAGGCGCTTGAGTGCTGCCCAAAGCCTTACAGAAGCGTCGCTGTCGTGGGGGATTGCCTCAAGCTTGTCGAGTTGGAACCCTTCGGCGATCGTCTTCCTGGCAAGGACCCTGAAACCGGGGGCCCCAAGCTCAGAATTGATGACTGGACACTCACCACATATAGTACCAACTGCAACATCACCGGCAACCCCCCCGAGGATTGGAAAGTCGACTTCACGGTCAATGCATCCGCCATCCGAATTGACAGGACAATGCGGTCTGCATTGCTTCGCTGTGGAATGCTGCACAACAGTGATGAGGCTGCAGAGAGAAACTTGCAAAATCTCTGGACATGTCAGCCTGTTCTCAGCCTGAATGATGATGAAGGTACTGTTGTTTACCTCATCACCAGGGTCAAATTCCAGCACCCTAAGGCATGGATTCTTGCTATTGACATGGCCAACAACCAAGTACGAGCTATGGCTATGATTGAAACTGAAAGGAGCACCGCCTTGTCGCTCAACTATTTTCCTTGTAGGATCTCATCTCCAGCTACCTGAATGGATGGGACGACTATTATAGTAGCATCAAATGCCCTGTCCTGTATGCTTACTTGTACAAGCTGCAACCGCTAAGATAAATAAATTTCTTGCCAAATCTGCAGGACTTGCAATTGTTAACTACTGACGCCAATGTGACATGTTTCTTTTCAGGTCACAATGAATTTCCTTAGAATGGTAACCGAGGAGAATTAACTTCTAGTGATATATACTGATGTGAAATCAACTATGTAGTTATTTGTCGGTCATGTCCTAAGTTCTGTCTCGCTTGAGGATTGTTGTAGTGCCTTCCTTAAGTGTGTCATTATTTCCAAGAAACCAATCGAACACTTGAGTTTATTTACCTACTGAACTTCACTCTCATTTAGAAGTGGACAATTGTCCAGTGCCATGTCAGAACTGGTCAGAAACGATACTGCAGTAGAGAACATATATGGTTGGGGTCCACCTGAGAACAAACCATTGGAATGAGATGCCACAAGAAGGTCATTCTCATTAAATTTGTGGCTATGCGTTGCCATAATTTAGTGAAAATTGGATCTCTTGATTTAACAGGCATGCGAATGGCGTGATGGTTAATTCTTTTTGCATCGAGTCGAGTGAAATTTACTCTATTTTTTTGCATTGAAATGAGTAAACGTTAATATTTAACAGTAAATAAAATGAAACTTAACTTGGGCTGATTCCTCCCTTAATTTGTATCTTGTTTTATACATGCTCATATTGGATAAGTTCTCCTTCATTCCCGTGTGCTAGACAATTTGGTATAATAATGCATTCGGGAATGAAAGAGGAGCTACGTACGTACATCGATCATCGATAGTCAACCCGTGATTAATAATAATGATCTAGTTTAATATTTGAATTATGAACGTAGGCCGGAAATGTCGTACTCATCGGACGACGAAAACCGCCCGGGGGAGTGCGACTGGTGCCACGACGACCGAGGTATGTGCGACAGGTTCATTGAGCTGGACGAAGATCGGCGCTTCAGCATTAAGCTCGAGGAGACCTGTTCATACGGTACGCAACGACGACAATAGTTTTTTTCGTAATTAAGCACGACTTCAACTATTTTAACATGTATTTTTCATCTTTTCCAATTCGACTAGCTTATCCCATGCTTTGCAAGACGCTATGTCTTGGAGAGAATGGGTTTTGAAGACCATGAAAATTTTGAAACCAATTTTTTTTCAAGTAAAGCTGTACAATGCTCAGAGTGTAACCCATTTTGGTTGCAAAAATTGGGATGCATTTTGCAAGATGTATGGTCTTGATGAGGGTATGCTTGTCACCATGGATCTTGGTGATCCTACAATCGAGCAAGAGACACCTTCGATTTGGGTCCTTGTGGATACACCTCCAGTTCTTCCCTCATGTGAGCTAAACATAGTTATTAAGTAATTTATATTGTTTATTTCAAAATATATAGTTGCAACTTATCTCCATTGACAGCTTATTTTCATTCTTCAAAAAATGTGCGGAAGATGGTAGACAGAACGTACTACATCGGAGGCTCCGAATTAACTTATCAGGAGAAAAATCATCTGGTCGGATTTTGTACTGGTCTTGAGAATTACAATATCTACAATCAAACTCCTCAACATTATGGTCAATACGTGCCACTAGTGCATGTGTTGAACTACGGTAACTGCCATGGAGATACCCTGGTAAGATTATTTTTTACTATTACAACATCCGTGCATCTTTTTGCACACTTCTAAAACTAGTACATCATTGCTAACTATGAAGTTATTACTATGTTTTTCAACAGATAATCCCGAATGATCGTGTGCCTCATCTGATGTATACGCATGGTAGGCTTCATGTTTTGAACATACGACCAGGTCGTCCTATGAATCTCAACTGTCCACACCGGGTTTCTAAAAGAAATGGAGACATAACAATAAAAGAATGGAAAAAATGTATGGACAGTCGTAAGGAGCTTCTTGGAAGCAATAAGCAGCGAAGGGCAAGAATTGGAGACAGGATGATCGCCATTCTTCATAATGGAGAGTCAGGGTCTATATTGTTTTATGCTATTTTACCTTAAGGGTGTAGGTCCTACCTGATACTGATGATCATGTGCTAAGAACAATTATGTAGGGTTGGGTTCGATGACTATGAGGATGATGATTGTATGACTTATTATTAATAACGAGTAGAAGTTGTATGATGATGCATGATTAGTAGGACTTGTTTATTATATACATATATGATGATGTATGATGCAAAGCATGCATGAGCATGTTATATCTGCGGGTGCAATGAACATAGCAGCAGCGTTGATAAACCAAGGACGAAGATAAGAGAGGACACTTCTCTCTATTAGCTAGCTACCCAAAACCCCTAAAGCAGCCACTTTTGTAAAAAAATTGACTTTTGGTCCCGGTTGGAGCCACCAACCGGGACCAAAGGCCCTCTGATTGGGCTCGGTGCACAGGGCCACGTGGAGCCACATTGGTCCCGGTTCGTGTTTGAACCGGGACTAATGGGTGGTGGCATTAGTAACGACCCATTAGTCCCGGTTCATGAATCGCGACTAAAGGCCCTTACGAACCGGGACTAATGGGTGGTTTTCTACTAGTGTTTGATATTCGTCCGGAAGATGATATTGAAGGTAATACCGACATCTGGGTCGATGTGCAAATGCCTCCAGTTATACCATTATGTAAGTTTCTCAACCATATTTATGTCTTCGATATTGTTTATTCAAAAATAGTTGACAACTAATTTGTATTGTCAGCTTATTTCGGTGCAAGCAAACATGGCCAGCGCTTGGTAGACAGGACCGTATACTGTCGTGGGGCTGAACTCAACTGCGAGGAGCTTAGTCATTATGTTTCATGGCTTGAGGATCTTGATACCGTCAAGACAAATTTTCTTCCTGCATTTAGAAATGTTAGTACTGAAAATGTGCGACCAATAGTGTTCGTAATGAACTACGGTCACATCTATTTAGGAAGGATGTTAAGATTTTTACTATTTGTCATTGGTGCATCTTTTCCATACATTATTTTTGAAGCTAAACTTCATAGCTAAGTATGTTACCGTACGATGTTCTTCAACAGGGACTCCCGATGAATGTTGTGCCTTATGGGATCGAGACTAAAGGTACCATGAGAATTATCAGCTTACGTCCAAGATATCCTACAGATTACTTTAGTGCATTCAAGATTAGCAACGGATTCTTAATAGTGCAAGACTGGACCAAATATGTGATGGGGGAGCGCGGAGAAGTACTAGGGGGCAGCAAACAGATGCGCTACCCACGATTAGGAGACAGGTTCATCTGCATGCTCCAGTTTGATCGAGGAGGAGAGCTATACATGTTTTATGTTATTTTACCTAAGAGAGAGCAGCAGGAGTGATTAGCTAGCTAGAAATGAGTTTGAGGATGATGATGTGCTACACTATTACTATGATGATAAAATAGCTAGTGTTGGTGGTAATGACTATGATGATTATTATTAGCTAGTATTAGTGCTGATTAAATAAATACTGTTGGTGGTAATGACTATGATGATGATTAAATAACTTGTGCTGGCGGATTAGATTCAAGTGGAGGCAACATGTGGTGCACATCGAAAGTACTACTAGTCCAAACTAGATCAAGTTTGGATTAGTAGTATACTTTTGACATGCACCACATATTGCCTCCACTTGAACCTAATCCACCTTCATTTGACACATTGTTATGGACATAATGATGTAAACCTCATAACAGCTGGTATTGTTCCAATATTTGTATGATGGCGCATAAATACACTAAAAATAAAAAAAATAAAAAAATACTAGTAGCGATGGAAAGAAAACACGCTGCAAGTAGTTACCTTAGCAGTAGCGTGGTTCTGAACAAACACTGCAGCTATTTGTCCTAGCAGTAGCGCGTGCTGGCACGCGTTACTGCTAAGCAATAGCTGTAGCGCCTTATTAGTAGCGCGGCACCCCGCGCTTCTAGTAGGCACAAAACACGCGCTACTGCTAGGGTTTTCCCTAGTAGTGTTATCATAAACTATGGAATGAATATGGTCATTGCGTTGGTCATTTTCAAGCTAAGAAGGAGCAAATGTCTAAATTGTTATTTTCAAGTGAGCCACAGCCTGCGGAGTGCAACCCTTCGTCAGAATTTATTTCCATTGATAGGATTTTGGAACAAATGACAGAAGATGAAAATCTGAAATAGATTTTTTTGAAAATAGTCCCATCATAGTGACAATAGAACTTATAGATCTCTGGTAAGTGGAAGCTTCTTAGATGAGGATGTTGCAGTTTCTATATTTGTTTGTGGTACTTATCCATTTATATCATTTGTGGACAAGTAGTCATTCTATCAAATTCTGAATTTATGGATTCTTCAACAAAAGAAGTATAATTATTTGTAAGGTATTGAAAATAGAAATTCTAAATTGAGATCATATGGTATCCCTCCTTTTGGTGAAAAAATTGTAAATGGCAGCCCTACAATTTTTATATCTATCTGGAAAATGGGGCAGCACCATTCAGGTGCTCATGCCGTATGGAGTGCACACACACACACTCCATGCACCAGCCCATAGCTATAGCTAGGCTCACACAAGTCTGACTGTATAAACGATCGGGCTCTCTCATTGACATTTCTAATGTTCATTTCCAAATTCACAAGTGTATATATTTTTTAATCTGGGATAGAACAGGCTGGATGCCTCAGACTTAAGGGGTCTGTTGGCATATCTTGATAGTATGTATGTCTTGTATACCGATATCATATTCCGTCGGTCCAATTTGCTTGTTTTTGTTTCTTTAGAAGGCATCAATACAACGTTTGATGTATGTCATGTGTGCTTCACACTTTTTCATCCTTCCGAACAAGATTTGCTACACTTCAATCTACAATGTGCGTAGAAGGTGCTGAGAGCCTGACTCAAGTTGCCCGTTGTCTATCGTCGGTAGATGGAAAATGATTACCTGGACAATGGACCCGACTCCTGCACGAGAACAACCTGAAGAAAAGCTGGTCAAAATGTATCATCCACTTTTCTAAAAATGAAGTCATGCTTTTCAAAATGTGTAAATTCCATGTACGTCTTTGAATTTTTGGTTTTGGATGTTGTCTTGAAGATGAGGCAGCACGGTCAGCTAACGAGTTGTAGCAGGTTGGCATGTTGTATGTTGGCTTGAAGAAGTGGCGGCACGGTCAACTAACGAGTCGAAGCCCCCGGTCCAGCCGAGGTGTCAAAGCCTCCGTGTCAGCTGACAAGTCGAAGTAGGTCGGCGTGTTGGATGTTGGCTGGAAGAAGAGGCGACATGGTGATGCCGATGCAGGACAAAATTTGTGACGCGGTCGACCCCAGGATGATGAAGTAACTGCGTGGTGATGATAGTGTTCCCGCCCCATGTAATTCGTGTGGCGATGATATTGGTGATGATTTAGCCTTCGCCATGCCGAACTCTTGGTCAGCTCACCAAAGTGTTGATCCAATGAGGTTGAACTCGGCTCGACGAAGCGATGATCCATCAGTGCAAGTCGGCAGCCCTGGAGCAACGTTGCCGGGATGGTTTGACACCAACGCGACGGTGAAGATTACCTCGAAAAAGGCTTTAAAATTTGTAGGCACATGTTTGAGAACAGCAAAAAATACTCTAAGAAACAAAAATCCTCCAGAAAGTATGTCCTATATCGCGTTCATGCAGAAATATCCAAAATTTGTGCACTCCTCGGACTTGACCCGGAGTTTGAACGGTCGGATCGAGCTGAAATTTTGAGAGTTGGTCGGTACAAAAATTTTGTAGCCTATGAACAGTTGGATATTCCAAAGCATGTCCCAGCTGGACGCTGTACTCCTCATCGTAAACTCATCTAGATTCCCGTCCAGATTCGATAGCGCTCCGGTATATTGGATATTACCGTGGATTTGTCCATTGGAATACAAGAAATTTGAGAGGTTTGTTCTAGATTCAATTCTACACAATTCCTCCAAAGCAATCGTCAAAGCGACGCTCGAGGTGGCAGGGACAGCGAACACGAAACAACTGTCCATAAAAGGTGCACGGTTACCTGAGAATAATGTTGACATTGAGGCCCCAAGCTCCATGGATGATTCTACCGTGATAGATCGGAGTTCATGTTGATGAAAGCTTATCATCCCTCAACTCTCGATGGAGGAGGTATGATCCGCTACTAGAGATTCGGGCACAGAAGTCGCTCATGAAGATCTAAGTCGTTGATCGATGGTCCCGTTGATCCTTCTTACGATCGCACAGCGGAACTCTCAATGAAAGCACCAATGTCGGTGTCAGAACTGGTAGACCTCGGGTAGGGGGGCCTGAGCTATGAGATCTGATTGATGGGTAACAAGATACAAGGGACATGATGTTTTTATCCAGGTTCGATCCCTCTTTGAGGAGGTAAAACCCTACGTCCTGCTCTTGCTTATATTATGGGTGTGTCAAAGTACACAGTTGATCTACCTCGAGATCGTAAGTTGTGATTTTCACCATAGGGGTAATGATGATGATGATGATGATGATGAATGTGAGATGTTGTGTATCGACTAGCCTGGCCTCAGCTTATAGAATGTATCGGAGGCCTAGTCTAAGAAGAGTCCCACACGGGTATGTTGGTGGAGAGAAGTCCTTGTCTTGATCACCATGTCTTGTGGAATCTTCCTCGTATATGTCATGTGCTGCCCGAAGTGGACCATTAGTGAACAGCCACGGGGGTCCTTTGCCCGACCCACTGGTTAGGAGATGATGTTGTGAGTACCCCTAGTCTAGGACATCGTCAATAAGGGCAGCCGTTTTTATTTAGAATACAACATGTCTCTTGCATCCGTACATCAGACCCTTGTCGCTGGCATGGAGAAGTTGACAAAAGAAGTAACATCTATTGCGTACGAGCTTCTATTGGAGAGGTTACGACTAATACCAAGTGAATGAGTTAAGACGAGATTTGTTTATGAGGTCGTGCGTCTATGTCAAGCACTACCGGAATCGGCGCCTTTACCGAGTGCCTAAAAACTCGGCAAAGGGCAAAAAAAAACTCCGCAAAGGTATGCAATGAAAATGGTCATTGCATCGGTCATTTGAGACCAATTGTTTTTCGAAAAAGTGTAGATAATATGGCCTTAAATGTAAAAGCTGTCAACGTCAAATTATCAGTCTCATTAAAATCAACAACTTTGATATTTGATGCATCCTCATGCGAGGTCATATGTAATTGCTACAGCCAAAACAATGCATTGTAGCTAAGACCTCGTTTTTCCGAACTTTAGCACTCGGCAACACTCTAGTTGCCACGTTTTGTTGTTTTACCGAGAGTTTCTTTGACGATACTTGACAAAGTACCTGTTTGCCTAGTTTTAATTCCTGCCGAGTAATTCTTTGGTAGGAACTCGACAAAGATACTATTGCTGACTTCCTAACATATTGCACTTGGCAAAGACGAGAACTCCAGTGGAGAAGCTTTTAAAAGAGCGAGTGCGTGTGTTTAGCTAGTTTCTTGAACCATTGGACTTGCCCATGGAACAGCGGAGGAAACAGTTCAACTGGACTAAACACAACGAGCTCCTGTATATGAGTGGAAATGTCTCTGTTAAAACTCGCAAGGCCTTGATGGTGGACTTCAATGATATGGAGAGCGAGGTCAAGGTGAAGCTTGCATCAACCAAGATGTGTGGAGAAGGTATCACCCTCTTTGGAGTTTCATGTGTGGTGCCCCTCGATTGATGTTGTGTGGAACCCTTCTGTCAAAAGGCAGGCGATTGGACGTGCATATCGACTTGGTCAGCAAAAGAATGTCCATAAATACAAGCTAATCACAGAAGGAACACAAGAGAAGGGAAAATATGATATACAAGCTAAGAAGGAGCAAATGTCCAAATTGTTGTTTTCAAGTGAGCCACAGCCTGCGGAGGGAACTCTTTATCAGAATTTATTTCCATTGACAGAATTTTGGAACAAATGACAGAAGATGAAAATCTGAAAGAGATTTTTGTGAAAATAGTCCCATCGTAGTGACAATAGAACAAATAGATCTCTGGTAAGTGCAAGCTTCTAAGATGAGGATGTTGCAATTTCCATATTTGTTTGTGGTACTTATCCTTTTATATAATTTGTGGACAAGCAGTCGATCTATCAAATTCTGAATTTATGGATTCTTCAACAAAAGAAGTAAAACTATTTGTAAAGTATTGAAAATAGAAATTCTAAATTGAGATCATATATGTGGTACCCCTCTTTGGGTGAAAAATTGAAAATGGCGGACCTACAATTTTTATATCTATCTGGAAGATGGGGCAGCACCATTTAGGTGCTTCCATTGCTCATGCCGTATGGAGTGCACACAGACACTCCATGCACCAGCCCATAGTTATAGCTAGTCTCACACAAGTCTGACCATATAAACGATCGGACTCTCTTATCTTGTGTTGAAATTTCTAATGTTCTAGCTTTATATGTGTTATGGTCGGTCTCTGTTCATTTCCTAATTCACAAGTGTATTATTTTTCAACCTGGGATAGAACAGGCTGGATGCATCAGACCTAAGGGGTCTGTTGGCATGTCTTGATAGTATGTATGTCACATATTCCAGCAGACCAATTTGTTTGTTTTTGTTTATTTAGAAGGCAACAATACAATGTTTGATGTATGTCATGTGTGCTTCACACTTTTTCATCACTTCCCAACAATATTTGCGTAGAAGGTGCTGAGAGCATGACTCAAGTTGATCGTTGTCTATCATCGGGAGATGGAAAATGATTACCCAGACAATGGACCCGACTCCTGCATGAGAACAACCTGAAGAAAAAGTTCAGTTTTATTTTGGTCAAAATGTACCATTCACTTTTCTAAAAAAGAAGTCGTGCTTTTCAAAATGTGTATATTCCATGTACGTCTCTGAATTTTTGGCTTTTGGGATGTTGTCATGAAGAAGAGGCGGCACGGTCAGCTAATGAGTTGAAGCAGGTCGGCGTGTTGTTTGTTGGCTTGAAGAAGTGGCGGAACGGTCTATTGACGAGTCGAAGCCGCCGGTCCAGCCAAGGTGTCAAAGCCTCCATGTCAGCTGACGAGTCGGAGAAGGTCGGCGTGTTGGATGTTGGGTTGAAGAAGAGGCGGCATGGTGATGCCGACGCAGGTCAAAATTTGTGACGCAGTCGATCCCAGGTTGATGAAGTAGCTGTGTGGCGATGATAGTGTGGCCGCCTCATGTAATTCGTGGCGCGACGATATTGGTGATGATTTAGCCTTCGCCATGCCGAACGCTTGGTCGGCTCACCAATGTGATGATCCAATGAGGTTGACCTCGGCTCGACGAAGCGATGATCTATCCAGTGCAAGTCGGCAACCCTGGAGCAACGTTGTCGGGCTGATTTGACACCAACGCGACGGTGAAAATTACCTCGAAAAAGGCTTTAAAATTTATGGGCACATGTTTGAGAATAGCACACAATACTCTAAGAAAAAAATCCTCAAGAAAGTATGTCCAATATCGCGTTCATGCAGAAATATCCAAAAATTGATGCACTCCTCGGACTCAACCCGGAGTTTTAATTTCTGCCAATTACTTCTTTGGTAGGAACTCGGCAAAGATACTATTGCAGACTTCCTAACATATTGCAATCGACAAAGACGAAAATTCAAGTGGAGAAGCTTTAAAAGAGCGAGTGTGTGTGTTTAGCTAGTTTCTTGAACCATTGGACTTGGCCATGGAACACCCGAGGAAACAGTTCAACTGGACTAAACACAACGAGCTCCTGTATATGAGTGGAAATGTCTCTGTTAAAACTCGCAAGGCCTTGATGGTGGACTTCAATGATATGGAGAGCAAGGTCAAGCTGATGCTTGCATCGACCAAGATGTGTGGAGAAGGTATCACCCTCTTTGGAGTGTCACGTGTGGTGCCCCTTGATCGATGTTGTGTGGAACCCTTCTGTCAAAAGCCAGGCGATTGGACGTGCATATCAAATTGGTTAGCAAAATATTGTCCATACATACAATCTAATCACAGAAGGAACACAAGAGAAGGGCAAATTTGATATACAAGCTAAAAAGGAGCAAATGTCCAAATTGTTGTTTTCAAGTGAGCCACAGCCTGCGGAGTGAACTCTTCATCAAAATTTATTGACAGGATTTTGGAACAAATGACAGAAGATAAAAATCTGAAAGAGATTTTTGTGAAAATAATCCCATCTTAGTGACAATAGAACTAATAGATCTCTGGTAAGTGCAAGCTTCTAAGATGAGGATGTTGCAATTTCCATATTTGTTTGTGGTACTTATCCTTTTATATCATTTGTGGACAAGCAGTCGGTCTATCAACTTCTGAATTTATGGATTCTTCAACAAAAGGAGTAAAACTATTTGTAAGGTATTGAAAATAGAAATTCTATATTGAGATCGTATATGTGCTACCCCTCCTTTGGGTGAAAAAATTGAAAATGGTGGACCTACAATTTTTATATCTATCTGGAAGATGGGAAAGCACCACTCAAGTGCTTCCATTGCTCATGTCGTATGGAGTGCACACATACACTCCATGCACCAGCCCATAGCTATAGCTAGGCTCACAGAAGTTCGACCATATAAATGATCGGACTCTCTTATCATGTGTTGACATTTCTAATGTTCGAGCTTTATATTTGGTATGGTCGGTCTCTGTTCATTTTCAAATTCACAAGTGTATTATTTTTCAATCTAGGATAGAACAAGCTGGATGCCTCAGACCTAAGGGGTCTGTTGGCATGTCTTGATAGTATGTATGTCTTGTATACCGATATCATATTCCATCAGTACAATTTGTTTGTTTTTGTTTTTTAGAAGGCATCAATACAACGTTTGATGTATGTCATGTGTGCTTCACACTTTTTCATCACTTCCCAACAACATTTGCATTAAAGGTGCTGAGAGCCTGACTCGAGTTGATCGTTGTCTATCATCGGGAGATGGAAAATGATTACCCAGACAATGGACCCGACTCCTGCACGAGAACAACCTCAATAAAAGGTTCAGCTCTATTTTGGTCAAAATGTATGATCCACTTTTCTAAAAATGAAGTCGTGCTTTTCAAAATGTGTAAATTCCATGTACGTCTTTGAATTTTTGGCTTTTGGGATGTTGTCTTGAAGAAGAGGCGACACGGTAAGCTAATGACTTGAATCAGGTCGGCGTGTTGTATGTTGGCTTCAAGAAGTGGCGGCACGGTCAGCTGACGAGTCGAAGCCCCCGGTCCAGCCGAGGTGTCAAAGCCTCCATGTCAGCGGACGAGTCGGAGCAGGTTGGCGTGTTGGATGTTCAATTGAAGAAGAGGCGGCATGGTGATGCCGACGCAATTAAAAATTTCTTACTCGGTCGATCCCAGGTTGATGAAGTAACTGTGTGGTGATGATAGTGTGGCCGCCTCGTGTAATTCGTGGGGCGACGATATTGGTGATGATTTAGCCTTCGCCATGTCGAACTCTTGGTCGGATAACCAAGGTGATGATCCAATGAGGTTGACCTCAGCTCGACGAAGCGATGCTCTATCTAGTGCAAGTCGGCAGCCCTGGAATAACATTGTCGGTCCGGTTTGACACCAACGCGACGGTGAAGATTAGCTCGAAAAAGGCTTTAAATTTTATGGGCACATGTTCGACAACAGCACACAATACTCTAAGTAAAAAATCCTCAAGAAAGTATGTACAATATCACGTTCATGTAGAAATATCCAAAAATTGATGCACTCCTCGGACTCAACCCGGAGTTTTAATTTTTGCCAGGTACTTCTTTTGTAGGAACTCGGCAAAGATACTACTGCTGACTTCCTAACATATTGCACTCGGCGAAGACGAAAATTCCAGTGGAGAAGCTTTAAAAGTGCGAGTGCGTGTGTTTAGCCAGTTTCTTGAACCACTGGACTTGGCCATGGAACAGCCGAGGTAACAGTTCAACTAGACTAAACACAACGAGCTCCTGTATATGAGTGGAAATGTCTCCATTAAAACTCGCAAGGCCTTGATGGTGGACTTCAATGATATGGAGAGCGAGGTCAAGGTGATGCTTGCATCGACCAAGATGTGTGGAGAAGGTATCACCCTCTTTGGAGTGTCACATGTGGTGCCCCTCGATCGATGTTGTGTGGAACCCTTCTGTAAAAAGCCAGGCGATTGGACGTGCATATCGAATTGGTCAGCAAAAGATTGTCCATACATACAATCTAATCACAGAAGGAACACAAGAGAAGGACAAATATGATATACAAGCTACGAAGGAGCAAATGTCCAAATTGTTTTTTTAAGTGAGCCACACCCTCGGAGTGAACTCTTCATCAGAATTTATTTCCATTGACGGGATTTTGGAACAAATGACAGAAGAGGAAAATCTGAAAGAGATTTTTGTGAAAATAGTCCCATCTTAGTGACAATAGAACTAATAGATCTCTGGTAAGTGCCAGGTTCTAAGATGAGGATGTTGCAATTTCCATATTTGTTTGTGGTACTTATCCTTTTATATCATTTGTGGACAAGCAGTCGGTCTATCAACTTTTGAATTTATGGATTCTTCAACAAAAGAAGTAAAACTATTTGTAAGGTACTGAAAATAGAAATTCTGAATTGAGTGCGTATATGTGGTACCCCTCCTTTGAGTGAAAAAATTGAAAATGGCGGACCTACAATTTTTATATCTATCTGGAAGATGGGAAAGCACCAATCAGGTGCTTCCATTGCTCATGTCGTATGGAGTGCACACACACACTCCATGCACCAGCCCATAGCTATAGCTAGGCTCACACAAGTTTGACCATATAAACGACCGGACTCTCTTATCATGTGTTGACATTTCTAATGTTCGAGCTTTATATTTGTTATGGTCGGTCTCTGTTCATTTTCAAATTCACAAGTGTATTATTTTTCAATCTAGGATAGAACAAGCTGGATGCCTTAGACCTAAGGGGTCTGTTCGCATGTCTTGATAGTATGTATGTCTTGTATACCGATATCATATTCCATCAGTACAATTTGTTTGTTTTTGTTTTTTAGAAGGCATCAATACAACGTTTGATGTATGTCAAGTGCGCTTCACACTTTTTCATCACTTCCCAACAACATTTGCGTTGAAGGTGCTGAGAGCCTGAATCGAGTTGATCGTTGTCTATCATCGGGAGATGGAAAATGATTACCCAGACAATGGACCCGACTCCTGCACGAGAACAACCTCAAGAAAAGGTTCAGCTCTATTTTTGTCAAAATGTATCATCCACTTTTCTAAAAATGAAGTCGTGCTTTTCAAAATGTGTAAATTCCATGTACGTCTTTGAATTTTTGGCTTTTTGGATGTTGTCTTGAAGAATAGGCGGCACGGTCAGCAAACGAGTTGAAGCAGGTCGGCGTGTTGTATGTTGGCTTCAAGAAGTGGCAGCACGGTCAGCTGACGAGTCGAAGACCCTAGTCCAGCCGAGGTGTCAAAGCCTCCATTTCAGCTGACGAGTCAGAACATGTTCGCGTGTTGGATGTTGGCTTGCAGAAGAGGCGGCATGGTGATGCTGACGCAGGTCAAAATTTGTGATGCGGTCGATCCCAGGTTGATGAAGTAATTGCGTGGCGATGATAGTGTGGTCGCCTCGTGTAATTCGGGGGGTGATGATATTGGTGATGATTTAGCCTTCGCCATGCCGGTCGGCTCACCAACTTAATGATTCAATGTGGTTGACCTCGTCTCGACGAAGCGATGATCTATCTAGTGCAAGTCAGCAGCCCTAGTGCAACATTGTCGGGCTGGTTTGACACCAACGTGACAGTTAAAATTACCTCAAAAAAGGCTTTAAAATTTGTGGGCGCATGTTTGAGAACAACACACAATACTGTAAGAAAAAAATCCTCCAGAAAGTATGTCCAATATCACGCTCATGCAGAAATATCCAAAAATTGATGCACTCCTCAGACTCGACCCGGAGTTTGAACGGTTGGATCGAGCTAAAATTTTGAGAGTTGGTCGGTATAAAAATTTCGTAGCCAATGAACGCTTGGATATTCCAAAGCATGCCCCAGCTGGACACTATACTTCTCACCGTAAACTCATCTAGATTCCCGTCCAGATTCGACAGGGCTCCGGTATATCGGAGATTACCGAAGATTCATCCACTGGAACACAATGAAATTTGTGAGGTTTGTTCTAGACTCAATTCTGCACAATTCCACAAAAGCAATCGTCAAAGCAACACTCGAGGTGGTAGGGAGGATGAACACGAAACCACTGTCCAGAAAAGGTGCATGGTTACCTGAGAACAATGTTGACATTGAGGCCCCGGGCTCCATGGATGATTCTCCCGTGATAGATCGGAGTTGATGTTGACGAAAGCTTATCATGCCTCAGGTCTAGATGGATGAGGTATGATCAGCTAACTAGAGATTCGGGCACGGAAGTCGCGCTATGAAGATCTAAGTCATTGATCCTTCTTTCGATCACACAACGGAACTCTCAATGAAAGCACCCATGTCAGTGTCAAAACCGGTAGACCTCGGGTAGGGGGGCCGCGCTATGAGATCTGATTGATGGGTAAAAAGATACAAGGACACGATGTTTTTACCCAGGACTGGTCCCTCTTTGAGGAGGTAAAACCCAACGTCCTGCTCTTGCTTATATTACGGGTGTATCAAAGTAAGGGGTTGATCTACCTTGAGATCATAAGTTGTGGTCTACACCCTAGGGTAATGATGATGATAATGATGATGATGATGATGATGATGATGATGATGAATGTGCGATGTTGTGTATCGACTAGCCTGGCATGTGCTTATAAAATGTACCCGAGGCCTAGTCTAACAAGAGTCCTAGGCGGGTATAAATGTTGGTGGAGAGAAGTCCTTGTCTTGATCACCAAGTCTTCTGGAATCTTCCTCGTATATGTCGTGTGCTGCCCGAAGTGGCCCATTAGTGAACGGCCATGGGAGTCCTTCGCCCGACCCACTAGTCGGCAGATGATGTGGTGAGTACCTCTAGTCTAGGACATCGTCAATAAGGGCAGCAATTTTGATGCAGAATACAACATGTCTCTTGCATCCCTACATCAGCCCCTTGTCGTTGGAATGGAAAAGTTGCCAAAAGAAGTAACATCTATTGTGGACGAGCTTTAGTTGGAGAGGTTACGACTGATGCCAAGTGATGGAGTTAAGACGCGATTTGTTTATGAGGTCGTGCGTCTAGTGTCAAGCACTACCGGAATCGGCGCCTTTACCGAGTGCCTAAAAAACTCGGCAAAGGGCAAAAAGAACTCGGCTGAAGTATGGAATGAATATGGTCATTATGTTGGTCATTTGAGACCAAATTTTTCTTGAGAAATGTGTAAATAATATGGCCTCAAATGTAAAACTTGTCAACATAAAATTATCAGTCTCATCAAAATGAACAACTTTGATATTTGAAGCATCTTCATCTGAGGTCGTATGCAACTGCTACAGCCAAAACAATGCCATTGTAGCTAAGACCCCTTTTTTCTGACTTTAGCACTCGGCAACACCCTGGTGCCTGGTTTTGTTGTTTTACCGAGCGTTTCATTGACGATACTCAGCAAAGTACCTATTTTGCTGAGTTTAAATTTCTATTGAGTACTTCATTGGTAGGAACCCGGCAAAGATACTTTTGCTGACTACCTAACATATTGCACTCGGCAAAGAGCCTAACACTCGGCAAAGACGAAAATTCCAGTAGAGAAGCTTTAAAAGAGAGAGTGCGTGTGTTTAGCCAGTTTCTTGAACCATTGGACTTGATCATGGAACAGCCAAGGAAACAGTTCAACTGGACTAAACGCAACGAGCTCCTGTATATATATGAGTCGAAATGTCTCCGTTAAAACTCGCAAGGCCTTCATGGTGGACTTCAATGATATGGAGAGCTAGTTCAAGGTGATGCTTGCATCGACCAAGGTCTTTGGAGAAGGTATCACCCTCTTTGGAGCGTCGCATGTGGTGCTCCTCGATCGATGTTGTGTGGAACCCTTCTGTCAAAAGGCAGGCGATTGGATGTGCATATCGAATTGGTCAACAAAAGATTGTCCATGCATACAATCTGATCACAGAAGAAACACAAGAGAAGGGCAAATATGATATACAAGCTAAGAAGGAGCAAATGTCCAAATTGTTGTTTTCAAGTGAGCCTCAGCCTGCGGAGTGAACCCTTCATCAGAATCTATTTCCATTGACAGGATTTTGGAAAAAATGACGGAAGATGAAAATATGAAAGAATTTTTTGTGAAAATAGTCCCATCGTAGTGCCAATGGAACTGATAGATCTCTGGTAAGTGGAAGCTTCTAAGATGAGGATGTTGCAATTTGCATATTTGTTTGTGGTACTTATCCTTTTATATCATTTGTGGACAAGCAGTCGTTCTATCAAATTCTAAATTTATGGATTCTAAATTATTTTAAGGTATTGAAAATAGAAATTCTAAATTGAGAACGTATATGTGGTACCCCTTCTTTGGGTGAAAAAATTGAAAATGGCAGCCCTACAATTTTTATATCTATTTGGGAGATGGGACAGCACCATTCAGGTGCTTCCATTGCTTATGCCATATGGAGTGCACACACACACTACATGCACCAGCCCATAGCTATAGCTAGGCTCACACGAGTCTGACCATATAAACAATCGGACTCTCTCATCTTGTGTTGACATTTCTAATGTTCTAGCTTTATATTTGTTATGGTCGGTCTCTGTTCATTTCCAAATTCACAATTGTATTATTTTTCATTCTGGGATAGAACAGGTTGGATGCCTTAGACCTAAGGGTTCTACTGGCATGTCTTGATAGTATGTATGTCATGTATACGGATATCATATTCCATTAGTCCAATTTGTTTGCTTTTGTTTTTTTAGAAGGCATCAATACAACGTTTGATGTATGTCATGTGTGCTTCACACTTTTTCATCCCTTCCCAACAACATTGTCTACACTTCAATCTACAATGTGCGTAGAAGGTGTTGAGAGCCTGACTCGAGTTGCCCGTTGTCTATCGTCGGGAGATGGAAAATGATTACCCGGACAATGGCCCCGACAACTGCACGAGAACAACCTGAAGAAAAAGTTCAGCTTTATTTTGGTCAAAATGTATTATCCACTTCTCTAAAAATGAACTCGTGCTTTTCGAAATGTGTAAATTCCATGTACGTCTTTGAATTTTTGGATTTTTGGATGTTGTCTTGAAGAAGAGGCGGCACGGTTAGCTAACGAGTTGAAGCAGGTCGGCATGTTGTATGTTGGCTTGAAGAAGTGGCGGCACGGTCAACTGACGAGTCGAAGCACCCGGTCCAGCCGAGGTGTCAAAGCCTCCATGTCAGCTGACGAGTTGAAGCAGGTCAGCATGTTGTATGTTAGCTTGAAGAAATGGCGGCATGGTCAGCTGACGAGTCGAAGCCCCCGGTCCAGCCGAGGTGTCAAAGCCTCCATGTCAGCTGACGGTTCGGAGCAGGTAGGCGTGTTGGATGTTGTCTTGAAGAAGAGGCGGCATGGTGATGCTGACACAGGTCAAAATTTGTGACGCGGTTGATCCCAGGTTGATGAAGTAACTGCGAGGCGATGATAGTGTGGCTGCCTCGTGTAATTCGTGGGGCGACGATATTGGTGATGATTTAGCCTTCGCCATGCCGAACTCTTGGTCGGCTCACCAAGGTGATTATCCAATGAGGTTGACCTCGGCTCGACGAAGAGATGAACTATCTAGTGCAAGTTTGCGGCCCTGGAGCCTTCGCCATTTCGAGTTAGATTTATTCCATTTGAAATGAGGTACGTACTAACCTTCTTCTTGGTTGTATCATATATCTTCGTTGTTTTGGTCAACCTAGCATAAACCTTCATTCTTAATGCTGATGTGTTGCCGCCCAACTCATACAGTAAGCCATGATAGTTACTTGATTTGCATTGGCTTAACTTTCGAGGACAGACGTTTCTCTTTCACACTAATAGCGATTGATTTGCTCCATCCAGGGAGGTCTGCATTATGTAAAATGTCTATATCAGCTAGAGAAGTAGTGGAAATCAGTAAACATTATTATTCTTATGCCTTATCTGAATAGCTTGAGAAATTCATATATTTATCTGTGGTTAATCCTTCCTTATTTCAAATATTTATTCGTTAAATGTTGGTGGGCAGGGCATATATATACTTGATTAGGTATACGGAATCTGAATTTCGGCGCACATGATCTTACTAGCTTCTAAATCCGCTGAGCTGTATTGATGATGGTGTGTTTGCTACTCACACATCTTATGTGAAAACGATGGCCACTTCTAGGTTGATGGTATGTATTTTCACACCATATGAATGCTTGTGCTTACCCCCATCCGCCTCGGCACATTGAGTCCAAATTTGACCAAATACTGAAGATGGTGCACTTGTAGGTGCTACGTGCCATGCATCTTGGCCAATCTCATGGAAATAATCAGTGAAGGCAGCAGTGTTTAGTCGTCCGCCACAGAGAATCGTCGGCGATATTAATTAGTATATCTCGGCTCATTGTTCTTGCTAATGAAGACTGTTACCAACATTAATTATCCTTTCCTGTGTCTCGAAACTATCAACCTGACTCATAGAATGATCTTTTTCTTTAGGATTCATATTTTTTCTTGTTATTATACATTACAATGAGTTCATTGTATTCCGTTTCTATACAACTTCATGCACCCGAGCTATTTGCAGAAGGAGGGGAGCTGGCCTTCTTCACGTCTCGGGGCAGTGTCTTCCTTGGATTCAACAAGGAGGGGACCCGGCCTTCTTCACGTCTCGTGCAACAAGTATGGACAAGCCTATGGTTGTTACTATTGATTCATGTGCATGTGCTAAAAAGAAAGAAAATACTCTAATGGATTTGAACAAGGACGTGAACTAATAAGTGTTTACTTCCCCGACGTGGGCGCAGGGGTGATCGACGCGGAATACAACAACCAGGTTGGTGTCGTGCTCTTCAACCACACGGAGGCGGACTTCGCCATGAAGCTCGGAGACTCCATCGCGCAGATGATCGTCTTGGTGATTGCGACGCCGGAGGTCGCCGAGGTGGAGGACCTCAATGCCACCGCCCGGAGGGATGGAGGGTTCGGGTCCACCGGTGTTTGACTCCGAGCCTTGGTAGATACATCTAGAGAAGTGGTCTGGTTGTTCGCGTCTGATGTTACATGGGATCTCGTGATCCTTGGAGTTGAGATGTTCAATGTTGCAGCCATGAACGCTGGAAATGTTAAACTGGTTCTGTGACCTTAGTTTATTTTGCATTGGACGTGTCTTGATTTCCATCCATGAATATTGCAACTGATTTTTTTTTAATTTCTAATTAGTTAGCTATAGCGTGGGGTGGAAATGGAGCGCTACTAGTACATACATAGTAGTAGCGTAGGTGAAAAATGAAGCGCTACTAGTACTTAGGATAGTAGTAGCGTAGGTGAAAAATGGAGCGCTACTAATACTTAGGATAGCTGTAGCGCGGGGTAAAAAACACGCAACTGCTAAAATTTAGTTGTAGCGTCGTAGCAACAGTGCGGGAGCCCACGCTACTGGTTCGTAAAAAACCTACGCTACTGCTAGTGTCTTTCCTAGTAGTAGGTGGTGGTCCTCTTTTGAACTTAGTTTGTTCCGTGTTGCATAAGAGGAGGGGGGCATCGATGAAAGTTTAGGGTGGTCCGCGTCCATGCATATCCATAGGAAGGAGCCGACATTAGATATGTTTGCTCCGGAAAAGATCTCTCTTGCCTCGTACCTAGAGAAGTTGTATGGAGCCAGAAATGCTGCAACATGCAGCTGAGGAAGGAGAGCTGGCATATTGAATGTTTGTAAACTTCGGGAGAGCATATTTTCGTGCATATAGTACATTGGGAGTTTTATCAAAGAGTCGTGTTAGCATTCTGTCCACTAACCATATTATTATTATTATTTATTATCTAGATCTTTTATCAAATGTCACCAGAAGTACAAAGCACCTCAAACATAATAAAAAATATATTGATATTCTAAGACCACCGATCGACCCACTATCATCCCTAGAACGAGCCGCCGTTGCTCCGTTGTAGCTGCACCCCGACCGGAGCCGGCTTGGCCTTGTCGATGACATCCGGAAGTCCTCATGCACGTGCCCATAAAGGACCAGCACACTAGAGTAGTAGTCATCATCGTTGAACTCTTGAATAGATCTGAAGCACCTGATACCAATCTTGGCACATGATGAGAAACGCTAACCTCACTGTCCCAAGGAGCTACATGATTCTACGCCAGAGCTCCGTCGACTACGTCTAGATGGATGGACTACTCGAAGAGGATCGGATCTCAGAAGACAATCTCGAATAAGAAGCGCCACCATCCACCCGAGGGCCGCACCCTGCGAGGACTACCGAGCTATTTGGTTAGAAGCCTAGACAAGGTGCCTCAGAAAAATCACTGCCTGGATGACACCTGGGATGGTAGGACTATTTTGCCTGGCCAGGCTTTTCTAGTGCATGCGCGTTTGGCCCTCTCCTAGCCTGGTGCTTTGTCCTCTAGTGTTTATGGGATTGTCAAATCGGTTATGATATCTTGATTAGTTCCAGGCGCATGGCCAGGCATGGGAAATTGGACGCCAGGTCCAAGCTAGTGATGCTGCCTGGTTGAGTAGTACTATTATTTAATTTGATTATTTTAACCGAGCCAGGCTAACCCCGCTGCTGGCAATGACCAGGCTAGGCAAACATTTTCTCTAGAGGTCACCAACCAAACAAGTGTCAGCCAGGATCCAGGGACTTGTCAGGCTTGGCATGCAACGGTGTGGATACCAACCAAACTGACCCTAAATCAGCATAACCTAAACTACTAACTGGAGCGCAGCCATCAGAATTCTCCTCCACACCATCGGCCATTGGAGCAGCCAACAGAGGCGAGACGAATCCACGGGCTCGCCAACCAGGCCTGGACGGGAGATTTGCACATTAATTCCTTCATGAAACGTCTAATCAAGATGTTTTTAGGTGTCCGTAACCACATAATCATTTTATTCATGATTGTAAGTGTTAAGATGCTGAAAAGATATGGAAATGGGGAAAAGGAAGAGCACCAACACTGAAAATAACTAACACGCGTCCATAACTTGATGATATTCAAAAATGACTTCTGATGCAATGAGATAAGGCTAAGCTATCAGGCCCTTTTATGCAGTACATTTTTTCATATAATTTTTTTTAAAGTACACAATAGAGAAACCAATTGTCTTCCTTAAAAAAGGCCACGAAATTATAGCTCATTTCTTTAATCCCACAACCTCCTAGGATTATCTTACATAAATACATTTTAATTAATTAAGCTATTCAAGATAGCATTGTTGAAATTATCAAGGAAAAATGGCTTCTAGGGATCTTTCCCTACCGCAAAGCAAATTCAAAAAAAGTGTTTACAAATTGAAGTGTACATAATTCAAATGTCTATCTTAATATTACTGTAAAATAATTCTAGCTCCAAGCGCCTCAATAAATGCTATATTAAATAGTTTAACCACTCTTTTTTTGCAGCACCTGGATGTGATCTGCAGCCACTTTTCCTCCTAGTTTACATCATAGTTCTAAGAAAAGTAACTTTTTTGTGTTAAGGAGAAAACATTTCACAAATTGTCTCGCAAGAACTGCAAATTTGTTTGTAAAGGGCTTCGTTCCGGGCCACTGCTTTCTAGGAAAAAAATGTTTCAGATCGTGGTCTCAACGGCATGATTAACAACATGTACAACCATCTTCTTTACCTGCATATTGTACCACCCTATACTCTCACTTCCCTATCATCTGTTGCCGACTCAACAGCGCCTATGTGTTGAGTGGTCTTGTGAATCGTCTTCCCTCAAGCTCCCACTGCGAATTGCTACCCTCTCTTATCTAAAGGCTCTAACAACAGACGTTCATGATCGGCTGACATCCACCATCGTAGAGGTACCAAGGGCTGGCTTTTTCAGGGTTGGTAAACTTTGGAAAAACATATTTTCATGCAAATAGTGCACTCGGAGTTTTACCAAAGTGTCATGGTTGCGCTCTGTCTGCTAATAGATGTTTGGTAAACTTTTGTAGACCATATTATTGTTGCGCATAAATTCCTTCATGAAAACTCCAGAATGTTTCTAGGTGTTAGTAACCGGTGCCACAAAATCATTTTGTTCATGGTGGTAAGTGTTAAGACACTGAAAACATATGTAAATGGGGCAATGGAAGAGCACCAAGACTGAAAATAACCAACATGGGTCCATATACCTCTATGACGATTACAAATGACAACTCATGCAACAAGATTAGCCTAAGCTGACCGGCCCTTTTACGTTATACTTTTTTTCATATACAAAAATCTAAAAAAAATACACAACAGAGAACCCCTACTGTCTTCCTTAAAAAATAAACGATGAGATTATGTTTCTTTTTCCAGCAACCTCCCAGGATTATATTACAGAAATAAAAATTAATAACTAAGCTATTTAACACAGAGTTGTTGAAATTATTGGAAAACATGGCTTCTAGGAATCTTCCCTGCCATGGTCCACGAAGCAATTGCAACACAGTGTTTACAAAACAAAGAGTACATAATTCAAATCTCCATCTTAGTATTTCAATTTTAGGCCCGCGTGCCTCAGATAAATGCTATACTAAG
Source organism: Aegilops speltoides (assembly GCA_021437245.1). Taxonomy (NCBI): domain Eukaryota; kingdom Viridiplantae; phylum Streptophyta; class Magnoliopsida; order Poales; family Poaceae; genus Aegilops; species Aegilops speltoides. Next base: position 10,998,799 of record CM038145.1, read on the forward strand.
TAAGTTTAACAGTATTTTTTGTAGCACCTGGATGTGATCTGTAAGCACTTTTCCTCCTAGTTTACATCTTCATTCTAAGAAAACTAATTTTGTTGCTTCAAGGAGAAAGCATGTCACAAATTGTCTAGCAAGAACTGCAGATCTGATAATAAACGGCTTCCTGCCAAGTCATTCCTTTCCGGGAGAAATTGTTTCAGATCGTCTTTCAAGGTCTGAATGGCATGATTTACAGCATATACGATCATCTTCTTGACCTGCGTTTTGTACATAATATGTTTATCACAGTGCCTCAAGCAAAGGCACATGCAAGTAGAAATCTGGAATCAAGAAGCGTGTAATCAGATAGCCCAATATGATTGAGTTTGTGTTCTGGAACATAATTCAATTAAACTATGTTTGCACCAAAACATAGGGTTAACGCATTCATGTAAAAAGGTTTACCTCTAGTTTGTCTTCCTTTGATCTGTGCTCTTTGGGTAATAAGCGGTAATCTTCGTTCAGCATCATACATGTTCTAACATTCTCAGGGGAAACAAAGTCTAGAGCAATCTTGGTACAAGACTACAAAAGTAATAGAAGAACACAATCATTTACATATTACAGAAATATTACACCAGTTTTTTGCCGTCAAATATGATCATGTCTATACCTATAGTGTATTCAGGAGATATATACCTGAAGATTTCGTACTTGATGTGGACAACCGGCTGGTATGAAAACAGCTTCCCGAGCTTTTGTACTATAGTCCATGGCTCTACTCCTGAATCACATTACCATTTTGGAAAGATATAACACTTTAGTTTAGTTTTCTCTGAAACTTCCTACATACTGCGTGATTGTGCAGGTACTACAACTCACCATAATCAGCTTTAAGCTTTCTCTTGTGGTGGTCTGTTAGATAAAATGTTTAAATCGTGCACTGGGTTATGCACCTGCACAAAAATATCAAAAGAGAAGTAAATAAGATTCATGGTAGGAAGTACACTGTACACATACTTCTGTTAGCAAAAGTACTTACCTTTTTTACTTGAGAACAATGAACATGACGAAATTCTTTGGAGTGCTCTCTCAAATATTCTTTCAAACGTGGGACATCCTCTCTTCTGAATATATCCCAGAGAGCACCCTCTTGACCCTCCCAATGTTCGGGTGATGGATTGTGTTTTGCATAGCCTTCCTTGTCTATTTCATCATTGCATAATTTCTTTTTATCTTGGGCCTTGTGTTTTAATTTCAGATCAATGATAGCACTTTCTTGCCTCCTAGAAGAGTCAACCTTGGCAGTATGCATCAACACGTTGACCTAATATTAAAACAAACGTTAAAACTGGAATAAAACTAGTAGGGGTGCCATTTTTTATAATGCAGATTAATCTAAAATGAATTTTAGAATGGAGTTGCGGCCAGTTATTACTTTTTACCAAGGTTATAGTCATAGACTTATCTATCTCACTTACCGCATCAGTCAGGTCGCAATGAAGCTTGGTAGCAGAATCTCCTCGTTCAAGCTCTTGTGAAATACCGTATGCTATGTATGATTTTGGGCCCAAATCAACCTTGGGGACGTCAGTAGGAAGGGAAGTTGAAATATTAAAGAAGCCAAAATTCGGGTTGGTGTATGGTTGGAAAGGTAATGAAGTCTTATACATTTCCCCATGGTTTGGTAAAAGTTCTTCAAATTGATTCGAAGTAGGCCAGTCCTTTAGTTTGAGCATCTCCGGCCAACCATTATCATAGTGTCGACCTTCGTAGTATCCATTAAAGAAGCCACTATTGTTTATTTCGACCTGAAAAAAGAAGCTTACAAAATTAACTTCACCTCTTCATCTTTTCATAAGGATGAAAATGAATATTTAAATGATGAACCCAACTGTTGCATGTGATGTTTATAGATATAGAAGGCACTGAACCTTTTATATGTTAAATCTGTTGCTTCTCAGCTATCTAGGGAATCTTTACTGAAAGGTAAGACCCTGATACTATATTAGTTCCATGTACTATGAAATAGTGTTGGAGACATAATTATGCATTTGATTTTGATCTAATGCAAATAATATTTTTAATACTGTTCTATAAAATGACATATTTAGATAACCGTAGGGAGTAGTGTCATCTAGATCTGAATTGTAAAAGGAGAAGATTACCGCTCACCTCACAACAACTAAGGCAATCGATTGCCTTCATGTTCACCAGATCTGAAGCCCTACCTTCACCATGAATCTGAGACCACATGGTACGTGGCTCCCAGCTCAAACCTGACATTTTATCCAGGATGCCTCGAACAACCACTGGCTCTCCCCTCACCCAGTGCTTCTGGAAGTGCTTGAGGTCATCCGGCTTTGCAGCATCTGACACCGGGTAATACAACCAATTATCAGTAGCGTTCTCCCTGGAAGCAACTCTCCTTTTCTCCCCAGACAAACTACAAAGGCAGTTGCATGCATCATCTGGACCTGCCACATCTGTAGAGGGCAACAAGAGGTTGAACGCTGTTGCTTCTGCCTCGAGACGTGTAAGCCAGTCCTCCGGGAAGAGCCGCCTCAGCTCAAGAACCTGGCGGCCACAGCCCCCTAGATCAACAGGAGGGCAAGGGATGCTTCCACCGTTGGCAGCTGCGTTAGCTACCCACTTGGCTATTGCAAGTTTCTTTTCCTGTCTTTTAGTGTCTTGACCTTTGCCCCCTGATGAGAAGCACGGTTGCGGGTTGCCACCATGCAAGTAGTCGGGTCCATTATCTGGGTAATCGTCCTCCATCTCCTCACAGCAGCCTCGGAGGTTGTTCTCACGGAGCTCCTTGCAGCAGAGGACGCATAGCTCGTAGCCGCACTCCGGGTCTGAGCACCTTCTGTGGAGATCGTAAATTGATGTGTCGCAATTATTGCTGCAAAGAAAAGAAAAATGCAATGCACACATTTACATTAAAGATTGGATCAATGGAAATTACTGCAAGAAATCGTGATTTACATACGATCAAGACGTACCAGTAGACCCTGTCATCTTTGTCGAACACGGCTTTTTCTATCCTCAGACTGAACAATTTTACCCCTGTTAATTTGGGGGAATAAGTAAAAATAGATTAATTAGTTCAAAACATTAACTCCCGGTTGATATTATATACTCCCTCCGTTCCGATTTACTCGTCGTGGTTTTAGTTTAAATTTGAACTAAAACCACGACGAGTAAATCAGAACGGAGGGAGTAGTTCTCAAGTCTCCTGCTGCTGGTGGTACAACAGTAGATTGTACATGACGTGCATCATAATATATAGACTTATTCACCTTTGATTGTGGCCTCGATCTGCCTCTCAGCTAGCTGCTCCTTATTCAAATCTGACAAGCACGGAAGAAGGTAATGCAACAAGTAGCGTGCATTCCTTCCCGTGCAGATTTGGCACTCTGATATCCCTTCGCACCTAAGTAAGTGTTCTCTTTAATTCAATGCAGACTGTGGTCTTAAGGATTGAGAAAGTATTACATGCAGTATGGATGCCAGTAATGTACAAATAAGAGTCGGCAGACTATGTTTTTTGGCCATGCTAAACAATATAACTTGAGTCAAAGCACGTGGAGTCCCTCGGACAAATGCACACCATGGCATGAGTGATTGGACTAGCAAATGTTTTAGGAATTTTATTTATCGTCTGTTGATATAATGTCTAAGTGCGGAAAACAGATTAAGATGAGCACATGCGGAGACATGCTTATTGAAGATATAGCACATGCACATATTTGTGAATTTACATTTAGTTATTGATGGAAAGTTCTCTAGCCAATTAAAAAAGAGCTATATATTGGGAGAGATGTGCCTTGTTTGATATATATAGCTATACTTATTACCGTCAAGGAGAGCACATAAAAAACATGGGATTATGGATCATGTGTGTAATTGTAACTTTAATTTTTTTTTTTGAGTTCCAATTTTAACATATATAAGGACATATCTGGGTCGTAGGGAGAATATGTAAAATCCAGCCGTTCATTTGCGCGAATTACCAATGCTAGCTTTGTTTAAGCACAAAGACAGATGTACATAGATGAGGACAAGCTAGAGGGGGTGATGCATGGATCGATCGGTCACAACGATCCATGATTTAATGCATCCAGCGGAGAGAAATATTTGATGGGATCTCGAATTAAACTGAGGAATTACTACATACCGATTATGTAACAATGACAGGACTGGTGTAAGCTAAGCTAGCTATGGTGATGAATGGATCGCTAGATAGCAAAGGGCCAGGCGACGTGGTACATACCGGTGCTTGTTGGCGTAGGCGGTCCTCTCGCGGCACGTCGCCGTCCCGTCGTCGCGGTCACACGGTGGCGGCTGCTCCTGAATCAAAAGTAGAGTATGGAAAGTTGTATTAGCCCATTAATTAACTAGCTTCTACAAATACAAGAAATGCCAGCCATACTGAGAATGGAAAGAAACACGGACGGACGGGCCGGGAACATGGATGTTTCAGTCTGTACTCACGTTGCCGGTGCCGTCGTCCGCCGCCGCCGGGGTCTCGTCCTCGGCCTCCACGCCCACGGCCGCCTTCATCATCTTGGAGCCGCTGCGTGTCACCCTGCGTGGTACAGCTTCTCCGTACGGGGTTGGCGCCGCCTTCTTCTTCATCATGTCGGCGCGGGCGCTGCTGCGTGTGACTCTCCTTCCGTTGGAGATCTCAGCCTCCAGGATCTGGACGCTGACCTCCGGGATCTGCACCACAAAACAAGTATAGTTCATGAAATGGCCACCACGGTAAGGTAGCACCCAAAACGAAGACCAAAGTTTGACAATCCATGGCCTCTCTCCAGCTCGCCGGAGCGTGGATCTCGCGCGGCCGTCCCGGCCTTGCGCTCTTCTGCTGCTCCACGGGCAGACACAACTAATCCCTTCATGCAGACGCAGATGGATGAAACAAGCAAAAACGAGAAAGAAACCTCACCTTCTTCACCGCCATGTTTACGCCATCCGCCGGCGCAAGATCTGACGCCACCTGCTGGCTGAACCGCTTCTGCTGCACCACGGGCAGACACAAGTAATTAAGCTAGCAGCCTAGAGCCCAACTTGTTCCTCCATGCAGACGCAGATCGATGAAACAAACAAGAACCAGAAAGAAAGCTCACCTTCTTCACCATGTTTACACCGTCTGCCGGCGCAAGATCTGATGCCACCTGCTGGCTGAACCGCTTTCTCCCGAACCGCAGCGTCCTTGCCTCATCCTCCACCGCCGGGGACGAGTCCTCCACACATGTCCGGCCGGCGAGCTTGCAAGATGCCATCACTTCCCTCGCACAAAAACACACGATGATCTGCTCTCTCACTCTATTCCTCGCGACTGATCGACGGTATGCCTGCTGTGCTTTTCCCAGTCTCTGTGCGAGGGTATTTATAGGTGAACGTGGACGGCAAGCGCATGGCCGTATGCCTCGCTGCGTGAGGGGCCACGCGGCTAATGGGCCCCGCACCATTACTCCCTTCTCCACTGGGCAGCGGACGTGGCTGGCTCACGTCGAATGACCGTTGGAGACAACTCTGCGTGACACAACCGGGTGCACTAAAAGTTAAGATTATAATTTTTTTTAATGCAAATTACTCCCTCGGTTTCTAAATATAAGTCCTTTGAGGGATTTAAATACAAACTACACACGGATGTATATAGACTTATCTTAAGTGTAGATTCACTCCTTATATGCTTAATATAAAAATTACATAAGGTTCTCTCGTCCAGCTCGTCCTTCGTAGACATTTTCCTTTTTCTCTAATATTTTATTTAATTACCAAATAAAATTAGTTTTTTCTTTGGCAAGACATTAACTCCTTACTAAGTCACGAACCAACCTGTGGTTGGATGCTTATGAGGACAATGATCTCCTCTTCCCACCAGTGTTCAAGTCTAGACTTAATATTGGTGTGCTCTCATTTACCTGGATTTATTACATGCCATCCAGCGATATGTGTTCAGCGGGAGGAGACATTCTCGTCGACTACACATCTGTGGTGACTTCGTCAATCTCAAGATGATGATGTGTCAGCTCAATCTGTCGGAGGGTAGTCATAGGGTAGGATGTGTGTGCTTTCATACGGAAGTGTATGTGCGTATGTATGAGCATCTGCTCTGTATCGTGATCAAGAAAAAAGTTCTTACTGATTCATCACCAAATAAAATCCTAAAATTTATTTAGGTAGGTATATCACGGACATAATGGGATCAATAACTAATTAGACAATCACTATAATATGAAAGGTAATCGTGGGCTAACTTGCTGTAGAATATTTGCACCTGTTGCAATGCACAGATAATTATCTAGTATATATTAACATTTTGGACATTCATGAGATTATTAGCAACAAATCTAAGTTGTTAGCGAGGACTAGGGCCCTTGTTGGTCCCCCTGGCCCCACCACTCGCCATGAGGCTCGCGGCGGCGATGGCAAAGACAATGTGTGTGGCTTGTGTGGGCTCAACGTGTGTGCGACTACAACCTCCATGCATCAGTGGCTCCTGCCTGGGGTGGTGATGCAGCGAACACGCGGATTAATTGTGTATGTTCATGTGATCAAATAACTCATCATCTTCGAGGAATAGGGTTTAGCTTATGATGCCATGAGTAAAACTTCTTTTTTACAAGCAAAACTCCCTTTTTACAAGCAAAACGCAGTGCTACTCCTCTATGATAGGATTACATCTAATACTACATGTCAAATGCAATCTCACACCTTCCGCAACAAATGGGGCGAAAGATTCAAATCTACAACCAATTCTAGCATTTTTAGCTAGACAATGAGGAACCACATATTGATCGTGCTCAACCTTTAGGAGGGCATACTAACTGACCGAAGCGAAAATTCAAAAGCAATGACCAATGCTACTCAAAGTCAAGATATGATGGTTCAAGGTCATGGTATGAAGGCAAAAGGACAAGTCTTAGAGAAATAAAGTGTCACAATTGTGGACAATCTGAAGACTTTATTGCATTTTGTCCCCCAAGCCTCTCTGGGAAAGAAATGGATCCCCAAGAATAGAAAGCAAAAAAAGAGAAAAAGAGATATGCACACAAAGAGAGATATATATTAGTACACAATGGATCTTCATAGTGTAAAATAACATAGAAGTAGTACCATAAATGATTTTATTTATTAGATTATAGACTCATTTTTTATTCGGCTGCATTATGTTACGGTAATATATCATATTACCACAAACACCCCTCCCCTTGCTAACTCTTTGCCACATAAGTAAACTTGCTTTCGGATGTGTTATGTTACTAGCTAAATTACTTCCACTATGACCAGCCTGAGCCACGAAAGATGCTTAGTGAAAAATAAATCTTTTATTTTCCCTCTCTAAACCTTACCCTAGTCGAATCCCATCACCTACCGTGAGATTCGCCTCGAGTCGGCTCTAACGGGGGCCGAAGCAGGGAATCCCTCCTGATTGATGGCATGACTTCATAGTATGTCTTCATAGTATGTCTGTCATAGTGTGAAGCAGGGTCTGTTGGCATGTCTTCATAGTATGTCTGTCATGTATACGATATCATATTCCATCAGTAATATTTGTTTGTTTTTGTTTTTAGAAGGCATCAATACAACGTTTGATGTATGTCATGTGTGCTTCACACTTTTCCATCACTTCCCAACAACATTTGCTTAGAAGGTGCTGAGAGCCTGACTCGAGTTGATCGTTGTCTATCATCGGGAGATGGAAAATGATTACCCATACAATGGACCTGACTTCTGTACGAGAACAACCTGAAGAAAAAGTTCAGCTTTATTTTGGTCAAAATGTATTATCCACTTTTCTAAAAATGAAGTCGTGCTTTTCAAAATGTGTAAATTCCCTGTACGTCTTTGAATTTTTTGTTTTTGGGATGTTGTCTTGAAGAAGAGGCGGCATGGTAAGCTAATGATTTGAAGCAGGTCGGCTTGTTGTATGTTGGCTTCAAGAAGTGGCGGCACGGTCAGCTGACGAGTCGAAGCCCCGGGTCCAGCCGAGGTGTCAAAGCCTCCATGTCAGCTGACAAGTCGGAGTAGGTCGGCGTGTTGGATGTTGGCTTGAAGAAGAGGAGGCATGGTGATGCCGACGTAGGTCAAAATTTGTGACGCGGTAGATCCCTGGTTGATGAAGTAACTGTGCGGCGATGATAGTGTGGTCGCCTCGTGTAATTTGTGGGGCGACGATATTGGTGATGATTTAGCCTTCGCCGTGACGAACTCTTCGTCGGCTCACCAAGGTGATGATCCAATGAGGTTGACCTCGGCTCGACGAAGCGATGATCTATCTAGTGCAAGTCGGCAGCCCTGGAGCAGCCTTGTCGGGCTGGTTTGACACCAACGCGACGATGAAGATTAGCTCAAAAAGGCATTAAAATTTATGGGCACATGTTTGAGAACAGCACACAATACTCTAAGAAAAAATCCTCAAGAAAGTATGTCCAATATCGCTTTCATTCAGAAATTTCCAAAAATTGATGCACTCCTCGGACTCAACCTGGAGTTTTAGATTCTGCCGAGTAATTCTTTGGTAGGAACTCGACAAAGATACTATTTCTAAATTTCTAACATATTGCACTCGACAAAGACGAAAATTCCAATGGAGAAGCTTTAAAAGAGCGAGTGTGTGTGTTTAGCCAGTTTCTTGAAACATTGGACTTGGTCATGGAACAGCGGAGGAAACAATTCAACTAGACTAAACACAACGAGCCCTTCGTTAAAACTCGCAAGGCCTTGATGGTGGACTTCAATTATATGGAGAGCGAGGTCAAGCTGATGTTTGCATCGACCAAGATGTGTGGAGAAGTTATCACCCTCTTTGGAGTGTCACGTGTGGTGCCCCTCGATCGATGTTGTGTGGAGCCCTTCTGTCAAAAGGCAGCCGATTGGACGTGCATATCGAATTGGTCAGCAAAAGATTGTCCATACATACAATCTAATCACAGAAGGAACACAAGAGAAGGGCAAATATGATATACAAGCTAAGAAGGAGCAAATGTCCAAATTGTTGTTTTCAAGTGAGCCACAGCCTGCGGAGTGAACTCTTCATCAGAATTTATTTCCATTGACACGATTTTGGAACAAATGACAGAAGATGAAAATCTGGAAGAGGTTTTTGTGAAAATAGTCCCATCGTAGTGACAATAGAACTAATAGATCTATGGTAAGTGCAAGCCTCTAAGATGAGGATGTTGCAATTTCCATATTTGTTTGTGGTACTTATCCTTTTATATCATTTGTGGACAAGCAGTCGATCTATCAACTTCTTAATTTATGGATTCTTCAACAAAAGAAGTTAAACTATTTTTAAGGTATTGAAAATAGAAATTCTAAATTGAGATCGTATATGTGGTACCCCTCCTTTGGGTGAAAAAATTGAAAATGGCAGCCCTACAATTTTTGTATCTATCTGGAAGATGGGGCAGCACCATTCAGGTGCTTCCATTGCTCATGTCGTATGGACTGCACACACGCACTCCATGCACCAGCCCGTAGCTATAGCTAGGCTCACACAAGTCTGACCATGACACAAGTCTGACCATATAGACGATTGGGCTCTCTTATCTTGTGTTGACATTTCTAATGTTCTAGCTTTATATTTGTTATGGCTGGTCTCTGTTCATTTCGAAATTCACAAGTGTATTATTTTTCAATCTGGGATAGAACAGGCGTGATGCCTCAGACCTAAGGGGTCTGTTGGCATGTCTTCATAGTATGTCTATCATTTATACCGATATCATATTCCATCAGTCCAATTTGTTTGTTTTTGTTTTTTAGAAGGCATCAATACAAGGTTTGATGTATGTCATGTGTGCTTCACACTTTTCCATCACTTCCCAACAACATTTGCTTAGAAGGTGCTGAGAGCCTGACTCGAGTTGATCGTTGTCTATCATCGGGAGATGGAAAATGATTACCCAGACAATGGACCTGACTTATGTACGAGAACAACCTGAAGAAAAAGTTCAGCTTTATTTTGGTCAAAATGTATTATCCACTTTTCTAAAAATGAAGTCGTGTTTTTCAAAATGTGTAAATTCCATGTACGTCTTTGAATTTTTTGTTTTTGGGATGTTGTCTTGAAGAAGAGGCGGCACGGTAAGCTAATGATTTGAAGCAGGTCGGCTTGTTGTATGTTGGCTTCAATAAGTGGCGGCACGGTCAGCTCGAATCGAAGCCCCGGGTCTAGCCGAGGTGTCAAGCCTCCATGTCAGCTAACACGTCGGAGTAGGTCGGTGTGTTGGATGTTGGCTTGAAGAAGAGGCGGCATGGTGATGCCGACGCAGGTCAAAATTTGCGACGCGGTCCATCCCTGGTTGATGAAGTAACTGTGCGGCGATGATAGTGTGGTCGCCTTGTGTAATTTGTGGGGCGACGATATTGGTGATAATCTAGCCTTCGCCATGGCGAACTCTTCGTCGGCTCACCAAGGTGATGATCCAATGAGGTTGACCTCGGCTCGACGAAGCGATGATCTATCTAGTGCAACTCGGCAGCCCTGGAGCAACCTTGTCGGGCTGGTTTGGCACCAACGCAATGGTGAAGATTAGCTCAAAAAAGGCATTAAAATTTATGGGCACATGTTTGAGAACAGCACACAATACTCTAAGAAAAAATCCTCAAGAAAGTATGTCCAATATCGCGTTCATTCAGAAATATCCAAAAATTGATGCACTCCTCGGACTCAATCCGGAGTTTTAGTTTCTGCCGAGTACTTCTTTGGTAGGAACTCGGCAAAGATACTATTTCTAAATTCCTAACATATTGCACTCGGCAAAGACGAAAATTCCAGTGGAGAAGCTTTAAAAGAGCGAGTGCGTGTGTTTAGCCAGTTTGTTGAAACATTGGACTTGGCCATGGAACTGCCGAGGAAACAGTTCAACTGGACTAAACACAACGAGCCCTTGTATATGAGTGGAAATATCTCCGTTAAAACCCGCAAGGCCTTGATGGTGGAATTCAATGATATGGAGAGCGAGGTCAAGGTGATGTTTGCATCGACCAAGATGTGTGGAGAAGGTATCACCCTCTTTGGATTGTCACGTGTGGTGCCCCTCGATCGATGTTGTGTGGAACCCTTCTGTCAAAAGCCAGGCGATTGGACGTGCATATCGAATTGGTCAACAACACATCAAGGCAAGTTTAAATGAGGCCGGAAACAACATATAACAATTCCGGTAAGTCCTCATATGCATATTTCGAAATTGGTCCAGAACTGAATAAACCTTATATTCAAGTTGTTAAACAGCAAGTTAAGATGCACCAAGATGATCTACACGAAATTCTAGTCAAGTTACATATAAAGTTCATTAGATTCGGAGCTACGGCCTAGAAGATATGAGCAAAACGAGTTCAACATGGCATTGATGCAAAATGCATACAAACATCAAGCAAACACACCAAAACAAGGATGCAACATGATAATATGGAACTACATGCAAAAACAAGCAAGTTTCATATAGAGCACACTCAAAACGGAGCAACGGTGCAACACATACACTATATACAAGTCATAGCAACAATCTGTCCATAACAGCAACTAGGCATCTTACAAGCATCAAAACAACATGCTACAGCACCCCAACATAATAAAAAAAGGCATGGGCATGAAGTACAGGTAAAGCACAACAAAACATGAACACTGAGCTATCTCCAGAAATAACTAGAACATGCTCAAAAAGACATGGAGATATTGCAAATAATAACAGTTTCAGACTTATCAGGAAATAACATCAGGTTACAATGTTTAGAGCTATCAAACAACATGTTACAGGAACATATCATGGCAAACAAAGGCATGGCATGATACTACTAGATGCATATAACAAGAGTCCCTTACTGACCATAAGCCAAAAAGGCATAGAAAATATGATGGCACCCATGTAAACATGGCAAGTTATATTACAGATTCATACATGGCAGGAATAACAATAAGTAGGCATGTTGGTGAGCTTGAATCACTCACCATAGAGCAATACATGGCATGGCAAGGCAACCAACAGTAAGAAGACATGTTTGTGAAGCTAAGCATGGCAAGAGCAAGTTCATAGGGTGCATGGATCACTAGGAAAACACATGGAAACATTGAACTTAATGTTAATAGGCTGATAGCAACATTATCAAGCAACTTTGGAGCAAGATATGAACAATCTACAGCAAGCTATAAATGCAACCAGGGGCATGAATGGATAGAGCATAACATGTAGATCAAAACATGTTTATAGAACATCTCCAGATTATGCTTAGAATGATTCGTAGCAACATGTTTACATAGCAACAAAATATAACAGAATCTGCCTAGCAAAACAGCAACAACAAGTACACTACTTAACAAGCTCGATGCACTCACTACAAGCATCACAAAAATACATGGCATACACCCCTGGAAAGATGGCATGGCATAGATCAAAACACATGTAGACATCAACCTCATAGGATGCACACATCAATCATGGCAAAAATGACAAATGAGCAAGTTATAACAGTTTCAGCAGGTTAACATCATGAAGCACTCTTCCAACAGCATTTCGGGCATCAATATGATCTCAAATGAAAATGATGCAATGGAATGAAATGAAGTACTCGTCGAGGCGAACAATTTGACATATTACACACACGAAACGGAGCTACGGATGCAGAGATACAATGCGATGAACATGGCATGATTATGTAAAAATCCTGAGGACTTGGGCGTTTTTTTGAAGTCAACCTTGTCTGCCAGATCTGGATCCGGGGCGGCACGGGTCCCGAGGCGGGCTGGTCTCGCCGGAGTTGCCACCGGAGAGGAAGAAGAGGCGATGAAGGCGGCGGATCCGGCGGGGGAGATGGGGCGCCGAAAAGCGGAGGCGGCCGGGAGCGGGAGGCGGCGCGGCGCGCGCGCGAGTTCCTCCGCGAAGCTCCGCGATCGGAGGCGGCGGGCGGCGAGAGGGCAGCGCGCAGCAGCGGCGCAGCTTCGCCGGGCGGCCGGGAGGCGGCACCGGAGGCGGGCGGAGGTCGCCGGCGGACGGGCGCTGGGTCGCCGGCGCGAGAGGCCGAGGCCGGCGGCGGCGGCGGCGCTCCGGGATCGGGCCGCGAGGCGGGGATAGGCTCGGCGGTGGCTCCGTGGGCTCGCGGCCTGCTTGAACCCATGGCCGCGTGGAAGGAGGCGGCGGAGGCGACAGGTGGCGGCGCGCGAGTGGATGGGGCGCGGCGGCGGACATGTCCGGTGGGGCGGGTGGACGTGTTCGTCGGCGGGAGGAGGAAGAAGGCTAGGGTTAGACCCGAAAATTCGGAGGGGGAGGTGTATTTATAGGTAGAGGGAGCTAGGAGAGTCCAAATGAGGTGCGGTTTTCGGCCACGCGATCGTGATCGAACGACCGAGAGCATGGAGGGGAGTTTGCTGGGTTTTGGGCCACTTTGGAAGGGGCGTTGGGCTGCAACAAAAGAGGGCTTTACGGTTACCCGGTTAACCGTTGGAGTATCAAACGACCTCCAAATGGCACGAAACTTGACAGGCGGTCTACCGGTGCTATACCAAGGCCGCTTGGCAAACCTCGGTCCATTCCGAGAAAGTTTAACACCCGCACACAACGAAAGACCAAAAGGGGAACGCCGGATGATATAGGAGTGCCGGATCGCAAAACGGACAACGGGGAAAAAGCTCGGATGCATGAGAAGAACACGTATGCAAAATGAGATGCACATGATGACATGATATGAAATGCATAAGATGACATGGCAAAGTGCAACACGCAAGCAAAAGACATGGCAACGACGACGAATAACTGGCAGACACCTGGCGCAACAAATCCGGGGCGTTACAACCTCGGCTCGATGAAGCGATGATCTATCTAGTGCAAGTCGGTATCCCTGGAGCAACATTGTCAGGCTGATTTGACACCAACACGACGGTGAAAATTACATCGAAAAAGGCTTTAAAATTTATGGGCACATGTTTGAGAACAGCACACAATACTCTAAGAAAAAAAATTCTCAAGAAAGTATGTCCAATATCACGTTCATGCAGAAATATCCAAAAATTGATGCACTCCTCGGACTCAACCCGGAGTTTTAATTTCTGCCGATTACTTCTTTGGTAGGAACTTGGCAAAGATACTATTGCTGACTTCCTAACATATTGCACTCGGCAAAGACGAAAATTCCAGTGGAGAAGCTTTAAAAGAGCGAGTGCGTGTGTTTAGCTAGTTTCTTGAACCATTGGACTTGGACATAGAATAGCCGAGGAAACAGTAAACACAACGAGCTCCTGTATATGAGTGGAAATGTCTCCGTTAAAACTCGCAAGGCCTTGATGGTGGACTTCAATGATATGGAGAGTGAGGTCAAGGTGATGCTTGCATCCACCAAGATGTGTGGAGAAGGTATCACCCTCTTTGGAGTGTCACATGTGGTGCCCACTACTAGGAAAAGGGCTATAGATGGAATTGACACTAATGGCGCACCAGACATGTGGTGCGCCATTACTATATACTAATGGCGCACCATGTGTTGGTACGCCATTAGTTTTCAAATACTAATGGCGCACCACATCCCACGGTGCGCCATTAGTAAAAAAATTGTTTTTTAATTTTTCCAAAACTTCTAATGGCGCACCATGGGTATGGTGCGCCATTACTAGTTTTAACTAGTAATGGCGCACCATACCCACCGTGCGCCATTAGAAGTTTTGAAAAAAGAAGTAAAAAAAATTATAAAAAAATTTATAAATTTTTTGTTAGTAATGGCGCACCGGTGGACAGTGCGCCATTACTAGTTAGTAATGGCGCACTGTCCACTGGTGCGCCATTACTAAGTTTTTTTCAAAAAATTTCAAACAAAATTTCAAAAAAAAATTATATATATTTTTCAAAACTAGTAATGGCGCACCGTGGTTGTGGTGCGCCATTACTAGTTTAACTACTAATGGCGCACCACCCCACGGTGCGCCATTAGTAGTTTGCCCAGCTTCCACCGAATGCACACCCCCCCGGTGGACCGCCTTTTCAGTTTTAAAAAAATTTAAAAAAATGATAAGAATAACAAAAAAATAAAAGAAAATAAGTTTCCCATGTGATATGTGGTCTAGTTGTTGGGAAAATTTACAAATATAAATTTCGACTTTATTTGTAAAATCTCTCTGAAAATTTGGAAAATGGGCATAACTTTTGCATACGAACTCGGATTAAAAAGTTTTATATATGAAAAATCATCTACTCGAAAAGTTACATCCGAATTTAATGGGGGGAACCCGGTTAAACATTTTCAAAATCCCCAAAAACCTAATAGAAAAAAAGTTACGGGGCTTTCAAGATCTAGAGGCAAAATAAATTCAGAAAAATTTGGTTTTTTATTTTTTTTCAAAAAATGATATGTAATATGACCCGGAAGTTTGAAATGTTTTTCAAAATTTTCATCATAGTCATGAACATGAACAAAGTCCTAGACATCAACAAGGTATAATAGGATTGATATGCTAGATATATCAACAAGTGCTTGTGAAGTGAGCTGTTGCTGGGGTTGGATAGAACTCTGAAGTTAAGCGTGCTTGGGCTGGAGTAGTGTGAGGAT
Source organism: Aegilops speltoides (assembly GCA_021437245.1). Classification (NCBI taxonomy): domain Eukaryota; kingdom Viridiplantae; phylum Streptophyta; class Magnoliopsida; order Poales; family Poaceae; genus Aegilops; species Aegilops speltoides. The sequence goes on from CM038145.1 coordinate 11,014,327, forward strand.
GGGTGACCTTTCAGGAAGTTTGACCATGGAGTGCGATTTGACCTGAGATTAAGCATATTGACTCGAGATTAAGCCATAGTGACATGAGATTAAGAAAAAAACAAAAAAATTGTGCAAAAAAAATTTGAAAAAAAATTGTTACTAATGGCGCACTCCTATGTGGTGCGCCATTAGTATACCAGATACTTATGGCGCACCAGCGGTGCGCCATTATAAAAAAATTCTAGTGGCGTGATGCTAATGGCGCACCGATAGTGCGCCATTAGTAGGCAAAACCGGTGCGCCATTAGAAGGCTTTTTTCTAGTAGTGGCCCCTCGATCGATGTTGAGTGGAACCCTTCCGTAAAAAGCCAGGCGATTGGACGTGCATATCGAATTTGTCAGCAAAAGATTGTCCATACATACAATCTAATCACAGAAGGAACACAAGAGAAGGACAAATATGATATACAAGCTACGAAGGAGCAAATGTCCAAATTGTTTTTTTAAGTGAGCCACACCCTCGGAGTAAACTCTTCATCAGAATTTATTTCCATTGACAGGATTTTGGAACAAATGACAGAAGATGAAAATCTGAAAGAGATTTTTGTGAAAATAGTCCCATCTTAGTGACAATAGAACTAATAGATCTCTGGTAAGTGCCAGGTTCTAAGATGAGGATGTTGCAATTTCCATATTTGTTTGTGGTACTTATCCTTTTATATCATTTGTGGACAAGCAGTCGGTCTATCAACTTCTGAATTTATGGATTCTTCAACAAAAGAAGTAAAACTATTTGTAAGGTACTGAAAATAGAAATTCTAAATTGAGAGCGTATATGTGGTACCCCTCCTTTAAGTGAAAAAATTGAAAATGGCGGACCTACAATATTTATATCTATCTGGAAGATGGGAAAGCACCATTCAGGTGCTTCCATTGCTCATGTCGTATGGAGTGCACACACACACTCCATGCACCAGCCCATAGCTATAGCTAGGCTCACACAAGTTTGACCATATAAACGATCGGACTTTCTTATCATGTGTTGACATTTCTAATGTTCGAGCTTTATATTTGTTATGGTCGGTCTCTGTTCATTTTCAAATTCACAAGTGTATTATTTTTCAATCTATGATAGAACAAGCTGGATGCCTCAGACCTAAGGGGTCTGTTCGCATGTCTTGATAGTTTGTATGTCTTGTATACCGATATCATTTTCCATCGGTACAATTTGTTTGTTTTTGTTTTTTAGAAGGCATCAATACAACGTTTGATGTATGTCATGTGTGCTTCACACTTTTTCATCACTTCCCAACAACATTTGCGTTGAAGGTGCTGAGAGCCTGACTCGAGTTGATCGTTGTCTATCATCGGGAGATGGAAAATGATTACCCACACAATGGACCCGACTCCTGCACGAGAACAACCTCAAGAAAAGGTTCAGCTCTATTTTTGTCAAAATGTATCATCCACTTTTCTAAAAATGAAGTCGTGCTTTTCAAAATGTGTAAATTCCATGTACGTCTTTGAATTTTTGGCTTTTGGGATGTTGTCTTGAAGAAGAGGCGGCACGGTAAGCTAATGACTTGAAGCAGGTCAGCGTGTTGTATGTTGGCTTCAAGAAGTGGCGGCACGGTCAGCTGACGAGTCGAAGCCCCCGGTCCAGCCGAGGTGTCAAAGCCTCCATGTCAGCGGACGAGTCGGAGCAGGTCGGCGTGTTGGATGTTGGATTGAAGAAGAGGCGGCATGGTGATGCCGACGCAGGTCAAAATTTCTTACTCGGTCGATCCCAGGTTGATGAAGTAGCTGTGTGGCGATGATAGTGTGGCCGCCTCGTGTAATTCGTGGGGCGACGATATTGGTGATGATTTAGCCTTCGCCATGTAGAACTCTTGGTCGGATAACCAAGGTGACGATCCAATGAGGTTGACCTCGGCTCGACGAAGCGATGCTCTATCTAGTGGAAGTCGGCAGCCCTGGAACAACATTGTCGGGCTGGTTTGACACAACGCGACGGTGAAGATTAGCTCGAAAAAGGCTTTAAATTTTATGGGCACATGTTCGAGAACATCACACAATACTCTAAGTAAAAAATCCTCAAGAAAGTATGTACAATATCACTTTCATGCAGAAATAGCCAAAAATTGATGCAGTCCTCGGACTCAACCCGGAGTTTTAATTTTTGCCGTGTACTTCTTTGGTAGGAACTCGGCAAAGATACTACTGCTGACTTCCTAACATTTTGCACTCGGCGAAGACAAAAATTCAAGTGGAGAAGCTTTAAAAGAGCGAGTGCGTGTGTTTAGCCAGTTTCTTGAGCCATTGGACTTGGCCATGGAACAACCGAGGAAACAGTTCAACTGGACTAAACACAACGAGCTCCTGTATATGAGTGGAAATGTCTCCATTAAAACTCGCAAGTCCTTGATGGTCGACTTCAATGATATGGAGAGCGAGGTCAAGGTGATGCTTGCATCGACCAAGATGTGTGGAGAAGGTATCACCCTCTTTGGAGTGTCTCATGTGGTGCCCCTCAATCGATGTTGTGTGGAACCCTTCTGTAAAAAGCCAGGCGATTGGACGTGCATATCGAATTGGTCAGCAAAAGATTGTCCATACATACAATCTAGTCACAGAAGGAACACAAGAGAAGGGCAAATATGATATACAAGCTAAAAAGGAGCAAATGTCCAAATTGTTGTTTGCAAGTGAGCCACAGCCTGCGGAGTGAACTCTTCATCAGAATTTATTTCCATTGACAGAATTTTGGAACAAATGACAGAAGATGAAAATCTGAAAGAGATTTTTGTGAAAATAGTCCCATCTTAGTGACAATAGAACTAATAGATCTCTGATAAGTGCCAGGTTCTAAGATGAGGATGTTGCAATTTCCATATTTTTTTGTGGTACTTATCCTTTTATATCATTTGTGGACAAGCAGTCAGTCTATCAACTTCTGAATTTCTGGATTCTTTCACAAAAGAAGTAAAACTATTTGTAAGGTACTGAAAATAGAAATTCTAAATTGAGATCGTATATGTGGTACCCCTCCTTTGTGTGAAAAAATTGAAAATGGCGGACCTACAATTTTTATATCTATCTGGAAGATGGGAAAGCACCATTCAGGTGCTTCCATTGCTCATGTCGTATGGAGTGCACACACACACTCCATGCACCAGCCCATAGCTATAGCTAGGCTCACACAAGTTCGACCATATAAACAAATCGGACTCTCTTATCATGTGCTGACATTTCTAATGTTCGAGCTTTATATTTGTTATGGTCGGTCTCTGTTCATTTTAAAATTCACAAGTGTATTATTTTTCAATCTAGATAGAACAAGCTGGATGCCTCAGACCTAAGGGGTCTGTTGGCATGTCTTGATAGTATGTATGTCTTGTATACCGATATCATATTCCATCAGTACAATTTGTTTGTTTTTGTTTTTTAGAAGGCATCAATACAACATTTGATGTATGTCATGTGTGCTTCACACTTTTTCATCACTTCCCAACAACATTTGCGTTGAAGGTGCTGAGAGCCTGACTCGAGTTGATCGTTGTCTATCATCGGGAGATGGAAAATGATTACCCAGACAATGGACCCGACTCCTGCACAAGAACAACCTCAAGAAAAGGTTCAGCTCTATTTTGGTCAAAATGTATCATCCACTTTTCTAAAAATGAAGTCGTGCTTTTCAAAATGTGTAAATTCCTTGTACGTCTTTGAATTTTTGGCTTTTGGGATGTTGTCTTGAAGAAGATGCGGCACGGTAAGCTAATGACTTGAAGCAGGTCGGCGTGTTGTATGTTGGCTTCAAGAAGTGGCGACACGGTCAGCTGACGAGTCGAAGCCCCCGGTCCAGCCGAGGTGTCAAAGCCTCCATGTCAGCGGACGAGTCAGAGCAGGTCGGCGTGTTGGATGTTGGATTGAAGAAGAGGCGGCATGGTGATGCCCACGCAGGTCAAAATTTCTTACTCGGTCGATCCTAGGTTGATGCAGTAACTGTGTGGCGATGATAGTGTTGATGCCTCGTGTAATTCGTGGGGCGACCATATTGGTGATGATTTAGCCTTCGCCATGTCGAACTCTTGGTCGGATAACCAAGCTGATGATCCAATGAGGTTGACCTCGGCTCGACGAAGCGATGCTCTATCTAGTGCAAGTCGGCAGCCCTGGAACAACATTGTCGGGCTGGTTTGACACCAACGCGACGGTGAAGATTAGCTCAAAAAAGGCTTTAAATTTTATGGGCACATGTTCGAGAACATTACACAATACTCTAAGTAAAAAATCCTCAAGAAAGTATGTACAATATCACGTTCATGCAGAAATATCCAAAAATTGATGCACTCCTCAGACTCAATCCGGAGTTTTAATTTTTGCCGAGTACTTCTTTGGTAGGAACTCGGCAAAGATACTACTGCTGACTTCCTAACATATTGCACTCGGCGAAGACGAAAATTCTAGTGGAGAAGCTTTAAATGAGCGAGTGCGTGTGTTTAGCCAGTTTCTTGAACCATTGGACTTGGCCATGGAACATCCGAGGAAACAGTTCAACTGGACTAAACACAATGAGCTCCTGTATTTGAATGCAAATGTCTCCATTAAAACTCGCAAGGCCTTGATGGTGGACTTCAATGATATGGAGAGCGAGGTCAAGGTGATGCTTGCATCGACCAAGATGTGTGGAGAAGGTATCACCCTCTTTGGAGTGTCACATGTGGTGCCCCTCGATCGATGTTGTGTGAAACCCTTCTGTAAAAAGCCAGGCGATTGGACGTGCATATCGAATTGGTCAGCAAAAGATTGTCCATACATACAATCTAATCACAGAAGGAACACAAGAGAAGGACAAATATGATATACAAGCTACGAAGGAGCAAATTTCCAAAAAAAAAAATTTTAAGTGAGCGACAGCCTGCGGAGTGAACTCTTCATCAGAATTTATTTCCATTGACAGGAGAAGAAAATCTGAAAGAGATTTTTGTGAAAATAGTCCCATCTTAGTGAAAATAGAACTAATATATCTCTGGTAAGTGCCAGGTTCTAAGATGAGTATGTTGCAATTTCCATATTTGTTTGTGGTACTTATCCTTTTATATCATTTATGGACAAGCAGTCGGTCTATGAACTTCTGAATTTATGGATTCTTCAACAAAAGAAGTAAAACTATTTGTAAGGTACTGAAAATAGAAATTCTAAATTGAGATCGTATGTGGTACCCCTCCTTTGGGTGAAAAAATTGAAAATGGCGGACCTACAATTTTTATATCTATCTGGAAGATGGGGCAGCACCATTCAGGTGCTTCCATTGCTCATGTCGTATGGAGTGCACACACACACTCCATGCACTAGCCCATAGCTATGGCTAGGCTCACACAAGTCTGACCATATAAACGATCGGACTCTCTTATCTTGTGTTGACATTTCTAATGTTCTAGCTTTATATTTGTTATGGTCGGTCTCTGTTCATTTCCAAACTCACAAGTGTATTTTTCAACCTGGAATAGAACAGGCTGGATGCATCAGACCTAAGGGGTCTGTTGGCATGTCTTGATAGTATGTATGTCATGTATACCGATATCATATTCCATGAGTCCAATTTGTTTGTTTTTGTTTATTTAGAAGGCAACAACGTTTGATGTATGTCATGTGTGCTTCACACTTTTTCATCACCTCCCAACAACATTTGCGTAGAAGGTGCTCAGAGCATGACTCGAGTTGATCATTGTCTATCATCGGGAGATGGAAGATGATTACCTAGACAATGGACCTGACTCTTGCACGAGAAAAACCTGAAGAAAAAGTTCAGCTTTATTTTGGTCAAAATGTACCATCCACTTTTCTAAAAATGAAGTCATGCTTTTCAAAATGTGTATATTCCATGTACGTCTTTGAATTTTTGGCTTTTGGGATGTTGTCTTGAAGAAGAGGCGGCACGGTCAGCTAATGAGTTGAAGCAGGTTGGCGTGTTGTATGTTGGCTTGAAGAAGTGGCGGCACGGTCAGCTAACGAGTCGAAGCCCCCGGTCCAGCCAAGGTGTCAAAGCCTCCATGTCAGCTGACGAGTCGGAGAAGGTCGGCGTGTTGGATGTTGGCATGAAGAAGAGGCGGCATGGTGATGCCGATGCAGGTCAAAATTTGTGACGCGGTCGATCCCAGGTTGATGAAGTAACTATGTGGCGATGATAGTGTGGCCGCCTCGTGTAATTCTTGGGGCGACGACATTGGTGATGATTTAGCCTTTGCCATGCCGAACGCTTGGTCGGCTCACCTAGGTGATGATCCAATGAGGTTGACCTCTGTCACGCCCAATATGCGACCCTATCCAAAAGGAACTCGAAGGTCCCACCAAGGATAGACCCGCATATTGAGACACTTTTGCAAGGTGGATATTATTACATCAACATTTACATAATAGTGGGGATACATACAAAAGGCATACAATGCCACACGAATACAACATCATCACATACAAGAACAACATCCGACTACGGATGAATCATAAACAGAAACTCAAACAATATCCACCCTGCTAGCCCAGGCTGCCGACCTGGAACCTATACCCTGATCGAAGAAGAAGCAGAAGAAGAACTCCAAACAAGCAAACATCGCTCTCGCGTCAAGATCATCGCATAACCTGTACCTGCAACTGTTGTTGTAGTAATCTGTGAGCCACGAGGACTCAACAATCCCATTACCATGGGTATCAAGACTAGCAAAGCTTAATGGGAAAGGAAGGGGTAAAGTGGTGAGGTTGCAGCAGCGACTAAGCATGAGAAGGTGGCTAACATACGCAAATGAGAGCGAGAAGAGAAACAAGCGAAATGGTCGTCAACTAGTAATGATCAAGAAGTGATCCTGAGCTCCTACTTACGTCAATCATAACACAGAAACCGTGTTCACTTCCCGGACTCCGCCGAGAAGAGACCATCACGGCTACACACGCGGTTGATGCGTTTTAATTCGGATCTGGTGTCAAGTTATCTACAACCGGACATTAACAAATTCCCATCTGCCACATAACCGCGGCACGGCTCTCGAAAGTTTATACCTGCAGGGTGTCCCAACTTAGCCCATGACAAGCTCTCGCGATCAACAAAGGAATAGACCTTCTCCCAGGAAGACCCGATCAGTCTCGGAATCCCGGTTTACAAGACATTTCGACAATGGTAAAACAAGACCAGCAAAGCCGCCCGATGCGCCGACAATCCCGATAGGAGCTGCACATATCTCGTTCTCAGGGCAACACCGGATGAGCACTCCGTACAACTAAAACCAGACCTCAAGTTTCCTTGAGGGGGCGCTGCAAAGGACTCTAGTTTGGACCAACACTTAGACAAGCACTGGCCCGGGGGGGCTAAAATAAAGATGACCCTTGGGTTAATTACTCCCAAGGGAAAAGTAGGTGGTGGTGAGGCAAATGGTAAAACCAAGGTTGGGCCTTGCTGGACAAGTTTTATTCAAAGCGAACTGTCAGGGGGGTCCCATAAATCACCCGACCGCGTTAGGAACGCAAAATCCGGGAACATAACACCGGTATGACGGAAACTAGGGCGGCAAGAGTGGAACAAAACACCAGGCATAAGGCCGAGCCTTCCACCCTTTACCAAATATATAGATGCATTAATAATATAAGAGATATTGTGATATCCCAACATAAACCCTGTCCACCATGGAGCAATCTTCAACTTCACCTGCAACTAGCAATGCTATAAGAGGGGCTGAGCAAAGCGGTAACATAGCCAAACAACGGTTTGCTAGGAATGGTGTCAAAGGTTAGAGGTTCATGGCAATTTCGGATGGCTTGATGGGCAAAAGATAGGTAGCGCAGCAATGCGATAGAACGAAGCAACTAGCATAGCAATGATAGTAGTGAGATCCAGGGTAGCGGTCATCTTGCCTGAAATCCCGCTAGGAAGAAGAACGAGTCCATGAAGAAGATGAAGCCACGAAGACGAACCACACGAAGACGAACGCATCCTCACGATCGCAACGAAACGGGAACTATCGAGAAGAAGCACACAACATGGTAAACACACCACACATAGACAAGACATGATGCACAACAAGCATGATGCATGACAAAGCTAGATGAGGCTACTCATGGCAAGAGATGATGCAAACAAGAACAACACATCAAGGCAAGTTTAAATGAGGCCGGAAACAACATATAACAATTCCGGTAAGTCCTCATATGCATATTTCGAAATTGGTCCAGAACAGAATAAATCAAGTTGTTAAACAGCAAGTTAAGATGCACCAAGATGATCTACACGAAATTCTAGTCAAGTTACATATAAAGTTCATTAGATTCGGAGCTACGGCCTAGAAGATATGAGCAAAACGAGTTCAACATGCACTAGTAGAAAAAGGGTCATACGTGAAGCCCAATAGTGCCGGTTTGTATTAGAGCCGGCACTAATGTGTACAATAGCACCGGTTCATGGCGGCGATCAATAGGACCGGTTCGTGGCTAACCTTTAGTACCGGTTCATGCCACGAACCGGTACTAAAGAGGATGTGTCAGCCTGCGGTCAGGGTATGGCCCCACCATCACCATTTAGTGCCGGTTCGTACCACGAACCGGTACTAATGAGGTTATGGCAAGCTATGTTTAGTCCCACCTCGCCAAGAGAGAGGGAGTAAGAGCGGTTTATAAGCCCTGAGTCCAGAGACAATGAAGAAGAGGCTCAATGCTCATGTTGCTTAGCTTCAAGCCTTTGGGAATACCGTAGATTGCACGGAGCTACGCGCAGTGCAGTTTACACTATCCCGAACGGCTTGAAGCAAATTAACGAGAATTGCACCTCTTTTTTATTTTTAATAACTTATGACAACTCCGGACTTCTTCTTTTTTATTTTTAATAACTTATTACAACTCCGGACTTCTTCTGTTATGGCAAAAGGAAGGAGGAGAAGAAGAAGAAGGAGGAGGAGGAGAAGAATAAGAAGAGGAGGAAGAAGAAGAAGAAGAAGAAGAAGAGGAGGAGGAAGAAGGAGAAGAGGAAGAAGAATGAGAAGAAGAAGAAGAAGAAGAGGAGAAGAAGGAGGAGGAAGAAGAAGGAGAAGAAGAATACGAAGAGGAAGAAGAAGGAGAAGAAGAAGAAGAAGGAGAAGGAGAAGGAGAAGGAGAAGAAGAATAAGAAGAGGAAGAGGAAGAAGAAGAAGAAGGAGGAGAAGGAGAAGGAGAAGAAGAATAAGAAGAGGAAGAGGAAGAAGAAGAAGAAGGAGGAGAAGGAGAAGGAGGATGAGGAGAAGAAGAAGAAGAACAGAAAGAAGAAGAAGAAGAAGAAGAAGAAGAAGAATAAGAAGATGAAGAGGAAGAAGAAGGAGAAGAAGAAGAAGAAGAAGAGGAGGAGAAGAAGGAGGAGGAAGAAGAAGGAGAAGAAGAAGAATAAGAAGAGGAAGAAGAAGGAGAAGAAGAAGAAGGATCATTGCACCTCTTTTTTACTTTTAATAACTTAGTACAACTCCGGACTTCTTCTTTTTTATTTTTAATAACTTATTACAACTTCGGACTTCTTCTATTATGGCAAAAGGAAGGAGGAGAAGAAGAAGGAGGAGGAGGAGGAGAAGAAGAAGAAGAAGAGGAAGAAGAAGAAGAAGAAGAAGAAGAAGAAGAAGAAGAAGAAGAAGAAGAAGAAGAAGAAGAAGAAGAAGAAGAGGAGAAGAAGGAGGAGGAAGAAGAAGGAGAAGAAGAAGAATAAGAAGAGGAAGAATAAGAAGAGGAAGAAGAAGGAGGAGGAAGGAGAAGGAGAAGGAGAAGAAGAAGGAGGATGAGGAGAAGAAGAAGAAGAAGAGGAAGAAGAAGAAGAAGAAGAAGAATAAGAAGAGGAAGAGGAAGAAGAAGGAGAAGAAGAAGAAGAAGAGGAGAAGAAGGAGGAGGAAGAAGAAGGAGAAGAAGAAGAATAAGAAGAGGAAGAAAAAATAAAGCAGAAAAGAAATAACTATATAAAAAAATTACTCAAAAATAAATAGAAGAAAATAAATAATGCAGAAAATAAAAAAACTAATATAAAGCAAAAATATTCACAAAGAAACTAAATACGGCAAAAAACTACTCGAAATAAATAGAAGAAAAAATAAAGTAGAAAATAAATAACTATATAAAAAAATTACTCAAAAATAAATAGAAGAAAATAAATAATGCAGAAAAGAAAAAAACTAATATAAAGCAAAAAAATTCACAAAGAAACTAAATATGGCAAAAAAACAACTCAGAAATAAATAGAAGAAAAAAATAAAGCAGAAAATAAATAACTATATAAAAAAATTACTCAAAAATAAATAGAAGAAAATAAATAATGCGGAAAAGAAAAAAAAATAAAAAAAATGTTGGGGCGCTGCCGGGTGAGCCTACCAGTCCTAGGGTGTGCAAATGCAGGCCCAGAAGGGCCAGGAGGCTCACCGGCAGCAGCTTTAGTTAGGCCCGAAGCACGCTATTTAGAGGAGTTGAATGGGCAGCCGGCTGGGTTTATAAACCAGTCGGCTGCCCTTCGCTTCAGCGAGTGGGACTAAACATAGCGCAACGCTGGTGGCCTGCCGACGTTTAGTACCGGTTTGTGGCACAAACCGGTACTAAAGGGGGGGACTTTAGTACCGGTTGGAGCCACCAACCGGTACTAAAGGGCCTCGTTTCCCGCCGCTAGGGCTGGCCAAAATTGGCCTTTAGTACCGGTTGGTGGCTCCAACCGGTACTAAAGGCTCCCCCTATATATACTACACTTACGAAAAACCGCTTATCGCCGCCACTTCGTTCCACGAATCGCGAGAGTCTCGATCTATCTCCGCCGACGACGACGCCATCACACCGCCGCCGTTGCCGCCGCCGCCGCCGCCCGCCCGTCGTCGTTGTCGCCGCCGCCCCGCCGCCGTCGTCGTCGCCGCCGCCGCCCCGCCCGTCTCGTCGTCGCCGTCCCGTCGCCGCCGCCCGTCTCGTCGCCGTCCCCGCCGCCGCCACCGTCTCGTCGCCGTCCCGCCCCCGCCGTCGTCGCCGCCCCCGCCGCCCGTACGCGCCCGGCCCGTCCATACACACACACACACACACACACACGCATCCACACATACACACACACACACACACACTACAAACACCACACACACACATACACACAGGCACACACACACACAGACTACACGTACACTACACATGTACGTACACACATATACAAACCCTACACACACACACACACATATTTTTACTTATTTTCTATTTTCTAATGTTTAGATTAATTAGAACTATATCTATAGTTAATTTATTTTTAGAATGTTAGAAATGTTATGTTAGATGAATTAGAAATATGTTAATGTTTATTTTTAGTAAATGCTTAGTTGAACTAGTTGAATTAACATATAGAACTAGTTTTTTAGTAAATGCTTAGTTGAACTAGTTGAATTAATTAATATAATTACTAGTTTATTTTTAGTAAATGCTTAGTTGAACTAGTTGAATTAATAGATTTTTCTGTTAATAGATTTTTTTCTGTTAATAGATTTTTTTTCTGTTAATAGATTTTTTGGTGATATTATTATTGAATATGCATGTTTGGTGATATTATTGTTAATAGATTTTTTGGGTGATATTTGGATTGTGTAATTAATTTTGTTCATATAATTTTAATGATTTTTTTGTTCATAGTATTTAGAAAAAGGAAAAAAAGAAGAAGTAGTTTATATATAGTTGAACTAGCTAGTTGATTTAATAAACTAATTTATTTTACTATATATAGAAGTAGTTTGTTTTTAGTAAGTACTACTTATTTATTTATAGTAAGTGCTTAGTAGTTGAACTAGATAGTTGACTAATAAAACTAAATTATGAACGTAGGCCGGAAATGTCGTACTCATCGGACAACGATAACCGCCCGGGGGAGTGCGACTGGTGCCACGACAACCGAGGTATCTGTGATAGGTTCACTGAGCTGGACGAAGATCGGCGCTTCAGCATTAAGCTCGAGGAGACCTGCGATGTTCATACGGTACGCAACGACGACAATAGTATTTTTCGTAATTAAGCACGACTTCAACTATTTTAACGTGTATTTTTCATCTTTCCAATTCGACTAGCTTATCCCATGCTTTGCAAGACGCTATGTCTTGGAGAGGATGGGTATTGAAGACCATGAAAATTTTGAAACCAAAAAAATTATCCTAAGTACCGAACATGGTGTGGATTTTCAAGTAAAGCTGTACAATGCTCAGAGTGTAACCCATTTTGGTTGCAAAAATTGGGATGCATTTTGCAAGATGTATGGTCTTGATGAGGGTATGCTTGTCACCATGGATCTTGGTGATCCTACAATCGAGCAAGAGACACCTACGATTTGGGTCTTTGTGGATACACCTCCAGTTCTTCCCTCATGTGAGCTAAACATAATTATTAAGTAATTTATATTGTTTATTTCAAAATATAATGTTGACAACTTATCTCCATTGACAGCTTATTTTCATTCTTCAAAGAATGTGCGGAAGATGGTAGACATAACGTACTACACTGAAGGCTCCGAATTAACTTATCAGGAGAAAACTCATCTGGTCGGATTTTGTACTGATCTTGAGAATTACAATATCTACAATCAAACTCCTCAACATTATGGTCAATACGTGCCACTAGTGCACGTGTTGAACTACGGTAACTACCATGGAGATACCCTGGTAAAATTATTTTTTACTATTACAACATCCGTGCATATTTTTGCACACTTCTAAAACTAGTACATCATTGCTAACTACAAAGTTATTATTATGTTTTTCAACAGATACTCCCGAATGATTGTGTGCCTCATCTGATGTATATGCGTGGTAGCCTTCATGTTTTGAACATACTACCAGGTCGTCCTACGAATCTCAACTGTCCATACCGGGTTTCTAAAAGAAGTGGAGATATAACAATCAAAGAATGGAAAAAATGTATGGACAGTCGTAAGGAGCTTCTTGGAAGCAATAAGCAGCGAAAGGCAAGAATTGGAGACAGGATGATCGCCATTCTTCATAATGGAGAGTCAGGGTCTATATTGTTTTATGCTATTTTACCTTAAGGGTGTTTAGGTCCTACCGATCATCGATGATCATGTGCTAAGAACAATTATGTAGGGTTGGGTTCGATGACTATATATGAGGATGATGATCGTATGACTTATTATTAATAACCAGTAGAAGTTGTATGATGATGCATGATTAGTAGGACTTGTTATTATATATATATATATGATGATGTAATGATGCAAAAGCATGCATGAGCATGTTATATCTGCGGGTGCAATGAACATAGCAGTAGCGTTGATAAACAAAGCATGCATGATGTATATATGATGCATAAAGTGTACAATGTGTAGTATCATAAAATACCAGCAAACGAAAAAGAATTAAAATGGAAACACAAAATTAAATGAAAAAGAAATCATAAAACTAAAAACCCACCAAACCTTATAGTACCGGTTGGTGTTACCAACCGGTACTAAAGGGCTCCAGGCCCCCGGAGCTGGCTAGTGCCACGTGGTTGCCCTTTAGTACCGGTTCGTGCTGAACCGGTACTAAAGGGGGGGGGCCTTTAGTGACCACAAATTAGTGCCGGTTATGTAACCGGCACTATAGGTCCTTACGAACCGGTGCTAATGCTCGGTTCTTCACTAGTGATGGCATTGATGCAAAATGCATACAAACATCAAGCAAACACACCAAAACAAGGATGCAACATGATAATATGGAACTACATGCAAAAACAAGCAAGTTTCATATAGAGCACACTCAAAACGGAGCAACGGTGCAACACATACACTATATACAAGTCATAGCAACAATCTGTCCATAACAGCAACTAGACATCTTACAAGCATCAAAACAACATGCTACAGCACCCCAACATAATAACAAAAGGCATGGGCATGAAGTACAGGTAAAGCACAACAAAACATGAACACTGAGCTATCTCATGAAATAACTAGAACATGCTCAAAAAGACATGGAGATATTGCAAATAATAACAGTTTCAGACTTATCAGGAAATAACATCAGGTTGCAATGTTTAGAGCTATCAAACAACATGTTACAGGAACATATCATGGCAAACAAAGACATGGCATGATACTACTAGATGCATAGAACAAGAGTCCCTTATTGACCATAAGCCAAAAAGAAATAGAAAATATGATGGCACCCATGTAAACATGGCAAGTTATATTACAGATTCATACATGGCAGGAACAACAATAAGTAGGCATGTTGGTGAGCTTGAATCACTCACCACAGAGCAATACATGGCATGGCAAGGCAACCAACAGTAAGAAGACATGTTTGTGAAGCTAAGCATGGCAAGAGCAAGTTCGTAGGGTGCATGGATCACTAGGAAAACACATGGAAACATTGAACTTAATGTTAATAGGCTGATAGCAACATTATCAAGCAACTTTGGAGCAAGATATGAACAATCTACAGAAAGCTATAAATGCAACCAGGGGCATGAATGGATAGAGCATAACATGTAGATCAAAACATGTTTATAGAACATCTCCAGATTATGCTTAGAATGATTCGTAGCAACATGTTTACATAGCAACAAAATATAACAGAATCTGCCTAGCAAAACAGCAACAGCAAGTACACTACTTAACAAGCTCGATGCACTCACTACAAGCATCACAAAAATACATGGCATACACCCCTGGAAAGATGGCATGGCATAGATCAAAACACATGTAGACATCAACCTCATAGGATGCACACATCAATCATGGCAAAAATGACAAATGAGCAAGTTATAACAGTTCCAGCAGGTTAACATCATGAAGCACTCTTTCAACAGCATTTCGGGCATCAATATGATCTCAAATGAAAATGATGCAATGGAATGAAATGAAGTACTCGTCGAGGCGAACAATTTGACATATTACACGCACGAAACGGAGCTACGGATGCAGAGATATAATGCGATGAACATGGCATGATTATGTAAAAATCCTGAGGACTTGGGCGTTTTTTTGAAGTCAACCTTGTCTGCCAGATCTGGATCCGGGGCGGCACGGGTCCCGAGGCGGGCTGGGCTCGCCGGAGTTGCCACCGGAGAGGAAGAAGAGGCGGTGAAGGCGGCGGATCCGGCGGGGGAGATGGGGCGCCGAAAAGCGGAGGCGGCCGGGAGCAGGAGGCGGCGCGGCGCCGGCGCGGAGCTCCTCCGGCGAGCTCCGGCGATCGGAGGCGGCGGGCTGGCGAGGAGGGCCGGAGCGGGCAGCGGCGCAGCTTGCCGGGCGGCCGGGAGGCGGCACCGGAGGCGGGCGGAGGTCGCCGCAGGACGGGCGCGGGTCACCGGGCGCGAGGCCGAGGCCATGGCGGGCGGCGGCGCCTCGGGATCGTGCTGCGAGGCGGGGATGGGCTTGGCGGCGGCTCCGTGGGCTCGCGGGCTCTGCTCCGGCCCCGCAGGCCGCGGTGGAAGGAGGCGACGGAGGCGACAGGTGGCGGCGCGCGAGTGGACGGGGCGCTGCGCCGGACATGTCCGGTGGGGCGGGTGGACGTGTCCGTCGGCGGGAGGAGGAAGAAGGCTAGGGTTAGACCCGAAAATTCGGAGGGGGAGGTGTATTTATAGGTAGAGGGAGCTAGGAGAGTCCAAATGAGGTGCGGTTTTCGGCCACGCGATCGTGATCGAACGACCTAGAGCATGGAGGGGAGTTTGCCGGGTTTTGGGCCACTTTGGAAGGGGTGTTGGGCTGCAACAAAAGAGGGCTTTACGGTTACCCGGTTAACCGTTGGAGTATCAAACGACCTCCAAATGGCACGAAACTTGACAGGCGGTCTACCGGTGCTATACCAAGGCCGCTTGGCAAACCTCGGTCCATTCCGAGAAAGTTTAACACCCGCACACAACGAAAGACCAAAAGGGGAACGCCGGATGATATAGGAGTGCCGGATCGCAAAACGGACAACGGGGAAAAAGCTCGGATGCATGAGAAGAACACGTATGCAAAATGAGATGCACATGATGACATGATATGAAATGCATAAGATGACATGGCAAAGTGCAACACGCAAGCAAAAGACATGGCAACGACGACGAATAACTGGCAGACACCTGGCGCAACGAATTCGGGGCGTTACAACCTCGGCTCGACGAAGCGATGATCTATCTAGTGCAAGTCAGTATCCCTGGAGCAACATTGTCAGGCTGATTTGACACCAACGCGACGGTGAAAATTACATCGAAAAAGGCTTTAAAATTTATGGGCACATGTTTGAGAACAGCACACAATACTCTAAGAAAAAAAATTCTCAAGAAAGTATGTCCAATATCACGTTCATGCAGAAATATCCAAAAATTGATGCACTCCTCGGACTCAACCCGGAGTTTTAATTTCTGTCGATTACTTCTTTGGTAGGAACTCGGCAAAGATACTATTGCTGACTTCCTAACATATTGCACTCGGCAAAGACGAAAATTCCAGTGGAGAAGCTTTAAAAGAGCGAGTGCGTGTGTTTAGCTAGTTTCTTGAACCATTGGACTTGGACATGGAATAGCCGAGAAAACAGTTCAACTGGACTAAACACAACGAGCTCCTGTATATGAGTGGAAATGTCTCCGTTAAAACTCGCAAGGCCTTGATGGTGGACTTCAATGATATGGAGAGTGAGGTCAAGGTGATGCTTGCATCGACCAAGATGTGTGGAGAAGGTATCACCCTCTTTGGAGTGTCACATGTGGTGCCCCTCGATCGATGTTGTGTGGAACCCTTCCGTAAAAAGCCAGGCGATTGGACGTGCATATCGAATTGGTCAGCAAAAGAATGTCCATACATACAATCTAATCATAGAAGGAACACAAGAGAAGGGCAAATATGATATACAAGCTACGAAGGAGCAAATGTCCAAATTGTTGTTTTCATGTGAGCCACAGCCTGCGGAGTGAACTCTTTATCAGAATTTATTTCCATTGACAGGATTTTGGAACAAATGACAGAAGATGAAAATCTGAAAGAGATTTTTGTGAAAATAGTGCCATCTTAGTGACAATAGAACCAATAGATCTCTTGTAAGTGCAAGGTTCTAAGATGAGGATGTTGCAATTTCCATATTTATTTGTGGTACTTATCCTTTTATATCATTTGTGGACAAGCAGTCGGTCTATCAACTTCTGAATTTATAGATTCTTCAACAAAAGAAGTAAACTATTTGTAAGGTATTGAAAATAGAAATTCTAAATTGAGATCGTATATTTGGTACCCCTCCGTTGGGTGAAAAAATTGAAAATGGCGGACCTACAATTTTTATATCTATCTGGAAGATGGGGCAGCACCATTCAGGTGCTTCCATTGCTCATGTCGTATGGAGTGCACACACGCACTCCATGCAGCAGCCCATAGTTATAGCTAGGCTCACACAAGTCTGACCATATAAACGATTCTTGTCTTGTGTTGACATTTCTAATGTTCTAGCTTTATATTTGTTATGGTCGTCTCTGTTCATTTCCAAATTCACAAGTGTATTTTCCAACCTGGGATAGAACAGGCTGGATGCATCAGACCTAAGGGGTCTGTTGGCATGTCTTGATAGTATGTATGTCATGTATAGCGATATCATATTCCATCAGTCCAATTTGTTTGTTTTTGTTTTTTTAGAAGGCAACAATACAACGTTTGAGGTATGTCATGTGTGCTTCACACTTTTTCATCACTTCCCAACAACATTTGCGTCGAAAGTGCTGAGAGAATGACTCGAGTTGATCGTTGTCTAAAATCGGGAGATGGAAGATGATTACCCACACAATGGACCTGACTCCTGCACGAGAACAACCGGAAGAAAAAGTTCAGCTTTATTTTGGCCAAAATGTACCATCCACTTTTCTAAAAATGAAGTCGTGCTTTTCAAAATGTGTATATTCCATGTACGTCTTTGAATTTTTGTCTTTTGGGATGTTGTCTTGAAGAAGAGGCGGCACGGTCAGCTAATGAGTTGAAGCAGGTCGGCGTGTTGTATGTTGGCTTGAAGAAGTGTCGGCACAGTCAGCTAACGAGTCGAAGCCCCCGGTCCAGCCAAGGCGTCAAAGCCTCCATGTCAGCTGACGAGTCGGAGAAGGTCGACGTGTTGGATGTTGGCTTGAAGAAGAGGCGGCATGGTGATGCCTACGCAGGTCAAAATTTGTGACGCGGTCGATCCCAGGTTGATGAAGTAACTGTGTGGCCATGATAGTGTGGCCGCCTCATGTAATTCTTGGGGCGACAACATTGGTGATGATTTAGCCTTCGCCATGCCGAACGCTTGGTCGGCTCACCAAGGTGATGATCCAATGAGGTTGACCTCGGCTCGACGAAGCGATGATCTATCTAGTGCAAGTCGGTATCCCTAGAGCAACATTGTCTTGCTGATTTGACACCAACGCGACGGTGAAAATTACCTCGAAAAAGCCTTTAATATTTATGGGCACATGTTTGAGAACAACACACAATACTCTAAGAAAAAAAATTCACAAGAAAGTATGTCCAATATCGCATTCATGCAGAAATATCCAAAAATTGATGCACTCCTCGGACTCAACCCGGAGTTTTAATTTCTGTCAATTACTTCTTTGGTAGGAACTCAGCAAAGATACTATTGCTGACTTCCTAACATATTGCACTCGGCAAAGACGAAAATTCCAGTGGAGAAGCTTTAAAAGAGCGAGTGCGTGTGTTTAGCTAGTTTCTTGAACCATTGGACTTGGCCATGGAATAGCCGAGGAAACAGTTCAACTGGACTAAACACAACGAGCTCCTGTATATGAGTGGAAATGTCTCCGTTAAAACTCGCAAGGCCTTGATGGTGGACTTCAATGATATGGAGAGTGAGGTCAAGGTGATGCTTGCATCGACCAAGATGTGTGGAGAAGGTATCACCCTCTTTGGAGTGTCACATGTGGTGCCCCTCGATCGATGTTGTGTGGAACCCTTCTGTAAAAAGCCAGGCGATTGGACGTGCATATCGAATTGGTCAGCAAAAGATTGTCCATACATACAATCTAATCACAGAAGAAACACAAGAGAAGGGCAAATATGATATACACGCTATGAAGGAGCAAATGTCCAAATTGTTGTTTTCAAGTGAGCCATAGCCTGCGGAGTGAACTCCTCATCAGAATTTATTTCGATTGACAGGATTTTGGAACAAATGACAGAAGATGAAAATCTGAAAGAGATTTTTGTGAAAATAGTCCCATCTTCGTGACAATAGAACTAATAGATCTCTTGTAAGTGCAAGGTTCTAAGATGAGGATGTTGCAATTTCCATATTTATTTGTGGTACTTATCCTTTTATATCATTTGTGGACAAGCAGTCAGTCGATCATCTTCTGAATTTATGGATTCTTCAACAAAAGAAGTAAAACTATTTGTAAGGTATTGAAAATAGAAATTCTAAATTGAGATCGTATATGTGGTACCCCTCCGTTGGGTGAAAAAATTGAAAATGGAGGACCTACAATTTTTATGTCTATCTGGAAGATGGGGTAGCACCATTCAGGTGCTTCCATTGCTCATGTCGTATGGAGTGCACACACACACTCCATGCACCAGCCCATAGTTATAGCTAGGCTCACACAAGTCTGACTATATAAACGATCAGACTCTCTTATCTTCAATTGCTCATGCCGCGTTTAGTTGTTGAGCATTTCATTGATGATACTCGGCAAAGTACCTGTTTGCCGAGTCTTGATTTCTGCCGAGTACTTCATTGGTAGGAACTCGGCAAAGATACTATTGCTGACTGCCTAACATATTGCACTCGTCAAAGAGCCTAACACTCGGCAAACACAAAAATTCCAGTAGAGAAGCTTTAAAAGAGCGAGTGCGTGTGTTTAGCTAGTTTCTTTAACCATTGGACTTGATCATGGAACAGCCGAGGAAACAGTTCAACTGGACTAAATGCAACGAGCTCTTGTATATGAGTGAAAATATCTCCGTTAAAACTCGCAGGGCCTTGATGGTGGACTTCAATGATATGCAGAGCGAGGTCAAAGTGATGCTTGCATCGACCAAGATGTGTGGAGAAGGTATCACCCTCTTTGGAGCGTCGCGTGTGGTGCTCCTCGATCGATGTTGTGTGGAACCCTCCTGTCAAAAGGCAGGCGATTGGACGTGCATATCGAGTTGGTCAGCAAAAGATTGTCCATACATACAATCTAATCACAGAAGGAACATAAGAGAACGAAAATCATATTCTGAGCCCGTGCTCAGATGCTCCCTATATCACAACCATACAGCTTCATGGGGATTCGAGCCACATCATGTATTACAAGTAGTATTCCGTTCGCATCTCTCTCAAGAAAAACAAGGCACCCCAGTCATTATGTCAGGCAGTTGGCATACCGGCAAGGACGGAACAGAATTCCAGTTCATGGTTCAGCGCCTTTTCCGGGCCTCCCTGAGCAGCCAGCCTGCCACCGACGAACGTCCCTACAAGCGGAGCCCAATGTGCTCAGTATGCTCTCATACCAGAAGCACACACCCCTTCTTATTGTGCTACAACTCCGTCAGCCCCTTACACAGTTACAGCCTAGAGGAACAAGCATGGAGCATTGTTCAAACAACACCAACAGAAAATCCCCAAACGCTAATGGAATCATACAATATCAATCTCATCTAGTTCATTCCCCTAATCGCCACCCATAGGCATTGTGCAAGTGTTACGCCTGTGCTCCTCAACTCCACAATTCTTGCACTTCCCGGGTTTGTGAGGCTGCTTCGAGGCCTCTGCATGTTCAGGGCCAGTTGTGTCTCTTGTGCTCTTGCCTTCAGCAGGTGCTGCAGAATCTCATCCGCTAGCTCAAACTCTCGTAAGGATCATTGCCACGGCTGTTCGTCGGCCTACCAGCTCCCCTCTGCCTTGATGCGGCGCTAGTCCGTGCAGTGCATTCACACTACCAGATAATCCCAAACTATGCTCTTCAGTAGGAGAACCATCTCCTACTGCAAGGACCTGGCGAGCATTCCTTCCAGCAGATTGTGTTGCCTGTCGGTCTTCAAAACTGAGCCCATTCCTCTTCTCGTCCAAAGGAGCACAACTCAGCATTAGTGCTTTCATGCCCTTGGCATGCGACCAAAAGCTCCTGCACTCGCATCACCCATTCTAACAAGATCCATCACTTGTAGGTATAGTGTGGAGTGCCTGCAAGGCTGCAAGTGAATGACTGGTTCACTGCTTCATCCTTCTGATAATGGACCAAATGTCCGGGTAGTATATCCCTTGCATCTTTTGACCACCGCTTAACAATGTGCTTCTCTGGTATTTCAGCCAAGTTCACGTCCATTACCTGCACATTCAAAAACAGATAGTCGGTGTAAGCTTCCTCATTCAAATGTGTGGTCATTTTCACATGTTAATTAGTATGGGCAGCAGCAAAATATGGAACATGACCATTACCCTGAGCACATGGCAGCAAAGAATCCCCATGTGTTCAAATTGTCCGCACTCGCACTCCTATTCAGTGCCGTCATCTTTTATTGTCACCTTGTAGGCTACTCTGCCCAACTTCTTCCGTTTGGTCGCATTGTTACGTGTCATCAAATACTTCTTACCCTTCTCAATATCACTCGCATTATATGCAGTTACCTCAATAAGGAACTGACCAAACTGCTCGAACATGGCTCGACTATAAACCTTGCTTGTAATGCCTATCGATCGCAAGGTTTGTACGCCGCACAACACCTCTCTGCACAAGGGGCAAATTGTTAGAGCACTCTGAAACACATGATCAAATGACAGGGAAGGGAAGACACTGACTTGCAATCATTGTTATTTTTTCCCCGTAGCTCTTATCATGTTCTTGGCCAAACTGGAGCCCCATGTACTGCCTACGAACATGTGCGTCGGACTGGACTAGCAGGAGGCATATATATCTTCAGCATATTATTGGCACTCTTGCTGCGCTGTGTGCTTGTTATTTTTGTGCAGAAAAAACCCTTGAAATAAGGCTTCACCCACTTGGTCCTGATCTCATATAGCTGTGTCTTGTATGGGTGTTGTTTCAGATTATACTTTTCCATCAATAGTCCAGGTATTTGCAAACTCGTCCACTGTGAGCATGTAGTTCACAACTTTTTGTGACCGCCAATGCACTTTCTCCTCACAATGCTCTGTTATAAACGAACTATTGGGCTGCCGCAATCAAGAGACTGATCAGCGTCAGACGCTCACATCTGCAAGACCGGTTGTTATCACTGTTTTAAATAGCCCGATATAGCTCCGCTATAGCACGCTGCACTAGTAGAAAAGGGGCCAATGGTCCAGGCCGGTCCGGCCCATTAGTCCCGGTTCAATCCAGAACCGGGACCAATGGGGGCATCGGACCCGGTTCGTGAGCCCCGGGTGCCGGCCGGGCCACGTGGGCCATTGGTCCCGGTTCATCTGGACCTATTGGTCCCGGTTTGTGGGACGAACCGGACCAATGGTCTCGCCTGGCCCAAACCCACTGGTCCCGGTTGGCGGCTTGAACCGGGACCAATGGGCTCCCATTAGTCCCGGTTCGAGCCATCAACCGGGACTAAATGGTTGGTGCCCGTTGCGACCAGAGTTTAGTCCCACCTCGCCAACCGAAGGGGAACGGGACTGGTTTATAAGCCCCTCCCTCTCTACTTTATTGAGCTCCTCCGATAATGAAAATAGATGCGCTTATATAGGTAATTTAGCATAAATTCATACGGATTTCTCTT
This sequence comes from Aegilops speltoides, assembly GCA_021437245.1. NCBI lineage: Eukaryota > Viridiplantae > Streptophyta > Magnoliopsida > Poales > Poaceae > Aegilops > Aegilops speltoides. The sequence continues at coordinate 11,036,972 of CM038145.1, forward strand.
GAAATTGTTATGAATTTAAGTTGGATACCTCTATAAGCGATCTGCACTCATTTCGAGTAGTTTTTTTCTTTTTCTGCTATATTTATTTTTTCTTTTTATTTCTGAGTTGTAATAAGCCATTAAAAATAAGCATATATGCTCCTTTTAGTGTAGTTAATCACAACTATTTTTGCTTCTATTCATTTCTGAGTAGTTTTTATATAGTTTTTCTTTTTCTGCTATATTTATTTTTTCTTTTTATTTCTGTGTTGTAATAAGCCATTAAAAATAAGCATATATGCTCCTTTTTAGTATAGTTAATCACAACTATTTTTTGCTTCTATTCATTTCTGAGTAGTTTTTATATAGTTTTTCTTTTTCTGCTATATTTATTTTTTCTTTTTATTTCTGTGTTGTAATAAGCCATTAAAAATAAGCATATATGCTCCTTTTTACTATAGTTAATCACAACTATTTTTTGCTTCTATTCATTTCTGAGTAGTTTTTATATAGTTTTTCTTTTTCTGCTATATTTATTTTTTCTTTTTATTTCTGTGTTGTAATAAGCCATTAAAAATAAGCATATATGCTCCTTTTTAGTATAGTTAATCACAACTATTTTTTGCTTCTATTCATTTCTGAGTAGTTTTTATATATTTTTCTTTTCTGCTATATTTATTTTTTCTTTTTATTTCGTGTTGTAATAAGCCATTAAAAATAAGCATATATGCTCCTTTTTAGTATAGTTAATCACAACTATTTTTTGCTTCTATTCATTTCTGAGTAGTTTTTATATAGTTTTTCTTTTTCTGCTATATTTATTTTTTCTTTTTATTTCGTGTTGTAATAAGCCATTAAAAATAAGCATATATGCTCCTTTTTTTATTTTTGCTTCTATTCATTTCTGAGTAGTTTTCTATATAGTTTTTCTTTCTTTGCTATATTTATCAAAACAGTTGTAGAGTCCATTGGTCCCGGTTGGTGGCTCCAACCGACCATCTCTCTTTTTGTCCCGGTTCGTCGTCATAATCGGGACCAATCTCTCTTTGTCCCGGTTTGTGCCACCAACCGACCAAAGGTCTCGCTTCCCGCCTTTGGGCTGCTGAAAAGAGTCTTTGGTCCCGTTGGTGGCACAAACCGACAAAGAGGGAGATAATCCCGTTTGTGCACAAACCGACAAAAGCCTTTGCTATATAAGTAGCACTTAGGAAAATTTCAGAACCGCATCCCCCACTTCGATCTCTCCTGCTCCTCGCCGCCCCCCCCCTGCCGCCCGACACCGCGCCGCCCGCCGCCTTCGCCTGCCGCCCTGCCTCGCTGCCCCAGCCGCCATCGCCTGCCACACCCTGCCATGCGCGTCGCCGTCACCCGCCCGCCCGACCTGACCAGACGTCGTCGCCGCCCTGACCCGACCAGACGCGCCGTCGCCGCCCGCCCAGCCTGACGCGCCTGCCTGCCGCCTCACGCACCTCGGCGCTTGCCGCCGCCACACACCAAGACTCATTGTCGCCGCAGGTCGCCTCTTTTATATTTTTCTTAGATTTGTTTTAGATTTTTTGTAGTTCATAGATATTTTTGTTAGATTAGATTGTGTAATTTAGATATGTAGTTAATGTAGATTGTGTAATTAATTTGTTAGTTTTTATGTTAGATTTTTTTCTGTAAAAGATTTGTTCATATTATGTAAGATTTTTTATGTTAGTTTCTTTATGTTAGTTTTTTATGTTAGTTTCTTTTTTAGATATGTATTATATTATGTTAGTTTTTTTCTGTAAAATTTGTTCATATTATGTAAGATTTTTTGTAAGGTTTTTATGTTAGATTTTTTATGTTAGTTTTTTATGTTAGTTTTTTATGTTAGTTTCTTTATGTTAGATTTTTTTCTGTAAAAAGATTTTTAGTTAGTTTTTATGTTAGATGTTTTATGTTAGATTTTTTATGTTAGTTTTTTATGTTAGATTTTTTTAGATTTTTTGTAGTTCATAGATATTTTTGTTAGATTAGATTGTGTAATTTAGATATGTAGTTAATGTAGATTGTGTAATTAATTTGTTAGTTTTTATGTTAGATTTTTTTTCTGTAAAAGATTTGTTCATATTATGTAAGATTTTTATGTAAGTTTTTATGTTACATGTTTTATGTTAGATTTTTTATGTTAGTTTTTATGTTAGATTTTTTCTGTAAATAGATGTGTAGTAATTTAGATCTTTATGTAGGATTAGATGTGTAGTAATTTAGAAAAGGAAAAAAAAGAAGAAGTAGTTTATATATGAAGTAGTTTGTTTTAGTAAGTACTACTTATTTATTTATAGTAAGTGTTTAGTAGTTGAGCTAGATAGATTTAATTAATAAGACTACTTTTATTTAACTATATATAGAAGTAGTTCAGCGTCGACGTCGGCGATGCCTATCCCGCATCCTCGCTGCCGCCGAGTCGGCGATGGAGGCCTGCTTGATCGAGGTCATGTTCGGACCTGGGCTCCGCCGGGTTGGTATTGGGAGGTGCTACCTTTCGGGGACGTAGTAGGTTGGTGAGGAGGCAGCCCGTTGTTGACCCGATCCTTGTTTGGTGGCGGTCGCGTGGGCGATGATTTGTGGTGAGGCATCCGGACACCGCGGAGGTGGTACGTCATCGTGTCGGCGAGGAGGACGAGCACGTCCGTCGCTACATATGGTTGCATTGGAGGGAGGTTCGACAATACCGGCATGTTCTTCGTGGATCTCACCGAGCTATGATCCTGTGATGGTTCCTTATCTTTGGGTGTCCACCGCCGCGTCGATACCCGTCGGGCGCTACGGTTCTAGTTTTATTAGTGATAATATTCGATGATGTACGGACACCAAGAGATGATGTAGTTTTGCTTATAATTATTGAATGCATGCTAATTTGAATACTATACTTTATTATGTGATTTGGTTTTGCTTATTGAATGCTCATATTGGATAAGTTCTCCTTCATACCCGTGTGCTAGACAATTTGGTATAATATTCAACCCGTACGTACATCGATCATCTATAGTCAACCCGTGATTTATAATAATGATCTAGTTTAATATTTGAATTATGAACGTAGGCCGGAAATGTCGTCCTCATCTGACGACGAAAATCACCCGGGGGAGTGCGACTGGTGCCACGATGACCGAGGTATGTGCGACAGATTCATTGAGCTGGAGGAAGATCGGCGCTTCAGCATTAAGCTCGAGGAGACTTGCGATGTTCATACGGTACGCAACGACGACAATAGTTTTTTTTTCGTAATTAAGCACGACTTCAACTATTTTAACGTGTCATTTTCATCTTTTTCAATTCGACTAGCTTATCCCATGCTTTGCAAGACGCTATGTCTTGGAGAGGATGGATTTTGAAGACCATGAAAATTTTGAAATAAAAAAAATTGTCCTAAGTACCGAACATGATGTGGATTTTCAAGTAAAGCTGTACAATGCTCAGAGTGTAACCCATTTTGGTTGCAAAAATTGGGATGCATTTTGCAAGATGTATGGTCTTGATGAGGGTATGATTATCACCATGGATCTTGGTGATCCTACAATCGAGCAAGAGACACCTACGATTTGGGTCTTTGTGCATACACCTCCAGTTCTTCCCTCATGTGAGCTAAACATAGTTATTAAGTAATTTATATTGTTTATTTCAAAATATATAGTTGACAACTTATCTCCATTGACAGCTTATTTTCATTCTTCAAAGAATGTGCGGAAGATGGTAGACAGAACATACTACACGAAGGCTGCGAATTAACTTATCGGGAGAAAGCGACATCTAGTCGGATTTTGTAGAGATCTTGAGAATTACAATATCTACAATCAAACTCCTCAACATTATGGTCAATACGCGCCACTAGTGCACGTGTTGAACTACGGTAACTACCATGGAGATACCTTGGTACGATTATTTTTACTATTACAACATCCGTGCATCTTTTTGCACACTTCTAAACTAGTACATCATTGCTAACTACGGTTATTACTATGTTTTTCAACAGATAATCCCGAATGAGTGTGTCCCTCATCTGATGTATACGCGTGGTAGCCTTCATGTTTTGAACATACTACCAGGTCGTCCTACGAATCTCAACTGTCCATATCGGGTTTCTAAAAGAAGTGGAGACATAACAATCAAAGAATGGAAAAAATGTATGGACAGTCGTAAGGAGCTTCTTGGAAGCAATAAGCAGCGAAAGGCAAGAATTGGAGACAGGATGATCGCCATTCTTCATAATGGAGAGTCAGGGTCTATATTGTTTTATGCTATTTTACCTTAAGGGTGTTTTAGGTCCTATACCGTAATCGATGATCATGTGCTAAGAACAATTATATATGTAGGGTTGGGTTCGATGACTATATACGAGGATGATGATCGTATGACTTATTATTAATAACGAGCTAGTAGAAGTAGTATGATGATGCATGATTAGTAGGACTTTATTATATACATATATATGATGATGTATGATGCAAAGCATGCATGAGCCATGTCATATATCTGCGGGTGCAATGAACATATAGCAGCAGCGTTGATAAACCAAGGACGAAGATAAGAGAGGACACTTCTCTCTATTAGCTAGCTATAAATAACAACCTAAAAATAAACCACAAAACCCCTAAAGCAGCCACTTTCTTAAAAAAAAAAGAAGACTTTTGGTCCCGGTTGGAGCCGCCAACCGGGACCAAGGACCCTCTGACTGGGCTCGGTGCACATCGCCACGTGGAGACACATTGGTCCCGGTTCGTCTTTGAACCGGGACTAATGTCTGGTGGCATTAGTAACGACCCATTAGTCCCGGTTCATGAACCGGGACTAAAGGCCCTTACGATCCGGGACTAATGGGTGGTTTTCTACTAGTGCTATAGCGTTTACAAAAGGTCTTGCGCTAAGAGACTTTGGTCCAAACAAATTAACAAACATTTTAAATAGCGCGCTATAGCTCCGCTATAGCACGCTATAGCATTTGGAAGAGGTCCCCCGCTAGATGCTTAGCGCGCTATTTAAAACTATGGTTGTTATCAGCTTCAGGCTTCCCTGCAAAGATAATCCAGTATTAAACTACAACTGCACCCAATTCACCAGAACACACTGACAGAAATTAGACATTATGTGCAGTTTAAGATCACATCACTCACCGAGAATCCACACACAATTTTCTACGTTGATTTTGTTCTCTTCGTGTTCAATCTGCTTCTACCATATCTTATCCCGAATCCCACTTCCCACGAGTATAAATTGTAGAAGTCGTGTGCCTCGCCGAGGGAGTCAAAGTTTGGTCCCAGCTCAGACCTGATCACACTTTTTGTTGGTTACTCCACAAATTTCCTAATCAATTTCTTTAGAGCACTCGTCACACCTTTTGTTGGTTCCTCCACAAAATTCGGAATCGATTTATTCAGCGCACTCATCCACGAAGCGCATGGGGTTCGGTTAGAGAGGGTGCTACCGAGCCTCAGCCTGCAAATACCAGGGTTTGCCAAATATTACTCTAATTCAGGGATGGTAATCATTTGTTCAGCCAAACAAAACAAATGTCAGAGGTCTACATCACTACACCACATTATAGCCTAATAATCTCACATGTTTGACCGATATTGAACAAACACATGGAGCATCTCGCAGATGTTACACATATTTACATTTGTGTTAATCATGGTCAGCGGCAACATTTAATTTTATGACCATTAATTCCCAATGCCGTTTCCTAACGACAATCACTATTCGCACACAGCATGGATATATGTAAAAAAATTGGAAGATCCTTTTTTTGCAAGTATGAAGCCCGTTAATGATTGACTATGTACTCACAGAATTAATCTTGTTCATACCAAGCTGAATGTAAGCTTCTGAAATACAGTAACAAATAACCAAACATTCTTTTTCAAGGAATCGGCATTCAGAACTAGAAAACGAAATTGAGGACATTACCTCTTCCAGATTCACCTTCCCAGTAGAATGTGCAGAACTCTTCCTCCTACGCCGATCGTCGCCGACACTCCCGCGTGGACTGCAACCGCCCAGCGTTTGTGCGCAGCCTGAGGCGGCATTCGAGTCCTCTGGTGCCGTTGGCTCCGGCGCCCCTCGCCGCAGTACAGCGCAAGCACCATCGGATCCGGGTGTTCAAGGCAGTCGGCGAACTCGTCTCTCAGCGGAACCCTACAGCGCACACACGAATCAGCGACAGCGGATGAGCTGAATCAATCCCCGACGCAAATTTCCGTGTGGGTACATCTGGAAGGGGAACTCACCTGTCAACCTGATCCAGCAAGAACTCCATCCGGCCGACCTCCATCTGGAAGGGGAATTCACCTCGTCCACTGAATCAGGTCATACCTCTCGCGCAAATTTCCTCGACGGCTCATAATCTTATAATCAGTTGTCCGTCCACCATGGACCTTCGCTTAGATATTTAGAGACGTTATGGTCCACGGCTCAGGAAAATATGGCGACGGACTAGTCACGTGGGTGCCTCTGCGCATACGGAAGTGGCCCACCTCAATGCCTTGTTCCCCTTGTATTTTCTCTGTATCCTGATTTTCTCGCGAAAGAGCTCTGACGAGTCAGGCCTGTTTTTCAGGATCCCAACGAAGCAATCAACGCACGGGATTTCGGGCTCATCTGAGCCCGAGCACCGAATCGCCCCTCTCCATAAGAGAACGGCAAATATGATATACAAGCTAAGAAGGAGCAAATGTCCAAATTGTTGTTTTCAAGTGAGCCACAGCCTGCGGAGTCAACGCTTCACAGAATTTATTTCCGTTGATAGGATTTTGGAATAAATAACAAAAGATGAAAATCTGAAAGAGATTTTTGTGAAAATAGTTCTATCGTAGTGACAATAGACCTTATAGATCTCCGGTAAGTGGAAGCTTCTAAGATGAGGATATTGCAGTTTCCATATTTGTTTGTGGTACTTATCCTTTTATATCATTTGTGGCCAAGCAGTCGTTCTATCAAATTCTGAATTTATGGATTCTTAGACGAAAGAAGTAAAATTATTTGTAAGGTATTGAAAATAGAAATTCTAAATTGAGATCGTATATGTGGTACCCCTCCTTTGGGTGAAAAAGTTGAAAATGCCAGCCCTACCATTTTTATATCTATCTGGAAGATGGGGCAGCACCATTCGGGTGCTTCCATTGCTCATGCCGTATGGAGTGCACAGACACACTCCATGCACCAGCTCATAGCTACAGCTAGGCTCACACAAGTCTGACCATACAAATGGTCGGTCTATGTTCATTTCCAAATTCACAAGTGTATTATTTTCAATCTAGGATAGAACAGGCTGGATGCCTCAGACCTAAGGGTTCTGCTGGCATGTCTTGATAGTATGCATGTCATGCATACCGATATGGCGATATCATATTCCATTAGTCCAATTTGTTTGTTTTTGTGTTTTAGAAGGCATCAATACAACGTTTTATGTCATGTGTTCTTCACAATTTTTCGTCCCTTCCCAACAATATTTGCTACACTTCAATCTACAATGTGCGTAGAAGGTACTGAGAGCCTGACTCGAATTGCCCGTTGTCTATCGTCGGGAGATGAAAAAGGATTACCCGGACAATGGACCCGACTCCTGCACGAGAACAACCTGAAGAAAAAGTTCAGCTTTATTTTTGTCATCATCCCCTTCTCTAAAAATGAATTCATGCTTTTCAAAATGAGTAAATTCCTTGTACGTCTTTGAATTGTTGGCTTTTTGGATGTTGTCTTGAAGAATAGGCGGCACGGTCAGCAAACGAGTTGAAGCAGGTAGGTGTCTGGTATGTTGGCTTGAAGAAATGGCGGCATAGTCAGCTGACGAGTCGAAGACCCTGGTCCAGCCGAGGTGTAAAAGCCTCCATTTCAGCTGACGAGTCGGAACATGTCGGCGTGTTGGATGTTGGCTTGCAGAAGAGGCGGCATGGTGATGCTGACGCAGGTCAAAATTTGTGATGCGGTCGATCCCAGGTTGATGAAGTAACTGCGTGGCGATGATAGTGTGGTCGCCTCGTGTAATTCGGGGGGTGATGATATTGGTGATGATTTAGCCTTCGCCATGCCGGTCGGCTCACCAACTTAATTATCCAATGTGGTTGACCTCGTCTCGACGAAGCGATGATCTATCTAGTGCAAGTCGGCAGCCCTAGTGCAACATTGTCGGGCTGGTTTGACACCAACGCGACAGTTAAAATTACCTCAAAAAAGGCTTTAAAATTTGTGGGCGCATGTTTGAGAACAACACACAATACTGTAAGAAAAAAAATCCTCCAGAAAGTATGTCCAATATCACGCTCATGCAGAAATACCCAAAAATTGATGCACTCCTCAGACTCGACCCGGAGTTTTAACGGTTGGATCGAGCTAAAATTTTGAGAGTTGGTTGGTATAAAAATTTCGTAGCCAATGAACGCTTGGATATTCCAAAGCATGCCCCAGCTGGACACTATACTTCTCACCGTAAACTCATCTAGATTCCCGTCCAGATTCGATAGGGCTCTGGTATATCGGAGATTACCGAAGATTCATCCACTGGAACACAATGAAATTTGTGAGGTTTGTTCCAGACTCAATTCTACACAATTCCACAAAAGCAATCGTCAAAGCAACACTCGAGGTGGTAGGGAGGACGAACACGAAACCACTGTCCAGAAAAGGTGCATGGTTACCTGAGAACAATGTTGGCATTGAGGCCCCGGGCTCCATGGATGATTCTCCCGTGATAGATCGGAGTTGATGTTGACGAAAGCTTATCATGCCTCAGGTCTAGATGGATGAGGTATGATCAGCTAACTAGAGATTCGGGCACGGAAGTCGCGCTATGAAGATCTAAGTCATTGATCCTTCTTTCGATCACACAACGGAACTCTCAATGAAAGCACCCATGTCAGTGTCAAAACCGGTAGACCTCGGGTGGGGGGCCGCGCTATGAGATCTGATTGATGGGTAAAAAGAGACAAGGACACGATGTTTTTACCCAGGACTGGTCCCTCTTTGAGGAGGTAAAACCCAACGTCCTGCTCTTGCTTATATTACGGGTGTATCAAAGTAAGGGGTTGATCTACCTCGAGATCGTAAGTTGTGGTCTACACCCTAGGGTAATGATGATGATGATGATGATGATGATGATGAATGTGATATGTTGTGTATCGACTAGCCTGGCATGTGCTTATAAAATGTACCCGAGGCCTAGTCTAACAAGAGTCCTAGGCGGGTATAAATGTTGGTGGAGAGAAGTCCTTGTCTTGATCACCAAGTCTTCTGGAATCTTCCTCGTATATGTCGAGTGCTGCCCGAAGTGGCCCATTAGTGAACGGCCACGGGAGTCCTTCGCCCGACCCACTAGTCGGCAGATGATGTGGTGAGTACCCCTAGTCTAGGACATCGTCAATAAGGGCAGCAATTTTGATGCAGAATACAACATGTCTCTTGCATCCGTACATCAGCCCCTTGTCGCTGGAATGGAAAAGTTGCCAAAAGAAGTAACATCTATTGTGGACGAGCTTTAGTTGGAGAGGTTACGACTGATGCCAAGTTATGGAGTTAAGACGCGATTTGTTTATGAGGTCGTGCGTCTATGTCAAGCACTACCGGAATCGGCGCCTTTACCGAGTGCCTAAAAAACTCGGCAAAGGGCAAAAAGAACTCGGCTGAAGTATGGAATGAATATGGTCATTGTGTTGGTCATTTGAGACCAAATTTTCCTTGAGAAATGTGTAAATAATATGGCCTCAAATATAAAACTTGTCAACATAAAATTATCAGTCTCATCAAAATGAACAACTTTGATATTTGAAGCATCTTCATCTGAGGTCGGATGCAACTGCTACAGCCAAAACAATGCCATTGTAGCTAAGACCCCTTTTTTCTGACTTTAGCACTCGGCAACACCCTGGTGCCTGGTTTTGTTGTTTTACCGAGCGTTTTATTGACGATACTCGGCAAAGTACCTATTTTGCTGAGTTTAAATTTCTGTTGAGTACTTCATTGGTAGGAACCCGGCAAAGATACTTTTGCTGACTACCTAACATATTGCACTCGGCAAAGAGCCTAACACTCGGCAAAGACGAAAATTCCAGTAGAGAAGCTTTAAAAGAGAGAGTACGTGTGTTTAGCCAGTTTCTTGAACCATTGGACTTGATCATGGAACAGCCAAGGAAACAGTTCAACTGGACTAAACGCAACGAGCTCCTGTATATATATGAGTCGAAATGTCTCCGTTAAAACTCGCAAGGCCTTCATGGTGGACTTCAATGATATGGAGAGCTAGTTCAAGGTGATGCTTGCATCGACCAAGGTCTGTGGAGAAGGTATCACCCTCTTTGGAGCGTCGCGTGTGGTGCTCCTCGATCGATGTTGTGTGGAACCCTTCTGTCAAAAGGCAGGCGATTGGACGTGCATATCGAATTGGTCAACAAAAGATTGTCCATGCATACAATCTAATCACAGAAGAAACACAAGAGAAGGGCAAATATGATATACAAGCTAAGAAGGAGCAAATGTCCAAATTGTTGTTTTCAAGTGAGCCTCAGACTGCGGAGTGAACCCTTCATCAGAATCTATTTCCATTGACAGGATTTTGGAAAAAATGACGGAAGATGAAAATATGAAAGAGATTTTTGTGAAAATAGTCCCATCGTAGTGCCAATGGAACTTATAGATCTCTGGTAAGTGGAAGCTTCTAAGATGAGGATGTTGCAATTTGCATATTTGTTTGTGGTACTTATCCTTTTATATCATTTGTGGACAAGCAGTCGTTCTATCAAATTCTGAATTTATGGATTCTAAATTATTTGTAAGGTATTGAAAATAGAAATTCTAAATTGAGAACGTATATGTGGTACCCCTTCTTTGGGTGAAAAAATTGAAAATGGCAGCCCTACAATTTTTATATCTATCTGGGAGATGGGGCAGCACCATTCAGGTGCTTCCATTGCTTATGCCATATGGAGTGCACATACACACACTACATGCACCAGCCCATAGCTATAGCTAGGCTCACACGAGTCTGACCATATAAACAATCGGACTCTCTCATGTTGTGTTGACATTTCTAATGTTCTAGCTTTATATTTGTTATGGTCGGTCTCTGTTCATTTCCAAATTCACAAGTGTATTATTTTTCAATCTGGGATAGAACAGGTTGGATGCATTAGACCTAAGGGTTCTACTAGCATGTCTTGATAGTATGTATGTCATGTATACGGATATCATATTCCATTAGTCCAATTTGTTTGCTTTTGTTTTTTTAGAAGGCATCAATACAACGTTTGATGTATGTCATGTGTGCTTCACACTTTTTCATCCCTTCCCAACAACATTGTCTACACTTCAATCTACAATGTGCGTAGAAGGTGTTGAGAGCCTGACTCGAGTTGCCCGTTGTCTATCGTCGGGAGATGGAAAATGATTACCCGGACAATGGCCCCGACTACTGCACGAGAACAACCCGAAGAAAAAGTTCAGCTTTATTTTGGTCAAAATGTATTATCCACTTCTCTGAAAATGAAGTCGTGCTTTTCAAAATGTGTAAATTCCATGTACGTCTTTGAATTTTTGGCTTTTATGTTGTCTTGAAGAAGAGGCGGCACGGTTAGCTAACGAGTTGAAGCAGGTCGGCATCTTGTATGTTGGCTTGAAGAAGTGGCAGCACGGTCAGCTGACGAGTCGATGCACCCGGTCCAGCCGAGGTGTCAAAGCCTCCATGTCAGCTGACGAGTTGAAGCAGGTCAGCGTGTTGTATGTTAGCTTGAAGAAATGGCGGCATGGTCAGCTGACGAGTCAAAGCCCCCGGTGCAGCCGAGGTGTCAAAGCCTCCATGTCAGCTGACGGTTCGGAGCAGGTAGGCGTGTTGGATGTTGTCTTGAAGAAGAGGCGGCATGGTGATGCTGACACAGGTCAAAATTTGTGACGCGGTCGATCCCAGGTTGATGAAGTAACTGCGTGGCGATGATAGTGTGGCTGCCTCGTGTAATTCGTGGGGCGACGATATTGGTGATGATTTAGCCTTCGCCATGCCGAACTCTTGGTCGGCCCACCAAGGTGATTATCCAATAAGGTTGACCTCGGCTCGATGAAGAGATGAACTATCTAGTGCAAGTTTGCGGCCCTGGAGCCTTCGCCATTTCGAGTTAGATTTATTCCATTTGAAATGAGGTACGTACTAACCTTCTTCTTGGTTGTATCATATATCTTCGTTGTTTTGGTCAAACTAGCATAAACCTTCATTCTTAATGCTGATGTGTTGCCGCCCAACTCATACAGTAAGCCATGATAGTTACTTGATTTGCATTGGCTTAACTTTCGAGGACAGACGTTTCTCTTTCACACTAATAGCGATTGATTTGCTCCATCCAGGGAGGTCTGCATTATGTAAAATGTCTATATCAGCTAGAGAAGTAGTGGAAATCAGTAAACATTATTATTCTTATGGCTTATCTGAATAGCTTGAGAAATTCATATATTTATCTGTGGTTAATCCTTCCTTATTTAAAATATCTATTCGTTAAATGTTGGTGGGCAGGGCATATATATACTTGATTAGATATACGGAATCTGAATTTCGGCGCACATGATCTTACTAGCTTCTAAGTCCGCTGAGCTGTATTGATGATGGTGTGTTTGTTACTCACACATCTTATGTGAAAACGATGGCCACTTCTAGGTTGATGGTATGTATTTTCACACCATATGTATGCTTGTGCTTACCCCCATCCGCCTCGGCACATTGAGTCCAAATTTGACCAAATACTGAAGATGGTGCACTTGTAGGTGCTACGTGCCATGCATCTTGGCCAATCTCATGGAAATAATCAGTAAAGGCAGCGGTGTTTAGTCGTCCGCCACAGAGAATCGTCGGCGATATTAATTAGTATATCTCGGCTCATTGTTCTTGCTAATGAAGACTGTTACCAACATTAATTATCCTTCCCTATGTCTCGAAACTATCAACCTGACTCATAGAATGATCTTTTTCTTTAGGATTCATATTTTTTCTTGTTATTATACATTACAATGAGTTCATTGTATTCCGTTTCTATACAACTTCATGCACCCGAGCTATTTGCAGAAGGAGGGGAGTTGGCCTTCTTCACGTCTCGGGGCAGTGTCTTCCTTGGATTCAACAAGGAGGGGACCCGGCCTTCTTCACGTCTCGTGCAACAAGTATGGACAAGCCTATGGTTGTTACTATTGATTCATGTGCATGTGCTAAAAAGAAAGAAAATACTCTAATGGATTTGAACAAGGACGTGAACTAATAAGTGCTTACTTCCCCGACGTGGGCGCAGGGGTGATCGACGCGGAATACAACAACCAGGTTGGTGTCGTGCTCTTCAACCACACGGAGGCGGACTTCGCCATGAAGCTCGGAGACTCCATCGCGCAGACGATCGTCTTGGTGATTGCGACGCCGGAGGTCGCCGAGGTGGAGGACCTCAATGCCACCGCCCGGAGGGATGGAGGGTCCGGGTCCACCGGTGTTTGACTCCGAGCCTTGGTATATACATCTAGAAAAGTGGTCTGGTTGTTTGCGTCTGATGTTACATGGGATCTCGTGATCCCTTGGAGTTGAGATGTTCAATGTTGCAGCCATGAACGCTGGAAATGTTAAACTGGTTCTATGACCTTAGTTTATTTTGCATTGGACGTGTCTTGATTTCCATCCATGAATATTGCATCTGATTTTTTTTAATTTCTAATTAGTTAGCTATAGCGTGGGGTGGAAATGGAGCGCTACTAGTACATACATAGTAGTAGCGTAGGTGAAAAATGAAGCGCTACTAGTACTTAGGATAGTAGTAGCGTAGGTGAAAAATGGAGCGCTACTAATACTTAGGATAGCTGTAGCGCGGGGTAAAAACACGCTACTGCTAAAATTTAGTTGTAGCATCGTAGCAACAGCGCGGGAGCCCACGCTACTGGTTCGTAAAAAACCTACGCTACTGCTAGTGTCTTTCCTAGTAGTAGGTGGTGGTCCTCTTTTGAACTTAGTTTGTTCCGTGTTGCATAAGAGGAGGGGGGGCATCGATGAAAGTTTAGGGTGGTCCGCGTCCATGCATATCCATATGAAGGAGCCGACATTAGATATGTTTGCTCCGGAAAAGATCTCTCTTGCCTCGTACCTAGAGAAGTTAATTGTATGGAGCCAGAAATGCTGCAACATGCAGCTGAGGAAGGAGAGCTGGCATATTGAATGTTTGTAAACTTTGGGAGAGCATATTTTCATGCATATAGTACATTGGGAGTTTTATCAAAGAGTCATGTTAGCATTCTGTCCACTAACCATATTATTGTTATTTTTCAAAAATTATCTAGATCTTTTATCAAATGTCACCAGAAGTACAAACCACCTCAAACATAATAAAAATATATATTGATAATCTAAGACCACCGATCGACCACTATCATCCCTAGAATGAGCCGCCGTTGCTCCGCTATAGTTGCGCCCCGACCGGAGCCGGCTTGGCCTTGTCGATGACATCCGGGAAGTCCTCATGCACGTGCCCATAAAGGACCAGCACACTAGAGCAGTAGTCATCATCGTTGAACTCTTGAATAGATCTGAAGCACCTGACGCCAATCTTGGCACATGATGAGAAACGCTAACCTCACTGTCCCAAGGAGCTGCATGATTCTACGCCAGAGCTCCGTCGACTACTTCTAGATGGATGGACTACTCGAGGAGGATCGGATCTCAGAAGACAATCTCGAATAAGAAGCGCCACCATCCACCCGAGGGCCGCACCCTGCGAGGACTACCGAGCTATTTGGTTAGAAGCCTAGACAAGGTGCCTCAGAAAAATCACTGCCTGGATGACACCTGGGATGGTAGGACTATTTTGCCTGGCCAGGCTTGTCTAGTGCATGCGCGTTTGGCCCTCTCCTAGCCTGGTGCTTTGTCCTCTAGTGTTTATGGGATTGTCAAATCGGTTGTGATATCTTGATTAGTTCCAGGCGCATGGCCAGGCATGGGAAATTGGACGCCTGGTCCAAGCTAGTGATGCTGCCTGGTTGAGTAGTACTATTATTTAATTCGATTATTTTAACCGAGCCAGGCTAACCCTGCTGCTGGCGATGACCGGGCTAGGCAAACATTTTCTCTAGAGGTCACCAACCAAACAAGTGTCAGCCAGGATCCAGGGACTTGTCAGGCTTGGCATGCAACGGTGTGGATACCAACCAAACTGACCCTAAATCAGCATAACCTAAACTACTAACTGGAGCGCAGCCATCAGAATTCTCCTCCACACCATCGGCCATTGGAGCAGCCAACAGAGGCGAGACGAATCCACGGGCTCGCCAACCAGGCCTGGACGGGAGATTTGCACATTAATTCCTTCATGAAACGTCTAATCAAGATGTTTTTAGGTGTCCGTAACCACATAATCATTTTATTCATGATTGTAAGTGTTAAGATGCTGAAAAGATATGGAAATGGGGAAAAGGAAGAGCACCAACACTGAAAATAACTAACACGCGTCCATAACTTGATGATATTTAAAAATGACTTCTGATGCAATGAGATAAGGCTAAGCTATCAGGCCCTTTTATGCAGTACATTTTTTCATATAATTTTTTTTAAAGTACACAATAGAGAAACCAATTGTCTTCCTTAAAAAAAGCCACGAAATTATAGCTCATTTCTTTAATCCCACAACCTCCTAGGATTATCTTACATAAATACATTTTAATTAATTAAGCTATTCAAGATAGCATTGTTGAAATTATCAAGGAAAAATGGCTTCTAGGGATCTTTCCCTACCGCAAAGCAAATTCAAAAAAGTGTTTACAAATTGAAGTGTACATAATTCAAATGTCTATCTTAATATTACTGTAAAATAATTCTAGCTCCAAGCGCCTCAATAAATGCTATATTAAATAGTTTAACCACTCTTTTTTTGCAGCACCTGGATGTGATCTGCAGCCACTTTTCCTCCTACACTAGTAGAAAAGGGGGCAACGGTCCAGGCCGGGTCAGCCCATTAGTCCCGGTTCAATCCAGAACCGGGACCAATGGGGGCATTGGACCCGGTTCGTGAGCCCCGGGGGCCGGCCGGGCCACGTGGGCCATTGGTCCCGGTTCGTCTGGACCTTTTGGTCCCGGTTGGTGGGACGAACCGAGACCAATGTGCCTTGCTCCTGGCCCACCACCATTGGTCCCGGTTGGTGGCTTGAACCGGACCAAAGAATTCCATTAGTCCTGTTCGAGCCGTCAACCGGGACTAAAAGTTGGTGCCCGTTGCGACCAGAGTTTAGTCCCACCTCGCCAACCGAAGGGGAACGGGACTGGTTTATAAGCCCCTCCCTCTCTACTTTATTGAGCTCCTCCGATAATGAAAATAGATGCGCTTATATAGGTAATTTAGCATAAATTCATACAGATTTCTCTTGAAATTCGTTATGAATTTAAGTTGAATTTCCTCTATAAGCGCATCTGTACTCATTTCTGAGTAGTTTTTTTTTCTTTTTCTGCTATATTTATTTTTTCTTTTTATTTCTGAGTTGTAATATTCCATTAAAAATAAGCATATATGCTCCTTTTTTAGTATAGTTAATCACAACTATTTTTTGCTTCTATTCATTTCTGAGTAGTTTTTTATATAGTTTTTTTCTTTTTCTGCTATATTTATTTTTTCTTTTTATTTCTGTGTTGTAATAAGTCATTAATAATAAGCATATATGCTCCTTTTTTACTATAGTTAATCACAACTATTTTTTGCTTCTATTCATTTCTGAGTAGTTTTTTTTATAGTTTTTTCTTTTTCTGCTATTATTATTTTTTCTTTTTGTTTCTGTGTTGTAATAAGTCATTAAAAATAAGCATATATGCTCCTTTTTTACTATAGTTAATCACAACTATTTTTTGCTTCTATTCATTTCTGAGTAGTTTTTTTATAGTTTTTTCTTTTTCTGCTATTATTATTTTTTCTTTTTGTTTCTGTGTTGTAATAAGTCATTAAAAATAAGCATATATGCTCCTTTTTTACTATAGTTAATCACAACTATTTTTTGCTTCTATTCATTTCTGAGTAGTTTTTTATATAGTTTTTTTCTTTTTCTGCTATATTATTTTTTCTTTTTATTTCTGTGTTGTAATAAGCCATTAAAAATAAGCATATATGCTCCTTTTTTACTGTAGTTAATCACAACTATTTTTTGCTTCTATTCATTTCTGAGTAGTTTTTTATATAGTTTTTTCTTTTTCTGCTATATTTATTTTTTCTTTTTATTTCTGTGTTGTAATAAGCCATTAAAAATAAGCATATATGCTCCTTTTTTACTGTAGTTAATCACAACTATTTTTTGCTTCTATTCATTTCTGAGTAGTTTTTTATATAGTTTTTTCTTTTTCTGCTATATTATTTTTTCTGAGTTATAATAAGTCATTACAAATAAAAAAGAGACGCAATGCTCGTTAATCTGCTTCAACCCTTTTGGGATAGTGTCAACTGCACTGCACATAGCTCTGTGCAGTCTACCGTATCCCGCAAGGGTTGAAGCCGACCAACGTGCAGGAGCATTGAGCATCTTCGTCATTGTATCTGCACTCAGGGCCTATAAACAGCTGCGAGTGCCTCTCGCTTGGCGAGGTGGGACTAAAACGAAAGCTGCTGGAAGAATCAAAAAAAAACAGCTGCAGAGTCCATTGGTCCCGGTGGCACCAACCGACCATCGTTCGACTTTGTCCCGGTTAGGGCTGCAACCGGACCAATGCCTTTTTGTCCCGTTTGTGCCACCAACCGACCAAAGGTTCGCTTCCGCCCTTTGGCCTCTTGAAAGAGGGCATTGGTCCCGTTGGTGGCACAAACCGACAAAGAGGGCATTGGTCCCGTTGCAGCCACGAACCGGGACAAAAGCCTTAGCTATATAAGTAGCACTTAGGAAAATTTCAGAACCGCATCCCCCACTTCGATCTCCTGCTCCTCGCCGCGCGCCGTCCCCTGCCGCCCCGACACCGTCGCCGCCCCGCCAGCGCGCCGCCGCCGCCCTGCCTTGCTGTTGCCGCCGCCGCCGCTGCTGCCGTCGCTGTCGCCCACGCCGCCGGCCAGCCAGCGACGCCAGACGCCGCCGCCCGACCCGACCCGCCATCGACGCCGTCGCCGCCCGCCCGCCCGCCCGCCGCCGTCGCCGCCGCCTGACGCCCTGCCGCCCGCGCCACACAAGACACCGTCGCCGTCGCCGCCAGTCGCCTTTTTTTTTTTTCTTAGATTTGTTTTAGATTTTTTTTTAGTTCATAGATATTTTTGTTAGATTAGATTGTGTAATTTAGATATGTAGTTAATGTAGATTGTGTAATTAATTTGTTAGTTTTTATGTTAGATTTTTTTTCTGTAAAAAGATTTGTGCATATTATGTAAGATTTTTATGTTAGATCTTTTTATGTTAGTTTCTTTATGTTAGTTTTTTTCTGTAAAATTTGTTCATATTATGTTAGATTTTTTATGTAAGGTTTTTATGTTAGATTTTTTATGTTAGTTTTTTATGTTAGTTTCTTTATGTTAGATTTTTTTCTGTAAAAAGATTTTTTAGTTAGTTTTTTATGTTAGATGTTTTATGTTAGATTTTTTATGTTAGATTTTTTTTAGATTTTTTTGTAGTTCATAGATACTTTTGTTAGATTAGATTGTGTAATTTAGATATGTAGTTAATGTAGACTAGCAAAAGAGCCCGTGCGTTGCAACGGGAAAAAATACCACACCTCCCTAAATCAATAATCATGGCTCCGAATAGGTTCACGTCCTTTATTCAACCTGGCATCCCATATGTGTTGCCATTTTTCCTCCTTTCCAGCATCGCTCATGGTGGCCTCAGTGCGCACACGTCCACTATGTGCTTGAATTTGTTCAATCCAAAGGTCATGTCTCTCATCATAATATGAGAAATATGTTTTTTCTTGCGAGATTTGCCCCGATGCGTGCATGCGTGGTTATCATTGGTTTCTTTCGTGTTTAATCTGGTTGGTTGAGGTGTTCGTTTCCAATTAGGATCAGCGCCCAAATGAAGGAAAAACGGAGCATGCGCTATTTACTAAGGTTGCACCCTACATAGCATTTCAAGAATGGTTAACGGGTAAAATAACATCATGTTTAGATTCTACACATTTTTCTAATCAAATTTCATATATAGCATATTAAAATTGGAGTTAGAGTTTAAAATAAGGATTTATTTTAGAAGATGGACTGTGGGTTGATTAACCAGAATATCATGGTGTTTCTCTTTAATTCCATCACTGTGTATTGTGGGTTAATTATTCGAAAGGTCAGGGGATATTCCATAGAAATGAAAAAAGGCCAATCAAAAGAAAACTTGATTGTCCAGCTATCATCAAAAGTTTTATAATGGTGTAGTGGCATACCAGAACCATCTGTGTATGCATAGTCGGATAAGTTTTTACTTCTCCAACTTAGAAACTCATACCTGAGCAAATTGTATACCAAGTAAACTTGGTACACTCAGAGAAATACTATGTAAATTATTGGCTTTTACCAACAGGTATGCAGCAAAGAGCTCAATGCAAGAGGTCGCATGGGGCCCGATCAGGAAACACATAAACAGAAAAGGAACAATTAATGATTCAGGTATGGATCAACTGATTAGAGAAGTTGCACATGGATACTAAGGGCGTGTTCGGGAGCTCTCTGGCTTCTCAAATCCTCGTCTCCAGCCCGGAGTCTAGCCGAACGGGTCAACTCCTGGCTTTTGGAACGAGAAGCTGGTTAGAAACTGCGTGCAAAATCGAAGGAGTCGTGGAGTTGGGAAAACGTGGCTCCGCAGAAACTGGGAAGCGGGATTTAAAAAGAATTACATGCTTGTGCCACCGCCAAGTGACATTGCGTACCGGTTCGCGAGCAACTAATCGTATTCTCTCTCTCCCTCCTGACTCGTACGCCATCCCCTCTTCTCTTCTTGTTGGTCTGAAGAGGAGAAAACGAGCTAATTGGGCTGCAAGACCACCTCTCTTCGTACCAAGCCTGGCTACATCCAAGCCTAATGGGCTGGCAGCCCATGCGAGCGCTAATGATTGAGAAGCTACTGTCCCGAACGGTTTTCAAACTCCAGGATTTTTACGAGAAGCTAGCAGCTGGTTACGGGCTGAGGAGTCGAGGAGTTTGAGGCTGGGGAGGACTACCGAACAGGCCCTAAGTTTACCGTGGTAAACGGCCAAATACTAATTCTGTTATTTTAGGATTTCCGGCAATGTGCATTCAGTGGGAGGAGACGTTCCCGTCGACGATGAGGTGCCTACGGTGACTTTGTAAATTTCAAGATGATATGCCGCCTCAGTCTTTCAGAGGTGCTCATAGGGGTAGGGTGTGCGTGTGTACATTCATAGGGATGAGCGTATGCGCGGGTATATGAGCGTTTGCATATGTACTGTGTTCAAAAAAAAAGAAGAAAAGCATTGTATTTCTAGTTTATTTTTTTTCTAAAGTAACCTTTTTATTGACCGGCTACTGATCAAGTTCTAGTTGGCAGCAAGCTACCTAGTAGACATAAGAAGTTCTGGAAATAATAAATTGTATGAATAGATCAAAATACACATGTCAAACGTAGCTCTCTGCATGTTCCATGAGAGTAAGAATATTGCATTTGTTTCTTTTAGTAAATAGCAAGAAGTTCCGCCTATATGTAACCCACATCTATATCCCAGTGAAGCTGCTTATACCTAATCACTAAAAAGAAAATACAATAAGAAAAGGAGAAGCAAAAAAAAAAGAAAAGAAAAGAAAGATTGAACGTGCAGATTTTGATTACTTAATACCCTTGGAGTGCTGGTTGCATTCGACGGCGACCTGGACCCCGTTCTCATCCTGGAGATTGCCCAACAGCTGCATGGTGTGTGCATGAAATCCTTGCGCGGTAAGTGCCATGTTGTGCAACCCCTTCACGACGACAACGGCGGGGACTGGACGGTAGGTTTTCCTGGCCGTTGTCTGGGGCTCCGGGCCAGTCACCTCCATACCAAGACGGACCTCTTCTTTGGCCCGTGATCTGAATCCCATTGAGAGCGAGCAATACGCGCCGGCCACCGTCCTTTAACACGGTGTTTAACCGCCTCAGCCCGCCAATCTGAGTCCGTCGAGAGCGATGACCAACACGCGCCGGCTGCCGTCGCTCAATATGGCGCTTCAGCGCCTCGGCAGGGCGGGCCCGTCCAGTTTGAGTGCCTGTCCTTGGAGAACCGCCCCCTGCGCCGGTCGTCGGCGAAGGAGGAAATTGAACTTGGGTTGGTGGGGCGCCGTAGCAATTGAAGGGATCTGCGTAGTCACGCGCCCAGGCCTCCATGCTGCTCCGGCGAAGTTGATGGTGTTTTGGCGATCTAGGTGGAACTTGCAGTCGATCGAAGGTTTCGTTTAATGGACGTGTTGTAGCGATGTCCGCTCAGCCGTCCATGACGCTGCAGATTGGAACTCGCGGTCGATCGAGGGGTCCTTGGATGCGAGGGATGCGTCCAGCACGGGCCGAGCTGGCATGATGCGAGAGATTGGATTAAAAAGAAGAAGGAGATCAGCAAAGCGGCTAGCGAACGGTTATGCATACGACGTGGTTCCCCGAATTAGTACCACCTCGCCTATATGTTTTAAATTCAAAGTGAAAGCGTAAACTTGCGAGAAGAAGCGTATTGTGATGGTGAACCCGGAGACCCAATCCGTGCTTTATTATTAGGGAGAGATTGTGTAATTAATTTGTTAGTTTTTTTATGTTACTTTCTTTATGTTAGATTTTTTTTCTGTAAAAAGATTTTTTAGTTAGTTTTTTATGTTAGATTTTTTTTTCTGTAAAAAGATTTGTTCATATTATGTAAGATTTTTTATGTTAGTTTCTTTATGTTAGATTTTTTCTGTAAAATTTGTTCATATTGTGTAATTTAGATCTTTTGTAGGATTAGATGTGTAGTAATTTAGATATGTATTATATTATGTTAGTTTTTTTCTGTAAAATTTGTTCATATTATGTAAGATTTTTTATGTAAGGTTTTTATGTTAGATTTTTTATGTTAGTTTTTTTTCTGTAAAAGATTTGTTCATATTATGTAAGATTTTTTATGTAAGTTTTTTATGTTACATGTTTTATGTTAGATTTTTTATGTTAGTTTTTTATGTTAGATTTTTTTTCTGTAAATAGATGTGTAGTAATTTAGATCTTTATGTAGGATTAGATGTGTAGTAATTTAGAAAAAGGAAAAAAAAGAAGAAGTAGTTTATATATGAAGTAGTTTGTTTTTAGTAAGTACTACTTATTTATTTATAGTAAGTGTTTAGTAGTTGAGCTAGATAGATTTAATTAATAAGACTACTTTTATTTAACTATATATAGAAGTAGTTCCCGCGTCGACGTCGGCGATGCCTATCCCGCATCCTCGTCGTCGTCGAGTCGGCGATGGAGGCCTGCTTGATCAGGGTCATGTTCGGGACTGGGCTCCGCCGGGTTGGTATTGGGAGGTGCTACCTTTCGGGGGACGTAGTAGGTTGGTGAGGAGGCAACCCGTTGTTGACCCGATCCTTGTTTGGTGGCGGTCGCGTGGGCCAGTGACGGTGGTGAGGCATCCGGACACCGCCCGCGTCGATACCCGTCGGGCGCTACGGTTCTAGTTTTATTAGTGATAATATTCGATGATGTACGGACACCAAGAGATGATGTAGTATTCAACCCGTATGTACATCGATCATCTATAGTCAACCCGTGATTTATAATAATGATCTAGTTTAATATTTGAATTATGAACGTAGGCCGGAAATGTCGTCCTCATCTGACGACGAAAATCGCCTGGGGGAGTGCGACTGGTGCCACGATGACCGAGGTATGTGCGACAGATTCATTGAGCTGGAGGAAGATCGGCGATTCAGCATTAAGCTCGAGGAGACTTGCGATGTTCATACGGTGCACGCAACGCATTTACAATAGTT
Organism: Aegilops speltoides; assembly: GCA_021437245.1. Lineage (NCBI taxonomy): Eukaryota > Viridiplantae > Streptophyta > Magnoliopsida > Poales > Poaceae > Aegilops > Aegilops speltoides. The sequence continues at coordinate 11,059,852 of CM038145.1, forward strand.
TTTTCGTAATTAAGCACGACTTCAACTATTTTAACGTGTAATTTTCATCTTTTTCAATTCGACTAGCTTATCCCATGCTTTGCAAGACGCTATGTCTTGGAGAGGATGGATTTTGAAGACCATGAAAATTTCGAAACAAAAAAATTGTCCTAAGTACCGAACATGATGTGGATTTTCAAGTAAAGCTGTACAATGCTCAGAGTGTAACCCATTTTGGTTGCAAAAATTGGGATGCATTTTGCAAGATGTATGGTCTTGATGAGGGTATGATTATCACCATGGATCTTGGTGATCCTACAATCGAGCAAGAGACACCTACGATTTGGGTCTTTGTGCATACACCTCCAGTTCTTCCCTCATGTGAGCTAAACATAGTTATTAAGTAATTTATATTGTTTATTTCAAAATATATAGTTGACAACTTATCTCTATTGACAGCTTATTTTCATTCTTCAAAGAATGTGCGGAAGATGGTAGATAGAACATACTACACCGAAGGCTGCGAATTAACTTATCGGGAGAAACGACATCTAGTCGGATTTTGTAGAGATCTTGAGAATTACAATATCTACAATCAAACTCCTCAACATTATGGTCAATACGTGCCACTAGTGCACGTGTTGAACTACTGTAACTACCATGGAGATACCTTGGTACGATTATTTTTTACTATTACAACATCCGTGCATCTTTTTGCACACTTCTAAACTAGTACATCATTGCTAACTACGAAGTTATTACTATGTTTTTCAACAGATAATCCCGAATGAGTGTGTGCCTCATCTGATGTATACGCGTGGTAGCCTTCATGTTTTGAACATACTACCAGGTCGTCCTATGAATCTCAACTGTCCATATCGGGTTTCTAAAAGAAGTGGAGACATAACAATCAAAGAATGGAAAAAATGTATGGACAGTCGTGAGGAGCTTCTTGGAAGCAATAAGCAGCGAAAGGCAAGAATTGGAGACAGGATGATCGCCATTCTTCATAATGGAGAGTCGGGTCTATATTGTTTTATGCTATTTTACCTTAAGGGTGTTTTAGGTCCTATACCTGTAATCGATGATCATGTGCTAAGAACAATTATATATGTAGGGTTGGGTTCGATGACTATATACGAGGATGATGATCGTATGACTTATTATTAATAACGAGCTAGTAGAAGTAGTATGATGATGCATGATTAGTAGGACTTTATTATATACATATATATGATGATGTATGATGCAAAGCATGCATGAGCCATGTCATATATATATCTGCGGGGGTGCAATGAACATATAGCAGCAGCGTTGATAAACCAAGGACGAAGATAAGAGAGGACACTTCTCTCTATTAGCTAGCTATAAATAACAACCTAAAAATAAACCACAAAACCCCTAAAGCAGCCACTTTCTTAAAAAAAAGACTTTTGGTCCCGGTTGGAGCCACCAACCGGGACCAAAGACCCTCTGACTGGGCTCGGTGCACATCGCCACGTGGAGTCACATTGGTCCCGGTTCGTCTTTGAACCGGGACTAATGTCTGGTGGCATTAGTAACGACCCATTAGTCCCGGTTCATGAACCGGGACTAAAGGCCCTTACGAACCGAGACTAATGGGTTGTTTTCTACTAGTGCTAGTTTACATCATAGTTCTAAGAAAAGTAATTTTTTTGTGTTAAGGAGAAAACATTTCACAAATTGTCTCGCAAGAACTGCAAATTTGTTTGTAAAGGGCTTCGTTCCGGGCCACTGCTTTCTAGGAAAAAAATGTTTCAGATCGTGGTCTCAACGGCATGATTAACAACATGTACAACCATCTTCTTTACCTGCATATTGTACCACCCTATACTCTCACTTCCCTATCATCTGTTGCCGACTCAACAGCGCCTATGTGTTGAGTGGTCTTGTGAATCGTCTTCCCTCAAGCTCCCACTGCGAATTGCTACCCTCTCTTATCTAAAGGCTCTAACAACAGACGTTCATGATCGGCTGACATCCACCATCGTAGAGGTACCAAGGGCTGGCTTTTTCAGGGTTGGTAAACTTTGGAAAAACATATTTTCATGCAAATAGTGCACCCGGAGTTTTACCAAAGTGTCATGGCATGATTGGTTCGATGCCGAAAGTTGGCATGCCAATATTTGGCAAATGCCAAATGTTGGCTAGTGATTGGTTGGCTACCAACTTTTCTTCTCAACCTCACAAAAAGTTGCCAACATTTGGCAACTTTTGATTTTGCCAAATATTGGCTTGCCAAATATTGGCAATGCCAATTGTTGGCATCAAACCAATTATGCTCATGGTTGCGCTCTGTCTGCTAATAGATGTTAGGTAAACTTTTGTAGACCATATTATTGTTGCGCATAAATTCCTTCATGAAAACTCCAGAATGTTTCTAGGTGTTAGTAACCGGTGCCACAAAATCATTTTGTTCATGGTGGTAAGTGTTAAGACACTGAAAACATATGTAAATGGGGCAATGGAAGAGCACCAAGACTGAAAATAACCAACATGGGTCCATATACCTCTATGACGATTACAAATGACAACTCATGCAACAAGATTAGCCTAAGCTGACCGGCCCTTTTACGTTATACTTTTTTTCATATACAAAAATCTAAAAAAAATACACAACAGAGAACCCCTACTGTCTTCCTTAAAAAATAAACGATGAGATTATGTTTCTTTTTCCAGCAACCTCCCAGGATTATATTACAGAAATAAAAATTAATAACTAAGCTATTTAACACAGAGTTGTTGAAATTATTGGAAAACATGGCTTCTAGGAATCTTCCCTGCCATGGTCCACGAAGCAATTGCAACACAGTGTTTACAAAACAAAGAGTACATAATTCAAATCTCCATCTTAATATTTCAATTTTAGGCCCGCGTGCCTCAGATAAATGCTATACTAAGTAAGTTTAACAGTATTTTTTGTAGCACCTGGATGTGATCTGTAAGCACTTTTCCTCCTAGTTTACATCTTCATTCTAAGAAAACTAATTTTGTTGCTTCAAGGAGAAAGCATGTCACAAATTGTCTAGCAAGAACTGCAGATCTGATAATAAACGGCTTCCTGCCAAGTCACTCCTTTCCGGGAGAAATTGTTTCAGATCGTCTTTCAAGGTCTGAATGGCACGATTTACAGCATATACGATCATCTTCTTGACCTGCGTTTTGTACATAATATGTTTATCACAGTGCCTCAAGCAAAGGCACATGCAAGTAGAAATCTGGAATCAACAAGCGTGTAATCAGATAGCCCAATATGATTGAGTTTGTGTTCTGGAACATAATTCAATTAAACTATGTTTGCACCAAAACATAGGGTTAACGTATTCATGTAAAAAGGTTTACCTCTAGTTTGTCTTCCTTTGATCTGTGCTCTTTGGGTAATAAGCGGTAATCTTCGTTCAGCATCATACATGTTCTAACATTCTCAGGGGAAACAAAGTCTAGAGCAATCTTGGTACAAGACTACAAAAGTAATAGAAGAACACAATCATTTACATATTACAGAAATATTACACCAGTTTTTTGCCGTCAAATATGATCATGTCTATACCTATAGTGTATTCAGGAGATATATACCTGAAGATTTCGTACTTGATGTGGACAACCGGCTGGTATGAAAACAGCTTCCCCGAGCTTTTGTACTATAGTCCATGGCTCTACTCCTGAATCACATTACCATTTTGGAAAGATATAACACTTTAGTTTAGTTTTCTCTGAAACTTCCTACATACTGCGTGATTGTGCAGGTACTACAACTCACCATAATCAGCTTTAAGCTTTCTCTTGTGGTGGTCTGTTAGATAAAATGTTTCGTCGTGCACTGGGTTATGCACCTGCACAAAAATATCAAAAGAGAAGTAAATAAGATTCATGGTAGGAAGTACACTGTACACATACTTCTGTTAGCAAAAGTACTTACCTTTTTTACTTGAGAACAATGAACATGACGAAATTCTTTGGAGTGCTCTCTCAAATATTCTTTCAAACGTGGGACATCCTCTCTTCTGAATATATCCCAGAGAGCACCCTCTTGACCCTCCCAATGTTCGGGTGATGGATTGTGTTTTGCATAGCCTTCCTTGTCTATTTCATCATTGCATAATTTCTTTTTATCTTGGGCCTTGTGTTTTAATTTCAGATCAATGATAGCACTTTCTTGCCTCCTAGAAGAGTCAACCTTGGCAGTATGCATCAACACGTTGACCTAATATTAAAACAAACGTTAAAACTGGAATAAAACTAGTAGGGGTGCCATTTTTTATAATGCAGATTAATCTAAAATGAATTTTAGAATGGAGTTGCGGCCAGTTATTACTTTTTACCAAGGTTATAGTCATAGACTTATCTATCTCACCGCATCAGTCAGGTCGCAATGAAGCTTGGTAGCAGAATCTCCTCGTTCAAGCTCTTGTGAAATACCGTATGCTATGTATGATTTTGGGCCCAAATCAACCTTGGGGACGTCAGTAGGAAGGGAAGTTGAAATATTAAAGAAGCCAAAATTCGGGTTGGTGTATGGTTGGAAAGGTAATGAAGTCTTATACATTTCCCCATGGTTTGGTAAAAGTTCTTCAAATTGATTCGAAGTAGGCCAGTCCTTTAGTTTGAGCATCTCCGGCCAACCATTATCATAGTGTCGACCTTCGTAGTATCCATTAAAGAAGCCACTATTGTTTATTTCGACCTGAAAAAAGAAGCTTACAAAATTAACTTCACCTCTTCATCTTTTCATAAGGATGAAAATGAATATTTAAATGATGAACCCAACTATTGCATGTGATGTTTATAGATATAGAAGGCACTGAACCTTTTATATGTTAAATCTGTTGCTTCTCAGCTATCTAGGGAACCTTTACTGAAAGGTAAGACCCTGATACTATATTAGTTCCATGTACTATGAAATAGTGTTGGAGACATAATTATGCATTTGATTTTGATCTAATGCAAATAATATTTTTAATACTGTTCTATAAAATGACATATTTAGATAACCGTAGGGAGTAGTGTCATCTAGATCTGAATTGTAAAAGGAGAAGATTACCGCTCACCTCACAACAACTAAGGCAATCGATTGCCTTCATGTTCACCAGATCTGAAGCCCTACTGTCACCATGTATCTGGGACCACATGGTACGTGGCTCCCAGCTCAAACCTGACATTTTATCCAGGATGCCTCGAACAACCACTGGCTCTCCCCTCACCCAGTGCTTCTGAAAGTGCTTGAGGTCATCCGGCTTTGCAGCATCTGACACCGGGTAATACAACCAATTATCAGTAGCGTTCTCCCTGGAAGCAGCTCTCCTTTTCTCCCCAGACAAACTACAAAGGCAGTTGCATGCATCATCTGCACCTGCCACATCTGTAGAGGGCAACAAGAAGTTGAACGCTGTTGCTTCTGCCTCGAGACGTGTAAGCCAGTCCTCCGGGAAGAGCCGCCTCAGCTCAAGAACCTGGCGGCCACAGCCCCCTAGATCAACAGGAGGGCAAGGGATGCTTCCACCGTTGGCAGCTACGTTAGCTACCCACTTGGCTATTGCAAGTTTCTTTTCCTGTCTTTTAGTGTCTTGACCTTTGCCCCCTGATGAGAAGCACGGTTGCGGGTTGCCACCATGCAAGTAGTCGGGTCCATTATCTGGGTAATCGTCCTCCATCTCCTCACAGCAGCCTCGGAGGTTGTTCTCACGGAGCTCCTTGCAGCAGAGGACGCATAGCTCGTAGCCGCACTCCGGGTCTGAGCACCTTCTGTGGAGATCGTAAATTGATGTGTCGCAATTATTGCTGCAAAGAAAAGAAAAATGCAATGCACACATTTACATTAAAGATTGGATCAATGGAAATTACTGCAAGAAATCGTGATTTACATACGATCAAGACGTACCAGTAGACCCTGTCATCTTTGTCGAACACGGCTTTTTCTATCCTCAGACTGAACAATTTTACCCCTGTTAATTTGGGGGAATAAGTAAAAATAGATTAATTAGTTCAAAACATTATCTCCCGGTTGATATTATATAGTTCTCAAGTCTCCTGCTGCTGGTGGTACAACAGTAGATTGTACATGACGTGCATCATAATATATAGACTTATTCACCTTTCATTGTGGCCTCGATCTGCCTCTCAGCTAGCTGCTCCTTATTCAAATCTGACAAGCACGGAAGAAGGTAATGCAACAAGTAGCGTGCATTCCTTCCCTTGCAGATTTGGCACTCTGATATCCCTTCGCACCTAAGTAAGTGTTCTCTTTAATTCAATGCAGACTGTGGTCTTAAAGATTGAGAAAGTATTACATGCAGTATGGATGCCAGTAATGTACAAATAAGAGTCGGCAGACTATGTTTTTTGGTCATGCTAAACAATATAACTTGAGTCAAAGCACATGGAGTCCCTCGGACAAATGCACACCATGGCATGAGTGATTGGACTAGCAAATGTTTTAGGAATTTTATTTATCGTCTGTTGATATAATGTCTAAGTGCGGAAAACAGATTAAGATGAGCACATGCAGAGACATGCTTATTGAAGATATAGCACATGCACATATTTGTGAATTTACATTTAGTTATTGATGGAAAGTTCTCTAGCCAATTAAAAAAGAGCTATATATTGGGCGAGATGTGCCTTGTTTGATATATATATATATATATATATATATATATATATATATATATATATATATATATATATATATATATATATATATATATTATTACCGTCAAGGAGAGCACATAAAAACATGAGATTATGGATCATGTGTGTAATTGTAACTTTAATTTTTTTTTTGTGTTCCAGTTTTAACATATATAAGGACATATCTGGGTCGTAGGGAGAATATGTAAAATCCAGCCGTTCATTTGCGCGAATTACCATGCTAGCTTTGTTTAAGCACAAATACAGATGTACATAGATGAGGACAAGCTAGAGGGGGTGATATGCATGGATAGATCGGTCACAACAATCCATGATTTAATGCATGCAGCGGAGAGAAATATTCTACATACCAATTATGTAACAATGACAGGACTGGTGTACATGCAGGAGAAGCTAAGCTAGCTATGGTGATGAATGGATCGCAAAGGCGACGTGGTACTGGTACATACCGGTGCTTGTGGGCGCAGGCGGTACTAGAGCATGTCCTCTCGCGGCACGTCGCCGTCCCCTCGTCGCGGTCACACGGTGGCGGCTGCTCCTGAATGGAAAGTAGAGTATGGAAAGTTGTATTAGCCCATTAATTAACTAGCTTCTAAAAATACAAGAAATGCCAGCCATACTGAGAATGGAAAGAAACACGGACGGACGGGCCGGGAACATGGATGTTTCAGTCTGTACTCACGTTGCCGGTGCCGTCGTCCGCCGCCGCCGGGGTCTCGGCCTCGGCCTCCACGCCCACGGCCGCCTTCATCATCTTGGAGCCGCTGCGTGTCACCCTGCGTGGTACAGCTTCTCCGTACGGGGTTGGCGCCGCCTTCTTCTTCATCATGTCGGCGCGGGCGCTGCTGCGTGTGACTCTCCTTCCGTTGGAGACCTGCACCACAAAACAAATATAGTTCATGAAATGGCCACCACGGCTAGCTAGAGGCATGCCACGGTAAGGTAGAACCCAAAACGAAAACCAAGTTTCACCTCCAGGTCGCCGGAGCCGGAACCTTCAGCCTCGTGGATCTCGCGCGGCCGTCCCGGCCTTCCCCTCTTCTGCTGGACCACAAGTAATTAAGCTAGCAGCCTAGCGCCCAACTTGTTCCTCCATGCAGACGCAGATCGATGAAACAAACAAGAACGAGAAAGAAAGCTCACCTTCTTCACCATGTTTACACCGTCTGCCGGCGCAAGATCTGATGCCACCTGCTGCCTGAACCGCTTTCTCCCGAACCGCAGCGTCCTTGCCTCCTCATCCACCGACGGCCGGCCGGCGAGCTTCCAAGATGTCATCACTTCCCTCGCACAAAAACACACGATGATCTGCTCTCTCACTCTATTCCTCGCGACTGATCGATGGGTGTGCCTGCTGTGCTTTTCCCAGTCTCTCTGCGAGGGTTTATAGGTAAACGTGGACGGCGAGCGCATGGCCGTATGCCTAGCTGCGTGAGGGGCCACGCGGCTAATGGCCCCCGCACCATTACTCCCTTCTCCTCTGGGCATCGGACGTGGCTGGCTCACGTCGAATGACCGTTGGAGACAACTCTGCGTGACACTACCGGGTGCGCTAAAAGTTAAGATTATGTTTTTTTTAATGCAAATTCCTCCCTCCGTTTCTAAATGTAAGTCCTTTGAGGGATTTAAATACGAACTACACACGGATGTATATAGACTTATCTTAAGTGTAGATTCACTCCTTATATGCTTAATATAAAAATTACATAAGGTTCTCTCGTCCAGCTCGTCCTTCGTAGACATTTTCCTTTTCCTCTAATATTTTATTTAATTACCAAATAAAATTAGTTTTTTCTTTGGCAAGACATTAACTCCTTACTAAGTCACGAACCAACCTGTGGTTGGATGCTTATGAGGACAATGATCTCGTCTTCCCACCAGTGTTCAAGTCTAGACTTAATATTGGTGTGCTCTCATTTACCTGGATTTATTACATGCCATCCAGCGATATGTGTTCAGCGGGAGGAGACATTCTCGTCGACTACACATCTGTGGTGACTTCGTCAATCTCAAGATGATGATGTGTCAGCTCAATCTGTCGGAGGGTAGTCATAGGGTAGGATGTGTGTGCTTTCATACGGAAGTGTATGTGCGTATGTATGAGCATCTGCTCTGTATCGTGATCAAGAAAAAAGTTCTTACTGATTCATCACCAAATAAAATCCTAAAATTTATTTAGGTAGGTATATCACGGACATAATGGGATCAATAACTAATTAGACAATCACTATAATATGAAAGGTAATCGTGGGCTAACTTGCTGTAGAATATTTGCACCTGTTGCAATGCACAGATAATTATCTAGTATATATTAACATTTTGGACATTCATGAGATTATTAGCAACAAATCTAAGTTGTTAGCGAGGACTAGGGCCCTTGTTGGTCCCCCTGGCCCCACCACTCGCCATGAGGCTCGCGGCGGCGATGGCAAAGACAATGTGTGTGGCTTGTGTGGGCTCAACGTGTGTGCGACTACAACCTCCATGCATCAGTGGCTCCTGCCTGGGGTGGTGATGCAGCGAACACGCGGATTAATTGTGTATGTTCATGTGATCAAATAACTCATCATCTTCGAGGAATAGGGTTTAGCTTATGATGCCATGAGTAAAACTTCTTTTTTACAAGCAAAACTCCTTTTTACAAGCAAAACGCAGTGCTACTCCTCTATGATAGGATTACATCTAATACTACATGTCAAATGCAATCTCACACCTTCCGCAACAAATGGGGCGAAAGATTCAAATCTACAACCAATTCTAGCATTTTTAGCTAGACAATGAGGAACCACATATTGATCGTGCTCAACCTTTAGGAGGGCATACTAACTGACCGGGCGAAAATTCAAAAGCAATGACCAATGCTACTCAAAGTCAAGATATGATGGTTCAAGGTCATGGTATGAAGGCAAAAGGACAAGTCTTAGAGAAATAAAGTGTCACAATTGTGGACAATCTGAAGACTTTATTGCATTTTGTCCCCCAAGCCTCTCTGGGAAAGAAATGGATCCCCAAGAATAGAAAGCAAAAAAAGAGAAAAAGAGATATGCACACAAAGAGAGATATATATTAGTACACAATGGATCTTCATAGTGTAAAATAACATAGAAGTAGTACCATAAATGATTTTATTTATTAGATTATAGACTCATTTTTTATTCGGCTGCATTATGTTACGGTAATATATCATATTACCACAAACACCCCTCCCCTTGCTAACTCTTTGCCACATAAGTAAACTTGCTTTCGGATGTGTTATGTTACTAGCTAAATTACTTCCACTATGACCAGCCTGAGCCACGAAAGATGCTTAGTGAAAAATAAATCTTTTATTTTCCCTCTCTAAACCTTACCCTAGTCGAATCCCATCACCTACCGTGAGATTCGCCTCGAGTCGGCTCTAACGGGGGCCGAAGCAGGGAATCCCTCCTGATTGATGGCATGACTTCATAGTATGTCTTCATAGTATGTCTGTCATAGTGTGAAGCAGGGTCTGTTGGCATGTCTTCATAGTATGTCTGTCATGTATACGATATCATATTCCATCAGTAATATTTGTTTGTTTTTGTTTTTAGAAGGCATCAATCCAACGTTTGATGTATGTCATGTGTGCTTCACACTTTTCCATCACTTCCCAACAACATTTGCTTAGAAGGTGCTGAGAGCCTGACTCGAGTTGATCGTTGTCTATCATCGGGAGATGGAAAATGATTACCCATACAATGGACCTGACTTCTGTACGAGAACAACCTGAAGAAAAAGTTCAGCTTTATTTTGGTCAAAATGTATTATCCACTTTTCTAAAAATGAAGTCGTGCTTTTCAAAATGTGTAAATTCCATGTACGTCTTTGAATTTTTTGTTTTTGGGATGTTGTCTTGAAGAAGAGGCGGCATGGTAAGCTAATGATTTGAAGCAGGTCGGCTTGTTGTATGTTGGCTTCAAGAAGTGGCGGCACGGTCAGCTGACGAGTCGAAGCCCCGGGTCCAGCCGAGGTGTCAAAGCCTCCATGTCAGCTGACAAGTCGGAGTAGGTCGGCGTGTTGGATGTTGGCTTGAAGAAGAGGAGGCATGGTGATGCCGACGTAGGTCAAAATTTGTGACGCGGTAGATCCCTGGTTGATGAAGTAACTGTGCGGAGATGATAGTGTGGTCGCCTCGTGTAATTTGTGGGGCGACGATATTGGTGATGATTTAGCCCTCGCCGTGACGAACTCTTCGTCGGCTCACCAAGGTGATGATCCAATGAGGTTGACCTCGGCTCGACGAAGCGATGATCTATCTAGTGCAAGTCGGCAGCCCTGGAGCAGCCTTGTCGGGCTGGTTTGACACCAACGCGACGGTGAAGATTAGCTCAAAAAGGCATTAAAATTTATGGGCACATGTTTGAGAACAGCACACAATACTCTAAGAAAAAATCCTCAAGAAAGTATGTCCAATATCGCTTTCATTCAGAAATTTCCAAAAATTGATGCACTCCTCGGACTCAACCTGGAGTTTTAGATTCTGCCGAGTAATTCTTTGGTAGGAACTCGACAAAGATACTATTTCTAAATTTCTAACATATTGCACTCGACAAAGACGAAAATTCCAGTGGAGAAGCTTTAAAAGAGCGAGTGT